>CAMAPE010000053.1:4125000-4725000 GCA_945859875.1 Cuscuta europaea
GTGGTGGTGGTGGTGGTGGTGGTGGTGGTGGTGGTGGTGGTGGTGGTGGTGGTGGTGGTGGTGGTGGTGGTGGTGGTGGTGGTGGTGGTGGTGGTGGTGGTGGTGGTGGTGGTGGTGGTGGTGGTGGTGGTGGTGGTGGTGGTGGTGGTGGTGGTGGTGGTGGTGGTGGTGGTGGTGGTGGTGGTGGTGGTGGTGGTGGTGGTGGTGGTGGTGGTGGTGGTGGTGGTGGTGGTGGTGGTGGTGGTGGTGGTGGTGGTGGTGGTGGTGGTAGTCGTGGTGGTAGTCGTGGTGGTAGTCGTGGTGGTAGTCGTGGTGGTCGTGGTAGTAGTCGTGGTAGTAGTCGTGGTAGTAGTGGTAGTAGTGGTAGTAGTGGTAGTAGTGGTAGTCGTGGTAGTAGTCGTGGTAGTAGTAGTAGTCGTGGTAGTAGTCGTGGTAGTAGTCGTGGTAGTAGTCGTAGTGGTAGTAGTAGTGGTAGTAGTAGTGGTAGTAGTAGTGGTAGTAGTAGTGGTGGTAGTAGTAGTGGTAGTAGTCGTGGTAGTAGTCGTGGTAGTAGTCGTAGTAGTGGTAGAAGGGCCGGCTAAACAACGGAAATCAAACCTTTCTTTCATCGTTCCGACTCTTCGCTCTTCAACCCTATGACCTATGCACAACAGTCATCATCCCAGGCTCCAGCAGCGGTCGCCAGCTTCTCCAGAGGTCGTCCCCTGCAGCGGTCATTGTTCCTTCGTTCGCCGGCTTCTCCAGAGCACATGTCATCGATTCAGGTATCTGGCTATCTGCGACTCTGTGTTACTTTCGCAGGTCATATTTTTCTTCGTTTTAATTTTGCAGCCTCGCAGGTCATCGTTTTCTTCATTTTAATTTCGTTCCTTCGTTTTTAAACTGAAACGCAAGGAAAGTAGACTAAGTAGTGATGGTCTGCAGGTGAATTTCGTTTTCAATTTCGTTCCTTCGTTAATTTCTTTCCTTCATTTTTTATATTCAATTCGTTTTTTACTTTTGTATATTCAATTAATTTTTATTATTTTATTGTATGTTGTGTAACTTAGATTATTTTAATTCTCTAGTGATGGAGGACAGTGTGAATAATACAACACAATTTAAAGAGGATGTAAGTAGTCCTTTGTGGCAATTTGTTAAAAGACTCCAAAAAACTGGTGATGGAGGTGGCAATGTGAAATGGATCTGTAACTTTTGTGGTAGCCAAAAATAGGGCACATACACTAGAGTGAGAGCTCATTTACTCAAACTTCCTTCAAAAGGAATTGATGTATGTCCAAAGATTGGGCTGGAGAGTAATTTTGAAATGAAAAGGCTTGAAGAAGATGTTGCAAAGCAAATTGCTAGTTCACAACCTAAGCGAGTATCCTTGCCTACTAGTAGCACGCAAAGCAGCTCAACCTATTTATCGATAAATGAACCAAGTCATTTAGAGATGTTAAAAAAAAAGAAGAGTCGATGACTCACCCTACAGGTTTTGATTTGCAAACTAGGAATGAGCTGGACGAAGAGATTGCAAGGATGTTCTTCATCAGAGGTATTCCTTTCAATTTTGCAAGAAACCCATTAGCTCATATACTTTTGCTGCTAATCATAATTTGGATGGATATATACCTCCTGGTTATAATAAGTTGAGAACTACATTACTTCTACGGGAGAAAGCACACGTGGAGATGTGCTTGCAACCTATAAAAACCACTTGGTATGAAAAAAGTGTGACCATAGTTAGTGACGGATGGAGTGATCCGCAAAGGAGGCCACTAATTAATGTGATGGTTGTTTGTGAAGTTTGCCCAATGTTTATCAAAGTTGTCGATTGTTCAGGGGAGGTAAAAGATAAGCATTTCATTGCTAATATATTGACATATGTTATTAATGAGATTGGTGATCACAAAGTCATTCAAGTAATCATCGATAATGCCAGAAATTGCAAAGCAGCTGGAGAAATAATTGAAGGTCTATTTCCGCATATTTATAGGACTCGTTGTGTTGTTCACACTCTTAACCTTGCCTTAAAGAACATCTGTGTGGGGAAAAATGTGTTAACAAATGCAGAAACGTATGAAGAGTGTCATTGGATCACAGAAGTTCGTGGAGATGCGGTGCACATAAAAAATTTCATAATAAATCATTCCATGAGGCTTTCTATGTTCTGCCGATTTAGCACTTTGAAGTTGCTTTCAATTGCCGATACTCGCTTTGCTTCTATTATTGTCATGCTTAAGAGGTTTAAACTTTTGAGACGTGCTTTAGAAGCAATAGTTTTGAGTGAGGAATGGGCAGAATATCGAGATGATGATCAAGGAAATGCTAAATTTGTGCGAGAAAAGATTTTAGATGAAGGTTGGTGGGAGAAGGTTGAATACATATTGCAGTTCACTGGTCCTATCTATGATATGGCTAGAATTTGTGATACTGACAAACCATGCCTCCATTTGGTTTACGAGATGTGGGACTCGGTGATTGAAAAGGTGAGAATGACTATCTTTGCGCATGAAGGAAAAACATATGGTGATTATTCTCCCTTTTACTATGTTGTTCATCGCATTCTAGTTGAACGTTGGACGAAGAACAACACCCCGCTTCATTGCTTAGCTCATTCCTTAAATCCGCGGTATTTATTTATGTTTTAATTTAATTCCCCTATTAACTATTTATTTAACTCCTATAATTATATATTATATGTACTTGTGTTATAAATTGTAGGTATTACAGTGATAAATGGATCGAGGAAGGAGTTGGGAGATCGCCTCCACATATGGATAATGAAGTTTCTTTAGAGAGAAATAAGTGTTTTAGGCGAATTTTTCCTTTTGAAGAGCGTGTTAAGGCTATTGATGAATATGCTAATTTCTTTTTGAATATTGGTCCGTTTAGCGACCCAGATTGTATTGCTGCTATGTGTGATAGGATCCTAGAAAGTGGTGGGCAGTGTATGGATCAGGTGCACAATTACTCCAAAATTGGCATTTAAAGTGCTTGGGCAACCTAGCTCTTCATCCTGTTGTGAACGAAATTGGAGTACTTATTCTTTTATCCATTGACTAAGACGGAACAAATTAAATCCGAAGCGTGCGGAAGATTTGGTGTTCATTCACAATAATCTGCGCTTACTTTCAAGAAATTCTGCCCAGTATGAAGATGAGAACACTAAGATGTGGGATGTTCTCTTTTTTAATGAAGATGTTGCTCCCGTGGAAGATGCCTCCACTACAATTTAATTTGTTTTTATGGATGTTGTGTTTAATGTTTTGTTATGGACTAAGATTTCAATACTTTTATGACTAAGATTATGGATGTTGTGTTTAATGTTTTGTTATGGACCAAGATTTCAATACTTTTATGGACTAAGATTTCAATAATTGTAGACTTCAACATGGTGAAATAATCTCATGTGGCATGTTTGTACATATATATGTGTGTGTGTGTCAATATATATATATATATATATATATATATATATATATATATACACACACACACACACACACACACACACACACACACACACATACATACATATAAAAAAAATTCACAAATAGGTATATACAATATTTATAAATTTACCCCTATATTTTTAATATTTGCGCGTTTCCCCCGCGTTTCATGTCCTGTATTTTTGGAAAATGACGTTTCTGACGTTTCCCATTTCTCGTTTCCCGTTTCCGTGCTACATAGTTTTTCATTTTATAATACTTTTAGTGTGCCCTTACTTTTTTGTTTTTGGTTCCACTCCTGGCCGGGTAGAAGGGATTGGGCCGTTGGGGGGACCGCCATACAGTTTAATTTTACGGCTGCAGAATTGGGTTGGGGCTGCTTTTTTTTCTTTTTAAGTGGGACGACGCCGTAGTTGTATGGAAGGCCACATAACACGAAAAAAATCTGATTAGGTCAGTATTGGCCAATTCGAATGAAGTACTCCGTAATAAAATTAATGCCCATTTGATGGGATGAGCTTATTAAATTGGGGTTGGGTTAAAATGACTTCATGTCGATTTTGGATTAAAAATTGCGTAAAAAATAATATTACTTGCGTTCACTTTTATTTGATTTTCTCGTCCACCACTTAAAGTGCATTCCACTTTATTTATTGGCTGGGATTTTGGTGCATATATGATATATCTCACCGATGTTGGCCGGCCTAAATAGCTAGTTGAAGTCATTATATTGGAACCTAGTCTTGTCTTTAGAATAAATACCATCTAATTAAGCACTCTGATCCCCATTTCTTCATGCTGGAGAAATTAATTAAGGTTGGTTGTGTCCTTACCATTATATTCCTAACAATTACCTAAAAATACTCTCAATCGAGCTAAGCATTCAAAATTTTCCTCCTTGGTGACCTTAGTATAGGAGTGTACGTATCGGCTTTTCATATCATTGCTGTTGTACCCATGCAATGACCATCATTAATCCTCCTGCATGCTACTAATAAATAGGGATAATAGCCACAATAGCTTTTTTTTCGAACTTCCAAAATAAGCTCTTGGCCGGTGATTAGGAGCGGAGCCAGACTTGAGTGAAAGGGGGGCGGAATATAATTCAAGTATAAAAATATAACCTATGATAGACAAAAAGTATCAAAAAATATGGTGCCGACAGCCAACATCGAATTCCCGGTCATAATGTGTACTTCCTAGTAGAAAAGTTCTAAAATTGCATAGTTATATTAGTTACAAGACCTAAATTACAAGAGTAAATTTGCACGACTGTACTAGTAACGGTCATAGCCGAAAGTTACGAGATTAAAAATAAAAATCTTTCCATAAATTATAAATATATTGTACCAATATGAAATGATACACCGTACCAATACTAAAATTCATGTATAATATTCAAATAACAAATTAATTAACTGCATGTCTATTAGAACTTAGTTTATGATTTTTTAACATGATTTATATATTTGTTAATAATTAAGTATTAATTAATAAATTTCACTAGAGGTTTGGCTTTTATATCAAGTAAGTATTACTTACTGCCCCATATAATATTAATTGATGACAAAAATATTAGTATTATCTGGTAACTAGTCTTTCACAAATTTATTTGGAAAAATTAAAAAAATGGTAGGGGCCTGACCCCTTACCTCAACAAGTAATTCCGCCCCTGCCGGTGATCCTACTTGCATGTATTCCAACTAGCCGCATCTTATATTCATAAAGCTATACACATTCATATTGGCAATGTCCTCCGGTGGTGTAGAGTGAATTCTATCATCCACTTAATTCCCGTTTTGGCCAAGCCACGTACTTATCCTTTGAAACTAGGGCTGAGCAAAATCCGATCCGACCCGAAAACCCTGATTTTTTTCGGATATTATCCGAACCGAAGTGGATATCCGACCCGAAAAACCCGAAACCAAAAATCTGATTAATATTGGGCCTAGATCGGGTGGCGGGTAGGGTTTGTAAAATCCCAACCCGGCCCGCCCGAATATCAGAAATATATGTTAGTGTGTACTTTGAATATGGTAAATTAATACTTGCATTCAACTAATTATGTAATTATATTGTGCAATTCGTATTAAATTATTTGTGTAAATTGAATGTGTAGTGCACTAGTGGAGGTAAGGGTCAAATTGATACTCGAAGTTGCATAAAAAGAGTTAAATAAGTCCTTATATAGGAGGCTCTGTCCGGCTGTCGCCATTTGGGGCAGTTCCTGGTGGAAGTTTTTGACGAATTTTTTTGAGCATCTTATTCATTAAGTCTAGTTTACTCATCGGCCTCTGCTGCATCGCACTGCAACCGTTCGACCGCCACACCTCCATCACCAAAAATGGTAGGGGCCATGACCCCTTACCTCAACAAGTAATTCTGCCCCTGCCGGTGATCCTACTTGCATGTATTCCAACTAGCCGCGTCTTATATTCATAAAGCTATACACATTCATATTGGCAAATGTCCTCCGGTGGTGTAGAGTGAATTCTATCATCCACTTAATTCCCCTTTTGGCCAAGCCACGTACTTATCCTTTGAAACTAGGGTTGAGCAAAACCCGATCCAACCTCAAAACCCTGATTTTTTTCGGATATTATCCGAACCGAAGTGGATATCCGACCCGAAAAACCCGAAACCAAAAATCTGATTAATATTGGGCCTAGATTGGGTGGCGGACAGGGTTTGTAAAATCCCAACTCGGCCCGCCCGAATATCCGATATATATGTTAGTGTGTACTTTGAATATGGTAAATTAATACTTGCATTCAATTATTTGTGTAATTATATTGTGCAATTCGTATTAAATTATTTGTGTAAATTAAATGTGTAGTGCACTAGTGGAGGTAAGGGTCAAATTGGTACTCGAAGTTGCATAAAAAGAGTCAAATAAGTCCTTATATAAGAGGCTCTGTCCGGCTGTCGCCATTTGGGGCGGTTCCTGGTGGAAGTTTTTGATGAATTTTTTTGAGCATCTTATTCATTAGGTCTAGTTTACTCATCAACCTCCGTTGCATCGCACTGCAACCGTTCGACCGCCACACCTCCATCACCAAAATTTCTTATCCTCTTCTCTTTGAATTTCTGCACAGTAGCGGAGAGCTCTACACCGGCTTCTAATAGGCTCGTACGATGGCGATCTTCACAGATCCGGTGGGCTAGGATTTCGACGGTGGTGCGATTTAGGTCCCTGGGCGACGGAGGTGGGCTGGCGGGTAGGTTTAGGGGCGATGGTGGTGTGCTGATTGCCGAGGGATGTTGGATGGGGGCTGAACGCATGTGGCTGGGGTTGGCTGGAGGCTGAGTTAGGAGGGGCGGTGGTGGTATGGCTTTTGAGGGCTGGGGGTGGGGACTAACGGTTGGGCTGGGGCCTGAGGGCTTGGAACTAAAGCTGGGGCAGGGCTAGTGGGGGTGGGGCAGGTTGTGCTTGTGGTGGAAGAGCCGTGGTTTTCATTATTGGTAACTGGAGTCAGTATTTGTGGCACTGACTAGCGGGGTGGGGGCAGTCACTGATTTGGGGTAGGGACGGTGACTACATGAACGGGGCCGCGGTAGTTACTGACCTGGGAGTCGGCAATGACTTGTTGGGGGCGGGGAAGATGGTTGAAAATTATGTCACTGGACGGGCAATGTTGGTCATTGAATGGGTAGACATTGGTTACTGAACGGGCGGAAGTTGGTCACTGGATGGAAGTCATTGTGTCAATTGGTCACTGGACGGAAGTCACTATATCAATTGGTCACTTGATGAAAGTAACTGTAATTGTAATTGGACGGGTTATGTAACTGTAAATATAATTGGGCAGGTCGATAACTGTAAGTTTGTAACTGGACGGATCGTGTAACTATAACTGGACGGGTCGGGTAATTGTAACTGGACAGGTCGGGTAGTTGTAACTGGACGGGTCAGGTAACTGTAACTGGACGGGTCTGATCACTGTAAGTGGATAAGTCGGGTAACTGTAACTGGACAAAGTTTTTTTGTCACTACCATTTTTTTTGTCACCGATTAATTTTTGGTCACTTTTGAGTACTAGTAACTAAGACGGTAGTCACTTGAACGGTAGCAGATGAGGCGATGTCATTGACCCGATAATAATTGAGACGGTTGTTACTTGAGCGGAGATAGTTGTCACACGATTTTCATATCCTAATATTTTCGATAGATAGTGTACCCGGGGGGTAGCTTATCCGAGGGGTTACTGTGGGGAGTAACTAGAGAGAAGTCACAGGAAATAAGTAAGAGGGAGAGTGAGTTCGAATATATGAGTTGTATTTAGCGTTTGAGCGTGGTTTACAAATGGGGAAAGGGGTGTTATTTATAGCAGCAATAAATGCTAGATAAGGACATGTGTCATCATTCTGGTGGTCGAGGGGTCACCTCAATGGGGTGACACTGGCACTCGCATGTGGTCGCATTAAATGCGGTGGTTGGATGTGACGTTTGTACTTGGTACGTTGATCCAGCGCATGTGGATGGGAGATTCTGTCGATGAAGATGCCTTCAGCTATAGATGATTAGCTGAAGGCTCTTCATCCCAGGGGCCTCTAGGTGTCGTGGGCTCTAGGTGACGAGGGTTACTATTTTCGTCGTTTTCTCCCAGTAACTTCGAGTGCTTAAAAGCAGTTGTACTGTACGTTTATGAGCCTTCGGCCATGGGGGCCGAAGGCACCCAAGTGTACGTCGTGGGCTGCTTGGCACCTCGGGCGCTGTGATTTGGGCCTACTGTGCTTCCTGGGCTTATTGGGCCTTTGTTATAGTAATGGGAGTCTATGGGCCGGGGGTCCCTGGGCCATATACTCCATCAGGAGTCCCTCACTCCTTTTGCCGAAAGGTACTTGAGGGAAAAGGAGTAAATGCGTTTGTCCTCTGATGCTGGTGTTTTGTTTTGTAGTTCGCGGAGTTGTGAGGAGTTGTTGTTTGCATGCTTTGCCGAGGGCAGTCCTTTAAGTCCCCCACACCTTGGGGCCGAAGGAAAATTTTTACATTCGTAATTTTATGAAATTCCCGAAGGGGTCCTCCAGTCCCCCACTCCTTGAGGCACATGTAATGTGGTGAAGAGGAGTAGAGGGGTGCCTGCTTTCATCGCGAGGCCGAAGGCTTGTGCTTTTTCATTTCATTTTGGGGGGGTGCCTCATTAAAAACCTCAATAGGAAAAACCCTTTGGGAAAAAATCCTAATGAGGGAAAAAGAGTGCACCGAATTCCCCCAATGATGAATAAAAAAGGTGAGCCCTTGATGTGCGATGAAAAGCAATGTTGCCCTCGAGAGGTGCCCGTGAGTTGAGGGCCTTCTTCCTGGTTTAGCCGAAGGCTGCTTGTTGGTATCCCGGGGATGCCGAGAGGAGTCCTTCAGTTACCTGGGCTGAGGGCGTGTTGACATGGGTGATTCCTCCGAAGGTGTCCGTAGTTGATAAGCATGAGTAGGCATTCTGGGGACTGCCGAGGGTAGTCCCCCAGTCCAAGAGGATGAGGGCTTGATCGTTGTTGATGAATGTCGGTGTCTGTTCGAATAGTATGTCGTGGGGTCTGAAGGAGTCTGAAGGAGTTAGCTCGAAGGCATGCATAGTATTGTCTGAGGGGTGCCAGATGAGGGCACTTTAGCCTGCGAAATAGAGCCGTTGAGATATTACCGTTGGAATATGGATCGTTGGAATATAGCCGTTGGAGGTGATGTCCATGTGGTGCGTGCTCGTTGGCCGAAGGGGGGCGGGTGCCACTGGTTGGTCGAAACGACGGTTTGCAATGATGACTTCGGCGTCAGGGGGCTCGGTTTCCGGCCCAAGCCCGGATTGTGGAGTCTATAAATACCCTAAGGCCAGGGCCATATCTCCTTGTGCGAATTCATTGTAGCGAAGCTCTAGCCAAATTCTTCTAGAGAGAGAAAGTATTCCTTCGATCAAAACCGACTTCCAGAGGTCAATTCTTGCTCCATTCTCTGCTTGCTTAGTATACTTCGCTTTCCGGCCATAGATTAAGTGTTAGAGCCTTAGAGCCTTTAGAACCTTCCTTAGAACCCTTCGACTTTAGTGTACGAAAAATGTCTTCGGGTAGTGACTCTCAAGATATTTCAAGGGAGGCTTCGGTAGAGGTGATAGGCACTAGTTGTTAGTGCCTAAGTATACATTTTTATTATTGTTTGTAATGTTTATTTACTAGTTTTGTGCAAGTTTATAGTTGTTAGTTTGCATTTGATTGTAATCGTATTTCTAGCATTTTATTGTTTGTTGTAAGTTGTAGTTAGTTTGGCTATAAGTTTAGGATAGGTTTGGAAGCAAAAAGGATGAAGAAACCTGAGTTTTGTGCAAAACCCGGTCGGGTATGGACTTTACCCGGCCAGGTATGAAGTGACAAAGGAAACTGCTGCAAAATTAGCAAATACCCGATCGGATATTCCATATACCCGGTCGAGTATGAAGTGATTTCGGACCAAAAAACGTGCATAAGACACAAAAACATGGGAAAATATTTGATTTGGTAAATACCCGGTCGGGTATGTCAAAATACCCGGCCGGGTATCCGGCATTAGGTGTTGAAAACACCTATAAATAACCTCATTTTCCTTCACTTTTCATCATCCCTTCTTCCATACTCTTAAGCTCAGTTTAGAATAGCATTTCTTTATATTTTTCTAGCTATGTTTAGTCTCCAAATGAGGAGCTAAACTTCCATTCTTGGTGTTGCTCTTGAAGCTTGTTGATTATTAAAGTTGTGAGTTATTTTCTTAACTTCTTTCCTTGAATATTAATTAATAGTTCTTTCCTTAATACCATCTCTATATTAATGTTGGGGAGTGTTGCTAAGATGACAATTAGTTAACATCTCGACATTAGTTAGAATGGTATTTTCTTCCTCTATATTAATGTTGGGGAGTGTTGCTAAGATGACAATTAGTTAACATCTTGATATTAATTATAGTAGGATTCATCTTCTTTAATAATATTCTTCCTTGAATATTAATTCATCCCTATTCATATTTCATATTAATATTTTGAACATTACTTAAAGGATCAACTAGTTTTGTTTCATATATTAATTATTACTAGAAACGATCAACGAACCGATGCTTAATCGTTGATGGTTTCACAAGTAAGTAACTTCGGTTTATTAATGCACGGTCGTGGTTAATAAACTTAAGAGGGATAATTTTGTTGGTTAAACCGAAATCGTTGTGTTGAGGTTATCAATCTCAATTGATTTCATCAAGGAGTTAGAAAGATTAAATGCTACTATTAAATCGGTATAAGGCGTTGTTCTATATTTGATTAATAGTAAGGGTTATTAATGAACGGTTGTTGTTAATAACTACCCTCGATGAAGTGGATATACTCCCCGATTGAGTATTCGAGAGGGAATAAGTTATAGATATAACAATGATCGACTAAAATATATCAACAAATGGAAAGTAGCAATGCCAAGTCCTTTTTATCTTTGAATTAAATCTCATATAGGTTGTTCATCTTAGTTTTTAATTAAATTAAATCATTCAATCCAAATCCCCCCTTTATTTACTAAGTTTCATAAAAAGAGAATTATTCCTTTCCTTGTGGATACGAACTCTACTACGCTATACTACGTATAAGTGTTAGTATTGAAATTTATTTTGACGCACCGTGACAAAGTGCTCGTCAAGAGGTGGAGACCCTCTCAGACGTGGAATCCTCCAATGGGCAGCCCTCGGTAAGTGGTGACGCCGCTGTAGCCATTGAAGTCCAAAAAGATCTGGTGGCCGAGGCCGAAGCGGAGGAGTTTGAGCAAGTAGTTGAAGATGAGGAGATGACCCTCGCCATGCAGACGGCTATTGAAGAGGAGGGGAAGGACACGGAATGCCTCCAGGTGACTGTCGGTATACCCTCGGCTACCGCACTTGGGGAAGGGACTTCACGAGCCCTCAGTCCGGAGCCCCTCAGGGTTGCGCCCTCTGCTAAGGGCAAGAAGAAAGCGAAGGCTCCCAAGAAGAAGGGTAGTGTCGCGGATGTAGGGAAGCCCGTCGATATGCCCGAGGGATACTCATTCATGAATACAGCTGCCCTGGATCTGAAGTTGAGGGCTGATAGGGCAGAATGCTATGTGACCCAGCTGCATGTAGGGCCCTCAGCGACAGTGATACAACCAGTCTCTGAAGATGTTCTCTCTCGGGCGCCCGAGGGGTGCATTGCAGTGCATATTCTCTCCGTTTCAATGGGCCTTCGGTTCCCCCTTCACCCCTTCCTTCGCGAGTACTTCCGGTTTGTGGGCTTGGTCCCTTGCCAACTCACCCCAAACAGCCACTCATATATCACTGGGTTTCTTCACCTTTGTCGGTCCCGGGGACTGACACTTAGCTTGGACTTGTTCTTCCAAAGCTTTAATCTTTGCCGAGGAGGCCATGCAAATGCCGAGGGGTTTGCAAATTTGCAACAGATCACCCAGTGGAGACTATTTACTGAGGCGCCTTCTTCTAACAAGGGCTGGAAGGACCGATGGTGCTATGTTAGGCTAGCCCAGAGCCCCTTCCCGGGGGAGCTGCGGGATCGTTTCAGGCGACATGAGAGGGTTAGGAGTGCCGCCCTCGAGAAGGATGGCAAGGTGCTTGCCAAGATTCCGTAGGGTCATTTGAAGAACGTGACGATCAAGGAATGCACCCTCGAGGATGATTTGTATCTCCTCGGCTTTCGGCGCTATCGTTTCTTGGGGGAAACGGATGAGAAATACCCCATCTTCGATCGGGCCTTCGATAGCACAGGAGGTGGTTCCCGAGGGCTCTGTCTCCTATACTTAGGATTTTTGCATCTTTTATTTTTCTTTTGTCCTGACCCCTCTGCCTTATTTACTTGTGCTGTCTTGCAGGTGTTAACATGGACATCAACTCCTTCGCTGCCCTGAAAAAAGCGAAGGTCCAGGGAAAGAAGGAGACAGGCAAGCAGAAGCCCGTCGGCGATTTCTTCAGGAAGGGGGGTGAGCCCTCGACCGCCCCCTCCGATGATGCCGCAGCCACCGCCAAGAGGAAGGCGGACGGCAAGGGAGTTTCCCCCGGCAGCAAGAAGCTGAAGAGGGGGGATGCAGAAAAGAAGGACCCCCCGGTCATGATTGTGGATGAGCACTCCACCTCTCAGCCCCAAGTTCTGGTGGACACTACTGCCTCCAACCTTTCCTCGGCACAAGGGGGTGAAGTAGGCTTGCCCCGGGAGGACATACAGTTCTCCCTGCTGAAGGGGGCTGCCATTACACATGGCATTGTGGACCCCCGGGAGTTTCTGAGCGGGGCTACTCCTTCGCTGGATAGGAAAGCCCTCAGCAATCTTGATGATGAGGCCCTTGAGTCAAAGATCCTCCGGTCCTCCCTCACTGTAAGTTTCTTTCCCCTTTCGTTACCCATTTTGGCGTATTCGTATTACAGTCTAACTCCTTTGTCCTTTGTTAACAGCCCTGCATAGCCCTCGGTGAACATGTCAGGAGGTTTGATGAATGGCGCCTCCAGAAGGCGCAACAGGATGAAGCCATGAAGAAGCTCATCCATGATAACGTTGAGGTCGTGCGGCAGATGGCTAGACTGGAGGGGGAGCTGCAGCAGGCGAAGGCCGAGGCAGAGAGAGCCGCCAAGAAGAAAGTTGAAGGTGAGAGGGTCGCTACTGAGGCCGCGAAGAAGGCCGCTGAGGAGGCCGAGGCCGCCAAGGCGGAAGCTGTCGCCAGTGTTGTTACTGCCTTCATCTCCGAGGGGTGGAGGGCCGAAGGCCACAAGGACTGGGTGGCTTCGGTAATGGAGGCGTCCGCCGATGAGTGGGTGAAAGGCCCCGGGGCGATGTGGCTAGCCCGGAAGGGCGAGGACTACTATGATGGGGGAGAGTTCTTTACCCAGGCCCTCATCTATAGAAGGCTGGCCCGACACTTGAAGATTGAGCCGAAAGATTTTGATCCGGTGGCATATGGTCTTCCTCCCCTCCAACCTGACATCAGAGTCCCCCTCCCTTCAGATGTCGAGAGGCCAGACTTAGAGGATTCTGAGCTGCTGAAGGAGGTCGGGGATGAAGAGGAAGGGGCCGAAGGGGATGCCACTTTGAAGCCTGTCGAGGGGGGTGCTGCTGCAGCTGATGATAACCCCGCCCTTGTATAAACTTTGAATAAATCTTGTGATGAACATGTACAATCCTTCGGCTTCGGCCTTTATGTATAACAATTTGTTTTTCCATTTCGTTAATGAATACCTTCTTCTCTTTGTCTACTTTTTGAATGGATGCCTTCGTTTTTGTTGTGGATGACTACCTTTGTATTTTGATGTTTGAATTGTCAGCTATTTAGGACTTAGAAATATTTTCTAAGTGTTTGTTCAGTATCGGGCCCTCGGTTGATGCTTCCTTCTGAACATGGGTAGCCGTCATGAGCTGACCGAGGGCACCAATTTTTAGGACTTCGAATATTTATCTAAATGTTGATCACAACTTTTGCCTTCGGTTGTCATTCTCTTTTGTATGCTTTCTGTTGTGTAAGCTGTGAGCCCTCCTCCACTGATGGTCGGGGGCTTGTAGTTCAGGACTCAGAAAATTCTCGAGTGTGGTTTTACCGCTGAGCCTTTGGTTGAATGCTGAGTTGACTGAGGGCCAATCATTCCAGGACTTGGAAAATCTTTCTAAGTGATGTGCATTGTGTGGGCTTCTGTTATTAGCCCCCCTGGCTTTCATGATGATTTGACCGAGGGGCGAACGGTTAGAACTTAGAAATTTTTCCAAGTGTAGTTTTACCACTGAGCCTTCGGTTGCGTGACCCCTCTGGCTGCGTGAAGATTTGATTGAGGGCCAAACATTTAGGGCTACAAAAATTTTCTAAGTGTCACTTGTCCCTTGCCCTTCGGTAAACGGACCCCGTGAGTACTAGCCTCCGGTGTTGATCGTAATTTTGGAGGTTGTTGAAATTTGGACTTTAAGAGCATGTTTGTGAGTACTCACCCTCGGCCACAGTGGGTCACAAAGTGTGGACTTAGGAAAATTTTGTAGGACATTCCTGTTGAAGTAAGTGTGGACGGAAAGCGGATGCCTTCGATATTTCTTGAGTTGTTGTTGAGTGGACTTATCCAATTTTATCCCTTTTGTGGGATTAGAGCCTTCAGTATTGGTGACGCCGGAGGCAGCCAGAAAGTGGACTTAGCCTATTTTTGACAATGTCTGTCGTACAGTAGCCTTCGGAGTAAGAGCCACCGTCAAAGGTGACTTCATGACTAAGAGCCTTCAGGTACCGGAGGTGTTCCCCAAGGAAGCCTTCGTTATGAGATTGGAATGCCTTGTGAGGAAATGCCGAAAGGTGTTTTGTTGGGGTTTGTACACATTGATTGCTCGTTGAGTCTACTCCCCTCCACTCCATTTTTTTTTGGTAGTAAAGGGAAGGCTTCAAGAAACTTGGTTTCTTGGTAAGGCTTGGCCTATCAGGAGGCAACAGTATACACCATTAGCTCCCCCCTTGGGTTAACCTTCCGGGTTCCGAGGGGATGGAGGGTCGTTTCCTCGGCACGAGACATAGTCCGTCGCCTGCCTCCCCTTGTGGGGTGGCACGGAAAGCTCCTCAGTTTTGAAAGTCGTCCCCTCAGTTCGAGACATAGTCTGTTGCCTGCCATTCCCTTGGGGTAATGGCGCCGGGAGCGTTTCGTTTTTCACAGTCGAATCATGAGGCATATTAGTTGCCTGCAATTCCCTTGGGGTAATGGTGCGCAAAGCATTTCAGGAAGGGTTTGATTTGCATATTAGTTGCAAAAAGGCCGGGGTACTTGGTACCTCCAGCGCCGAGAGGTGGGGCCTTCGGCATAAATGCGTCCTCGAGGGGTACGGCTTAAAAAATAACACTTGATGTTTGTAAGGAATAATTGTATTTAGATTTTGATGATGCTATATTAACTAGGACTGTAGAGTACCCCTTTAGAAATTATGTATTAGAATTTTCCCTTGTAAAGTTCTTAGCATATTCGACTACCAGAAGGCCTCTCTACCAGAAGTCCTCCAGACAGAAGATCTTGGTTCTCTGTCTAGGAACAGGAAACGTCAGGGTCTCTGTTACCCTTTAGCGTGACAGAAACCCTCCTAATTCTCTGTAAGCTTTCAACAACAGAAAGTGCTCATGATCTTCTCTGGTTCAGTTCTCTGCCAATGACACCAGAAGGTCTGACACTTGGAAGAAATCCACGAAGCCGGGAAGTCAACTTGAAAGATTCCTTCAACGGCTAGGAGTATGAAACGGAAAAGCTACAGTGCTCGCATTAAATGCTCATTTAATGCTCCCCATGCTCCGTGGAGTAATTGCAGATGATTGGCCGCAATGTCAGGATTACTTTATCCCGAAATAGTAACCCGCCAACTTTACCGGGTCCTACTGGTCAAGTCAACTGCTCGCGCATTAAATGCAGTTGTCCTCCTACTCCTCCAACGGGAAGACAACCTCAGTATAAAAGATACACTACGAAGAACAACCGGATAATTTTTGCCATAACTTTGCTATCACATTGCTAACCAAGCAAGATATTCAAACTCTGAAAAGCAAAAGCCTCCTTGAGATTCAAACTCATTATCCTCTACAAGAGAAGGCAGAAGTTGGAAAAATACTCTTTCCAACTCAAGCAAAGTTCCAAGTGTTCTTCAACTCTTCAAGCTCCTCACATACATATATTTTGTAACGAAGCTAGTTGGAGGAACCTCAGTTTCAACAGAAACTCTTCTTGCTACAAGAAGGACGTCCTAATAACTGGAGTAGTGAAGTGGTGATACTTCAAGGAGACTCCGTGAAAGGACCAGTGTTAAAGGAAGCCAGGCAGTGCATCCCAGGACACATCTAGACTTGAAGAAGACGTGGAGTGCTTCTTAAGTGCTAGGACTAAGGCTTTGTAAACGGCAGTTTTTACAGCTTAGTGGAACAGTGGATTAGAGGAACGAGTTGTTCCTTGAACCACTATAAAAATCCCTGGTGTCGTTTACTTACTGCTTTTAATACGTGCAATTAGATACAACTGTATAACTCCTTGAACTTGGTATCTGTGTTTAGCAGAACTGGTTCTACGAGTTAACAGAAGGCCTTCTGCCTTTGCTTCTCTGAGGCTAACAGAACTCCCTGCCAGAACCCCACCCGCTGCCAGTCTGTTCTTTCAGAACAGGCTATTCTGAAAATCTGGTACTTAGTTTAAAAAGCTAAAAACCAATACAGTCTATTCACCCCCCCCCCCTCTAGACTGTATCCAGTATAACCGGGACCAACAAGTGGTATCAGAGCCTCCTTGTTCTAATAATCTTTTAGGTTATTTGTTGAACAAAGATCCACTTGTTTTTCTGTTTTACCTCATTTCTATCTGATATAATGGATCACTCCCTGTCCAAGAATCTTATGTTTTCAGATCTTAAGTTTGATGACTGGAGGATCCGGATGAAAGCACATCTCTGTGCCCTGCATGATGAGATGTGGGAAGTTCTTGATATTGGCCCCTTCACTAGCTTCCAGAAGGTCAACCCTGAACATGCCATAGACAATACTAGACCCCAGATGATTAGCAAAGCCAAGTCAGAATGGACCACTGAAGAGAGGAGAAAGTACAACTTAGACAATATTGCCAAGGACATCCTCTACAAGTCCATTGATGATAGATACTTCAACAGAATCAAGAAGTGCAAGACTGCTAAGGAGATCTGGGATACTCTTGAGCTCATTGGAGCTGGTGATGAGCAAGAGAAGGACAACAAACTAACCATAGCCAACAAGAAGTTTGATGACTTCAAACTTCTCCCTGGTGAAAGCATCTCCAAGATGTATGACAGACTCCTCACTCTCACTGGAGAGATTTCTGAGCTTGACAAGGATCTCACAACCAAGGAGATCAACCTGAAGGTGTTGAGGGGACTGCCCTCAGCATGGAAGATGAAAGTAGTTGCTGTCCAAGCCAGCAAGGATGTAAAGACTTATCCCACTGATAAGCTCATTTCAGATCTCAAAGCTCATGAGTTTGAAATGATTGAAGAAAAGGAAGATGTACCAGAAGAGATGACCACTACAGCCCTCACTGCCAGCACATCTAAGGTAAATGATTTTGACCCTTCAGTACTTTTATCTGATGAATATATGGTTGCCTTTGCCAGGAGATTCAAAAAGTTTATGAAGAATCCCAAAGATGGAAGGAGTCCATCTTTCAACAGAAAGCCATACCAGAAGGTCAAATCAATAGAAAGCAGTGGAGAGCTTCTCTGTTACAATTGCAGACAACCTGGTCACTTCAAGGCTGATTGTCCCCATCCTAGAGTGTCCAAGAAGCAAGGACAGGATGGAGAAAAGAAGAAGTACGAGGACAACTCCAGAAGGAGAAAGGCACTTGTGACAGAACAGGTGGAGAAAGACCCTCTGTCAGAAACAGAATCCAGTTCTGACTCAGATTCTGATGAGGCCTTCTGTTGCCTGGATACTGAGACAGAAGACCTTTGCCTGATGGCTCATTCTGATGATGAGGTAACCTCTACTTCTGAATCTAGTTTTTCTTCGGTAGGCTTAGCTTTTGATTCTGATTCAATGTCAGAATTTTGGGAAGAGTTTAAGGCCATACAAGCCACTTATTCTTCCGTAACAGAAGAAAACAGTAAGTTAAAAGCTGAAATTCTTGACTTAAAGAAGGAGGTTGAGATCAAAATCAATCTTCTAATTGAGGAAAGAGATCAACTGGAGACTGAAAATGTTTCTCTTCTTAAGAGAATAAGAGAAATAGAGCCTCTCGAGATTAAGTACAAAGCTTACCAGAAGGCCCAGTCTTCCATGGAAAAGATTGTGCTTGATCAACAGATTGGCACTGGTTTTGGTCTTGGTTATGGCTCAACAGAATCAGGTGAGCCTTCTGTAATGCCTAGCACCAGAGTTGCTAAGGCAGATAAGGTCATAGAGCCACTGATTTCTAGCCCCATCTGTCAAGCTGGTGTATCTGGCACCAAGGTTGTTCATGAGGAAGTCAGACCAGAAAAGGGTAAGATAAAGGTTCAACAGAAACCCTTTTTGAAAAATAATGAACCTGGCAGAAAACCTAACAACAGAAGAGGTTTTCAGAATAACAAAAATAAAAGACCATTCATTGACAGACAACCTCATGTCAATCGTGCCAGAGATGATCACCAGAAGGGCAAATATCAAGAGAGAGTTAACTTCAGGAAGAAGAGGTTGGCTGGTCAACTTCAGAAGCCCAAAGTTAACCGTCCCTCCGCTCTTGATAGTATATGGGACTTCTTTCCAACAAAGAAAGCTATGCAAAAGTATGTAAACAGGAAGCATGACCCTCACAAGCATCTGCCCAAAGTGAATCACACTTCTGTCTACTACAACTACTAGGTGGACAATGGGTACCACCCACCAAGGTTTCACTTGATGAGACCAAAATGGTACCAACTACCCAGACTCCATGACCCCCTCGGACCCACCATTGCTTGGGTACCTAAATCTTTCTTTTGATCTTGCAGGAACTGTGTGCTGGAGCTATCTCTGAACAAGAATGGTTTATTGATAGTGGATGCTCCAGGCACATGACAGGTGACAGAAGTTGCCTAACAGAGTTCCAGAAATGCAAAGGACCTAGAGTTACCTTTGGAGGTAATGACAAAGAAGGTCAAACAAAAGGAAGAGGAAAGTTGATCAAGAACCAGATCACCATTGATGATGTCTCATATGTCAAAGGACTGAAGTTCAACTTGCTGAGTGCTAGCCAGTTCTGTGACAAAGGCTACACTGTTGAATTCACAAAGGACTTCTGCTATGTGAAGCATGAGACAACAAAGGAAGTGGTTCTTACAGCATCAAGGAAAAAGAACATCTATGTAGTTGATTGGAACACTGCAAAAGATGGAGTTTGCCTGATAGCCAAGGGAGATTCAAAACTGAGCTGGGTCTGGCACAAAAAGCTCAACCATTTGAATTTCAAAACAATCAACAAACTAGCAAGGGAACACATTGTAGAAGGGCTACCAGACATTGTGTACAAGAAGGAGACCCTCTGCAGTGCATGTCAGAAAGGCAAACAAGTGAAGAATTCCTTCAAACCCATTGCTGGAGATCTTTCTACGAGTCCTCTAAATCTGATTCACATGGATTTATTTGGACCTGTTGAGACTCCAAGCGTTGGTGGCAAGAAATACACCCTAGTCATGGTTGATGACTACTCCAGATACACATGGACTGTATTTCTGACAAAGAAAAATGAAACTCTTCAGAAGTTGCCATCTCTGTTAAAGCAATTTCAGACTGAGAAGAACTTGAAAGTGAAGACAATCAGATCAGACAGAGGAACTGAATTTGTCAACCAAGTCATAAAGGACTTCTGTGATCAGAATGGAACTTTTCATCAACTCTCTGCCGCCAGAACCCCTCAACAGAATGGCGTAGCAGAAAGAAGGAACAGAACTCTAAAAGAAGCTGCAAGAACAATGATTGCAGAATCTGGATTGCCTATGAGATACTGGGCTGAAGCAATCAACACTGCATGCTATACTCAGAACAGGAGCATGATCAATAAGAATCACCAGAAGACCCCTTATGAACTCTGGAAGGGAAGAAAACCTAACATCAGCTACTTTCATGTATTTGGATGCAAGTGCTACATTCTCAACAATGGAAAGGAGCATCTGAAAGTATTTCAAGAAAAGGCTGATGAAGGAGTCTTTATAGGCTATTCAAACACAAGTAAAGCCTATAGAGTACTCAACAGAAGGACCCTATATGTTGAAGAATCCATACATGTGAAGTTTGATGAAAGCACCTCTGTTGAAGAGGTAACAGAGATTCTCAAGGATGTCTGCTTAGAAGACAGAACACCAGAACCAACAGAAGAGGTGGCAGACAACCCTGCATTTCCAACATCTGCACCAAACCCCCTTCTGTTGAATGAAGATGAAGACTCTGAAGATGAGGAACCAGAGAGACCAAGACAGCAGCTGACAGAACCAGATCTGACATGGTTAAGAGATCATCCTCCTAACCAAGTGATTGGTCAAATCAGAAGTGGAGTTCAAACCAGATCCACATCAAGGAGAGAAGCAATGCTTGCCTGCTATATATCTCAGATGGAACCTATGACAGTTGAAGAAGCTCTTGCAGACTCAGATTGGATCAATGCTATGCAAGAAGAGCTCACTCAGTTTGAAAGGAACAAAGTATGGGAACTTGTTCCTAGGCCAAAGCACCAGAATGTTATTGGAACCAAATGGGTATTCAAGAACAAAGCAGATGAAGACGGCAACATTGTAAGGAACAAAGCAAGGCTAGTAGCTAAAGGATACTGCCAAGAAGAAGGAATAGATTTTGATGAGACCTTTGCACCAGTTGCCAGACTTGAAGCCATCAGAATCTTTCTAGCCTATGCTGCCTACAACAACATCAAGGTCTACCAAATGGATGTCAAGAGTGCATTTCTGAATGGAGATCTTGAAGAAGAAGTTTATGTGGAACAACCACCAGGTTTTGTCATTCCTACTCAATCTTCTTGTGTCTACAAGCTTAAAAAGGCCCTCTATGGTCTTAAGCAAGCTCCCAGAGCCTGGTATGACACATTGTCCCTTTTCCTAGTAAACCATGGGTTTACTAAAGGAAAGGTTGACAAAACTCTATTTCAAATCTCTGTTGCTAATCATATTCTGTTAGTACAAATATATGTTGATGACATTATATTTGGAAGTACTAATCCAGAATTGTGCAAGAAATTTTCTCAAGTGATGCAGAGTCAATTTGAAATGAGTATGATGGGAGAACTCAGTTACTTCCTAGGACTTCAAGTCAAACAAGTTCCTGAAGGGATCTTTATCAATCAAGGGAAGTACACCAGAGATCTAATCAAGAAGTTTGGAGTGGAAGGCAAATCATCAGTGAAGATTCCCATGAACACTTCACAAGGGATTGGTCCAGATGATGAAGGAAAAGATGTAGATGCAACAACATACAGAGGGATCATTGGATCTCTGTTGTATCTAACTGCAAGCAGACCAGACATCTCATTCTCTGTTGGAATCTGTGCCAGATACCAGTCAAAGCCCAAGGAAAGCCATCTAAGTGCTGCAAAGAGAATCATCAGATACATAAAAGGAAATCCAAATGCAGGCTTATGGTACCCAAAGAGAGGTAACTTTGAACTAATTGGTTACTCTGACTCAGATTTTGCAGGTTGCAGACTGGACAGGAAGAGCACCTCTGGTCACTGCCAATTGCTAGGAGGAAGGCTTGTTTCCTGGTTTAGCAAGAAGCAGAACTCCATCTCAACAAGTACAGCGGAGGCAGAGTATATTGCAGCTGGGAGTTGCTGTGCTCAGCTACTCTGGATGAAGCAACAACTGAAAGACTATGGAATTCAAGCAAAGGAGATCAAGCTGTTGTGTGACAACACTAGTGCCATTGCTATCACTCAGAATCCAGTTCTTCATTCCAGAACAAAGCATATTGAGATCAGACATCACTTCATCAGAGATCATGTGGAGAAGAAGCACATCTGCATGGAACATGTACCAACAGAAGATCAACTTGCAGATATTCTGACAAAGCCTCTCCTTGAGGCTAGGTTCAATAAACTGAGAGAAGAATTGGGAATGATGGATGAGATTCCAAGGGAAAGTTGAAAAGGAAGGCCCTCTGTCGCTGATTTCCTGTTAACAGAACACCTTTTGCAGAACCCCTTCTGTGAACCCCTTCTGTTAACCTCTTCTGTCAACCCCTTCTGATCCCTACCTTGGCAGAACACCTCAGCAACAGAAAACCTCCCCCTCTACAGAAAAATCCTCAGAAGGTTATGGACTTAGAAATTTTCTGAAACCGGGTATCCTATTAATTTTTTTAAAAAAAAAGGTCGTTTACCCTTTTACCCTTAAAACGGTATCAAGCCGTTTAACATTTACTACGCCCCCGTTTATTTACTCCGCCCCTTTTTACATTTATTGGTTTCTTGGAACCATAAATTAATTCCAAACGTCCGCTAACCCAAACACATAAATTCCTCTTTCGCAAACCTAAACCGCTACTGCTCTCATTACTTTCAACTCTCAAACCTCCATAACTCTCAAGCTTTCTGCATTCGTCTCTGACCCAATGGCTTTCATCAACATCAACGACCTCACCAAGGAGGAAATCAACACTCTTGTCTCGAACATTTACACAGGGATGAACTGCGACCTCTCCGCACTCCCTGAACTCGCTTCAAACCACGACACGATGATGAAGATCATCAAGGGAATGGAGGACTCCCAACTGAACAAAGTGGTAGGTTATCACTTTGAATCCTACAGTACAAGAGATGTAGCAGAGTTCTATCTCAACGCTACATACGAAGGAGAGACCATTCGGTCTAATGTCAATGGTGAAGACATTACCCTCACTCCTGCAGACCTCAACGCTCTCTTTGGCGTGGTAGAGGACCCACAAGAAGAGGAAACTGAAGGCTTCCTCACTCTGGACAGTGTCAATGTCACTGTGGACAACTTTGTCCAACTCTACTGCCGACCTGAAGTGGGTAGAGTTCCAAAGCTTTACATGAAGAAAAATCTTCTTCTGAGCGACTATGAAAAACTGGTCAACATCCTGCATAGGTGCGTCTGGAGCAAGAGCACCTCCACAGATGACATGAATGCGCTGAATGCAAAGGCTGTCTTTGCAGTTCATCATGGGATGAACATCAACTGGGGACAAGTAATTATCAAATCCCTTGTTGAGTTCATCAAGAAGAAAGACAAGGAGACCGGTCTTTTCAGAACCCCCATGGGTTATGGTCTCCTCATCTCTGAAATCCTGCTCACAGCAAGGATAGGACTGAGAAACTCTGTTGAGGTAGACTACACCAAGCTGCTCTTCCTCAACACTTCAAGTGACAGGAAGGTTGCTCTCAAGGCAGAGCAGAAAAGACTCAGAACCCTTGAGTTCAATAGGGAAAGGCAACAACAGAAGGTTGTTCAACCCAAGAAAGTTTCAAAGAAGCAACAGAAACCTCCTACCCCTTCTGACTCTGAAGAAGAAATACCCTTGGTAAAGAAGGTGATCAAGAAGGTTCCCAAGAAGAAGACCACACCTGTCAAAGTCCACAAGCTGGTGGCAAAGAAATCTGTCCTTAAGAGAAAGGCTCCTTCACCTATCTCTTCAGCAAGCACCCCTTCTGCCTCCCCCATTGCTAAGAAGACCAAAATTTTGACTCCTGCATCATAGGAGAAGCTGGAGGACTCTGTCCCCACTGTCCCAGCCAACAGAAATGCTTGGCACGACAAGAGGATCATCTTTGAGTCAAGTGACTCAGAAGAAGAAGCAGTTGTGAAGGATGCCACTTCTCAGGGGGAACTTCATTCGTCTCCTCCTGCCTCTGAAAATGATCAACCTATGGTGGTTCCTTCACCAGAACACCAAGAAGGAAGCAATACTTCTAGCCCTGATAGGAAATTCATCAGGATTCTGGCATGGAGAAAGTGGAGAGTGGGACCTCTCACTGAACTCCTCAAGAACTTGTCCTACTTCATCTCTGAAGAAGAAGAAGTACTCAGATGGGCTGACACAGATGTTGTGGAGTCCTGCCTAAACAAGGATTTTCTTCTTTCTGTCCTACAGAAGAAGAAGGAGAAACTTCAAGGTAAAGCACCTCTGGTCAGAAACTCACCAGAAGACCATGTGAAGGCTCTTCAAGAACATGAGATGGACGCCTTTGATGCTTGGTTAGTTGAGAAGAAGAGGAAGGAGTCACTGATCAAGTTTCGACACAGTGCACATGGGGAAGGTGAACCCTCTACTGCCAATGACCTACCTCTGGTCATGGAAAAACTTATCAAAGAATGGAGAGACTCTCTGTTCACTGAAACTGTCTTAGAGGTAATTCCCACAATCATTCCTTCTCCCCCTCCCTCTCCTAAAATCACTTCACCCCAATCTCAACAAAAATCTCACTCACCCTCACAAAAAACCATCTCTCCACAGAAAACCTCTACACTCCTGAAAACCTCAAAATCCAAATCCCCATCCCCTCAAGGACAAATTATCCCTTATCAACACCAACATATCTTCTCCCCTACAACTTCACCCCAACAGAAAACCTCCTCACCAAAAACCAAAATTCCATCTCCCTGCAAATCCCAACCCTCAATCAGATCCAGGTCACCGTCACCTCCACCCTCTCTTCCACAACAACAGAATGCTCCCTCACAACAAGAAAACCCCTCCATCAACAAATCCAAAACTGCTTCTCCACAACCTTCACCACAAGATGCAGCCACACCTATCTCCCCTCAACATTCTGTGGCCTCCACCCCCATCAGAAAACCTATCTTCAGGGTGCCCTCCTCTTCCAGTGACAATGATGGATTTCTTACATCCTCCATTGCTGCTGATGAAACTTCCAAGAGGAGGAAGACCCCTCCTCAGCATGAAGAACAACCCAGAAGGCCTCCTATGCCTAATTCAAGAGGTCTAGGTATGCCTGGGAAACCAGAATCCAAAGAAGATAAGCCCCAAATCTCCTTCAATCAGTTTGTCACTGCAGCTGAAGACTTTGGTGGTAAAATGCTTGATGGCATGGATCAATTAGCTGAGATCAACACCAAGCACCATGAACATATCACCTTTGTTCACAATCATCTTGAGGCTGGACTTCAGCACCTCTCCGAGAAGGTTGAAGCTCTGACCCAGACACTGGTCACCTTCATGGAATCATCTTCTGCAAAGCTTAATGCTGTTGCCAGAGAAGTGGATGGTGTCCACTCTGTTCTTTACTCCCAGTCTCAGATTCTCAATAAGCAGAACAAGCAACTCAAGGACATAACAGAATCCCTTGACATTGTACAATGGTATGAAGACCAATCTGCTGAGAAGTTTATGCAGCTACAACTCCTGAATAATGATCACAAAGATCAAGTGGCCACCCTGATCAAGAAGGATCAAGAAAGATATCAGAAGCTGATACAGCTTGAAGCTGGCTCTCAGGACATCAAATCTGCTCTTGATCGTCAACAAAACTTAATAGAAGGTCTGACCTCAGTCACGCAGACCTTGCCAGAAGCTCTTGAGCAGATAGCCATCTCCCAGGCAACAGAGTTCCAGAAAATTGCCATGATGATTTCTGATCTGGATGATGCCAAAAAGGGGGAAGAAGGCCCTCATCTACCAAAACCCAAGACCACCAGAACCTCAACATCTGCTGAACCAAGTGTGGATCCCACACCTTACTTTGAGGCTGCTCTTCAGAAGAAAAGGCTAGCTGGTATTCCTAGACCTCCATCCCCACTGAAGAAAGGATCTAAGAAAAAGAAAGCTCTAAGCTTTAAAGAATGGAGAATGGGAGGTTCTCAGATGATGACTGCTACACAATTTGATGAAATGAAGCAGAAGATGACCTCTACTCAACAACAGAATCTATATTTGGACCATGATGGTCAAGTGAAGGTCAGACATGGTGGATCTCTGGAGGAAGCAGAATTCTGGTTTCACAACAGTATAGTACCAGGAAAAGATATCCATGAAGGTGTTCTTAACTACTTAGACTGCAAACTCTCACCTGTCTGGGCCTCTTACCAAAGAACTGGAAATCTGGCTGGAATCAGAAAAGAGGTGAATGCTGAACTAAAAAGACTACAAGGACTGGATGAACAAGCAAGAGCTGAAGCAGCCAAGGCTATTATGTAATCAGACAATCTTGTAATCCACCTTAATAAAAAGAACATCTCTGCCTCACATTTTGTAAGGCAATTCCTCAATCTCTGGCTTTTCTGTACTTTCTGTTTGTCTGTTTGTTTGTTTGCTTGCTTTGTGATATTTTATCTGCTATCTGAATGTATCGTACTCTTACTATCTTCCTATGTCAAGTTGCCCACCAAGATTTTAATGAAAAGTTTTAAACTTTAAATTGTTATGGTGAAGGCACTTCTCTGGAAATAGTTAAAGGGTTTTGGCATCATCAAAAGGGAGAAATTGTAAGGAATAATTGTATTTAGATTTTGATGATGCTATATTAACTAGGACTGTAGAGTACCCCTTTAGAAATTATGTATTAGAATTTTCCCTTGTAAAGTTCTTAGCATATTCGACTACCAGAAGGCCTCTCTACCAGAAGTCCTCCAGACAGAAGATCTTGGTTCTCTGTCTAGGAACAGGAAACGTCAGGGTCTCTGTTACCCTTTAGCGTGACAGAAACCCTCCTAATTCTCTGTAAGCTTTCAACAACAGAAAGTGCTCATGATCTTCTCTGGTTCAGTTCTCTGCCAATGACACCAGAAGGTCTGACACTTGGAAGAAATCCACGAAGTCGGGAAGTCAACTTGAAAGATTCCTTCAACGGCTAGGAGTATGAAACGGAAAAGCTACAGTGCTCGCATTAAATGCTCATTTAATGCTCCCCATGCTCCGTGGAGTAATTGCAGATGATTGGCCGCAATGTCAGGATTACTTTATCCCGAAATAGTAACCCGCCAACTTTACCGGGTCCTACTGGTCAAGTCAACTGCTCGCGCATTAAATGCAGTTGTCCTCCTACTCCTCCAACGGGAAGACAACCTCAGTATAAAAGATACACTACGAAGAACAACCGGATAATTTTTGCCATAACTTTGCTATCACATTGCTAACCAAGCAAGATATTCAAACTCTGAAAAGCAAAAGCCTCCTTGAGATTCAAACTCATTATCCTCTACAAGAGAAGGCAGAAGTTGGAAAAATACTCTTTCCAACTCAAGCAAAGTTCCAAGTGTTCTTCAACTCTTCAAGCTCCTCACATACATATATTTTGTAACGAAGCTAGTTGGAGGAACCTCAGTTTCAACAGAAACTCTTCTTGCTACAAGAAGGACGTCCTAATAACTGGAGTAGTGAAGTGGTGATACTTCAAGGAGACTCAGTGAAAGGACCAGTGTTAAAGGAAGCCAGGCAGTGCATCCCAGGACACATCTAGACTTGAAGAAGACGTGGAGTGCTTCTTAAGTGCTAGGACTAAGGCTTTGTAAACGGCAGTTTTTACAGCTTAGTGGAACAGTGGATTAGAGGAACGAGTTGTTCCTTGAACCACTATAAAAATCCCTGGTGTCGTTTACTTACTGCTTTTAATACGTGCAATTAGATACAACTGTATAACTCCTTGAACTTGGTATCTGTGTTCAGCAGAACTGGTTCTACGAGTTAACAGAAGGCCTTCTGCCTTTGCTTCTCTGAGGCTAACAGAACTCCCTGCCAGAACCCCACCCGCTGCCAGTCTGTTCTTTCAGAACAGGCTATTCTGAAAATCTGGTACTTAGTTTAAAAAGCTAAAAACCAATACAGTCTATTCACCCCCCCCTCTAGACTGTATCCAGTATAATCGGGACCAACAATGTTTATTTTTTCACACTCCCCCGGTACTTGGTGCCGAGGGGTCTTTGTTGAAAACACTTGGTGTTTTTCTTCGTTGTGGTAGGTGATTGGGGTGTTTACCCTCGGCACTTGGTGCCGAGGGGTCTTGATTGTAATAAGGCCTTGGGCCAGGTGCTTATATGAGGGCTTGGCCGCTCACAAGTGTTCCGTTCTTGGTGTCTTCAATATTTCTTCATTCTTCAAAAAATTGGAGGCCTGGGGCCATAGGATAATACATTCATTAGTTATGAGGGCTTGGCCGCTCCAATATTCCTGATAAAATTTAACTAGATGATGTATATTCCAACGTCGGGGGACCTCAGTCCCGTTGGGGCGTTTGAGTTTGTAAGTTCCTGGTTTGATGACGGCTGCAATGATGTATGGAGCCTCAAATTTGGGCGCCATTTTGCCGCCCTCGGTTGGTTGGTTAGCTTCCCTTCTTCAGAGAACGTAGCCCCCCACCTGAAATTCTCGGGAACGAACCTTGGCATCGATTTAGCCCTTTACTTGCCTTCGGTAGTTCTCCGCCCATATGAAGGCTTGCTCTCGGCGTTCTGAGATGAAGTGAAGGTTGAGAGCCATGTTGCCGTCGTTAATTTTCGGATCATATTGGGCCACCCTTCATGTAGGAAGGGTTACTTCAGTGGGAGCCTTGGCTTCGAATCCGTAACAAAGGGAGAAGGGTGTTTCACCTGTTTCCCACCGAGGGGTGGTGCGGTAGGCCCATAAAAGGTTGTGGATCTCTTCTACCCAGCCTCCCCCTTCAGCTTCAAGCTTCTTTTTAGGCCTTCAAGCAGAGTTCGGTTGGCGTTCTCTACCTGTCTGTTACCCTGAGGGTAGGCAACCGAAGAGAATGTGTGTCTGATGCCCCATGCCTCTAGGAGGGCACAGAAGGGAGCTGCCTCAAAGTGAGTCCCGTTGTCAGAGATGATTTGTTGAGGGATGCCAAACCTTGTGAGAATGTTTTTGAGGACAAAGTGGCAGCATCTAGCTTCAGTGATACTGCCGAGGGGCTCAGTCTCCACCCATTTGGTGAAGTAGTCGATGGCAACGATGATGTACCTGTTGTTGGAGGTATCCCTCGGCAGAGGACCCACAAGGTCTATGCCCCATCTAGAGAAGGGTATGGACGTGCTGATGGGGGGCATAGTTGACCGCTGGCCTGCCGGAGGCCTTCTGAAAGTGTTGACAGGCAGCACACCTTCGGGCAAGATCCGCATAATCTCGGGCCATCGTACGCCAGAAGTATCCTTGCACTATGAGCCTTCAGGACATGGAGAAGGATCCCTGATGAGCTGAGCAAGTGCCATTGTGCACTTCCTCCATTGCAACTTCGACTTCATCCTGATGAAGGCACCGAAGGAGGGTACCATTGTAAGATCTTTTGTAAAGCCTTCCATTCTCGAGGGTGTAGCTGGGAGCCCTCAATTTCGCTAGCTTCGCGCGGGCCTCGTCCTCGGGCAGTTGCCCTGTGGTGATGAAGGTGGTAATGTCGGAGATCCAGTCCTCTGGCCTGAGATGTATATCCATGATGGGGCTCGCATGTATGCTTGAGCGATTGAGTTATCCGATTCTTGCAATCTTGGAGAGGTGCTCCGGGGATTCGGCCAAAAGCTTTGATAAAATATCGGCCTCAGAATTTTGAGCCCTCGGTATTTGGGTGAGAGAGTGTGCCTCAAATACCTTGAGCAATTCTTTAGCCGCCTCCTTGTATTGTTTATCCTCCCTTCCTTAGCCTCATACTCCCCAGAGATTTGGCCCACGACAAGCTTGGAGTCACATTTGACGTGGATCATTCTGGCCTTCATATTTTCTGCCAGCCGAAGGCCACAGAGGAGGGCTTCATATTCCGCTTCGTTGTTGGAGACTTTGAAGGAGAAGCGGATGACATAGTAGGCCCGGAAGCCTTCGGGAGTAATGAGAACTACTCCTCCCCCACATGCTTTGGTGGCTGAGGAGTTATCGGTATAGAGGGTCCACCACTCGTCCGAAGGTGCTGAGGGCTCCTCATCTACCGCTGATCTGGTCGTGCACTCCGTCACGAATTCCGCCAGGGCTTGGCCCTTTATGGCAGACCTCGGACGGATGTCAATGTTGTATTGGTTGAGGAAGATGGCCCATTTTACCATCCGGGAGGAGCTGTTGGGACTCCTCATCAAAGCGCCGAGGGGTTGGTGAGTGAGGACCTGGACCGGATGGGCCTGGAAGTAGTGGCCTAACTTCTTGACGGTCCAGACGATGGCTAGCACCGTCTTTTCCACAGGGGAATATCTGAGCTCTGCTTCCCTGAGGGTCTTACTAACATAGAAGATGGCATGCTGGATGTTGTCTTCCTCCCGGATGAGGACTAAGCCGATGGCAGCCGGGCTGACACCAAGGTAAAGGTACAAAGTTTCCCCTACCTTGGTGTCGTTGATCTCCGTACGGATGACGAGGGCATCCCTGTGAGGAAGGGCACCTGGGGGCAGATCCGCATCCGTAAAATAGATGGGATCCCCCCCCCCCCCCCGGGGCCTCTTGGTTAGGGGCATGTGGTTGACCTCCCCAACGTAGAGAGATTGAGCCCACTTCTTCCTTTGGCTCGTGGAGTCGCCTCCGGTGTTGCCGTCAATGATCATGTGGATGTGGCGCTTCTTCTCGTTGTACTAGTTGTACTCTTCCTCCTCGTCGAGGTTCCCAATCTCCCTTTTCTTACGCTTCGGGTCGCCGAGGGGGATGGTGTTTGGGTTGAGCCAAGCATTTGCTTTCTTAGGGGGGCCCTGGTAGTGAGGGGTCCCCTGAGGCGGAGGACCTCTGATGAATTGGGACAGGTGGCCTGCCTGTATCAACCTCTCAATGGCCGTCTTCAGCTGATGGCAGTCGTCGGTGTTGTACCCCTAGTTGCGATGAAATCAACAGTAAGGATTGTTGGTCCAAAATAGGGCGCTTGTAGGCTTTTAGGAAAGCTACGTACAACACTCAAGCAGGAATTAGGAAAGCAAGAATATGGAAAGTTGCAAAGGGATTTAGTTGCCAGAAATAGCATATAGAAATCGTCTCCCCTAATCTGAATTACAACCCGCCTTTTATAGGCGTATACAAATCGTAACTGTTACTGATTATAATGACTAATTAATTACAACATTAATACGGAATTAAATACATAATTAATAGCGCATTAATTGCTTGACCGTTACTCTTCCGAGCTGGGAGGTCGGCCGGACTGGCAGGCTCCCTGCTGGGCTGGCAGGCAGGCTCCAGGTTGTGGACTTGGATCCATGGGTCCAAGTTCAAGGCTTGGGCTGATTAAGGTCTGGGCCTAGTCCCATTACTCCATCACGAGTCCCCCACTCCCTTAGTCGAGTAGTAGACTCGGCTAAGAGGGAGTAGTCCAAGTCAGTTGCTCTTCTCCGAGACTAGAAGATCCCCGCCCTTGTCCATGTTGGGGAGATGCCTCATTAAAAACCTTCATTAGGAAAAAACCCAATGGGAAAAAATCCCAATGAAGGGAAAAAGAGTACATCTGACGCCCCCAAGATGAAGCAAAAGGTGAGATCCTCAGCCTTTATTGCAATGGTCGCCATCTGCGAATATGATAGCTAGAACTGTTTTTCTCGTCGGGCTCAGACTCGTCAGGTTTGTCATTCGCTTCCTTGAAGACGGTAAGACCCTCAGTCCTCCACTTCATTCAGTTGTACCTACACATAAAAGAAACTAGTGTAGAATATATAGAGCATATGGCCTGGTGTCGAACCATGGCTCAATGTGTAAGTGAGTCGGACTCACTACTTGAAAAGAGTGACATCAAGTTCTCAAGTTAGGCCACAACCCAGTCTCCGAAAGAAAGATTGAATCCGCGAGTAAGTGAGGCAGACTCCTCACTCGAACGGATAATCTAACCCCAAAGAACTAAAGTATATCAACCTTTTCGAGAAATGTGATTGAATCCGCGAGTAAGTGAGGCAGACTCCTCACTCGAACGGATAATCTAACCCCAAAGAACTAAAGTATATCAACCTTTTCGAGATATGTGAATGTCAATTAAGTGACAAAATTGCTCGGAAGAGCGTGGCTCTAGGCCCCTAACAAGAGTTTAACTCGCCGCCCGAGGTTAGTAGTTCGAACCCGCAAGTAAAAACTTTTGAACGGGTGACTCATCCTCCGAGGTCGGAGTGTGATGCACTATGAAGGGGTAAGAGCACGCAAGAACTCATATGAAGTCAAGAGTGTGTGGTATTAACATTTATATTGGAGCTTATTAATCGTCACACCCATATGACGTGACTCGGTGGCGCGAGTGTGTGTGCTCGGCCAGTGTACGAGTGTGTGTGCTCGTCCGGCATACTTGAGTGATCAGATTTTATAAGTCCGTTGTTCAATGTTAAAATTACACACGCTTAACAAGAGTAAAAGCAATTAAACCACTTTAAAATTTCAATTTATGATGTTTTAAAATCATACATTTCCACATATATTAATTGTATGTAGATTGTTTTGGAATACTTAGCTTGTGAACGGGATGAAATTTAAAGTGTGGCTCAAATCCAGCACATGGATAAACTTGCCCCCAATGGACCAGCCTATTGATTTTCCGGCCCAAAACCTTCCTGACCTATCTTTCTCATAAGGCCAGTTGACTCTCCTAACCTTGGAGATGACCTTGCCATCCAGGTCTTTCATTTGTTGCCGCCGGAAACGGAGGCGAGTGAGAGAGACGACTGATGCACACTAATTAGTAGTGCATAATTACATGTTTTTATGTTTGATTTATGTTAATTGTTTGACGTTTTATTTAGTTTGTAAACATTTATGTGGTTTCAGTTGTAATTGTATTTTAGTGTTTATTTGTAAGTTGTAAAGTTTAGTTAGGATTTGTGGTGTTGAAAAGGAAGACTTTGAAGTGAAGAAAAAGAAGATTTGGCTGCCCAGGAGCAAATACCCGACCGGGTATAACACTTGACCCGGTCGGGTAAGAAGTGAAAAATGAAAATGCAAAGAAAGTGCATGGCCCGGTCGGGCCCACTACCTCACCCGGTCGGGTGAGAAGTGACCGGGGACAACCCGACATGCAAAGATCACCCGAACGTGAAGAATATCCAATTTTTGCACTCACCCGGTCGGGCCCCCTACCCCACCCGGTCGGGTCTGACTTCACCCGGACACTTTAACATGCCGAAGATCGCCAGAACGTGGAGGATATTTGATTTTGACATGCACCCGGTCAGGTAAGTACTATACCCGGTCGGGTACCCGGCCAAAGGTGTTGAAAAACACCTATAAATAGCACTCATTTTCTTCTCTAAAAAGCATCCCTTCTTCCATACTCTTTAGCTCAGTTTAGAATAACATTTCTTTATATTTTTCTAGCTATGTTTAGTCTCCAAATGAGGAGCTAAACTTCCATTCTTGGTGTTGCTCTTGAAGCTTGTTGATTATTAAAGTTGTGAGTTATTTTCTTAACTTCTTTCCTTGAATATTAATTAATAGTTATTTCCTTAATACCATCTCTATATTGATGTTGAGGAGTGTTGCTAAGATGACAATTAGTTAACATCTCGACATTAGTTAGAATGGTATTTTCTTCCTCTATATTAATGTTGGGGAGTGTTGCTAAGATGACAATTAGTTAACATCTTGATATTAATTATAATAGGATTCATCTTCTTTAATAATATTCTTCCTTGAATATTAATTAATCCCTACTCTTATTTCATATTAATATTTTGAACATTACTTAAAGGATCAACTAGTTTTGTTTCATATATTAATTATTACTAGAAACGATCAACGAACCGATGGTTAATCGTTGATGGTTTCACAAGTAAGTAACTTCGGTTTATTAATGCACGGTCGTGGTTAATAAACTTAAGAGGGATTAATTTTGTTGGTTAAACCGAAACCGCTTGTGTTGAGGTTATCAATCTCAATTGATTTCATCAAGGAGTTAGAAAGATTAAATGCTACTATTAAATCGGTATAAGGCGTTGTTCTATACTTGATTAATAGTAAGGGTTATTAATGAACGGTCGTTGTTAATAACTACCCTCGATGAAGTGGATATACTCCCCGATTGAGTATTCGAGAGGGAATAAGTTATAGATATAACAATGATCGACTAAAATATATCAACAAGTGGAAAGTAGCAATGCCAAGTCCTTTTTATCTTTGAATTAATCTCATATAGGTCGTTCATCTTAGTTTTTAATTAAATTAAATCACTCAATCCAAATCCCCCCTTTATTTACTAAGTATCATAAAAAGAGAATTATTCCTTTCCCTGTGGATACGAACTCTACTACGCTATACTACATATAAGTGTTTAGTATTGAATTTATTTTGACGCACCGTGACAAAGTGCTCGTCAACGAACGTCGGGCAGAAGGAAGATGCACCGCCCACGCTCACAGTCACTGTCGGATGAGCGAGGGGTGAAGAGTGACCTGCTGACCCCGTCCGTCGTCAAGCCCTGCTGGTTCTCGCGCTCGGATGTCGCTTGCTCGGGCTGCTAGGCACATGGAAACATCATAGGTTTCATCCCTGGGCGTTGCCGGAGAGTGAAAGAAGGTTCGTCGGAACTGCTGCTGCTTGTGTCGCTTCCAGCGGGGCTACAGCTCCGTGACACCGCCCGGTGTGGGTGAAGAGCCCTTTACCCGAACACAAGAATGATTAAGAACAGCTCTCCGGCATAGAGCTGCGAGTTGGGACGAACACAGACGAGTGGAAAACGGCGTTGCGGCGACAGAGGTGGTGGTCAGATTGGGATGCCAGATCTCTGGCATCGATTGCATGCCGACGGCGGTGCCAGGCCAGTTACGGGGCGATGTCGCCTGAGACACGGCGGCACGGTGACGGTTGCTCCGGCCAAGTCTGGCAAATCCCAGATCTCCCATTCCAGGACTCATAATTTTTCTTCTTTGTTGAATTTTCAGTATGTTTTGGATGGATTTTCTCCATGATTGTGAATTGCAACCCTGAAAAATTGCTAAAAACTTCATTCTTTGTCCATTTTTTCTGAAATTTCTTGATTGATTCCTGCCCAAGTGATGAGAGGCAATAGAGGCTCACAATGAAAGCACCAATGTTGGTTCAAAATAGGATGCTCGTAGGCTTTTAGGAAAGCTACGTACGACACTCAAGCGGGAATCAAGAAAGTAATATGAATAAGGAAAGTTGCAGGGGAAATTTGGTAGCCAGAAATAGCATATAGAATTCGTCTCCTTTAATCTAAATTACAACTCGCCTTTTATAAGCGTATACAAATTGTAACCGCTACCGATGATAATGACTAATTAATTACAACATTAATACGGAATTAAATACATAATTAATAGCACATTAATTGTTTGACCGTTACTCTTCCGGGCTGGGAGGTCGGTCGGACTAGCAGGCTCCCTGTTGGACTGGCAGGCAGGCTCTAGGTTGTGGACTTGGATCCACGGGTCCAAGTTTGGGGCTTGGGCTGATTAGGCTCTGGGCCTAGTCCCATAACTCCATCACGAGTCCCCCACTCCCTTAGTCGAGTAGTAGACTCAGCTAAGAGGGAGTAGTCCAAGTCAGTTGCTCTTCTTCAAGACTGGAAGATCTCCTCCCTCATCGATGTCGGGGAGATGCCTCATTAAAAACCTTCACTAGGAAAAAACCCAATGGGAAAAAATCCTAATGAAGGGAAAAAGAGTACACCTGAAGATGGAAAGACCCTCAATCCCCCACTTCATTCAATTGTACCTACACATAAAAGAAACTAGTGTAGAATAGAGCATCCCGCCTGGTGTTGAACCACGAGTCAGTGTGTAAGTGAGTCGGACTCACTATTTGAAAAGAGTGACATCAACTTCCAAGTTAGGCCTCAACCCAGTCTCCAAAAGAAAGATTGAATCCGCGAGTAAGTGAGTCGGATTCCTCACTCGAACAGATAATCCAACCTCAAAGAACTAAAGTATATCAACCTTTTCAAGAAATGTGAATGTCAATTAAGTAACAAAATTGCTTGGAAGAGCGTGGCTCTAGGCCCCTAACAAGAGTTTAACTCGCCGCCCGAGGTTAGTAGTTTGAACCCGCAAATAAAAACTTTTGAACGGGTGACACGTCCCCCGAGGTCGGAGTGTGATGCACTAGACAGAGGTAAGAGCAAGCTTATTAAGTCAAGAGTGTGCGGTATTAACATTTATATTGAAGCTTATTAATCGTCACACCCATATGATGTGATCCGGTGGCGCGAGTGTGTGTGCTCGGCCAGTGTACGAGTGTGTGTGCTCGTCCGGCGTACTTGAGTGATCAGATTTCATAAGTCCATTGTTCAATGTTAAAATTACACACACTTAGCAAGAGTAAAAGCAATCACATCACTTAAAATATCTTTTCAAACGTTTCAATTTTTGATTTTTTTATTAATAAAAAATTGGAGAGAGCACTTAGCTTTTGGAATGGGCTGAACCTCCAAATGGGTTGTTAAATCAAGGATGCTGGAAAATATGTTTGAGCCAAAGGTGGGCTTGCCCACTGTTTTGTCTTGTTGGCATAAATCGAGTCCACTCTCTATGGCCCAAATGCATTGGTCAAATTGACCCAAAGCTGATGACCATGCGGATGACTGCCCTGAACAGAACAGATCAACAGAGAGGGTGCGTCCGGATATGTCTGGTGTACTTCAGCCCATAGCAGGGGTACTTCTCGCCATGGCTGCCGCCAGCTAATCCTCGAACAGTGTGGTTCGCCTTGATTCCACCGCCACCATCGCTGCTAGAGATTCATTAGTCCGTTTCGACGCCAGGAGTGAGGCAAGATTGTTAATCTGCGATGGAGACTGGATCGGTGGTGGAGCTCGTACTCGTTGTTTGGCGTCGATCTCAACTTCACCGCTGGGTTAGTGCAAGCCTGGGTTGCTTCATCGCTTCAGCAAAATCCAACCAACGGGTTTCTCCGTGACCTCCGTGGCTAGGACGACCACAATCTGGCGTAGCAGTTTGCAGCATCCAATTTTTGTTGGAACGCCTGAGTGAATACCAACGTCGGAAAATTGCAAATCCCAAATTTCAGAAGCTTTTTCTTCTATTGTTTTGCTAAATTTCTTGATTAATTCCTACAGAGAGTCTCAATGAAAGCACCAATGTTGGTCCAAAATAGGACGCTCGTAGGCTTTTAGGAAAACTACGTACGACATTCAAGCAGGAATTAGGAAAGCAAGAATATGGAAAGTTGCAAAGGGATTTAGTTGCCAGAAATAGCATATAGAAATCGTCTCCCCTAATCTGAATTACAACCCGCCTTTTATAGGCGTATACAAATTGTAACGTTTACCGATTATAATGACTAATTAATTACAACATTAATACGGAATTAAATACATAATTAATAGCGCATTAATTGCTTGACCGTTACTCTTCCGGGCTGGGAGGTCGGCCGGACTGGCAGGCTCCCTGCTGGGCTGGCAGGCAGGCTCCAGGTTGTTCACTTGGATCCATGGGTCCAAGTTCGGGGCTTGGGCTGATTAAGCTCTGGGCCTAAACCCATTACTCCATCAAGGATAATTGGGGTTGATGGCATATACCTCTAGGGGTGCGCGAGAGTCGCGCTCCACTAGGCCCCTCTCCTCAGCGAAGTCTAGGATAACACTGACGGGATGTGTCAAAGGCGTCCGAGGGTGCTACAAGAGAACGGACTGGGCCCAAGCCTTCGGGTTTCCCTTGTAACCTCCCCCGGGTTTGGCTTGGCCATGCCGAGGGCGATCACCGCGGGGCGCCGAGCTTTTGGATTGATTTGGGGGAGCCCCTTGCCCCCGATTTCCTTTGTCATCTGGCCGAGGGCATTAGTGATCGGGATTGTGATGAAATTTTTCCACCTCCTCGGCCTCGGTGTACCGGTCCCCCCGTTGTAGTGCCCTTATGTAATCGCAGGGAGGTTCGATAATGAGGCTCCTTGAAAAGTTCCCGAGGCGGAGGACTATTTGAAGGAGGGTCAGGAGGGTCCCATCGTCAGCGTCGTCAACTTTATCCGCCTCCGTCCTCCAGCGTTCCAAGAAGTCCTGAAGGGTCTCCTCCTTCCTTTGTCTCACCGTCAGCAAGTGGGAGAAATGTTTTCTTGACTGGCGCCTTCCTACAAACTGTGTCAAGAAACGTTGGGCGAGTTCCTGCCATGAATTGATGCAGCCTTCAGGCAGTCGGTTGAACCATTCATATTCTAGTCCCTCTAAGGTGGAACCAACGACACAAATATTCGTCTGATGCCCCCACCATCATCATACTGTTCTGATATCTGCTGTAATGCTCCTGGGGATCTGTCTTTCCTTCATAGGGCCTGATGGATTACCCCCGGTATTTTTCCGGAATTCGGGCCGCCAATACCCTTGGGGTAAATGGCGTCCTAGTCCGGAGTTGGATGATGGGTTCCCCGGAGCCCTCGACTATTCTCTTTTGCATCTCCTCCATTTTGGCCATCATGGCCTCATATTTGGGATTTGCATGAGGGGTGGCGACGACGGTATGTGCTCGATGGGCCTCCATTTCATCAAACCGGTGCTGGAGGGCCGTAAAAATCTCGTCCCTGTGATCCTTCGGGAGGACCTTTGCCCCCTACGAACAAACACAGGCCGAGTGGGCCTGGTTGATTTGATGCCTTGCGTCATTGGCATGAAGTGGTGCCTTGCCTTTGTCCTGATGGGGACACCTCTCGTCCGCCCTTGAGACGGATCCCCCGCTCTCTTGGGGTCTTTGGGACGCCTTTCCACCGAGGCGGTCTTGGACCCCTTGGCGGTCTTGCGCTCCTCCGAGCCTCTCGAGGGCTGAGGTCCGAGGCCTTTCTTTGTTCGCACCACGTTGGTCCCGGGATTGAACTTCCTGGGAGGCGGTGTCTTGAGCTACGACCCCTTCGTCGTTCCCCACCCGAGGGGTGGGGTCACGAAGGGGGGTGGACGTGGGAGAAGAACAGTGTTCTCCCCGATTTGCGATTGAAGGGGCACCAGAGTGCCGAAGGCACCTGGGTTTTGAGTGAGTGTTTGGATGAAGGCAGAGAATGCCGACTGTACGTCGATAGTGAGAACCAGAGGGCTCACTTGATTTTCGCTCCGGTCCCTCCTTCGGGTTTCGATGCCAAGGCGGTCATCAGGAGCGTTTTGCTAGAGCTGAAGGCGCAGGTCAACAGCGGCCTGTTCCAACTCAGTGATGACCCCGCCCTCGGGAGCCTTGTTAGAGGCTCCGGGGGCGTTGACTTCACCGAGGGCCAGGTTGTTGTCCTCAAGGTCCTTGGACTGAGCACGGGTGGTTCTTCCCATTTTGGTAGGTTTTTTGAGTTGAAGGGGAGGGTTTCTTACTTGATTGTTCGACCTCTCAACGAGAGCACCAAATGATGGATAGTGTACCCGGGGGGTAGCTTATCCGAGGGGTTACTGTGGGGAGTAACTAGAAAGAAGTCAGAGCAAATAAGTAAGAGAGAGAGTGAGTTTGTATATATGTTTGGATTTAGCGTTTGAGCGTGGTTTACAAATGGGGAAAGGGGTGCTATTTAAAACAGCAATAATGCTAGATAAGGACATGTGTCATCATTCTGGTGGTCGAGGGGTCACCTCAACGGGGTGACACTGGCACTCGCATGTGGTCGCATTAAATGCGGTGGTTGGATGTGACGTTTGTACTTGGTATGCTGATCCAGCGCATGTGGATGTGAGATTCTGTCGAGGAAGATGCCTTCGGCTATAGATGATTAGCCGAAGGCTCTTCATCCCGGGGGCCTCTAGGTGCCGAGGGCTCTAAGTGCCGAGGGCTACTGTTTTTGTCGTTTTCTCCCAGTAACTTCGAGTGCTTAAAAGCAGCTGTACTGTACGTTTATGAGCCTTCGAGCATGGGGGCCGAAGGCACCCAAGTGTACGTCGTGGGCTGCTTGGCATCTGGGGCGCTGTGATTTGGGCCTGCTGTGCTTCCTGGGCTTATTGGGCCTTTGTTATAGTAGTGGGAGTCTATGGACCGGGGGTCCCTGGGGACCATATACTCCATCAATTTTTTTAGAAATAATACTACTTATTTTTTGGTGAATGAAAATAATACGACGTACTACTTATTAAAATAATATTCATCAAAATATATATTAGAATAATATTCTAGTGATTGAATTGTAACGGAATATTCAAAGAAGAAGCCACTAACGGAGTGCTTTTAGAAAAAACAGTGGTACGGTGCTCCACATTTACAAAGGGCAAATTAGGAAGGATAATCTTCGTTAGTCACATTTTTGAAAATTAAGAAAAAAAGTCTTTTTTTGTCCATTACCTATTTTTTAGTAATTGTTGTGCCAAAACCCCTGAGATTTAACTTTTTAAATTATATTCCCTTCGTTTCACAATCTTTGACACAGTTTGACTCGTCAAGAATTGATGAAAAAATGTTACTGAGGGGTAAATTTTACTGTAGAGTACACTGTTTGGCACTGTTTGAACACTGTTTGGCACTGTTAGACACTGTTTTGCACTGTTTTTGTAAAGATTTGTTTACCAAATAAGGAAATAAGGAAGTGTGTTATTGATTGTGAAACAGCCAAAAAAGGAAAGTGTGTCAAAGATTGTGAAACAGAGGGAGTAATTAATTGTGAATATTTGAGAAAAGCAATTGATGGATAGTCTACCCGGGGGTATATATCCGAAGGGTTATTGCTGGGAATAACTTAGAGAGAAGCCAGAGCAAATAAATGTAGAGAGAGAGTGTATTCAGTATGAATGCCGTTTTCAGCGTCGTTACAACTGGGGAAATGGGGTGTTATTTATAGTAGCAATAAATGCCGGACAGGGACACGTGTCAAGCGCTCATTGGCCGAGGGGTCACCTCAACTGGTTGGCGCTGGCAGCCGCATGTGGCCGCATTTAATGCGGCTGTTGGATGGGACGTCTGTGCAGGGTACGGCGATCTGTACGCATGTGAGGCGGATATCTTGTCGAGTGAGATGCCTTCGGCTATAGAGCAGTAGCCGAGGGCTCCTCCAGCCGATGGCACCCTGGTGCCGAGGGCTCACAGTGCCGAGGGCTACTGTTTTCGCCGTTTTCTCCCAGTTTCTTAATTTGCTTGAGAAACCCGTTCTGTGAGAGTTTAGAGCCTTCGGCCAGGGGCCGAAGGCACCCCTGGCGCGTAGTGCGGGCTGCTTGGTACTCTGAGCGTTGTGATTTGGGCCTGTTGGGCCTTCTGGGCCTGTTGGGCCTCCGCTGGAGTAGTAGGAGTCTGTGGGCCGGGGGTTTCCGGGCCATATACTCCATCAGGAGTTCCTCACTCCTTTTGCCGAAAGGTACTTGAGGGAAAAGGAGTAATTTGTGCTTGCCCTTTGATGTTGTCCTGTCGTGATCTCTGAAGTTGGTGAGGAGTTGTTGCTTTTATGTCCCTGCCGAAGGCAGTCCCTTAGTTACCCACATGTCGGGACTTGAGGGCTTGCTTTGTCGTTTGTTGGAATTTTACCAATTTTTGTAATTTAATGATTTTCCCGAGGGGGCCCTCCAGTCCCCCACTCCTTGAGGCATTTGTAAAGTGGCGAGAAGGAGTAGAGTAGTTGCGTTGCTGTTGTGGGCCGAAGGCTGACGCTTTTCGTTTCATTTTGGGGGGATGGCTCGTTAAAAACCTCATTAGGAAAAACCCTGGGGGAAAAAATCCTAATGAGGGAAAAAGAGTGCACCGAATTCCCCCAATGATGAATCGAAAATGTCAAACCTTGGTCACAAGCGGAGAATAACGGTAATGCCGAAGGCTCTTCCTTGTTCTGAGGGCTCATGTGTTGATTAGCCGAAGGCTTGCTGTTGATGTCCTGTGGGCGCCGAAGGGGAGCCCCTCAATCCGGGGATCGAGGGCCTGCTGGATGAGGGCAGCAGTGGAGTTGTTACGGGGGGGGGGGGGGGGGGGGTCCACTGTTTGTTGATTAGTTGGTGATGAAGATACTCGAGGGCTCCCATTACCTGTGTGCGATAGGCTATCCGTCAATGAGGCAACTCTCCGGGGGCTACCCGGTTTACATTGCCGAGGGGGAATCCCCCGAGGGGTACCTTGCTATGGAGCCTTGGGTTTCTGAAGGAGTGATCCCGAAGGCGTTTGTTAGTGCTGTGTGGGGCACAACCCGGGGGCATCTCTGGGTAAGTGTACCCGGAGGCTCTCATTGATATAGCGGAGTGAAGTAGAAAAACCCGGGGGCTTCCGAAATATAGCCGTTGGAAATATGGCCGTTGGAATATGTAACGTCAGATTTATAGCCGTTGGGGGGGTACACGTGGAGTGTAGCCGTTGGCTGCTCGTGGGCGGGCGTCACCGGTTGGGTGAAACGACGGTGCGTAATGATGGCTTTGGCTGCTGGGAGCCCGAATCTCGGCCCAAGCCCGGATCTGGGAGCCTATAAATACCCCAAGCCAGGGCCATTCCCCCTTTACGCATCCACATCCCTAGCGAAGCTCTGCAAAAAATTCTAGAGAGAGAAACTCGAGCTTTCGGTCAAAAACTCAGCTTTCAGAGGTCAGTTCTCCTTCCGCCCTTGGCTCCATTTGAGTATTTCTTTTGGCCTTAGGGTTAGTCTTTAGGACCCTTCAGGAACCCCCCCTTCGTACGAGTTTCCCGACCCCTCGCCTTTTAGAAAAATGTCGTCAGCTAGTGATTCCCAAGACATCTCCGTGGAGGCTTCAGTGAACGTTGAAGTGCCGTCTGACGTGGAATCCTCGAGCGGGCAGCTCTCGGCCATTGATGATAGGGCCGTAGTCGAGGCGGTATAGAGTGACCTTCAACTTGAGCTCGAGGCCGAAGACTTCGAGCAGGTGAACGCGGATGAGGAGCTCGCCATCGCCTGTCAGGTGGCCGAGGACGAGGCCCAGAAGGAGGGCCTGAAGGTGACTGTAGCTATCCCTCCCCCTCGGTGTGGTACTGAAGCTGGGAGCTCCCGGCCTATAGATGCTGTACCCCTCAGTGTGGCCCCAGGGCAGAAGAGAAAGAAGGCGAGGATGGCTCCGAAGAAGAAGCAAGCTACCGTCGACGCTGGCCAGCCACTGGGACTACCCGAGGGCTATTCTTTCCTGAATACGGCCGCCTTGGAGGTCAAGAATAAAGCTACCCGAGGGGAAATGATGGCGATACAATTTTTGGTAGGGCCTTCGGTGCAAGTGATAGAGCCCAAGCCGGATGATGTGCTCCTTCGTGCCCCCGACGGCTGCTTTGCCGTGCATCTGCTTTCGGTGGAGCTGGGTCTCAGGTTTCCCCTTCATCCTTTCGTGTTGGAGTACCTCCGCTTTGTAAAGCTAGCCCCCTGCCAGTTGACCCCGAACAGTCACTCGTATCTGGCAGGGTTCCTGTCACTGTGCCTAAGCCGAAGGGTCCCCCTACTCTGGAGCAATTCTTCCTGTCATTCAACTTATTCCGGGGGGGGGGGGGGGGGCATTCGAACGCCGGGGGCTATGGTAATCTGCAGCAACTCCCGAAGTTCAGGATCTTTGATGAGGCGCCTTCGTCTCACAAGGGGTGGAAAGACAAGTTCTTCTACATCCGGTTGGCCGAGAACCCCTTCTCCGCTCCGCTTGGTGACAGGTTTCGGCGGCACCCGAAGGCAGAAGGGTATGCCCTCGAAAAGAATGGGCGGGTGTTGTCCAAGAAGCCGGAGGGTTCCGATAAACATGTGTCCATCAAAGGCGCAACGCTCTCCAGTGAGTTGTACAAGCTCGGCTTCCGTCAGTACCGGCTGATGGGGGAGAAGGAGGAAGGCTACCCCCTGATTGACCGCGTATATGAGAGTGCTGAAGGTTGTTGTTATGCCGAAGGCTTCATTTTTCATACATAGAAAATTTTCTTCCCCCTTTACATTTTTTGCTTTGCTGTAATAGTGAACTAACCCTTGTGTGCCTTCTTGTGTTTCAGGACCAGACATGGACGCTCGGAACCTGGTTAAGCTGAAACGGCAACTTGTCCGGGAGGAGCAGAAGAAGGAGGCCCCCGCACAGCAGAGGGCGGTCGATGAGATCTTCCCCAAGGCGGGAGCGGCCGAAGAGGCCAAGGAGGCGGGGCCCGTACCGGAGGCCGCCGTCGGGGGCTCCCCTGGTCTGGAGCTGAAGAGAAAAAGGCTTGGGAAGGACCCGACACAACCGGAGGGGAAGAAGAAGAAGAAAGGGGCCCCGGAGTCGAAGGAAGCCCCCCGTTGTGGTCGTAGAAGAATCTTCTCCTCCCAAGCCCCTTTGTTGGACTCCATTTCGTCAAGCCGGCGTTGGAGGGCCGCAATAATCTCGTCCCGGGGATCCTTCGGGAGGGTCTCCGCCCCCTGCGAACGAACCCGGGCCGAGTGGGCCTGATTGATTTGGTGCCGAGCATCATCGGCATGAAGGGGTGCCTTGCCTTTGTCTCGAGGGGGACGCTCCTCGTCTGCCCTCGAAACAGATCCCCCGCTTTCATGGGGCCTTTGGAGTGCTTTCCCCCCGAGGCGGTCTTGGACCCCTCGGCGGTCTGGCCCTCCTCCGAACCGGTTGAGGGCGGAAGTACGAGGCCTTTCCCTGTTGTCATTATGGCGGTCCCGGGACTGAACTTCCTGGGAGGACGTATCTTGGGCCACCACCCCTTCGTCGTTTCTCACCCGAGGGGTGGGATTTCCGAAGGGGTGTGGCAGAGGGGGAAGTATGATGTTTTCCCCGACCTGAGGGTGAGCTGGAGCCAGGGTGCCGAAGGCACCCGGGTTCTGGGTGAGCGTTTGGATGAAGGCGGAGAGCGCCGATTGCACGTCGATGGTGAGAACCGGAGGGCTGACTTGGTCATCGCTCCGGTTTTTCTTTTTTGCCTCGATGCCGAGGCGGGCATCGGGGGCATTTTGTTGGATCTGAAGGCGTAGGTCGACAGCCGCCTGTTCCAGCCCGGCGATGACACCGCCCTCGGGAGCCCTGTGAGAGGCTTCGGGGGCGTTGACGTCGCCGAGGGCCAGGTTCTTGTCTTCTACGTTCTTCGAGTTGGCACGTGTTGTCCTCACCATTTTGATAGAGGGCTAGTGTTTTGTGTTTGGTCGAGGGGGAGGGTTTCTTACTTGATTGTTCGACCTCTCAACGAGAGCACCAAATGATGGATAGTCTACCCGGGGGTATATATCCGAAGGGTTATTGCTGGGAATAACTTAGAGAGAAGCCAGAGCAAATAAATGTAGAGAGAGTGTATTCAGTATGAATGCCGTTTTCAGCGTCGTTACAAATGGGGAAATGGGGTGTTATTTATAGTAGCAATAAATGCCGGACAGGAGCGCTCATTGGCCGAGGGGTCACCTCAACTGGTTGGCGCTGGCAGCCGCATGTGGCCGCATTTAATGCGGCTGTTGGATGGGACGTCTGTGCAGGGTACGGCGATCTGTACGCATGTGAGGCGGATATCTTGTCGAGTGAGATGCCTTCGGCTATAGAGCAGTAGCCGAGGGCTCCTCCAGCCGATGGCACCCTGGTGCCGAGGGCTCACAGTGCCGAGGGCTACTGTTTTCGCCGTTTTCTCCCAGTTTCTTAATTTGCTTGAGAAACCCGTTCTGTGAGAGTTTAGAGCCTTCGGCCAGGGGCCGAAGGCACCCCTGGCGCGTAGTGCGGGCTGCTTGGTACTCTGGGCGCTGTGATTTGGGCCTGTTGGGCCTTCTGGGCCTGTTGGGCCTCCGCTGGAGTAGTAGGAGTCTGTGGGCCGGGGGTTCCCGGGCCATATACTCCATCAGCAATAATAAATACTCAATAGTACTCCCTATTTTTCTTTTTGAAAAGCATTGTATTACTAACATTCATTTACATTTTTTACTCAACCACAACCACAAATAGGACCAAAAACTAAACTATGTTTTGATAGGACTAATTATGTGTGTTTTGGACAAATATACCCTTCTAGCTATTTAAATGTTTTAATTCATAATAAAATAATAAAAAATAATAAAAATTCGTAAAAACTACTAAAAAACTAATAAAAATATTTCGATTATAATAATTAATTCATTTTTTTTCAAATAATAAAAAATTAAAAAATTTAAAAAAAATAAAAAACTCAAAAAAATAAAATAAAATTCACCGCCGCCTCTGCCGCCTTTGCACCACCACCTTCAGTCACCAGGGGAAAAAATGCCAAGTTCATTACGAATGCCATATTTATGGCAGAAAACAATGAAAATGTTGGCATTCGCGAAGAGAAATATGCCACTTTTTTGGCATTTTCAGAAAAATGGTAGTTTTTAGGAAAAATGACATTTTTTTCACTGGCCGGAGGTGGTGGTGCAGGGAGGTAGTACAGGCGGTGGGAAAGGCATCCATATTGATTTTTTTTGAATTTTTTATTTTATAAACATTTTGTAAATTTTTTAATTATTTTTCTACGAATTTTTTATTTTTTTTAGAATTTATTATGAATTAAACATTTAATTATGGCTTTTGACTATTTTTAACTCATATTTAATGAAAGGGTAAAAATGAAAGGTAAAAATAGGTATGTTTTCAAATAGGTCTCATATGGTCCTATTTTGGAAGGATGTTTTTACTTGGACTGTAATTTGCTGGTCTGGTCTGGTCTAATCTGGTCTGGTCTGGTCTGGTCTGAACTGGTGTGGTCTGGTCTGGTCTGGTCTGGTCTGATTTCTTTGTGTTTTTATAACTATCCAAGTTTGGTCTAGTCTGGTCTGATCTGAACTGGTCTGGTCTGAACTGGTCTGGTCTGGTCTGATCTGGTCTGATCTGATCTGATCTGGTCTGGTCTGATCTGATCTGATCTGGTCTGATCTGATCTGGGACGAATTGCAGTCCAAGTAAAAACATCCTAAAAACATAACAAGTACTCATTTGAGTTTTTGACATTGTTTTAGTCCTATTTGAAGTAATTTCTATTTAATTAAACAAAACTTCGACTGGGGTGTATCAAGGAATACCGACCACCTGAAGATTTCGCAGTAAGAAGCATCGGGACAACCCGAAAGCAAACCCGTTGAGTTGGATCTCCTATTTCATACACAATTCTCGATTTACAGTATTAATCCATCTTTAGCATCGTACTCGACAATACTTTTGTATTCCGTAAGTTTGAGAATTGCATATTGCTTATTTATCATCACAGCGAAATCATGGAGTCGAAGAGTCAATCCCAGGACTTCGATTACCTATTCAAGTTGCTGCTGATAGGTGACTCCGGCGTCGGGAAGAGCAGTCTTCTTGTCAGGTTCACATCTGATACTTTTGAGGATCTCTCCCCAACCATTGGTAATACACGCACTGTTTATACTTTAACATGTTTCTGTCTTTCTTATACGGAGTATTAATTAGCGTGTTCTCAATATCTTGACGCTATCGGAATCTGCTCAAAATCGAATGCATATGATTTAGGTTGAATTTAATTTTTTCTTCACCTTTGGGAACCACTCGAGCGTAGGTCAGGGAGGCGATTTCCAAATATGCGTCCTTTTCCATCTTGTATTTCGTCACTGAAAAAGTCTTCAGCTGTATCCTTGATCTATTTTATGGGTATTAATCCTCTGCAATGCCGGTTTCTACAATGGCAGGTGTTGACTTTAAGGTGAAATATGTCGTCTCCGGAGATAAAAAGCTGAAGCTGGCAATCTGGGATACAGGTAATTTACTGGATGAGTCGTTTCTTAGACTGGTTTATCCTGGCTGTTTCATGTGAATTTTTCATATGATGAAGCTTATATTTGTTGGCCATCAACAGCCATAGAGTATTAATTCCAAATATGTGGGATCTTACATGTATGTTCTTTTTCTACTCTCCCTTGTCATGTGTCTGTGCACATGTGTCATAAGCTCAATGCCCTAAACAAATTGCAACCCTCACAATTCATGTCAGCTACTCATTGTGGGTCTCCATGGACAGGGGCGGATCTAGCATTTACGTTCAGGTGGGGCCAAAATTTAATCAAATAACGTATATTATAAAAAAATGTCAAAATGTAGTACAATATAATAATATCTTAGAAGTCAAAATGTAAATTATAGAAATGTCAAAGAATAAATTGAATATTACAGAATCGACAATACAATTATCTTAAAAGTCATAAATATCGAACCGAAGTTTTATCGGTTACCCAAATGTTTAGTGCCAATTTTTAGGTTACTTTCTCGGAAACAAGATAAACCGATTTTTTTAATCTAAAATCTATACTCTATGTAAAGAAAACTTATTTTCACCTACGAAATCCAATGTATTCAACTAATTAATTTTTTGGTCAATATTCAAAAGCCCAATAAATAAAACTAATTCATTTTTAGGACAATATTCAAAAAGCTCAATCAATTGAACTAATTGGTTTTTCAGACTAATAAAGCCCAATTAGTTGGACTACTTAATTTTTGCATCCTAGTATTCAAAAGTTATAATTCAGACTTGATTTGTGTAAGATAGCTTGTTCCTGGACTTGGATGGAAAATAAAAAAAATATGCTCCAGCTAGGAATTGAACACATAACCTCTACACTGCACAATCACACCTCTAACGTCACACCAACGTAGCTTTTGTTTACAATAGGACGTTTGTTCTAATTATACCATTGCTTCACAGTACATATATATACATATATACATATATATATATATATATATATATATATATATATGTATACTAGTAATTTTTTTTTTGAGGTGGGGCCTAGGCCCTCCTGGCCCTATGCTAGATCCGCCCCTGTCCATGGACCTCTTTTTGGATCATAATGCTTCACAGTACATATATATATATATATATATATATATATATATATATATATATATATGTATACTAGTAATTTTTTTTTTGAGGTGGGGCCTAGGCCCTCCTGGCCCTATGCTAGATCCGCCCCTGTCCATGGACCTCTTTTTGGATCATAATGCTCTAATAACTTGTTTTTACCCCCACTGTATGTCATTGTTTTAGGCATGTCTATGATTCTATCCATGTAATCTGTAGTACGAAAGGGACCTTCTCTTTGTAAATAAAATATCCAAGAATGAAATGGGAGAAGACTTCCTAAGGAGAAGGAATTTCCATAAACATTCCAACTTGTTTGCTTCTTTTATTTCCTCTGCACTCTGTAATCATGGTTTTAAAAGGCGAAACGCACCTACGCCTCAGAGGCGTAAAAGCGCAAAGGCGCTATCAAATCGCCTGTAAGGCTTGAGCATCACCTTCCACTAACAAGGCTAACGCCTTTTTTTGCTGAGGCGGTGATGCGATCCCAGTGCGCAAGGCGTAATTGAGGCGTACGCATTTCACTAAACGCAACTTGGGCTCTCTTTTTTTGAACTATTGGGGGCCTCGATTTTTTTTTTTAAAAACTACACGTGTATCTCTTAGGTAACACACGACATCCCTAGGTAACTATTTAATTACCTTCCACTACTACTATATTAAGAAACGGCTTGAAAAACTCTCTCAGTCGAAGGCTTGAAGCTGAGTATGTAGACTTCGATCTTTCAGAGTTGCTTTCATTCCAGGTATTATTAAGTAAATATACTAAAATATCCCAACGACCACTTGTATAGAATATCCCACCGTGTACAGCATACTTCTATAGTTTCTTGTTGTATTTATTGTTTAATTTAATTTGTTTTAAATTTTTAATTATTTAAAAGTTCAGGTTTGAAGTAAATAGTCTGCTACGTATTTAATGCTTTTTCAGCCAGCAAACTATAAAATATTCCACCGCCTCACTATAGTTGTTATGCACTTATGCTATTATTAAGTATTATGGTTGTCAACTTGTCATTCAATATTATTATTTTATTAATTTATTACTGTACTATTGGCCTACAGTTTAAACTTTAAAGTGATCATAAAACTATCATTTAGCTTATTTATTTGTCCTGGAATTTTAGTGTTTACGTTGGTTTGAGTTTTGACTTTGGCATTTCAATTTTATGTTATTCTGACTTGGATGTTTTATAGTTATGTTATTTTTACTTGATTTTGTTTAGATGGGATATTCTTTTAAACATTTAAGCAATTAATTTTGAGGCTTACGCCTCGTGAGGCTACGAGCAAATGCCTCGAGGCCCGATTTCGCATTTCAAAACCTTGTCTGTAATATCCATGTCATTATTAGCAATCTGAAGCTCATATCACCCTAATACATTCTTCTTGATATTATTAGCAATCTGAAGTTCTTATCACCCTAATACATTCTTCTTGATATTTTGTTTTGCAGCTGGTCAGGAAAGATTCAGAACACTAACAAGTTCATATTACCGAGGAGCACAAGGGATCATCATGGGTATTTCTTCTTTAGTTTGTTCTATGTTGATGACCGTTTTTTATAAAGTGTTGTACAAATGCACTGTGCTAGATTAGTATGCGACTCTCATCACTATTTACCTTGCTTTGACATCAATACTGAACCTCAGAGATAGGAAACATTTTTTACCTCACACCCATGTTTTTTTGTCTGAGCAGTTTATGATGTCACAAGACGAGAAACTTTTACCAATCTTAAAGATATTTGGGCTAAAGAGATTGAACTTTACTCAACAAATCAAGATTGCATCAGAATGCTGGTTGGAAACAAAGTTGACAAGGTAAATTCTCTTGCAAGTTGGAGTGTGTGAATTGATTTTATTTCTTTTCCTGTGTTTCAAATTCTGAAATCCAATCAATTCATATTCCAAGTACTTATAACATAATCAATCTAGACCCAAAATTAGACCTGCACACAACCGAGCTCGGGATGGGCTCAGACCAGGTTTTTTCTAAATTTTCTGCCCATTGGTGTTAATGGCATGGGCGAGCCCGGCCTACAAGAAACGGACCTAACCATATGTCCTTACCCAGCCTTAAGAGGTAGTGTGTGGAGAATATGACCAACATAGAAATGCTAAAGGACTATAATGCATAACTCTCATTGATGCTTGTTTTCTTACATTTCATATTTAATTTTTCTAGGATGCTGAAAGGGCTGTTACCAAAAAAGAAGGAATAGAATTTGCTAGGGAATATGGATGCCTCTTCATTGAATGCAGTGCAAAAACATGTGTGAATGTGCAGCAATGTTTTGATGAGCTTATAATGAAGGTTCATAATCTTGACATGCTCCACAATTTTTGTTCTTCACAATAACACCATTGTTTTTCTACTTCAACAAAATATGCTATTGGCCATTGAGTTTTTTCTAGAAAATGACAGGGTCACAGGGAAATGAAAAAATGACAAAAAAATGACTTTCTGGCTTTATCTCAGAAAATGTAAAGGAAAATTAGGTGTGATTACTTATTTAAAAGATTTCATATTTTAGATTTTTAGTGACTGCATAATGCGAATAATGAATATAAAATGAGTTTGACTATATTCATTCCCTAATATTTTCCGGGTTTCGAAACAGATACTTAAAGAGAAAATTACCAGACCTATGACCAAAAGTCCATGTCTTTCCGGATCTATGACTTAATGAAGTTTTATTCCTTATGTATTACCCGCACATGCTCAGGGCTATGCACATGTTTTTTTTTTAATTTTAATTCCTCAAATGCCCTCTTTTCAATTAATGAATGAGCTATTATATCTCCTAAAATTCAGGAGTGGCTAAACCACTCACGGGCTGGTGGGGATAGATTAAATAAGTGGTAACCGTGTTATTAGAGTTTGTAACCGACATATTAATGGAATCTCCTAAAAATATGGAATTAACTTATACAAGGTAACTCCTTTCATTATTTGCAATTCGTATTCTTCTTTTATACGTTCATCTTTTTATATACGTTCATCTTTGTTGATGCATCCTTATTTATCATTCCCTAATCGACTAAACCACCTTAATGCCCTTTTATCATTTCACTAACCAGCCTACGTTACTCATCAACCAACTTACTGCTCCTCTTATTTTTAACTTACCCATGTTAATTATTGCCTAACAAAACTAAGATGTCATTTGAATTGGTTTAATGACCAACATTATTGCATAATAAACTTACTGCCCATCTTTTAGTTTTTACATGTTCTACATAAACTTACTGTCCATTTCTTAGTTTTTACATGTTCTACATAAACTTACTGCTCATCTCTTAGTTTTTACATGTTCTACATAAACTTACTATTCATCTCTTAGTTTTTACATGTTCTGCATAAACTTACTGCCCATCTCTTAGTTTTGCATGTTCTACACTAAATTATTGCCCAACCATTTCACTTTCTACTTCCTACCCCTTTTGATTCATTCAAAAAATTAAATGCCTTAATAATGCCCACTACGCAGTTTTTTAATGCCCTTATAAACTGATAATTGCATAAATTGGTATTGTCACTGCATCGACTGCTTTGTCACCACTGAAGCAGTGGTCTCCTTCGTTTTCACTACATCCATTGCTCCGTCATCACAAAAACTCCAGTCTCCTTTGTCTCCACCGCTTCGCCGTCCTCATTCTCTGCCATGGCTTTCTTTCTTTTGACTCAAACTCTATTTTCAAAAACTGCTTCTCTTTTGATATACGGCTGTAGAAGGAGAGAGTTTCCTTTTGATCTCTTCTGCAATAAATGCTCAAATGAGTAACCACAGCGGATAGACACATGAGGACAATCATGTCATTTTGTCTTGAATTTAAGAGAACGGTACTCATGTATGATGAGGTTTAGTCATCTTTTGGTTGATTAAGTTTTTAGTCGTATTATGGGAAATTGATCGAGTTTTACTAATATTCTCGTAATTTTCCCATACTTAAAATTGGAGCTTTTAGGGGTGAGTGGTTAGGGCAACTGATTGGGCTCATCTTTTTAAGTTGATGTGCAGTAAGTTTTCTATCGGGTTGACTTTATCTCGTTTTGGATATGCAGATTCTTGATACACCAAGCCTTTGTGTGGAGGGCTCACATGTCAAAAAGAACATTTTCAAGGAGAAGCCACCACAGACTAGTGACTCATACAGTAGTTGTTGCTGATAGTTTCTTTTTTTTTTTTGCTTGGTCCCTCCCAGTTCTCTCCCTCCCGGTCAACTTTCTTACAATCCTTCTGATATAGCTATGCACAATAGTTCTGTATGTATTATTATCACATATATTACACATATAGCTCACATATACCATTGATGCACGAGTCAAAATCATTTTGCGGCATGTGTGGCAAATGTTGGTCTTCTGGCTATCAATCTTGAGAAGATTTATTACCCCACAAAATCTACATTTAATGGTGATACCCGGTACTTGTTAGTGCTTTAGTACAAACTACAAAGTCATTGAAAAAACGACACATGGGGAAAAATCTGCTAAAATTGAAGTCGTCAAACTACTTTTCCTATTTCTTCTATATGCCATTTCTTTTGATTGGTTACACTATTATCAAGTGGTTTTAAACTATTATCATATTCATAATTCATAGGAGAGTTGAACAAAAAGCTATTTGATCAAATATTTTATACAAATTCTTATACGGAGTACTAAATTTGAAAATAAACTTTGAAAGACAAATTTTATAAAAAAGGATGATTATTGTTGCCTTGTTGGGGTCATTCGTGGCGGTGATAGCAGTAACAACTTTCAGAAGAATGTAAGATGAGAACAACACTTCTTAATTCTTTATCTTAAAAAAGAAAGATATACATGATCATGTATATGTAACTGGTTTATTTGTTTTTCTAACTTTTATGTTACCATGGGCCGAGGAAGTTCGTTTCATCGTTTTGAACTTTTGATGGGTAAAAAAACTACTTATCTGCACGGCTCCACGGGTAGCTTAGTTGGTAGAGTGTTGGGAAAAGTAAAACATTGACGAAACCTGGAATGGCCGTATGAATGTTACAACTCCCGTGTGCTGGGTTAGATCTCTGGTGCGCATAAGTACAAGGTCTATCATCATTTGCTGATTAAGTCACTGTGATTTACAATCTCCTAAATGTCTTGTCGAATCGGGACATGTGATGGCCTTGGGTTGGGGATTTAACCTTTTGGAATATGAGAATCATGACTCCTTTATTAACTAAGGTGAAATTACACATCTCTAACGCTTTCATGTGAGATTTTGGGAAAAGGTACTCCAATAAGAGTCCTGACAGATATATTTATATAGAAGAGTTTGAGATATACAAGGAAACAAGTATCCTAAAATATTCTATTACACCCCCTCAAACTCTGCGGGAGATACAACGCGCAGGTTGTCTTTTAAAAAATGAAATTGCTGACTAGAAAGGCTTTTAGTAAAAATATCAGCTAACTGTAACTGTGTAGGGATGTACTTCACAACTAAGTCTCCATGAGCCACACGCTCTCTAACAAAATGATAATCAATCTGGATGTGCTTGCTACGAGCATGCTGACCAGGATTTGCAATCAAATACGAAGCAGAGATGTTATCACAAAAAAGTTGGACAGGAACGTGAACTGGAAAACCAAGTTCAAACAGCACGGAACGAATATGCAATGTGTCCTGGACAGTGTACGCAACTGCTCTATACTCGGCCTCTGTTGATGACTTGGAATCTGTAGGCTGCTTTTTGGACTTCCACGAAACAAGATTGGGACCTAAGAACACGGCAAAACCTGTCGTGGAGCGAGACGTATCTGGACAACCAGCCCAATCAACATCAGAATATGCAAAAATACATGTGGCTCGAGTAGTCGGCTGAAGCCACAATCCATGATCCAAAGTCCCCTGCAAGTACCTAAAAATGCGCTTGACTGCAAATAGATGAGTAGTACGAGAGGCATGCATAAATTGAGATACTAAATGCACAGCATACGTAATATCAGGTCGTGTCAAAGTTAAATATTGTAACGCACCAACCATACTCCGATATTCAGTGGTATCTGCAAGGAGTTCCCCATCAGTGAGGGATAGAGACGTGCGAGTAGCAAGAGGAGTACGAACAGATTTAATAGTGTGAAGATGAAAACGAGAAAGTAGATGAGACACATATTTATGCTGAGAAAGAAATAAACCCTTAGTGGACCGCACTGCCTGAACTCCCAAAAAATAATGAAGATCACCGAGATCTTTCATAGTAAAATACTTAGCAACAAGCTGAATAAAAGATGTGATTGCAACAGAAGAATTGCGAGTAATAATTATGTCATCTACATATAATAATAAATAAATGACAGCATTATTACGGCGATAAATGAATAAGGAATTATCTGACTTGCTGCATGAAAAATGACGGGACAATAAAAAACTACTAAACCGGTGAAACCATGCCCGCGAGGCTTGCTTAAGACCATAAATGACTTTTCGCAATCTGCATAAATGATTAAGAAGTAAAGGATGTATAAAACCCCGCGGCTGACGCATATAGACTTCCTCAGTGAGGTGACCATGTAAAAAAGCATTTTTGACATCCAATTGATGAATGACTCACCCAAAAGAAATGGCTAATGAAAGAACAATACGAAAAGTAGTGGGTTTTATGACAGGACTAAAAGTTTCAAAGAAATCTACACCTGCCTGTTGATTAAACCCCTGAGCAACCAGACGAGCTTTGTGACGCTCAATGGAACCATCTGAATTATACTTGGTCTTATAAATCCACTTAGAGCCCACAACATTTTTACTGTTATCAAACGGAACTAAATCCCAAATTTTATTAGAAATAAGAGCATTAAATTCCTCAGTCATGGCCTCACGCCATTTTAACTGTTTATTAGCCTCAGAAAAGCAAGTAGGATCAGCTGATAAAACAACCGTGTTTAAGTTGAAAATGGTTTTGGGTTTAAAAATTCCCGATTTCGCCCTAGTTTGCATTGGGTGATTGTTTATGAGTGGTGCACGAGGAGCAGTGGTCGATGGCACAATTGCCGTAGGTAAGGGAGGTGCAGGGGATGGGGTAGGGGAGAAATCGGAAGAGGCGGTAAGAGGAGTGTCTGGCTGGGAGGATTCCGGAGGGACAGGGGATGGGCTAGGGGTGCGGTTTGAAGCTATAGGCAAAGAGGGTGGTGGATGAGAGTTTACTGGCGGTGTATGGAAGGGCACAGGTGCGCTATATGTTACCGGGGGAGCTGGGTGGGGTTGATGAACTGAATTGGGAATACCGTTAGTGGAGGTGGTGTTGGGAAGAGTAAAGTCATCAAAGATAGGAAGAGAGTATGTGAAAGCATGACCCGTAGAGGAAGACAATGTGGTAAATGGAAATATATTTTCATGAAAACGAACATGTCTACTAACAAAGACTTTGCCAGACTTGGATTCAAAACAACGATAACCTTTAAAACCGGACGCATAGCCAAGAAAAACACATTGAATAGAGCGAGGGGAAAGTTTATTTGAAGAAGATGCAGAAAAATTGGGATAACACGCACACCCAAAAACACGTAAAAAACTATAATCAGGAGGTTTTTGAAAAAGAATGTCATATGGAGAAACACCACAGAGATTAGGAGTAGGAAGTCTGTTAATAATATATGCGGGTGTAAAAATGCATCAACCCAAAAGGTGCTAGGAATAGAGGCTGTGAGGAGCATAGTCCTAGAAAATTCTATAACATGTCGATGTTTGCGTTCAACTACACCGTTTTGTTGAGGAGTATTAGGGCAAGACTTTTGAAAATAGATGTCATTTTCAGCAAAAAAATGTTGCATATGAGAATTAACAAACTCACCCCCTCCATCACTTTGAAAAACTTTAATTTTAGAGTTAAACAAATTTTCAACTAAGAGTTTAAAGACACAAAATTGATGAAAAACTTCACTTTTAGTGCGCAAGGGATTGATCCAAGTAAAACGAGAAAAATCATCAATAAAACACACATAATATTTAAATCCTAAATTTGATAAAACAAGTGATTGCCACACATCAGAATGAATTAATTGTAATGATGCAGAAGAAGTATGACTAGCATCCGAAAAAGGTAATCATTGGGATTTACCCAAACGACAAGAAACACAATCATGTTCAAAATTTGACGAACTAGAAATAAGTTTTCTACTGGGCAACAGGCGCAAAACAGTTTCACCACAATGTCCTAATCTATGGTGTCACACAGGTCCAGAAGAAGTGATGGAAGCTAAAGAAAAAGGTGCGGACATATTGAGGCTGATAGGGTAGAGATGGTCATTATGACGCACCTGAAGAAGAACTACCCCCGAAGTTTTGTCCTTAACAAAAAAATAGTTTTTGTCAAAAATAGCAACACAGTTGTTATCAGCGCATAGTTTTTGAATGGAGAGTAAATTAAATTTAATTTGAGGCACATGAAAAACCGAGTTTAATGACAAAGGGTGACTGAGAGTATTTAATTTAATATTTCCAATATTAGCAATGGGGAGATTTGTACCATTCGCAACACTAACAGTCATGGAGCCATAATAAGGGGATTTATTGGACAAAATATCTTCAAAGGAGATCATGTGAGCAGATGCCCCTGAGTCCGGGTACCACAAAACGTCATTAGATTCCCCACTGGGGGCAACCAAAGCAGGCGCAGATGCATGTGAAAAGCGAGACGGACAGTGCAACGCTGAATGACCTGCAGAGAAACAAATCTGACACACAACTGGGGAAGGAACAGACCCAAGAATACCCTCAGCTGACGGGAAACCTGCATGATGAAAGTGAGTAGCAGAAGTAGATTTAGCATTAATATTTAAAGTCGACATGACTGATTTACCCGAAGTGGCATTAGTAGGTCTCGGTGGAACACCACCCCCTGCGGCCGAAGGTGCTGGGATTGCTGGAACACCCGGCTGCTGGTACTGCGGCTGACCAAAGGCAGGGGGCTGCTGATAAAAATTTTGCTGCTGGCCACGCCCCCTGTCGCGACCCCCTCTCCCGCGGCCGCCTCTGCCGCGGCCTCCTCTGCCGCGGTATGTGTGTGGTTACGGAACCTGCTGACCAGCTTGCGCACCAAAAGCATGTTGCAAGTTGGAGGACTCCTGAAGGCGCTCATGAAGTATATGTTGCTCAGCCTCAAGAAGTCTAGGATGCAAAATGTGAGGGGGAAATTCATGCGGAAATAAGGACATGGTGCCCACAATCGACCTATACTCAGGTCCAAGTCCATATAGAGTACTTTGCAATAATTCCTTATCAGCAACAGGAGAATTTATTGCAGCTAGAGCATCAGCCAGATTTTTAATATCACGTAAGCTATGTAGCACCGATATCGATACGCGGAATCGCAGAAACGCGGACATGGGTACGGGGATACGGCAAAACAGAAAAAAGTAGGATACGGATACGGGGCCATATTTATAAATATTAAAAGTTATGAGGGTGTATTTACAAATATTAAAAGTTACAGGGGTGTATTTATAAATATTAAAAATAGATTTTTTTTGGAAATATATGCATATAATATCCTATGAAATATACAAAAAAATAATTTTTTGGATATATATATATATATCCTATATATACATATATACCCATTCATTACATATACATCGTAATATTTCTCATATACACTAATGCATCTCGAAATATAAATGTAGACATGTAGTCGATAAGTCATTAATTTAAAATGAGAAATAAGTCAAACAACTACAATATTGAAATTAAAAGTGCAAGTACCAAAGTTATAGAATAATTAAGATAGAAAACAATATTTAAAAACATATACTGCTTAGAAGCTCGTGATAAAAGATGAAGATTGTTATGAACAAATACCAAATCCTCCGCTCGCTTTGGAAGCAGTTTGTTTCTTCTAAATGAATTAATAAAAGAATAAGAACTCCAATTCCTTTCTGAGCATGATGATGAAGTAGGTTGTCCTAGTATTTTGAAAGCTAATTTTTGAAGAAAAGGTGCATTAGAACCAAAGCATGCCCACCACTTCTTAGGTTCCATGTAATATCTGCTTGCAATAGATTCAGGATCCTCAAATTTTGGGGTTTTTTTTATTCAAAAAAGTTGATACGGGTATCCGTCAAGATACGAGTATCGGAAACTTTCAAAAAATTACAAAAAAAAATGGAAACTTTTAAAATTTACAGATACGGCCCGGGAACGTACGGTACGGGTATCCTAGAGTATCGGATATGAGAACGTATCCGATACGCCGATATGCTACCCTAGGGAAGTATCCGTGCTTCATAGCACGTAAGTAATGTTCCATGGATTGACTCTCTTTTTTTTTAATGGAATTCAAAGTACGCTAAAGTTCCATGGCTCTAGGTAGACTAGCAGACATAAAACGAGTTTGTAAACGATCCCATATACCAGCTAAATGTTTAATATCATGCACATCAGTTAATACATCCCGAGTGAGAGTAGCAAACAATCAGGAATGAATTGTTTGATATACTCTAAGCCAATGATAGTAGTCGCTATTAATGATTTGCTGATTATTAAAATTCACTATGTACATAGGAGGTACCTGAATAGATCCATCAAGAATGCCAAAAAGTCCCTGAGACACAAAAAATGATTCAAATTGTGTGCACCATGTAAGGTAATCTTTCACAGTCTTGAGTTTAATTGTCACAATCTGGCAGACATTAGCGATGTCGTTAGAAACTGATTGTGCTAGCGACGCTATAGGAGAGCCAAAGAGGGAATTGTCAGTAGGTCTGACAATACCCGGGGAACCAGCAAAGGAGGGACCGAAGAATTGAGTGGTTACTGGCGGCAGCGGGCGTGGTGTTGGCGGAGGAGCAATTGGCCAAGAGGCTTCACGAGATGGAACCTGCACGGGTGAGAGATGAGGCATACTTGGCATCCATGGACCTGTAGGATTTGGAACCGAAGCATTCTGCCAAGGAAAGTGAGGCGGCAGATTACGAAAGAGGGAGTAGTTGCTCGGCATAAAGGAGGACGGCTCTGGAATGGAGGGGACCACGGTGGAGGAGGCCGGCTGCGTCATTCTGGAGGAGATGGCGCCGGACGTGACAGCTGCAGAGACTGGCGGCACTTCAATTTCGGAAGAAGCCTGACCGTGGGGCGGCGATGAAGAATCCGCAGAAGCCATAGCCGCAGGTTGGAGATTTAGGAGGCGGCGGAAAAAAAAAATTGAGGTGAGAGAAGGAGCCGAAAAAAAAATTAAACCTAAGCTCTTGAGATCATGTGAGATTTTGAGAAAAGGTACTCCAATAGAAGTCCTGATAGATATATTTATATAGAAGAGTTTGAGATATACAAGGAAACAAGTATCCTAAAATATTCTATTATTTCATTCCTCGATGTGACATAACATTCTCTTATACAAATTTGACATTTGGTTGCATATAACAAACTGAAACCTTAGCTGTGCTTTGGATGATTGCCTATGGTGTTACACTTTGCCTATGGACTACGGTGTTACACTTGTGTTTGGTCTCATTTATAGTAAAAACCTTTTGCTTGAGTTGCTTTATACACCGTAGTCTATATCTCTTTGATTAGATAAAGAGCCCGTTTGGTTGCACGAAAATCGGCTGTTTTGGTTGATTCAGCTGAAATTTATGAAGTTCTGGCTGAAGTGGCTGCATATGCTGATTCTGCTGATACAAGAAAAAAATATTTTTAAAATATATTTTATTAATAAAATAAAGAAAAAATTATATGTAAAAACAGGTAAAATGATCATCTACAGTAACTTCAGCCAATACAGCCAGAAAAGTAACTTCAACCTTACTTTTTCGGTTTATTACACAATTCAGTGCGCGAAAGCAAAATTTATGTGTTTGGTAAAAAAATTGGCTGATAAGCTTGATAAGCCGAAAATGAGGGTTGCCAAACGGCCTCAAAGTAAAAGTGTGCATATTTTTACTTTTCATATTTTCCTTCCAACGTTTTTACTTTTAAAACAATCCTTCTACGTGTTTGAGTTAATCCATATATCAGTGCACACTTCCATACAATTTAACTTTGGAGACATCCTCTTCTATAAAGTTATTAGGGCATGGAGTTGGTGATGTGTCAATTTCTTTTGGAAAATATGGTAAGGTCTTTGTCAATATGAGATTCGCAAAATAATCATATTATTTGAAAAGGTTTATTCGCAATATAAGATTTGAATGAGGTTATCATATCTCTCAATATGATAACATCAATATCAAACTTTTATCATCCATCGAATATGTACATTGGAATGTTGATAAAAATAGGAAAGTTCTTGTACACGTCAAATCCATACACGTTTCATACACACCGTCTATGTAGATGTTTTTTGTCCGTGAACATTGTATTTACAGACAAAAAATACATCCACATGCGACGTGTATTGATTTGACATGTATAAATAGTTTTTTTGATAAAAATATATGGGGGTATTGTTAAGAACAACAATTGCTCTTGTACACATTTCGCATGCATTCATACATAATTGTCTATGGAGAAAGATAATGTCGCGTGAACTGCTCGTGCACACAAATAGCTAGGGGAATGTACATATCGTCTGTGTGCACAAACGGGTTGCTAGGCGCACCTCCGGTATTTCTTTACGTAACCGTAGCTAGACTAATTTGCCCCTTCCATTCCTTTTTATTGAAGTTTCAATTTGAACAGTGTAAATAGTCTTTAAAATTAGGAACAACCCATTACGTTGCCGTTTGTCCACTTTTGTAATTTTGTTTCATGACTCAAAATGGATCCAATATAAATTGAAATGCAAACAACATTTTTTATAAAATGTGTCGAACAATTATTATTATAAAATGTTATACTATTTTATTTTCATTTCTTCTCCGATTTTGACAAAAATATACTCCCTCCGTCCCATAAAATTATTCTCACTTTTCTTTTTGGATCGTTCCAAAAAAAATTCTCACTTAACATTTTTGGACAATTTGTGTGGTTCACATTCATTTCACTTTTTTCTTACACAATTACAACCACACATTTCCACTTTATTCCACTTTCTTAATCTCTGTGTCAAATCAAAGTGGGATGAATTTTATGGGACATAGGGAGTATTAAATTGAGTAACTTTTTATAATCTTTCATATGACACATATATTACATTTGTAAATTGTTGAAAAAATATTCTTTTTTTATTATCATTTCTATAGGACAGTATATACCATCTCTAATTTATACGTCATAAATTTTTAGTCTTTCTCATATCTTACCTTTTTATGCTTAATTTCTTGTCTTTGTTTCTTTTTTAGCTTCGGAATTATGTATTGATTCATGTTACTTGAGTCTGGTCTGGGATCGAAGTCACTTTAAATAAAAACATATTGAACATTTTATGCGACAAATTTAATCAGCAGATAAAAAAGAAAAACCGATATACAACTAGTGGGGTAGATGAAGTGATTAATATGAATTAAAATAAATAAATAAATATCTTGTTAGTCTGAATGTCAAGAACACTTTTTTTAGATGATCTTCAAATTCATCGTCCATTGTAAAGGAAATGTGTGAAAAAATGTAAGAGCATAATAATGTGTTATAAATATTTATATAGTAGTTGTGCGATAGTAGTTGGAATTTGTAATCCTAATTATATTAAGATTTGAGTATATTCTAAAGATAGTCGTTTTAAAAAAATAAAGCTAATAAAAAAGGAAATACCACGTATAAAAACATATTTTAATTTAAGAAGCAACAAGGAGTTAGTTTCAATCATAAAAAAAGTTGAACAAAAATTAAGGAAATACGATGTATAAAACCATATTTTAATTTAAGAAGCAATAGAAGGAAGGAGGTAGTTTAAATTTGAAAGAGGCGTTGGGTGAACTACGTTCTACCAGGGAGTGACTTAATATCATTCGGAGTATATGAAAGAGGACAAATTTGTCCAATAATGAGAAGAAAAGGGTGCGCCGGATAAATTTAGGAGTGCGGGAAGGAGGAGCGGTGCACAAATAATTGTAGTATACGATATGTGCGAAATGTTTACAAATTTTGGTTTTTCTGTTACAAATATGGGGCATTTCGACAAAAAGGCATGGATTTGACGTCTCGGACCAATCATTCTCCTGAAGGACTGACTATATGGGACACGTTCCCCGAGTCCTCCTACTATGAATTCTAGAACACTTTTACTTGCTGCATTTTAGATTCCGGTTCGAGTTAAGAAAGTGAGAATTTGCATCTCCTCTATGCATGGCTTCCTCCTCATTCTCAAAATCTAGAACCCTGGTTCCTTATCTGCTAAGCACAAGACTCGCTATTCATCAGTCTTCACATTTCTTGGCTCTAATTCCATCCTCAAAAAATCTCTTTGGGTTCATTCCGCCGCCTGGTGGTGGTGGTTCTCTTCTTACCCTTCTTACCTCTCGCCGTTTTATTCAATCAATCCCAGCTGAACCCGCAGCTCACGTTTCTCATGATCTTCCGCAGGTAAATCCATATCCTTGATTCTATCATCTCAATTGATCCGAGCTGATCACAATAACTGCTGCTAATGCGTGTTTGGTATCTCTCTGCCGTTAAGATGTGGATTTCCACATGTGAGTTGATATTAATACATTTTGAATTATCTTCAGCCTTTAGTTTTTGCCATTTGTTTCTATGGCTCTGCCCGCTTTGGGATGATGGATTAATAGTGACAGAATTTATTTGTGAGAGTAGTTTTTTGAACAATTGGACAGCAAAATCTAATTTCAGATTATTAGAGTATGAATAGGTGAATGGGTGATAGGTGAGAGTAGGACCCGCAAATATTCAAAAAAATTGTCTATATGAAGAATTTTGAGATTAGTTGATAAAATGTGGCAATGATTCAGAAGTGGGGATCACTAGAATTCATATTATTTGGGAAGCATAGATGTTGATTCTCTTAGAGTTATTTACTAATCACTTAGGTCTGCATTTCGATCATATGTTGTGTTGACATAGATATACTAGAGTTTCACACCAGAAACAATTAAAGATAGAGTATGAGCCTACAATCTAAGATTAAATTAGATCGTCGACAGGATTCAAGCTTTTGGAACAAATTCACTTGAGTGATACATCCCAGTCCTATACTCCATCCTACATATATGCTTAGGATTCAATATGGATTCCTAAGGATCAAGTGGCACTTTTCTCATGAAAATGCTTAAGAAATCATCTGGATAGCAATAGTTGTTATGAACAACTTATATCATGCAATTTCAGGTCCTCGATTTCCCTGGAGGGAAGGTTGAATTCACCCACCAAATGAAATTCATTTCTGAAACCATAGATGAAAGGATTCACTGCTACCGCGTGCTCAATGATGAGGGTCTCCCTCTGTCCATCAATTTTCTGAAGGTAAGTTGCAAAAGTTACTTGTATGCCCCAATATCGCCTTTGTGGGAATCTTATGGGGGCTGCTAATGTTATCAGATTGACAAGAAGGTTGCTCAGAAAATATATACCGACATGGTCACTCTTCAAACAATGGATACCATTTTCTATGAAGCACAAAGACAAGGAAGGATATCATTCTACGTCACTACTATTGGAGAAGAGGCCATCAACATTGCATCAGCAGCAGCACTACGCATGGATGATGTCATCTTTCCTCAGGTTAGTAAATAAGTATTTCATGCATCTTGATGTGTTCAGCCTCCTTACTTGTGTTTAGAGCATTACTGTTAGTTTACTGTAGAATTCATAATTGGATTTAGATCACTCAACTGGACCAAACTAAAATATTGAATGCAATCATTTCACTAGTTGAAGCCAAAACTGTACAGCTCGTCCTGTTTTAATATTTGCTTATGACTTATGACAGACTCTTAACAATATACATTGATAACTATAATTTAAAACGATATGTTTCAGTTGAGAGCAACCACTCTTGGAGTCGGGTTGCATTGTGTCATTTGTGTGGGTGATAGCTAGTCCATTTTTTTTACTTTTTATCTGCTTTCTTATTTACCTATTTTTTGTTGTCTTTTTTAGCTGTTTATGTTACTTTATTTCTTGCCCTTAATGCCCCAGCAGTTTTTATCAGTTTACAGTACCTTTCACCTTTGAATGTTTATTTGTGCTGTTTTTTTATAGCTCTATATTCTTCAAAGTTTTACAAAATTTAAATAAATAAAAAAAACTCTAAACATCTTCCAAACCTTCCTGGATTTTTCCTCAGCATATGTCTTCAGAGAAACATCTTTATTCCAGTGGATAGAAATAAGGTATGTGTACATCTCACCCTCCCTGGACCCTACTTCGAGTGGGACATAGAGGGTATATTTGGTTTGGTTCATTCACCTGTTTTTGAACAGTCAGCTTCCGAGCAAAATAAGCAGTAATGAGGAGAGTGGGGTTAATAGTTTTCTCCCTTTTCTAGTGATTTGTATAACCTTCACGTCAAAGGAATATTATAAAGAGTCTATTATCAGAACCATAAATAAAATAGGAAACGATATTTGCTTTATGTTTTTCCTTGTAGTATAGGGAGCCTGGAGTGTTGTTATGGAGGGGATTCACCCTACAGGAATTTGCAAATCAGTGCTTTGGAAATAAATATGATAATGGGAAAGGCAGGCAGATGCCTATCCATTATGGATCTAACAAGCTCAATTACTTCACTGTCTCATCAACTGTCGCGTAAGACTCGTCTTATTTTCACTGTGCAGTTTGTAATTCACCACATTTTTAGAACATATATAAGTAATTTAAAGAATGGTTATTGTGGCTTAGTACACAAATTCCTCATGCGGTTGGCGCTGCATATTCTTTGAAGATGGATGGACAGGATGCATGTGCTGTCGTATATTTTGGAGATGGAGGCTCCAGTACGGTAAACATATTATATTCTTCCTATCAGTTTCATCTCGAGTAACTGACTTAGTATACATATGGCATGAAGCAGATTAGCTTTTACTTTGCACCTCTATACATTGCGCCAATGAAGTGTTTTTGTTCTTATATGTTAGTACATGTTTGATGTTTTTAAAAGATGTTTTTCTTCCTATCAGTTTTATCATTTTCTTTGAAATAATGATGGCAACAGTGAGTTCTTCATCAAATAAGACCACAAATATGTCTCCATTACTTGCACGGGTAGCTCAACAGTAGCCGAGGCAATTGGATTTAGGTCAAGTTCAATTCCTAGTAGCTGTGGCATAAAAAATTCATCCAATTTGGTGACTTCTGGTGTGCACCAAGCCCTGAACAACTTCACTCAAACTTGTTTGAAATCATATGGTCATTTACTCCTCCACACATTCTGTCAGTGGAAGTGTGGGGCACTTGGAGTCTTGGACCGAGCAATTCCACCTTTTTGGATTGACAAATATGTCTCCACTTGTCCTAACAAAGAAAATTTGTGTTTCATAATGAGGAATTTGAAGGAGTTGTAACATGTCAAAATATAAAATCCTGCACTTCTTCAATCCCAGTTTAAGGTTTTGACACACTATGCAGTACGCACACCATCAGGCTAAATCTCTTTTAATATATTACGGAGTATAAAATAAGTATAATGTGGAGTATATAATACGGAGTAATGACTTATAATATTAAAATTTTAATTTCAGCCAATCCAAACTCTTTTGAGGCTAAAGCTAGGATGTTGTATTAAAATTTGGTTTTTGTAAAGTTTGTAAGTTTGTCCGGATTATTAAGAAAAAAGTGGCGACTTTATAATCTGTCAAGTGTCAACTATCGTTAACTGAACTAAAAAGCTTGAAATGGGGCATACGGAGTATCTTGACCAAACACGACTTCTTATTTTGGGTCTTGGGTGGTATTATTCGATCATGTGATTCATGTCACGCTCAGTAGTTTGATCCAGATTTGTATTGATTTGCCTTTGGTGTACTAAATGGATTATCATTTAGGGTGATTTCCATGCTGCACTAAACTTTGCGGGGGTGATGGAGGTGCCCGTGATCTTCTTTTGCAGGAACAATGGTTGGGCAATAAGTACACCTGTTAGAGACCAGTTCCGAAGTATAAACCTCCCTACCTTGATTGTTGAGTTGTTTTAACATATTTGCGAATAGAAAATCTCCCGACCATGTTTAATGTCTATTGATTGATGACATGTAGGTGATGGAGTTGTGAGCAGGGGCAAAGCATATGGAGTTCGCAGCATTCGTGTTGATGGAAATGATGCTCTTGCCATCTTCAATGCTGTTAGTGCAGCTCGTGAGATTGCTGTTAAGGAGCATAAGCCTGTTCTCATTGAGGTTCTTTCATACCCCTCTATTTTTTCACAGAATTTAAGTTACGGGGAGCACAAAGTTCAGCAAAAGATCTCCATATGATATTGATGTTACAAAAAAGCCTTTCAAGAAATGAGGGTTTCGGGGACACCACCATTCATTCTCGCATCCCCACCACCACCTATAGGTTCCGGACACAGTTTCGCCCTAGTTCAAATAGAACTGACCATTCAAAACCAGACCGAAATTGGTTGAAACCCAGTCCGGTTTTAGTTCCTCCAATGTAGGAACTGGCCTGATCTGATCCGATTTTATAGGGTCAGAGACAGAACCAAGACCAACCCTATAAACTGGACTGAAACCCCACACATAAACCGGGACCAGACTGAAATATACCCAGTTACAGTTCCACTCTTTCCATTAATCAGACCCAGACCATCCGAGTAATCACTACTAAAATTTGTGACATTTGTTTGATTCAATAGTATGTCATCGAGAAATGATTACATTAAATTTATCATCACAGGCGCTCACATACAGAGCGGGACATCACTCCACTTCAGATGACTCCACAAAATATCGTTCATCTGATGAGATTGAATTGTGGAAAAGGGTTCAGGATCCTGTGACAAGGTTTAGGAAGTGGATTCAAAGAGAAGGTTGGTGGGACTCTGCAGCGGAATCTCAACTTCAAACCAGTATAAGGAAGCAGGTAAACATTTCTACTCATGTTATGTACCTCTGTTCACATGTAGTTGGGCAACATATGACCAAAATAAATAATGCACCAACTAGAAGATACTCCATACCAAATTACTCACTGACCTTCATCGAAACCACTGGTTGCAGGTCTTATATGCAATTCAAGTGGCAGAGAAGGCGGAGAAACCTCCGATTACTGAAGTTTTCACAGATGTATATGATGTCCCCCCTGCCAACCTCCTTGAGCAAGAGATTTCACTTAGAGACACCATCAGAAGGCACCCTCATGACTACTCTTCTGATGTTCCTTTCTAGGCTCAACCTGTGAATGCTTACTTTTCACTTTCATTTTCAAGAAAAATGACTTAACACTGTTGTACCATTTTCCAAACAGAAGTCCTAAGTACCTTTATCAAATAAAAGAATAACAGGATAGTAATTATTCAGAGTTAAGAGTATATGCATAAATGAGTGTGTACACATGGGATCACAGAGATGAGGCTTTTTCGGCCAATGACTCGCCAACAGCTCTCAATAAAGCGGGCATCAACTTTTGGTTGGTGACAATGATGCCAGTGTCCAAGTCCAGGTACCTTCCTTTGGAGAAATCTAATGGGTTTCCTGCAGCATCTGTCACTATGCCTCCAGCTTCTACAATATTCACATTAAAAACATACAAAATCATTCCGATTCAAAGCTCAGAGAAAAAGAATGAATGATCTTTAGCTAGACAACCAAGAGGCGCTACACCTAATGCGTGGGGACCATATTATAATATGTATTTTTAAATACATATAACACTGTGTCAACACAATCATGATACAAGCTTTTACTAGTTCTACTAATTTTATCTATGCGCATAGAGCGCAGAATTAAATGGTCATATACACACTAAATGAGCAATACAACTTTCTGTTTGGTTTATACTAATTTTATTTAAAAACTGAAGTGTACTAATGGAAAAACGAGATAGAGGGAGTATATTGGAGCAAATTATATCTAGTATTTCTATAAAAATATCAAACAAAAAGATTGTGCGTTTACTAGTTAAAGGCGCCTAGTCAGCCCAGGACATAAAGGCAAGTTAAGAAGGCATTCTGCACTCTGTGACTTTGTCCATAGGTTGATTTTTACAGCACCAGTCTCAACTCTCAAGTATCAACATATCACCCGATAAGACTATGTTGTTTTCTGTTTTTTTTTTCAAATTGGACTTTGCGTTTCACATTTTCTTGGGTGCATTTTTTTAAGTTCTTGCCGTTTGAATGCTGAAGTCCCAAATTGAGTTACAAAGTCAAACATTAAACTAAACATAGAAAGCAAAGTCAAATATTAAACTAAACATAGAGCGCAGAGTCCAAGAGAAATAAGCAACTTTTGAGACTTGAGGGAGCACACTACAAAGGATTTCGGGCTTTGGGAGTGCAGGCCGGAAGGACTTTAAAATGGAATCCAAAGTCCAGTTTTGAAATAAACATGGGTGCAAAATCCAATTTTTATTTTTAATGTGTATGTGAATATTAGGAAATGTATGTAGGTTAAACTTTAGTATCGCACACAAGCATGATTTAAAAAGGCGCTTACAGGGCAGGTTTTGAGACACGCCTCAAGGTGATGCATACAGAGAAGGTTTCGAGGTTTAGATTATTTTCCATGATAAGAGCCTTACGCCTTAAGACGCGCCTTGAGGCGTTTTCCCTATCTTTTTAATGTGGTCCAAACTTAAAAGGGTCCGGTGTTTTTTTATTTAATAAAAGGCCCATACATTATACATGCATCCACACTAAACCCTAACAAGTGATGTTTCATTAAAAAAATCACCCTAATTTATGATATCTATATTAACTATTAAGCACTATCAGTGCAGTTGAAAGAAATTCATTCTTCTGCACAAAGAAGTTTCCTTGCTCCTGCACAAAAAAGTGGACAGACGCAGATGGGTAACCAAGGGAAAGATAAGAAAAATAAACAAGTAATGGAGGTAAATGTGATGACTGATGATGGAATTCTCATTTACTTGTTTGAATTCTCATTTTGAATGATCATGTTTGATGATGTGATCATATGTGTTGGTGTTCGAGACTTCTTAGATTTATTATAATGCATATCTTTAGTTGGTTATTACTTTTTTAACGATTTTAAGTTTTATTTGTCGGTGTACGCCTCAAAGATTACGACTCGCCCCTTCTGGACAAACCACCTCAATACCCAAACTAGCAGTTTTAAACCTTGCACACAAACACATAGCCAATGTACCAAACAATTCTTCAACGCCAATGCCTATTGTCCAAACTATATATAATACTGCATATGCTAAAAAAGTTCTATTTGAGTCAGTCGCAACTTTTTCTTTTTTATTAAATGCAATTGGGGGTCCAAGTTATTACTAGTTATGGATGGTCATTTGTACCCGTAAATTTATTCCGATATTTTTTGGAGTAATTGACTACAACGGACATCCGACTTTACACGATTATTGTTTTTAACTTAAAGTGGATTTCTGGCTCCAGACACTTGTTTTAGGACAAAATTAGTTCTAGAAACAAGTTTTTTACAGGAGTCTATTATACTCCGTGTAGTAAACTATGTCTAGTATTTCTATAAAAATCCCAAAACATGAAGCTCTACTGCTTAGTAGTAACATGATAATTAAAGGTACACATGTCCGCAGTTATGAACCGAACCATCTATTCCTGGTTCCAATTTTTTGCTACCAGAACTGGAACACTAAATAGGCGGTTTTTACCCAGTTCTGGAACCAGCAGTTCCAGTTTGGTTCAGGTTCAATTTTTTTATTTATTGTTCTTAAGAGATTTACTAATGTAGTTCGTATTATACTACTCTCTCCGTCGCACAATGAACTTCACAGTTTGACCTACACACATATTAAGGAAATAAACTTATCATGAGGTAAATTTTACTGTTTTGACACTGTTTCGACACTGTTCGGCACTGTTTTGCACTGTTTTGACACTGTTTGACACTGTTTTGATGTAGATTAACTTGCCATTTAAGGAAATGAGAACTTCTTTCTGGAACATCTAAAAAAGGAAAGTGGGAAGTTCATTGCGGGACAGAGGGAGTATTATTTATAAAATTGAAATAGAAATAAAATAATTAAATTATTCAAATTAAAGGGTTCCAAAAACAAGAGAAATACTATGTACGTAGTATATTTTTTGTTTACAATTGTCAAAGTTATATTCTTACTAGTAACAACTTGAAAAATTAAAACTTTCAATTTAAGTGAAACAATTGTACATAAAAAAAAATTAACACTAATAGCATAATATAAATATATGAATAAAATTTTCAATTCAAGTTAAACAATTGTACAAAATATAAGAATAATACTAATAGCATAATATAAATAAATGAATGCATTGCTTGTGTGTGTGACTTCTGTTTATTAGAGGCCAGGGGCGGACCGTAGTAGAGACTCAGGGGGGCTACCGCCCCCCAACAAATTTTTTTTAGTGTATATATATACGAAAAATAATTTTCGTCCTCCCAAAAATTATTTTGAACCCTTCAAAAAATATTTTCGTCCCCCCCCAGATGACTTTTCTGGATCCGCCCCTGTCAGAGGCACTCTGCTTTATAAAAGACTTGGTACATTCATGAATGACATTATTTTACATGCAACTAGTATTTATTAGGGGCCCAATTTATTATTGCTAATTTGTTATTGTTCTTTATTTTATTATGCTTTGGGGTAGTTGGGGATATAGATGTATGGGGATGATAATGTTATTTATCTATACTTTTTTGTATTATTATAATTATCATTAGTATTATTATTATTGCTATTATTATTAGTGCTTTTATTATTGCTAGTATAATTTCCATTTTAATATTATCATCATCATATTGCCGATGCGGTTGTTTTTTACAAAAAAAAAAGTTCCAAACTGGAGGACCCAAACAGCCCTTAAAACTCACCGTTCCGTTTCAAAAGCACCTATGGATTTCCTAGTCAGCCTATAACCTACCGAAACATTTGTAGAGATAATGTAAAACTCCAAAATGCGAGTAGTGTGTTTTTCCTTAGAAAAGTAAATTACTACTATCTTAAAAATTTATTGTCATATTGGCGGTACCAAACTCTAAATTTGGCAGTACACCGGCATAATTTACCGTATTTTCCAACATGACAGTATTTATTCCTACTTAGAAGAAAAATATAGTGCTCATATTTTGGAATTACAAAAACGTTTTTACTTCTATTTAGGGCAATATCTTTAGTTTTTACAACATTGGTCTCAAGTACCAACATATTATGCATTTGGTTTTTGTTTTCTATTGATTATATTAAGAGATGGGTGCAATAGGTAAGCCAGTAAGAGCATCTATAATGGTTAGCTATACACGTCCTAGTTTTGCTTGTCACGTCAATGATATTTTTAAACTCGGAAACTATAAGGGTTATTATTTTTTTATTTATTATTTTTTTATTTTTTATTTTACTGCAGGGGGGTCTGAAGGAGGGGTAAGGGGGCCTAGAGTAATCAGGGCTGAAACTCACTCCATTGAGTTTCAAACCCTTATGTGTCTAGCGGATTTCGAACTCGAGGCCTTCCACTAGGCACGGTAACCTCGCAACCAGCTGGGGTGGAATGCTTGGTTATTATTATTATAACAGGGATAATATGAAAAGGCATCATTTTTCATTTTCATTTACCCCAGTGCCGCAAAGGCTCCCACCTACGGTGGGGTAAGGGGGATCGGATGTACGCAGTCTTACCCATGTACTAAAGCACAGAGAGACTGTTTCCGGATGACCCATAGTGAAAATCCCGTCCAAAATTGCATGGGCTGACTGTTGCTTTATAACAAAGAAGCGCAGACAGTTTAGTGAGCCATTTTGCTTTATTCCATCATAATCTCAAGCCAAAAAATAATGAATCTTTGGCTCCATTGCAAATGATGGAAATAATAATATGAAAAGGCATATTGTTAAAACTAGTTCAAAAATACGAATTTTGTAACGTTAAAAAAATAAGAATAGGAAATTTTAACAACACATACATACTGAAAAATATCAACTTTCAATATCTCATGAGGAAATTAAACATTTCTTAAAATTAACAAAGAAAAACCATTAAATAAAATAAATATACTAAATTAAACAATATTAATAAAATAAATATACTTAAGTAAATAATATCAATTCAAAATAAATAAAACTACTTTAGTATATCAGTACTTTACGGTTGGATTTTTTTATTAATTTAGTAAATCAATTACCCAATAGATAAATATATTTGGTAATTACCATTTTAGTTGAAACATCTCTTCTTTCTAGCAAGTAGTTTGTATAGGCTAATTTGCTTGCCCAAGCTAGATGGAAAGATGCACTCCAATGGTAAGCTACTAGCTTTAATATTTTTAAAAACTGCAAGCAGATCTCTAGGAAATTTTAAGAACACATACATACTGAAAAATATCAACTTTCAATATTTCATGAGGAAATTAAACATTTCTTAAAATTTGCTAGGAGTAACCATTGGAGATGCTCTAAGCAGGTTCAACTTTAGAATGGCACACCAGGACATAGCTGATGTGCCAAACAATTCTTGGACGGCAATTCCTAATATTCAAAATTTTCATGTGAAAGCTGATAAGAAATGAAATATCAAAGTACGTTTACTTAAGAAAACTGTACCAGAAACAACAATATATCCAGCTGCATGATCCCATATCTTCTCACGGTAGCCTTTATGTGGGAATCTCAAATATATTGCTCCATCTCCTCGGGACAATGCACCATACTTGGCCTGACTATCTATTCGAACAGGTGATGCTTTCACGCCTAGTTTCTTTATTTATATTTTTTGAGTTAAAATCTTATTAATGAAACATGAGAGATTTATAACGAAGGAGAGTATTATACCCTTGCAATCAAGCTAGACAAGTCATGCATTGAATGTGCTGCTTCAAAAGATTCAAAAAATGATGCTTCTGCGGGGTTTTCAATGTCTGTGACATGTACCTGTTAGATAATAAGATTAAAATCTTAATTAATATCACTAAGGCCCCACTTGGTAGCATCAATGAGCTTATTCTGCTTATGAGTAGAATAATTAGAATAAGCAGAATAAGAAACATTGACTTGCTTATTTGGCTGAAATCAATTTAATGAACGCTTTTCACTTCAGTAAATTACGCAAAATCTGCTATTGCAGCAAAAAAAGAGAGCTCTAAATAGAACAGAACCGAAGAAGATCACAACCTTTTTAGGAGGAGAGCCATCTAGAGTTTGCATATAGGTGCCAGCTCCAACTTGAGCGAAAAATAAACAACCGTAGTTGTCTTGATAACCATGGTATGCAATAGAAGCTAATGGAAGATTGGGGCAGGCAAGGACACCCAAAACTACCTTCCCTTCATCTAGTAAACCCAGTGCAATAGCATACTGGTCACCTCTTAGAAACCTACGAAATGACATTTCAAGTGGCTCTTATTTCAATTTGCAATAGATTATTGTTTCCTCTGTTAGCTGCCCTCTTTTCATTCATTCTCAGTAAACTTGCTTCCTACTTCGTTAATACTTTAAAATATATCATCAAAGACTTATTTTCATCAAATGTCTAATCATTTCTTTATTCTAATCAACATATGGAAACATCACATAGACAATGGAAAACTATTTCAGAAAAGAATGTATTGCATAATTAATACTCCCTCCAAGTATGATGAATGAAAAAATACCCTTTAGTCCCATCGATAGGATCTAGTACCCAATGACAACCAGAAGGACCACCATCAGATCTGCCACTGTCAATTGCAGCAAGAACATCTTCTTTAGATAAGGGAGAAGTGATTCCTGATTCAGTGCTAGTGAGAGTATCATTAACAATTTCTGTGATGCGCAGAAGAGTCTCTTCTGAATCTTCTCTGCGGAGGTCTTCTGAGTCCTGTACAAGTCCAGCATCCACATTTCAGTTTCATTTAGAACTAAATTGCGGAGTACTGTTTAAGTAGACAGGTGTTATAGATCTATCTAAATAATAAAAGGAGATAAATTGTACTGATCAATGGACTATCAAGTGAGAGTGGCATCATTGAATCATTGATAACTGCCCTATGGGCCTATATGATCCAAGTTAACACTTCAATTAATAACTTGGCAAAATTGGATCAAAGAAATAGACCAGGAGCAAGAACATTCCATTTGACAATTTTTCTTATCATGCAGCTTCTTGCTTCCCTTTTAAATTTCAGATTGCTATCAGGTGCACAAGTGGTTTAATCACAAGTTGCGTTTTAACAATGTGTTAGCTCGAGAAATGGGGCAAATATCTCCAATATGAAAACTTTGTTGGTATAATAGCACTGAGAGATCATGGAAACGCATGATTCCATTAGTTAAATAATGCCTAATCTTCAAAGTTCCCCTCCTAAAATTTATTTTTCCATTGTTCCACTTCACACTTAAACTGCAAAGACAGAGGAAGTTTTTTCTATCATTGTAATAAGATTCAGAAGCAGTAGAAGGCTGTTCACTAACTGGAAATCTTTTTTGTTCTCTGAAAGCTGAAAAACAAAAACAAAAATCACATTTGCTTTTTTCTGTTTTCCGAATCAAGTAAACAGATGAAGAGTATCTGTTTTCCTGAAAACTAGAGAACAACCCTCAAATATAAGTAAGCAGCAGTTTCTATGATCTACAGATTATAATGCAGAGTGGTAAATTATATAGTGTAATTAAATAAAGATTCCCTGCTTTGAAATTTCAATAAAACAAAAAATATCATAAGCACAAAAATTAACCTCCTCGGCCACTAATGAAAAGGAATTAGAAGGCAACTCCTTCTGCAATATAAGGCTGATCACTGCCTGAGAACCTGACAAGTAAATGTATCATCCAAAGAAAAGTCATAAGTGCCATCACATATTGGTGAGTTTGTAACCAAATTAGAAAGATGAATCACATGTACCCAAACCCAAATAAAGAGCCTTGACATGAAAGAATGACTTTTTACCAAAAATTATCAGTCTTAGTGTTATAATCCATCAAATGTTACAATACATTTGCTTAATGAATACTGGTAAACCTGTCCTAAATGATGTGCGTTGAAATGTCTGAAGTACTTAAAGAGTTGGTTTTAAATAACTTGAACTAAAAATCCATTTTAACAACTTCAAATAAAACTATTTTTGATCCTCAATTAGCTATTCCATAAAATACAGATTAATTTGTAGACTTGATCTTTAAATAATAAAGCACATTGTTTGGTAGCAAAGAAGCTAATTTGGAAACTTTCCGAAAGTTATGAACAAAACTAATGAATAAATAACCCCACGCACCATAATCAGCCACGGTGACTGGGCTCTTATCTGTCTTTGAATGCACATCAGTTTGCAACAGCGTCTTCTGAACTTTCTGTAAAGTACAACGACAGAGGTATTACCTAAGTTGTTTCCACGATTTTTGCGGACTGCTGGTAGAGAGAGTGAGGTTGAAGCTAATTCAATCTACAGACTCAAAAAATGAATAATGAAAATCGTTTCCTAAGTCGATGCTAGGTCGTCAATGAGAGCGAGATGAAGGAAAACAACCACAAATCATACGGCCAATTACAACTTTAAATGTTTAGAGACCTAACTTCATGGCTAATGGAAGCCTAGCAGAACCAGGGGCGGATCAGGAATTCAGTTTGGGCTGTGCGATGGGTGATTATGCTAATCTTACAGAAATAGCCGGTGGTCTTAATGGGAAACCCCCAAAAACATTACAGAAAAAAATTGGTTTGGCCCGGCTTCAGCCACTATAGCTATCCGCCTGAGTAGAGCGATTGAAAGAGTACCAATATACTGTAGAGGTACCTGACAGAGATGAGCAGCAAGAGTGGCGGCTTTCTTAGCGGCGTGGAGTTGTGCGTCGTACGACATTGAAGATTGAGCTCTCACTCCCAGTCTTCGAGAGCTTAGGGGATTGAGAAATGTCCTGAGATTGAAATACGCAACTTTTATTACACAGCCAGAGGCAGTACAAGAGACAGAGGAAGAAGCCCCCAGTAGAGGTAACATTTCTACTCAAAACGTACACCATCAGATTAAAACTTACACTTTATCTAACCGTTTAAGGGTGGTTGGACCTACCAGTTGAAGAAGCATAAACAACAATTATTGGAGTGTTTGATAAGTATGTTTTTACTTGGATCGTAATTCCTCCTAGATCAGACCAGATCAGACCAGATCAGACTAAACCAGATCAGATCAAACTTGGATAGTTATAAAAATACAAAGAAATCAGACCAGACCAGACCAACCAGCAAATTACAGTCCAAGTAAAAACATCCTAAAAGTGCAGGAGTATTTGTTAGTGCTCCTAAAAAGTTTTTGTTGGGTTAATGGTCCAACGGGTGTTGGCCCATAAAACCCTCAAGGGCCGCCCTACGAACGTCCCCACAAGGCATGAGACAATGAGTTACCTTTCCGCCTATCCTGGCGAGGTTCGTCCCCAACAGGGCCACGCTCTAGCTCCAAGGCCCAGGGGACGTACGTATCGTGGCATAGGCGGGTGCCTTGGAACAGGGGCAGCGCCAGACGATCGTCTTGCAGGACTTCGGACCCAGCATAAGGCAGGAAGCAAGCTCGAGGGGACGAACGTCCCCACCTCTTGACGAAAAGCCAAGGTCATGGCAGGGGCAGCGTCGGACGCTCGTCTTGAAGGACTTTGGACCCAGCAGAAGGAAGGAAGGAAGCTTGAGGGGACGAACGTCCCCACCCCTTGGCGGGAAGCCAAGATCATGGCAGGAAGCACATTTAAGGCAGAAGATTTGATGGTTGCGCATTTAATGCAGAAGATTTGGTGGTTGGGATCAAGCCATTCATTTAATGCAGAAGATTTAGGGTTTAGGGTTTAGGGTTTAGGGTCTAGGTTCTAGGGTCTAGGGTTTAGGGTCCTGGCAGGGGCAGCGTCGGACGCTCGGCTTGCAGGACTTTGGACCCAGCAGAAGGCAGGAAGCAAACTCGAGGGGACGAACGTCCCCACCCCTTGGCAGGAAGCCAAGATCCTGGCGGGAAACGCGTTTAAGGCAGAAGATTTGGTGGTTGCGCATTTAATGCGGGAGATTTGGTGGTTGGGATCAAGTCATCCTGTAACACCCCCATTTTCCCGCCCGAAATAATACTTGAAATAATAATATATTGATAACAACCTTGATTTATTCCTTAAAAATAGATAGAGTTTTGCAGCGGAAATAACAATAATGGAAAAAGGGTGTGTTACCGCCACACCCAGCCCTCAACTTGGCTGGATGTTAAGGCTATCCACCATGAGTTCAACCGAATTAAAAACTTAAATTCAAAATTTAACAACATTATTTAAACTAAGTGAAGACTACACTTAAATCTTCTAAAGCGCTCTCAAGACTCGTCAAACATCATGAGCTTCATATTCATCATTACCTGCACAAATAAAGTGCAGAAAACGAAACAAAGAAAAGGAAACAAAAATTAGCTTTAGAGCTAAGTAAGTACTACCCAACCTCGTAAAATAATCAGGTTTGGCGAAAATAGATTTTTCATATAATACTATATAAAAATACTCACACCACCGAAATTCTTTTCTAATCAAAAACATCATTTATCAACTTTATAATCTCAAATACCCGTATAATAAAAAAATAATATTTATAAGCTCCCGACAATTAATTAATATCTCAAAAGAAGTATCACTTTTCAAAAATAACTTTTGTAGCTAAAAATATCACCATCCCGAAATCAATGTCACTTTCAGATTCTTTTAAGATGGGCGAAACTCGAGATTCCTCGAGCCCAATGAATCGTTGTTGCGTACGACTCATCCCGGAATTCTGGCTCCCACCGACCACCAATTGGAAACTGAACTTCACCCTTAAGTGTGCACACCCCCTAAAAGGGATTCCAAGCCCTCTGAGTAGTAAGAAGTCCAAGTAGTTCGGACAACGTCCCCCTACCTCACAATGAGTTAGAAACCCGGGTAATTAGAAACTACTACCGCGGCCACCAAAGAACTTTTAAAGTTCTCAAAAGAAATACCGGGAATCTCCCGCCACCAATATTTACCGGGATTTCTCCCGCCACCAATAATCATCATGAACCTAAACTAAACTCGCGGTATATAGCTCTAACCACCCACACCTCGTGTTTCTCTCGAGATGTCAATAATCATTATAAAAACATTATTCATTCTTGGAAAATTATTTCTCTATACATAGTCTTCCAAAATATCCATTTAATGGATACGTCCACCAAAATTTCACATTCATAAATATTCAAAAATTGTATTACATGAAAATCCACTCCAAAGTCATACTAGGGATTAAATCCCAAAATATATCTCCAATATTTCACAAATTCTTAGTTGCCCAAAACAGTACACATTTAAAATTCACACTTAATCACATAATGCATAATAAGCATATAATACGAGGAGACAATTTTGGATTGGCAGAGAAACTTACCTTAAGTCCTGTTGCTCCTAGTTATCCTCCTCTAATCCGGTCTCTAGATAATCACCTTTTTAATTAAATATGATAAAATTAGTCACTTATTCTATTTGTAATTACTTTACCCGATTTTCTCCTTTTATTTTATTATTTGAATTTATTAACTTAATTTATTAGTTATCCGAATTTATTTGATTACTCACGTTCTATTAATAAAATTACCTTATTAATTTCATCCATTAATTTTAAATATTTGAAATAAAATATCCGAATATAATTGACTACAACATCCAATATTTATTCAATAATCACTATTAATATTAATATTTCCTTATTTAATTACTTAACTAGTTTTATATGGCCTAATTTAAATAAATAGACTAAGAATCGACTTTATAAATTAGTAACCATCCATAAATATATTTTGGGTCTATATTCGACCTAGGTTGTCCAGATATCTATTTTACGCAAGCGACCACCCAAGATGCCTTGCTCTTCCTTCTTCTCTCATGTGCCGCACAAACCAAGCAAGCAACCACCGAGGAAGATGTCTCCTGATATCAAGGGTGAAAGAAGAAATCGAACCATTCAAAATCACCGATTTCAAATTAGATGTCTTCAACATCTCAATTTCATCTTCATCGGTCGTCTTTTGCATCAACTGGAATCCTCTCATTGGCTATTGCATCACTGAGATCTGAATCTGCGAATTTCAACGGATGAATTTGCTGATTTCGACGGACAAAGATGGGAACTCAGATTGGAACTAAGGGAGGGCGACGGCAGGCTTGGATGGCCATCTGTGAACTGACGAGACGTGGTAGAGCAGATGCGGAGATGCGGAGTAAAGGAGCGTCAGTTTGTATAGCAGATGGGGAGATGCGCAGGCCGGTTCGGATTAAGGGAGGTTTTGTAATTTTTTTAAACCAAAACTATAACGTTTTGGGATGGATGCACTTTGAGCACGGTGTGACGATCCTACGGTATAATTTGCCAATAATTGTACACCGTAAATAAAAAATGTATACACTGTACAATTAGATCATTTGGAGTGGTGTGAGAGTCTAAATGTCAAAAATGGACTCCATCCATATGAAAACAGTGTTTTGACTCTTATTTCTCTGCATTCCTGCACCGTCAATAAAATACACTCTGCATGGTTTTTTACATATCAATTTTGTAAAACATTAATTAAATTATTATAAGTAATGTTTTCCTTTTAATTTTTTCTCTAATTAATTATAAAATAAAAAGACACATTTCCTTTTTAACGTTTTTCAGTTAACAACAAATGAATTTAGTTCAAGTAAAGTTTGATTATGGAGTATTCAATTATTTGTGAAGGCTATATTAATAAAAAAATTGTGTTTCGTGTTTTTTTGGGCTCAAGAAAACTTCAACAATTAAAACTTCAGATTTTTTTTTCATTTTATATGAATATTACATTTTGGTGTCATATGAAAGATCATAAAAATTTATGAATTTTTATATATTTTTTGAAAAATTTGGAGGAAAAAAAAATATAAGTTTTAAAAAAATTGAGATATTATATATGATGCAAGGATAACATTTGCAAGGATTAACATTTGCATCATCCTCACAAAGTAACTAAGGGCGGAGCCAGGATACTGGGTTGGACTGGACCAGTACAAAGAACATTTTTGAAGAAAAAATTAAACAAAATTTTTTACAATAAAACTTAAGTCATTTTTTAAATTTGGGGTGAGCCAAGACCTAGGTGGCCACCCCTTATCTCCGCCCATGATTAAATAAGTAACCTTGTGTCCGTATTTTCTCTTCTTTTTTCTTTCTTTTTCCTTTTCTCACTCCTCCCAACCAACCCTCTACATGTAACCCCTTCATCCACTTTTAATGTCCTTTTTAAATTCCCACTACACACAATTAGGAGTCCAAAAATTTTACACTTAGCCTTTTGAACTCCTAATATATCACCACTCCAAATGGTCTTATACGTAGTAAAATGCCAACGGTTTGGCTAGGTCTGCGATTGGTTCTAATTTGGCTAGGTCTTCTCAAACATTTTGCATTTTTTACATTGTGAAATACAAACAATGATATCTTTAATTTCAAATTCTTTACATCTAGACACAATAAGTAGCGAATTTTGAGATTTTATTGATCTTTTGCGTAACTATTAATAGTGTGGCACAATGTTTTGGTACGAGGAGAGAGCGCTTCGAAGTGATACTAAAACAAGTGCGAAGTACTCTATTTATGACATGCAAGGAAAAATTATATTGGGATTACATTTTATTGGCTTCTAAAATGTTGCTAACATTGACTCCTTTTTTAACTATTTACGTAGTATTATACTCTCTCTGTCCTGCTAATATTGTCTCATTTTATTTTTTTTAGGAAATCACACTAAAATTATCTCATACCAAATTTGGTAAGTTTTGTATGTCACTAAATCATTCTTACTTTATTCGTACTTTATCAATTAATATCAACCGCATAACCTCACTTTTCTTCGTAACTGTGTCATCCTCTTTCGTCCCAATATTAGTGGGACGGAAGTAGTATAACAATGTATTACATATTTGTTCTCTTTTCCAACATTTATACATTATATTCTTATCAATCTTTCGCATTATTGTTAATGTAGAAAAAATAATATTAATCAGTTTTATAAATGTTCATCCGTGCATCGTACGGGTGAGAATCTAGTACGTAGTAAAATACAAACGGTTTGGCTAGGTTTGAGATCGGTTCTAATTTGGCTAGGTCTTCTAATTCCGCGTTTCTTTTTTATTTCCTTTACACCGGTTTCAAACGATCTCAAATAAGTTTCCATTGATACAAACAAATACCTCGTTTTTCTTTTCTACATCGGTGGCAGAGATAACTGATGTGTAATATTTCATAAAATTTTAAATTATACCCCGTTTTATTTTTTAACATCGATTATAAAAACAACCGATGTGGAAACATTTATGGAAATTATAAAAATGACCCGTGTTAATTTTCTACATGGGTTTTGAAATAACACATCTGTACAAAGGTATTTTTGTAGTAGTGCATACGGCAAGTTGGCAACTCAATAGCATTATTTGGGGGCTAGAAGGTGGCCTTTATGTCCCTTTTCTTTTAAGTTTTGTATTGTCTGCCATTTCAATTCCTTCACAACCCGTGATCATTCCTAGCTAGTACAGTACTTCATTCATTCACCACTACTCTTATGAAATTTAGAAAATACGTCCGAGACCATGCTCGTGCATGGAAATAAATTTTTACCGTTTCAATTTGCGAAAGTAAATTGTCCACAAAACTGAACTGATTTATACGTAGTACTACCCCATTCCAATTTGATAGTGTTAGTTTATATTGAGTCGGTCAACACAAATCACTCTTAATCACTCATTTTATATATCAAATTTTTATCAAATTTGATTCTGTTTTTTGCGGCTTTGTAAAACTTTTAATGTAGTTTCTGAATATGTTGTTGAAAAAATGTGTTAAAAATTGCGTTAAAGAGTCATTTTGGGGCAATTATTTGAGTGGGGTCCACTTCCGATTTGGATCGGGTCAAAGTGGTTTCGGATTGTCCTTGTTAAGGGCTACAATTCGATATGTGGTACACTCAAAATGGATAACGGGTGAATGAGAAATTGATTCTCGAAGTTCACTCGTTGAAATGCAAAAACTCGGAAAATGATGGGTTTCTAGTGTGTTTTATACCACACCGGAAAACTCAAGTGATTTTCACCCCCTTATAAAGGGAAACCTCTTTTAAGGAGTTAAGATTCCTTAAGATAGAGGCTCTCTCGCGCGCGCAGGGGGATGCCGATCAAATGTCGAAACAGAGAAGAAAAACCGTGACTCATGTGCGTGGGCGAATGCCGTCCGAAAATCTATCACTCAAAGATACGATTTAAATTTTGCTTCTTCCCGTAACGGTTCCAGTTTTCCAGAAACGAAACAAAGGCCTAGGGGTTCTGTTGTACGCACCAGAATACCTCGAGGAGTTCTCTGGTCGCTCCCAACAGAATACCTCGAGGGGTTCTCCGCTCGCTCCCAACAGAAGACCTCAAGGTGTTCTGTTCGCTCCGGAACTAGAAGGCCACGTGTTGTTCTGTTGCGCAACAGAATACCTCGATGCTCTGTCCGTTACAGGACTTAATGCCTAACGTTCTTCTCCATTAATGTGTGCTTTAAATGGAAAGTTTCAACATATTAATGCCCAACGTGCTGGACATTTATGTGCAACGTTCAGGTCCATTAAAGCTCGGTTAACACACAACAAATTCTCCTATAAATAGTTGGTAGATGGTTTGCAACAAACACACGTTCACAAGCAATCATACACATATTTTAGCTCTCAAAAACACCTTCAGCTCTCTGAAAATTTCCTAAGTGTTCAGTCCTTGTTCCCGTTCGCCGGAACTCTCATTTGTGTGCTCAAACGTTAGTTCGTTAGCCACCGTATCCTGGGAAACGGTCGTTGCAACGCTCCTAGCACCGTGAGAGGCGACGAATACGTTTTAAGGACATCGTGCGTAGCACGAGCTCTGGCTAAACTATGTCTCATCTCTTATTTCTGATTTTCTTTAGTTATTTAAATTAATTAATTGTTTTTATTAATTTATATTTCTTCGTTTTTCCGAGACACACTCTACAAATGTAAATTTTATTTGCTACAAATAATTTGAGTGCGAACATGAATTTGTTTATTTTATGGTCGGTCAAGTCTCGTAAATCGCAATAGAACCATCAAATTGGGAGCTAGGGAATACAAGTTAATACACTATATAAACTCTAGCTAGTTTGAGAATGTGTAAATAATCCAACACTGGACCTCGTGGTGGGGGCGTGGAGCAACTATAGTTCCAAAGATGTGATGACAATTTTGTTTAGTTGTTCTTTGATTTGAGGTTTCTCGAGCTTGGACATGGTTGGTTGTTGGAGCAACTTTTGTTCTACAATAATAAATTTAGAGGCAGTTTGGTAATCAGGCTTATCAACTAAGTTTTATATCAAACACGTAACTTTTTTCGCGCACTGAATTATGTAATAATAAGAAAAAGTAAGGTTGGTGTCACTTTTCTAGCTGTATTGGCTGAAGTTACTGTAGATGACCATTTTAGCTATTTTTACATATAATTTTTTCTTTATTTTATTAATAAAATGTATTTTAAAAATAATTGTTTCTTAAATATGCAGAATCAGTCAATGCAGCTACTTCAGTCAGAACTTCATAAATTTCAGCATAATAACCCGAATCACCCGATTTTCGTGATACCAAACGGGCTTATCTTCAATTGCACAATTAAGTGATTGGGCCATGTGTCATTGCACTTGGAGCACATGGCCAGGGCCGGCCCTGGGAGGGAGTATATATTAAGCAGAACAATTATTGACCGAGTTGACCCTCTGAACTCCATCTGAGTTGTCTCAGTCTGATTTTACCAATTTGATGATAGACAATGAACCACACAAAAAACTCCCTTTCCTAATGGACATGAAAAAATCTCACTACCCTAAGGGCATCTCCAATGAGCAAATGGATTGCCAAAATATGTGTTATCAACCTCACCCAATGGACCCAATGTACTCTCCAATGCAAAAAAGAGGTATATCCTAGTTGGCAATGACCAAGCTCCAAGAGGAAGTCTACATTGGGACATTGGGTCTCACCCCCTCTCTTTCGTACAAGTTGTTGCCCATGTGTTTTAAATTTACTTTTTGTTTAGCATTGGAGACCCATTCGAATGGACCTTCTGATTTTAAACAGACTCTATCCATTTATTTGCCACATCAGCTTCAATGCATGCACCTATTGCATTGGAAATGCTCTAATACACAACTAGATGATAGACATAACCCACATTCGAAGGTTACTAGAAAATCAAGGGTGTCATTGAGGTGTCAGAGGTCACTAGGATGTCAAAGGTCACTAAAACATTGAAGGTCACTATGGGTGCTGAGAACACTGTCACCAGTTGAGGTGAGTGCCACACTAACCAGGATGATGTCACTGCGGCTTAGGCATATTTTGATACATTAAATATATGTTTCCAAATATATGACTCATTTAGTTCCATTATGGCCGAAAGTGTTATGTGGTTAACACATTAACATTATTACTAATAAGTAAGGAATGGATATATAAAAAGGAGAAAATTTCTTATCTAGACGATTAGATTATTGGCATATCATATCTATTACCCCGTTTGATAACCTCTATTTTTCATTAATTAACTACTAATAGTTTTTTTAATGTATACGTAGCTTTTGATTTCATGCTCTTAATTATGTAACAAACAAAATAAATGATGTTTGAGTTACTTTTCAGGATGAATTGGCTGAAATGGACGATGATAACTATTTTCACATAAATTTTACTTTATTTTATTAATAAAATATAACTGAATATAATTTAATAATAATTTAGAAGATTCAACCAATTAAAAAGGTTCAATCAAAATTTTACCAATTTCAGTAGTGTTGAGGTTTATTTCTTCAACCCAAAGCCCGAACACCTCCCTTTGGATTTCGAGTGGATAGTATGATGCAAGCAAGTAGGGGGATACAATAAGCAAGAGTAGTAAATGAGTTGTTTCTTATTGACTTAACAATAAAGAATCCGTTACAACACACTTTACTACAAGGCCCGAAGCCGTTCGTCTAGCCGTACTAGGGGGGGGGGGGGTAATTGTTATTGCTCTATAGTACGAGTTGTCAACCCTTTACAATGAAATAAACACTACTTCCTCCGTCCCCCTGATATTGGTACGGAAGGGAGTGATATGGTTTTTAAGAAAAGTAGAATTATGTGGTTGGTAATGAGTTGATAAAGTGGGAATAAAGTAAGAATAAATTAGAGCCACATAAATGTTACCAAATATGGTATGAGACAATAATAAGGGGACATCCAAAAATGGAAAAATGAGATGATTATAAGGGGACGGAGGGGGGTACTATTTATACTACCATGGGGTAGGTGATATTGCTGATGTGGATGATGATGGTTGGATAGCTTCCCAACCACCAAATTTCTTGCATTAAATGCGCTTCCCAACAATATCTTGATTTCCCGCCAAAGAATCGAACGAGCGTCCTGTTGAGCTAGGTCTAGATCCTCGATGGGCCAATAACTAGGTTCTGCTCGTCTTCCAGGGGTTGAGGACGAGCATCCACCAAGCTTGGGACTATGTTCTATAATGCATAAGGATGCGGATCCGTATAGTAGGTATGGATCGCACAGTCGAAGGTCATGTGCTGTCCTTTGGCCCTACCTGGATTGAAGTTCACCAAGCGTCCTTCGTATGTCATATAAGTCATATGAGAAATCTAATAAGGTAGAAAAGTTAATAAAAAGCTTCTCACCTTAATTCTCAAGTTTTTTTTCTCTATTTTAGCAAATCTTTCTCCTTCCTTGAGCTTCTTGTTTGTTGAGCTTCCTTCAACAATGGAGGCAGTGATGTTTGTAGAGGTTTTTCTCTTTCCTTTAGAGGCTTGGTCGAGCTATTGGATGGAAGAGGATAGAGAGGCTCATGTCTTCTCTTACTGGGCAAAATAATGTGAAAAAGGGTCACTAGGAGACTTTTCTTGTCCTTCCCATCAGTCATTGCACTCTTCCAGCCACAATAAGTCACATTGAGTCCCTAAAAACGTGGGGTGGCCCCCACTCACGTGGAAAACTTCGGTTTATTTACGAAATCACCACCGCATTTTTGATCAAATTTAGTGCATTTTTGGCTCATTTTGAGCCACTAGATCTGAAAATGAATGCACGAGATTATTTCTCACTTTGTTTTGCCACCGCGTTTTGGATCAAATTTAGTGCATTTTTTGGGTCATTTTGAGAATACTTCTTAACGTGAGAAATGATAATGATTCTGGAGATTTGGATTTTGGCATTGTGCATCAAGTAAAACAGAAGTATGCATATAAAAAATTGGAAAATGTGCATTTCAAGTATGCAAAAGCGTACACGCAAACGTGCACATTAGAATTTTGCATTACTTTAACTATAAATGTGCATTTTCGTGAATGATAAAGTGCATCTTTTTGGAGCGTTCTCATTTCTCACGTTAAGAAGTGTTCTCACCGGAACCGCACCCAAAATTCTAATGTGCACGTTTGCGTGTACGCTTTTGCACACTTGAAATGCACATTTATAGTTAAAGAAATGCACATATATATTATTTAGACCAAGATGAATATCATATGTGGTCCCGGAATATCGGGTGGTCCACGTTCCCGGTGTGGGCCCCATATGCAGTTTACTATTCACGTAAAAGTAATAACAAAAATTTACAACCTTGTAAATTCATTAACCGTTTCATAAGGTTCAATACATTATTTACATAAAAGTAAATACACTTAGGTAGAGTGTTACACAAGCCCTTTGGCATATTTCAATCCAGCGATGAGAGCTTCATACTGTGCCTCATTGTTGGTGACCTTGAAGCCAATCTTCATTGAGCAGTAGGCCTTGAATCCTTTGGGGGAAGTGACCACAACTCCGCCGCTGCATCCGCGCGCACTTGAGGCCCCATCAGTGTACACCTCCCACCAGTTGTTGAAATAATTTTCCGCATGAGACTTTTCCTCCGTACGGGTGGTGCATTCAGCAATAAAATCGGCAAATGCCTGCCCTTTGATCGTCGGTCTAGGATTGAACTCTACATTGTACTGGCCGATCATCAAGGACCACTTGGTGATTCGTCCGCTGGCCATTGGATTCCGCATGATACTTTACCAATTCAATATGAACTACACTGATGGAGTATATGGCCCAGGGACCCCCGGCCCACATACTTCCTCTACTACAATCAGGCCCAACAGGCCCAAACGGGCCAAGTCCAGCAAAATGGAGCTCTGAGCAGCCCACAATACGCAAAGGGGTGCCTTCGGCCCTATGGCCGAAGGCTACCAGTGATGGAATCGAGCTCAGAAACATCACAGGAGAACAAGGCTTGAAAACCAAGCCTTCGGCAACTGCAGCCCTCGGCAGGTAGGAGCCCTCGGTTAGAAGAGGCATAACAGGAGAACAAGGCTTGAAAACCAAGCCTTCGACACCTGCAGCCCTCGGCAGGTAGGAGCCCTCGGTTAGAAGAGCCTTCGGCCCAGCACCCTTCAGCCTTGGGCATCCACCTCGACATAATATCCTCTTCACATGCGCCTTGATCACCGTACCAAGTACAAATGTCACATCCAACCACCGCATTTAATGCGGCCACATGCGAGTGCCAGTGCCACCCCGGTCGAGGTGACCCCTCGACCACCAGAAAACTGACACGTGTCCTTATCTAGCATTTATTACCACTATAAATAGCACCCCTTTCCCCCATTGTAAACCACGCTTAATACATATCGAATATACACTCTCTCTCTTACTTGTTTGCTCTGACTTCTCTCTAGTCATTCTCCGCAATAACCCCTCGGATAAGCTACCCCCGGGTACACTATCCATCATACACAATTCTAATTTTCTTAATAAACGCACAACTCTTTCTTATCCCAATATGAGGGGAGAAAGGTAGTATATAGATGAGGAAAGGGTCAGTTGAGTACAACAACTTATATATAGATGAGGAAAGGGTCAATTGTGTACATTATGTTGCATTTGACATTCGTAAGTACACGAACTCGGGTTTTTAGTGTTAATTGATTACACTCGTTAGATTAACACGTTAATATGACCGAGTTGGCTAACAGAATACCGAGTAAGGAGTAATCGACCACACTTATGGCACCGACCTTAAGGAAGTAGACCAAAAAGGGAAAGTTGACCTTCAGAGGTTCGACTGCGGGGGGCGTCGACCTGCGGGGGTGCATCGATCAAAGGGACTTTGACATGCGGGGGACTGACGTCTACCAAGGGTATTAACACCGTTAGCCAAATGAGACATATTAACATATTAATCCAACGATTGTACTAAATTAATAGTAAGAATCGAGTTGGTATATTTATAAATATCACATGCAATATAATATACTCTTTACTCCGTATACAAATCGGTATATATATAGATCCCTCGCATATAAGATCGTGTATAGAGTAGAGAGGGATTAGGGATAGATAAGATATTGGAATGATGATCACGTGAAGCTGTATGCATGTGAAGCTATCAAACAAACTCTGTTAATCAGCACTGCCCTCTTTCATTTCATCAGTTGGTCGTCCATCCCATTTCCCAACCAATAATGGATGGTTTCCCTCACAGATTTATCTCTTCTCCTCTGTAGGCCCACCGGAACCAATAATGAAGAAACAGGGCTGTGAAGTCGAAGCACTAGGCATAAACTACACTATCCCCACTGCCTCACACCCACGCCGGAGCTCCACTCAACCCCGCCGCTGCGCCGGAGTTCGCGTCGTGTTGAAGGATGTTAGCTGCCGGGCCAAGCCGTGGGAAATCCTCGCCATCGTCGGCCCCAGCGGAGCCGGCAAGTCATCTCTGCTGGAGATACTCGCCGGGAAAATCCGACCCCAGACCGCTTCCATTTTCCTGAACCGGAAGCCGGTCGACAGGGCGAGGTTCAAGAAGCTGTCGGGGTACGTGACGCAAAAGGACACCCTGTTTCCTCTGTTGACCGTCGAGGAGACGTTGACTTTCATCGGCAGGCTCCGGCTGGGCCTCCCCGGACGGGAGCTGAGGTCGAGGGTGAAGCTGCTGATTGAAGAACTCGGCTTGAGCCACGTCGCCGGAGCTCGGGTCGGCGACGCGGAGAGAATCCGGGGGATCTCCGGCGGAGAACGGCGGCGCGTTTCCATTGGCGTGGAGGTTATCCACGACCCCAGAGTTCTGATCCTAGACGAGCCCACCTCCGGGCTGGACAGCACTTCGGCGCTGCAAATCATCGACATGCTGAAGCTGATGGCGGAGACCCGGGGCAGAACCGTAATTCTGAGCATCCACCAGCCCGGTTTCAGAATCATGAAGCTCTTCAACTCAATCCTCCTGCTGGCCAACGGAACTGTCCTCCACCATGGAACCGTCGACCAGCTTACGATGAGGCTGCGCCTCATGGGATTGCACCCGCCTCCCCACGTCAACGCCCTCGAGTTCGCCATTGAATCCATTGACGCAATCATTCAAGAAGATAAAGAAGAAGAAAAAGGAACCCAAAACAGTAGTTGTAAAACAGAGCTGAAAACAACCCAGACCCTTCAAGAGCTCTTTCATCAATCCAAGGTGGTTGATGACGAGGAATCCGCCGCCATCACTGATGATGATGATGAAGAGTTCATTTATATTTCTGGGTTTGCGAATTCCAGGACGAGGGAGACGATGATTCTGACTCAGAGGTTCTGGAAAAACATATACAGAACAAAAGAGCTTTTCGCATTCAGGAGTGTTCAAATGCTGATTTCAGGCGCAGTATTGGGATCAATCTTCTACAAGCTGGAAGATGACTTGCTGGGGGCAGAAGAAAGGGTGGGATTATTTGCATTCATATTGACATTCCTGCTATCAAGCACAACAGAAGCTCTTCCAATATTTTTACAGGAAAGGGAGATATTGATGAAAGAGACATCTAGTGGGAGTTACAGAGTCTCTTCTTATTCCATAGCCAATGCCTTAGCCTACCTCCCATTTCTCCTCATCCTCTCACTTCTCTTCTCGCTCCCGCTGTACTGGCTCGTTGGATTAAACCAATCTGGGTTCACCCCTTACCTCAATTTCCTCTCGCTGATATGGCTGATTCTCTACACTGCAAACTCAGTGGTGGTGTGTTTCAGCGCTTTGGTCCCCAACTTCATCATCGGGAACTCGGTTGTGTCGGCCGTGATGGGCTCTTTCTTCCTGTTCTCGGGTTACTTCGTGTCGAAGAACGAGATACCGAAGTACTGGATTTTCATGCATTACATATCTCTGTTTAAGTATCCGTTTGATGGGTTCTTGATAAACGAGTTCTCCCGGCCGGAGAAGTGTCTGCAGGCGGTGTTCGGGAAATGTGTGGTTAGTGGGGAGAAGCTGATGAAGGAGGAAGGGTATGGAGATGAGAGGAGATGGAGGAATGTGCTCATCATGCTCTCCTTCATCTTTCTTTACAGATTCATTTCCTATGTTATTCTCCGGTTTAGGTGTTCCCAGGGAGGAGGGATAATCAGGTGGATTTTTCTTCCCAAGATGATCATGCCGGCGCAGCCAAGGTGATCAGGAAATCTATATACAAAGTATTTATCATATCCCAAATCCTATTTAGACCCAATCAAGAACGGGTTTTTCTGTTATCTGTTTTTGGAACCGTTACAAAAGTTTTAACTAATGAAATCGGTTCGGTTCTTGTGTAAAAAATCAAGAACCGTTATGGAACCGAACCAATACTAAACGGTTCGGTACTCATTTTTATCGATTTCTCGAATAATTTTTTTCCTCATCTAATAAATGAGCACATTATTTGCTTTCTACCTCATAAAAATGTAAAAAAAATCAAACACAAGTATTAAAATTTTATTTAAAGTTCTAATAACTTCAAACATCAAAGCTCAAACTTAAATAAGTGAACACTTAATAGAATAAAAGAAATTTTCAATTTTCATTTAATAAGTAGAAATTATCATCAAGTATTTGAATTTGACTTTGATCCCATTGAGCATCTCAGCTTCAAATTGAACAACTCTGAGCTAACTTGAGCTGCATTTAAGTTCTTTTTTTCTTTTCGAAAAATTGGCGAAAAGTATGTATAGTTTCTAATACATGACTTGAACTTTTATGCCTGACTGTGTGTAGAAATTGCAATCAATGCATGGAGTTTGTGAAAATAAACCATACTCATCTTGATAAACAAGATGGAAAAAAGGTGGGAAACTTAATAGACAACCCAAATCATATCATTATGTTGGGAAATCTTATTGTCGCACTTCTGGTAGTAATCCTTTTTTCAAGGATTATTGGGTGCACACTTTAGTCTTCATTAAGAAGTGTCCGACTTTTTGAATCCTGATGATAGTAATATTTTTTTATTAAAGATGTTTTAGTCCCTCTAAATATGGGCATTACATTATGTCACTACAAGAAACAACCGTATTGCCATATTGACAGGAATTGATCGATTTTGATACGGACCATAACTTATTTTGACATGATTTCGTGACAAAACGGTGTGACAGGGAATTTGACACGGATTTGTCGTATCCATGCCAAATGGCCCAAATCCATGGTAAATTATTGTGAATTTTGACGAATTCAAGCCAAACCTATGCCGATTTCGTTATTTTTTGTAGCATGAATAAAACATTGAAACGTAGTATATTCTAGAAATAAAAAAGTGTCTTTACGTAATGAAATTCTAAAATTGTGACTAGTAGTTAAGTATGTGAATTAAATAATAAACAAAATACCATTTATGCATCTAGGATGACATGAAGTGAACAAATTAGGAAATCGTCACTACCTTTCGTGAATACCCTTTCGTGAATACCGAATCAAACAATCATTCAATAACTCTCACTGTTACATACATGTAATATCGACTAATTAATGAAGAGCAACTATTAGCAATCATACACTACCGCCTTATTTTAAATTAACAGTGATTCAAGACACCTCTACTTTTAAATGTTAATCAATCATCTTTCTTCCCCATTTATCACTGCTATCGAAATGTAATAATTGATTTCTTTTCATTTTTACACCATATTTTTAAGCCGCCAGTGAGTTGCAAAAGATTTCAAAGAGAAGGTTCGAAGACATTATTTGGGGAAGGCGATATATCATGTATGTTTAGTTGTGGTATGAGCTCGGAAGAAAATAAATTTGTATAAAAGTGAAAAGAGACCCATGATTACATTGCAAATGAGACCTTGTAATTTAAGGAGTTAATTTCACTTTTGATCATTGGAGTTGTATGTCAATTTCCTATTGTCCCTATGTTTTGTTTTGTCCACTATCTGTATTCGACTATTGTTTCTTGACCATTTGTGTCACTCCGTTCAAATTTTTGACGCCTCTACGGTGATTTTTTTAGCAAAGAAGGTTTAATTATTATTAATCAAATCATGATGGAGTACATGAGTAATAAAAGCAGGTGGGTCAAAACGCCAAACACAACGATCAGACAAAGAACACGCCGCCCGAGCTAAAGTATGTGCGACCGTATTCGCAGAATGCTTCAAATAACAGAAGGTCATATTAGAAAAATGCCTACTCATAAGGATGATATCTTCAGCTAACAGTCCCCTCGTCGAGCAGCTAGAACCTTTGCGAATCTCAATAATAGCCTACAAAGAATCTGATTCAACATCAATGAAGTCCCAATCTTGTTCCTTGAGCCAACTGAGAGCCTCCCGAATGCTCATTAACTCAGCCTCAGCCGGGATACTATCCCCTGACTTTGAACATGCACCTCCTGCTAGAAATTCCCCAAAGTCATCCCTAATCACCCAGCCCAAGCCGCATTTTGAATCTGTCATACCAGCATCTATATTGAGCTTAATTCTCCCAGGCGAAGGGCGCTGCCAACGAGTCATCACAGCCTGCACCAGCGACTTAGGAGCTTCTCTGCCCTTTTGTGCCTTATAACAGCCCTAAACAAAGCTTTTGTTTGGGACACAACCTGGAGTGCGCTAGATTCAGAGCCCTGTCACACTCTTTTATTGTGTTCACCCCAACATCCTAAGACCACTGCACGCTGATGATGGTATTGGTCCACCTCACCCGGGCCATCCTTGTGATGTCTTTAGTCCGCCTAATTTTAGGAGTTGGTCTCCTATTAATTGCCCTGGCCCATTTTTGGGTTGTCCAGCGACCAAGCCCACTCGCCCCTTTTGTCTTTGCCCAAGCCCGTGACTTCTGTGGCCCTTCTCTTATGTTGTCTGGTTCCTTCCAGAACCGCCTATTTGATTCGTCTCCCCCTTCTCTCTATCCGATGAGCTTCTTTGTGGGTTGCCCTAGACCTAGAGTGAGAGAGAGCCATTTCAACCTGAGTTTTAGCTCTGGCTATACTCCGGTGAGACTTTGGGGTTCCTATTGGGGTCTTCACTCTAGTCTGGTAGTGTGGTGGGTTTGCTTCTCCGGTGGGTCTTCTGGGTTGGTTTGGGCTCTGGGTGAGGGTAGTTGATTGTTGCCCTTCGTCTTCCCTTTTGCAACCTTGGTGGTGAATGTGAGCAAGCCCTTGGGCTATTGGTGATTGAGGTCTGAGCTGGTCCAGATTTCCAACAGTGGTATCAGAGACTGGATGTTGCTGCCTCTCGCTCACGTCGGAAGCTCGCCGGAAAACTCCCACACCGGCAACGACTGAAGCTCCATCGGTATAGGTAAGTCGGGTTGTCTTTGCTGGACACCCGCTCAGATATAAAGCTAAAACCCTAACCTTGGGCTGCCAGAGTGCCACCGGCTTCTGTGCTGCATGGGTAGATCTTAAAACCCTAGGTTTTAGATCTACCGGGTAGAAACCCTAGATCCCTTTTCGTGTTGCATGTGCAGAATCTGTCTATACAGAACTGCAGAAACCCTAGGGTTGTTGAACTCGTGCATGGGTGGTGCCAATCTGTGTCGAACTTGGCTCACCATTATCTGTGTGATTACCTGAGCATCTTGCTTGTTTTTGGCCCTTGTTGTTGTGACCTTCGTCTGTTTCCAGTATACTTATTTACTTGTGCTTGTGGTTTCTGATCCTTTGTAATACAGTGGCTGTAAAACCCTAATTGGCTAAGGCACTTGAGGTTAGGGCTAGGGGATTCCCTGCCAGCCACCTCAGTGGCCCTAGATCTGCGTGGTCCCTTAGTCCGCAACCTAACCTCTTAGGGCTAAGCATCTAAATTACATTTGGCTCATTAACTGTGTAGGTTCGTTGTTTACCATGACTTCCAATATGTACGGTATGCTTCCCTTTAATGGTAAATATGAATTTGATATTTGGAAACAAAAGATAAAATGTGTCCTTATCCAACAAAAAGTGTATAGAGTTGTCACTGGTCAGTTTTTAGAATGTGTTGATAAGTCTAAACAAACTGAGATGAATGAAACAGTCTGTTCCACCATCTACCTAAATCTGTCTGACTCGGTTCTTAGAAAAGTTGGAATCTTAGAGTCTGCTAAGGGATTGTGGGATAAACTTGAAACTCTTTACACTGATACCCCCCTACCTCGGAAACTGTTTTTACTTGAAAAATTCTTTAGATTTAGGCTTGATTTAACTAAAGACATTGAGGAAAATCTTGATATTTTTCATAAGTTGATTGAAAATATTAAGCAGAACGGGGATAAACATATAGACGACTATACTCCTATTGTCCTTCTTAATGCCATTCCAGATTCCTACAATGATGTTAAGTCTGCCATTAAATATGGGAGGGATGAGATAACCCTAGATATTGTAATTAATGGTTTGAAAAGCAAAGAGCTAGACTTAAAACACTCTAGGGGTCATAGCAATCACTCTAAGGAAGGATAACCAAGATAAAAATAGTAGACAACCTGGTAAGAAAAGGTGTAAGTCTAAGAAAAGAGTTTGTTATAACCGTGGGAACCCAGGTCATTTCATAAAAGATTGTACCCAACCCAAAAGAGATGAACATGCCAACTCTGTAACCAATAAAGAAATTAGTGAAGAAGTGTTCATGGTCTGTGATCAGGCTAATTCTGTCCTAAGCAACCTAACTGAACTTGAATGGTTAATTGATTCTGGTTGTACCTACCACATGACTCCTTTTAAAACTGTGTTTGCTTCTTATAGTATTTGTGATTCTAGTTATGTGTCCCTAGCTGATAATAAGAAGTGTAAGGTTCATGGCATGGGTGACATAAGTCTTAAATTAGAAAATGGAACTTTTTTAAATTAAAAAATTTTAGACATGCCCCTGATCTTAGGCACAACCTGCTTTCAGTTTCTGCTTTTGAATAATGTAGTCTTGAGGGAAAATGGGGGAATGAGTGTATGAAAATCCTGAAAACTCTCTGGTTGTGTTTAAAACTTTAAAAGAGAATAACTTGTATGTTGTTCATGCTAAACCTTTTTCTAAAAATGCTAATGTTGTACTCACTGATAAGTCTGTGCTTTGGCACCAAAGACTTGGTCATATGAGAAATAAAGGTTTGAACATTTTACAAAAATCTGGGTGTTTTGGAACTGACTTGGTGTCACCTATACCATTATGTGAGGGTTGGGTCTTAGGTAAACAACATAGGGTCCAGTTTCCTACCTCTAGCTATCCTAATGAGCCCAAGTCTAAAGCTGTCCTTGACTACATACATGCTGATGTGTGGGGTCCTTCCAGTGTCCCTACCCATGGGGGTAGGAGGTACTTTCTGTCCATAATTGATGACTTTTCTAGAAAAGTATGGGTCTGTTTGTTAGAACATAAATCTAATGTGTATGTTAGGTTTAAAGAATGGAAAATTATGGTAGAAAACCAAACTGGATGTAAGGTTAAGACCCTTAGAACTGACAATGGATTAGAATTCTGTTATAAGGACATGGTTAGGTTGTGTACTGAGTGTGGGATTAGGAGACACAAATTTGTGACCTGTACTCCCTAACAAAATGGTTTGACTGAGAGAATGAATAGGACCCTCCTAGATAAGGTTAGGAGTATGTTAGCCACTTCTGGTCTCCCTAAGAAGTTTTGGGAAGAGGCTGTGAACACTGCAACCTACCTGATAAATGGATCACCCTCTGTACCATTAAATGGTAAGTGTCCTGAGTCTGTCTTCTCTAAGAAACCCCTTGACCTGTCAAACCTAAAAGTGTTTGGGTGTGCTGCCTATGTACACCAACAGACTGACAAACTTGACCCTAGGTCTAAGAAGTGTATATTCCTAGGTTACCCTGAAGGTGTGAAAGGCTATAAAGTCTGGGATAGGAATCAGATTGGTTTTAAAGTCATAATAAGTAGAAATGTTGTGTTCAATGAATTTGATTTTCCTTGTTTATTGAAAAATGTGACTGACCCTGAACTCAATTCTGATGGCACCACTCCCAGTGAGGTGGAGCCTATCCAGACTACTGTTGCCCTCTATTTAATGAATTTGAATCTTCTGATGCTCCTGATTTGACCAACACTTTGCATGACACCCCCTCCACCTCTAGTGAGGTGGAGCAACCTACTCGGTTTAATAACCATAATGAGAATGTGCATGATGTTTTTGCTGGAGATGGTTCTACTGATAACAATGATTTTCATGAAGTGAATACTGAGAATCAGAATCTAGATAACTATCAGTTAGCTAGAGACAGGACTAGGAGAAATATAAGGAAAATATTTGATAGCATGACTGACTATGCTTTTCATCTGTATGATACTTTCTTGTTTACTTTTCTCTGTTTTTGAAACTCTTGAATTGAATGAACCTAAAACATACAAGGAAGCCCTTGCCTCTAGAGAATCTAAAAATTGGCTTAGTGCTATGCAGAGTGAATAGATTCCCTTAAGTTGAATGAAACTTGGACCCTAGTTCCTAGGACTCCTAATTGTTTAGTTGTTGAGTGCAAATGGCTTTTCAAAGTTAAAGAGGAACATAATGACATTAGGTTTAAGGACAGATTGGTAGCTAAGGGTTTCACTCAAAAGGAAGGGGTAGACTATGCTGAAATTTTTGCTCCCGTAGTAAAATTTACCACAATTAGGATGGTGCTTGCCCTAGTTGCCCGTAATGACTGAGAGATGAAGCAGATGGATGTTACCACTGCTTTTCTACATGGTGAATTAGATAAACAGATCTACATGACCCAACCTGAGGGTTTTGTTAACCCTAAGTACCCTAGACATGTCTGTCTACTTAGGAAGGCCCTATATGGCCCGAAACAATCTCCCAGGCAGTGGAACATAAAATTTGACCAATGCATGACTTCCCTGAGTTTCAAAAGGTCTGATTCCGATCACTGCTTGTATTTTAAGAATACTGCTTCTGTACCTGTTTTCTTGTTGATCTATGTTGATGACATGCTTATCATAAGCCCTTCTGTGAATGCTATTAAAAATGTTCAAAATTGCCTTTGTGAAAACTATGCTATGAAAGACCTTGAAGATGCTAAGAGAATCCTAGGGATTAACATCATTAGGGATAGGAGTAGATGTACCCTTACCCTAAACCAAACCTCCTATCTTGACAAGGTCTTGAAAAAGTTTAACATGAATTCTGCCCTTCCTGTTAATGTTCCTCTTGCTCCTCATTTTGTATTAAGTAAGGATCAGTCTCCTAAGACTGGCCCTGGAATTGCTATGATGAAGTCTGTACCCTATTCCAATGCAATAGGGTCGGTCATGTATCTCATGGTAAGCACCAGGCCTGACATATCCTATGTTGTTAGCTGCTTAAGGAGATATATGGCCAACCCAAGGATGTCACATTGGAATGCCCTGAAATGGTTGCTTAGGTACCTTAAGGGCACCAATTCTCATGGTCTTGTGTTTTCCAAAACTGATACTGGCATTTTACTTACTGGCTATGTTGATTCCAATTATGCAAATGATAGAGACAATAGAAAGTCTACTACTTCCTATATTTTTACTCTGTGTGGTTCCTTCATAAGTTGGAAATCCCAACTACAACCTATTGTTGCACTGTCCACTACTGAATCTGAATACGTGGTAACCACTGAAGCCTTTAAGGAGGCCATTTGGCTGAAACGTATACTAACTGAAATTGGTTTTCTTAAGCAGGCTATGACAGTTCACTCTGATAGACAGCCTGCTATTCAATTGTGCAAAAATCCTGTATTTCATGACAGGACCAAGCACATTGATGTCAGGTTTCACTTCATCAGGAATATTGTTGATGTAGGATGGATAAGGCTGTCCAAGATATCTTCTGAATTTAACCTTGCTGATATGGGAACTAAATGTCTTACTTTTGAAAACATGTTATCTTGTAAATGTATTCTTAATTTAGACTGTGGCTAGATAAGAACATGTACAAAACCGGCGATGATGATACTCCCTTTCACAGTTAAGCTCTACAACACTAGGGGGACCAATAAGGTGGAGATTGATGATGGTATTGGTCCACCTCACCCGGGCCATCCTTGTGCTGTCTTTGGTCCGCCTCATTTAAGGAGTTGGTCTCCTATTAATTGCCTTGGCCCATTTTGGGTTGTCCAGCGACCAAGCCCACTCACCCCTTTTGTCTTTGCCCAAGGCCGTGACTTCTGTGGCCCTTCTCTTATATTGTCTGGTTCTTTCTAGAACCGCTTATTTGATTCATCTCCCCCTTCTCTCTATCCGGTGAGCTTTTCTGTGGATTGCCCTAGACCTAGCGTGAGAGAGAGCCATTTCAACCTGAGTTTTAGCTCCGGCTATACTCCGGTGAGACTTTGGGGTTCCTATTGGGGTCTTCACTCTAGTCTGGTAGTGTGGTGGGTTTGCTTCTCCGATGGGTCTTCTGGGTTGGTTTGGGCTCTGGGTGAGGGTAGTTGATTGTTGCCCTTCGTCTTCCCTTTTGCAATCTTGGTGGTGAATGTGAGCAAGCCCTTGGGCTAATGGTGATTGAGGTCTGAGTCGGTCCAGATTTCCAACACACGCAGATCCTCCTCCCTGCAATTCTGAAAATGATCTTTAAGCCACTCAAGAAAGGAATTTGAATTCTCCCCTAACCTTTTCCAGCCCATAAGTCGGCTAACCTCCAACGACACCTTGCAAACAGGTGTAAAGGCGTCTCATCAGCATTCTTACAAAGCTCACACTCACTCGTACAGTCCACCTTTAATGTTTTGAATTGATAATTCGTTTATCTTTCGGATCCCAAATTGATAAAATTTCATTATACTACGGAGTAATTTTTTTGAAAAGGAGAAGACAATGGGTAGGAATTGTTTCAACATTCAATAGTGACAGGTCAAAGCCAATTACATCGAGACACGAAACCAATAGCTCCACGTGTTTGGCCTCCCCTTGGTTAAAAACGAAAGAATGAGTTTTAGTGGTTGGGACAATTTTAGTTCTTTGTCTTTTGTTTTTCTGAGATTTGGTGCACAACTATGGAATATTTCCTAGTTTTGGTCCTTCGTTTGATTTTTCCGGCCAACTATTTGTACTTTATTCTTACTTTATCAATTTAATATCAACCACACAAATCCATTTTTCTTAATAAACATGTCACTTTCTCTTGTCACAATCTTAGCGGGATGGAGGTGATAAAAATTAAGGGTTAGTGCTTTTAATTCCTTTTCTCTTTTTCCACTACACAAAAGTGCTTTTTCTCAAACTTCTACTACTAGTCTGTTTTCAATTAATTTCTAAATATACTACCTACGTCCGAGTAAACTTTGTCAAGTGCAAAGTAGGTGAGAAATAAGAATAATTAAAATTGTGTGGTTGAGATTTATGTAGAGTAGGGAGCAATGTGAAGAACAACAAATTAGTTGCTTTAATATGAAAATGTCAAAATATTTTGGGGCAACAAAAAAAGGAAAGTTGACAAAGTTCAACGGGACGGGGGAATATCATTTTTTAAAAGTGGGAGTAATTCCAAACACTCCCTAAAATTGAATTTAAGGAGTTTGAGGTTGTAATGCCTAGTTTTCTTCTAAAAGGGCAGTAAAGCAAATTCAAGGTGTTTGTGGCACTATTGTTTTAAAAGCAGAGGATCAATTGCACTAAAAGGTAAAAGAAAGTTACCCAAATTGATTACGAATCAATAGCTTACTAAATAAAGCTGGCGAAAATGAGATTAAACCTTCTCACCGGCGTTATAAATATCGCGTGCATTGCATTCCTCATCCACCCGAAACTGTCTATCAGCTAATAATATCCTTTCACCTTACCTCTCTTCTACAGTTTGAACATGGCGAGGAAAAGGGTCCTCAGCGCCATTTTGGTGATTTTATCGGCCCTCCTGGCCGTTTCCGCCGCGGAGGGGGAAGAAAAGGAGTACGTTTTGACTCTGGATCGCTCAAACTTCTCCGAGACTATCTCAAAGCACAACTTTATCGTCGTCGAATTCTATGCACCTTGGTATGTAGGGGGCTATACGTCATAGCCACATATCCATTTCTAAAGATGCGCATTTTCAATTTCGTGTTTAGTTTGTCTTCGTTTTCAAAATTAGATTGCGTTATTGATAGCAACTCATGGAAATTGAATTTCTTATACATGATTTTTATAGTTCTTGCTGCTGGTGTCATTTTACCAAAGTTGACTTGCTATGACCTGTGTCAATTAATTTTAATAGCTAGTTCCAATGCAACCCTAGACAGTTCGTTTTAGAGTGAAGCTGTTGTTATGTACGGACTGTTTAGTTTGGGGAGTGACTTTGCTGTTTTTATCTAAAAATCAAATCTTGCATATTTATGTGCATGCCTTGACATTTGTACTCCATCGGATTGAGAGGTCCTGATCCTTAGGTGGTCGTCCTATTTTTCCCAGTAAACAATCCAATTTTTTAAATCCAGATCTATATCTTTTTAAATTTAAATTTTTATAAAACTATATTATTGATTTTATTATTGCTATGTGAGGTAAATCCATACGGTAATGTATGGATTTTATTGGATTTAGGTTATTGACAGTAGTTTCACCCGTCTCTGAACTTTGAAGGGCTATTCTAAGTGATATAATTTTCTTAGTATTCATAAAAGTCCATGACTGCAATGAACATAGGCTCTGCAGCCACAATCCACCAGTTCTTAACAGGGAGGGGGGGGGGTATCACTTATCAGTAATGCACTATGGGAGTGTATGCAACAAATAAAAAAGTGCTTTTCAGTTTTTTTTGCTTAAAAAAGTTGAAGTTGATATTTTCAAGTGTCAGCTAAAAGTAGGAAGCAGGTGGATGAATGCTTTAAATATTTTTCACGTTTTCTATTATACAAAAAACACTTTTTTTACCAAAAGCTACCGACTTTTACTTTTTAAAAATCATTTTTTTCAAACACTTCCAAGTTCCAACTGTTACTATTAAGCACTTCCTTTAAAGATCACTTAAAACACTTTTTTAAAGTAGAAGCAATCACAAACACTCCCTATGTATAGGAGTAGATACTTGGGGGATGATGTTCTATCTAGCACAACAGCTTCTGCTATCTGAGGAGCAATGTTTGGGACCCCCTACCATTCATTCAATACATACGGCTCACGATCACCATGACCTCTTATCCAACGTCCACAATTGTGTCAGCCCTCTGTGGGAAGAGTATACACCTTCTTTCGTGAGGCGTATTTCAACTTTAAATTGCATGGTTATGCTGTACTCTTGTTGAACTGTTTTAGTTTATTTATTTTGTTACATCTTTGTGAGCAAACTATGGTTGCCCCTATTAAAAGATCTAATATGTTATGGTGTTCTAACAGGTGCGGGCATTGCCAGAGACTTGCCCCAGAGGTAACCGTTATGTCATCTTAAGTGTTATAAGTGGGACATAGTCATTGCACATATCATTTCTTAGCATGTTAGTATTTCATGTGTAAAGATTTAATCTTTAGTCAATTTTTCTTTGTAGTATGAGAAAGCTGCATCTTTGTTGAGTAGTCATGACCCTCCTGTGACTCTTGCAAAAGTTGATGCCAATGAGGAATCAAACAAAGAACTGGCAAGCCAGTATCAGATCAAGGGTTTCCCAACGATTAAGATCTTACGTGATGGTGGAAACCTTGTTGAAGACTATAAAGGTCCACGAGAAGCTGATGGTATAGTTAAATACTTGAAAAAGCAAGTGGGTCCTGCATCAGCTGAAATCAAGTCGAAGGAAGATGCAGCAAGTTTAATTGATGACAAAAAAGTTTTTGTTGTATGTCTGATGCGTCTGTCAATGTCATGGATTTCAGTGATATCAACTTTTTTCTCAATTACTCCGTATTAATCTTCTTCCTTGTTTGAATCCACTTTTTTCTTCTCAGGCTGGCGTGTTTCAAGAGTTGTCGGGAGATGAATTTGAAAAGTTCATCACTTTAGCTGAAAGTTTAAGGTCTGATTATGAATTCGGTCACACACTTGATGCCAAACTTCTTCCTCACGGTGAAGCAGTTGAGAAGCCCACTCTTCGTGTACTCAAACCATTTGATGAGCTGTTTACTGATTTTCAGGTATCAATTCCCTCATAGGTAAGTTTCTCATTTTGGCAGAAATGCTTTTTTCCTTTGGAATTAGAAAGCTTTGTCTTTGGCAGGACTTCCAAGTGGATGCGATGAAGAAGTTCATTGCTGAAGCTAGTACTCCTACTGTTACTATTTTTGATGACAACAGAGAAAATCATCCATATGTTAACAAGTTTTTCGATAGTCCTAATGACAAGGTACACCAGATTTGTTTTCGTTTTGCCAATTTTGCTATTTAATGCCTACTTTCCTTGTTTTCATTTTGCTCACATGATTGTTTTCTCAGTTGCTTTACACGTGCTACTATTATATCTCACCCATTTTATCAAAAGACAATAAAAACTGGTCTTACAAGCTATCACAAGTATCTAACTTGAAGGTAACACTGTGAGGAATTTTAATTAACTTCATGTTGAACATTGTTTCTTTGTAGGCAATGCTCTTTGTTAACTTCAGTAGTGAGATCCATGCTTTCAAACCCAAATACAATGATGTGGCGGTCCTTTATAAGGGAAAGGGAATCAGCTTTCTGTTGGGAGATCTTGCTTCCAGTAGTCGTGCACTTGAGGTTCTTTTCCCTTTATTTTGTTTCTTAGGGTCTTTTTGGATATAGGATAGTGGAGGGGTTTGAAAGAGCTTATTCTTGATAAATAGAGTGTGTGTGGTGGACAAAGATGATTATAATGTTATAAGACCACTTTATGTTAATTAATGTTTCATCTTTTATAAAATACGGAGTATTAAATATACATCAAAATGTAGACTAGGTCATCCAAAACCCTACTTATAAACAGGTCATTAAGATTTGTAAAGAACGTGTTACTGTTGCTGATCCCTAAATGTTGTATTTATTTGGAATGCAGTACTTTGGAGTTAAAGCAGATCAAGCACCTGTTCTCATAGTTCAGGACAAGGATCAGCAAAAATTTATCAAACCAAATGTCGAACCAGATCAAATTGCAACTTGGCTTAAGGACTACAAGGTAATCGCCTTTGGTTTTGTTTTACTACATATTTGATTTCTGGAATATATATATATATATATATATAGTTCTCTGACCTTGATGTTTTGTTACAACTACATTCAATATGCATGGATGTAGGAGGGGAAGGTGGATCCATTTATCAGATCTGAGGCTATCCCTGAAGTCAATGATGAACCAGTGAAAGTGGTTGTAACCAATGCCCTGGAGAGCATGGTTTTCAATTCAGGGAAGAATGGTATGTATCTCAATGCTGCATTCTTGTAAGTATGTTGATTTCATGTTTAGTTAAGTTGTCAATGAAGAATAAAAAAAAACTATTCTATTGAAATGGATGAAGGTAGACCTCCACCCGACCCAAACCCGGCCCACTGCTGCCCTGACACAGGAGATGTAGGCGTCTACAATGGCTTGTTATTTTTTTCAGCCCATTAGCCGACTTAATTTCCTTCTGTCCTGCTTTACAGTTCTGCTGGAATTCTATGCACCATGGTGTGGCCACTGCAAGAAGCTAGCTCCAATCTTGGATGAAGTTGCAGTGTCATTTGAGAGTCAACCTGATGTCATGATAGCAAAACTGGTGAGGAACTAAATTTACTTCATCATACATAATAATAAAATTTTTTCAATCATTTGCAATGGAGCCAAAGATTCATTATTTTTTGGCTTGAGATTATGATGGAATAAAATAAAATGGCTCACTAAACTGTCTGCACATCTTTGTTATGGAGCATCTGTCAGTCCATGCAATTTTGGACGTGATTTTCACTACGAGTCATCCAGAAACAGTCTCTCTGTTCTTTAGTACAGGGGTAAGACTGCGTACATCTGACCCCCCTTACCCCAACGTAGGTGGGAGCCTTTGCGGCAATGGGGTAAATGAAAATGAAAATGATACATAATAATAAAAAAACTTGAGGAATTTTCCTTTTATAATGTATTGAATGAAGCTCACAACTCACTTCTGTGTTTTTTTTGCTAGGATGCAACTGCCAATGATGTCCCGGCCAAAAAGTTTGAGGTTCAAGGATTCCCAACATTGTACTTCATATCTGCAACTGGTAACATAATACCATATGACGGTGACAGAACAAAAGATGACATTATCGACTTCATCAATAAGAACCGTGATAATAAGACTGCTGTGACAGAAGAGTCCAACAACTCAGATGCAGCTAAGGAAGAAGAATCCACTAAGGATGAGCTTTAAGAAGGTGAGATTATCTGTTGACTTTTAAGTAATGCTCATCCATCAGTACCTTTTTAGTCTAAAATATCCTACTTTAAGAGTTTAAGGTCAAGAGTTTTCTGCTATCATAAGTGCAGGGTTTAGGGAAGCCGAGGAGTAGCAATGTCAGGTTCAAGTTTTGTCAACGGAGAACTCTTGCCCTTACTTTTTTCTTATTACTATGGCTTTTCTTTTCTTATCCCAATGAATAAAATGTTTTTTGTATGAATGTGAGAGGTGTTATAGTTAGTTTGTAGCTATTGGTACGTTCTTTAACCAGAATTATGTAAGAATCTTTGAACAAGAATTAATCGATTTGCGGTCTCATGAGCTTAGATGCATGCATATGTTGAAATCTCTATTGTCATTTTTAACTAGAGTAGTCACTCCAGTTTCTACTCCGTTATTTAAATTCCAACGATGGTACAATTAACCAGAACAAAGGACACAAATGCACAATATATTGTTTTTTTAACACGAAAGACAAATCACCAAAATCAGTGTGCCAAACGCTAGAGAGCGTTTGTCAAATTTTATTAATGAAAAATCAGAAGTGCACAATGGAAAGGGGGACTAGGCCAAAATCTCTCCAAAAAGGGTACCCCTTAAAGAAATTCTCCGTACATGATAAGGCAAAATAAGGCCAAATAAAGTAGCCCGCTTAGCTCCAATAGGAAGAGTAACTGGGCTTCTATAGTAAACCAATTGGTCCGAATGAGACTCAGCCAGATAGTGTGCAACCATATTCCCCTCCCTCAACGTATGGGCCAAAACAATTCCTTTCATGAAAAGAAAAAGCATGGTTTCTTGAATAATATCCTTTCATCGTCGCACCCCCTTGTCCTCCAAGAATCACAGAGCCATGGAGGAGTCCGATTCTACTTGGAAGCTGTTGAATCCTTCTTTCACGTTTGATTCACAACAAGAATAATGGCTTTCAGCTCTGCCTCTAAAGGAGAAGAAGCTTCAAGTGGGAAATTGAACGCCATAATCATCCTTCCATTCGCATCTCTAAGTATCGCTCCACCAGTAGATCTTGAAGATAAGTAACTAGCATCGGTGTTTAACTTTAATCTGCCTCTCAGTTTCCTCCATTTAATGATTTGAGTTTTCAGCCTGTCTAGTGTCAATGACCATCTCTGAGTGTATAGTTTTATTTGTGTGATAATTTGATATGTTGATGGATCCGTTGCACAATATATTGATTAGTTATAATCTATGTGCAAGGTTTTTCTACTTGTTTACTCCGTAATAACGGTTCTGCTCCGAGCGAAGAGAACAGAGTAAGTTGATGGAAATCCCCAGGGCTGGGAATAACCAACGACCTTTACTCACGGTGTAAAGGAAACCTTGTTCTATCTCAGGGTGATAGAGAACCAATTTAAGATGTAAATTCCTCTTCTTTCACACATCAAATATTGGGTATTTATAGATTCCCATACACCAAAAAGACTAATCATACTTTACTTGAAATACCAGTAGCCAAATAGAAACCTATGCTAACACTAATACTTAGTGGATGATATTAATTAATAATAAACCGCAGCAAACTAGTTATTAAAACAAATAAATAACTAAACCACGTAATCCTGCAACTTCACATTACTCCTTCGTAGCCTCTTGCTTTGGCGTTGACCAGCCTCGATCATGACTTCATCATTGCCTCCTTCCCGAAGACGAACCTTGTCCTCAAGGTTGAAGTTCGGAAACTGTTGTTGTAGTACCTCAACAGGTTCCCATGTCGCCTCTTCTGGACTAAAAGATGCCCATTGTACTAAAGCCTCCTTTGCTTCTCCTGTCAGTGTTCGAACACGTCGAAAACGTATTACTTTTTCAGGTTCAAAAACAGGTTGACCATCTGCAGCGTATGGGGGTAACTGAGGAATGGCATCAACCTGTGAACCAATGCATTTTTTAAGAAGCGAGACATGAAAGACGGGATGAATACGGGACTCAGGTGGTAACTCCAACCGGTAAGCCACCTCTCCAAGTTTCTCCAATATAGTAAAAGGCCCATAGAACCTGCAAGCGAGCTTCTGGTTCACTCTCTTAAACACGGACTGTTGACGGAATGGTTGTAATTTTAAGTATACTCGGTCGCCAACTTCGAATTGTACCTCTCGCCTTCCTGCATCTGCTAGTTGTTTCATTCTATTAGTCGCTTGAATCAGGTTCTTTCGCAAAACTTGGATGATTTCTTCTCTTGAAGTGAGCTGACCATCAACCTCCGCTACTGGGGATTCGCCATTGGTATATGATCTCAATATTGGTGGAACTCTCCCATATAGTGCCTCAAAAGGTGTCATATTAAGAGAACGATGATATGTGGTGTTATACCAAAGTTCAGCCCATGGCAAATGAAAGATCCATTTGGCTGGAAACCCATGGACAAAACACCTCAAATATTGCCCCAAGCACCGATTAACAACCTCCGTTTGTCCATCGGTTTCAGGGTGATATGCTGAACTTGTTTTTAATGTCGTCCCTTGTAGACGAAACAACTCCTTCCAAAATATGCTCATAAAAATTCGGTCACGATCACTAACGATGGATTCTGGGAATCCATGTAAGCGGACCACCTCCTGTACAAAAACTGCTGCTATTTCCTTTGCTTTAAAAGGGTGCCCCAGTCCTACAAAATGGGCATATTTTGTAAAACGGTCTACAACAACCAAGATGGTATCCTTTCCCCCTGCCTTTGGCAATCCTTCAACAAAATCCATACTAATATCGGCCCAAACTGCACTAGGCACTGATAGTGGTGACAATAAACCCGCTGGACTTAGGCAGTCACTTTTAGTTCGTTGACAAATGTCACATTCACTCACATATTTTTTGACTGCCGCACGCATTCCAACCCAACTAAAGACTTTATTCAGTCGCTGGTAGGTTCGCAACCTCCCAGAGTGACCGCCTTCCTTGGATCCATGAAATTCATCAAGGAGTTGACGTCGCAGACCTTCATCGTTGGGAACCAACACCTTTCCTTTGTACACTACACATCCTCCTCGCACGTGATAATCGTTGACTGCTGCTGATTTTTGTTGAATCTGAGTACTGATTTCTTGTAAATGGGGGTCCTCTTTTGTTTTTCTACGGATGTCATCCCAAATAGCCCATAAGGGTCCAGATATGGCATTGATTTCATGCATGGCCCTACGATCAGGTGCCTCCCGACGGGAAAGGGCATCAGCAACGTTGTTTGCTTTCCCTGGTTTGTAAATAATGACATAATCAAACCCCAACAATTTGGATATCCACTTTTGCTGTTCGGGAGTTGTAATCCGTTGTTCTAGAAGATGTCGTAAGCTTTTTTGGTCTGTAGCTATGGTGAAGCGACGTCCCAGCAGGTAAGGTCTCCAGGTGCGAACTGCCTCAACTACTGCAAACATTTCCTTGACATAAGTTGACCATTCCTGTTTTGTTGGACCCAAGGCCTTACTCATGAACGCCACTGGGTGCCCTCTTTGAGACAGAACTGCTCCAATTCCGTAACCTGAGGCGTCTGTCTCGATAAGAAAATCAGTGGTGAAATCTGGGAGTGCAAGTACAGGAGTACTTGAAACGGCCCGTTTGAGTAAGTTGAACGCCTTACTGGCTTCATTGGTCCAGCAAAATTTCCCCTTTTTCAGTAGTTGTGTCAAGGGTTGTGCTATCAATCCATACCCTTGGACAAATTTTCGGTAATAGCCGGTCAGCCCCAAAAATCCCCTCAAAGCAGTGACGGTCTTCGGCACAGGCCATTGTAGCATAGCCTCTATTTTCCTGGGATCCACGCGCACTCCATCCTTGGAGATAAAGTGTCCAAGATATTCCACCTCCGTTTGGACCCAAAAACACTTAGATGGTTTGATATAGAATTGATGGTATTTGAGTATTTCTAGGGTGATTTATAAGTGGTTGAGATGTTCCTCCCGTGTGTGGCTGTATATAAGAATATCATCAAAAAAAACCAAGATGAAACTGCGTAGGTGCGGTCGGAATATGTCATTCATGGCTGCCTGGAAAGTAGAGGGAGCGTTGCACAGTCCAAACGGCATAACAAGATACTCATAGTGTCCGTTATGGGTCCGAAAAGCTGTTTTATGAATATCATCTGGGTGAACCCGTATCTGATGGTACCCGGCTCTTAAATCTAGCTTAGAGAAATATTGAGCCCCATACAGTTCGTCGAGCATGTCATCGATGGTTGGAATGGGAAATCTATCTTTGATGGTAACATCATTTAAAGCCCGATAATCTGTACAAAACCTCCATGTTCCATCTTTTTTTTTTAACGAGCAACACCGGGGAAGAGAAAGAGCTCGAACTGGGTCGAATGAATCCCAATTGGAGCATTTCACGAATCTGTTTTTCAATCTCCGTTTTCTGAAAGTGCGCGTAGCGGTAGGGAGCTACATTCACAACTTGACTATCATCTTTCAACCTAATTCGATGGTCAAATATGCGCCTAGGAGGCAAGGACGTGGGAGCTTCAAGTAAGCCGCTGAATTGCTTCAATATATATTGCACATCATCTGACAGGGTTTCAGTCATTTGGTCATTACCCTCAGTTGGACTCACACTTGATAATACAAAGAGTTCAGCCCCTTGCTGCCAATCCTCCCATATAGCATGGACAGATTCCCATCCTGGAGTCATAGGGACGTTAGCTCGAATTAGATGGTTGTTTCCAGCCACCTCAAACTCCATAGTCATGTTATTATAGTCTGCAACAATTCGTCCAAGGCTCTTCAGCCACTGCATTCCAAGAACGAGATCCATTCCGGTGATCGGGAGCGCATATAGGGTCGTCCGGAAGTCATACCCCTGTATGGTAATGAACACATCCTCGAACTTCTCTTGACACCAAAGACTGTCTCCATTAGCAACTCGGGCAGGAAATGGTTTGATTTCTGTAATGACTAACTTTAATCGTCCTGCAACTTCTGGATTTATAAAATTGTGGGTTGACCCGGAGTCGATAAGAATGTTGATTTGCAGGTGTTTAATTCGCCCCTGAACCCGCATGGTTCGTGCGCCACAGCCCCCTACTAAGGCGTGAAGAGAGATATGGGGTGGATCCTCTATAGGTATAGAGTCTTCACAATTTTTTTCCTCGCCATGTAAATTGGTACTTTCGTCCATTGCTTCAATGATAAACTGGGAGGCTTTGCACCGGTGACCTGGGACAAACCTCTCATCACAGTTATAGCATAAATTTTTTTCTCTTCGGGCCCGCATCTCTTCTACCGTTAGCCTCCGCGGAGTATTAAGGATGGCTGGTTTCTGGGTGTCAATTCCTGAAGATGTAACTGGAGTTGATCGCCCGCCCTGGGATTTAGAAAAACTTACTGCTGTTTTTACCTTACTTCGCTGTTGTTTCTCATCAATTCGACGTGCTAATTCCATTGCTTCGGGTAGTTTCTTGGGATTGAAGAGGCGTACATCTAGGGATAGTTCTGCCTTCAAGCCTCCAAGAAAGGTTCCCAGAAGAGCCTTGGTGGTCCACCCCTTCACACGAGTAGAGAGCCTCTCGAATTCTTGCAGGTATTCCCTGTATGAGCCAGTTTGTCTGATCTTGCTCAACAATTCATCATAGTCCTCAAAGTCCGTGGGACCAAATCGTTTCTGAATCGCCTTCTCAAACCGCCCCCAAGAAATCTTTCGATTTGGCTGAGTATTTGAGAACCATTGCCACCATTGATTGGCTTCTCCTTCCAGATGAAACGAAGCCAGTAGCAATTTTTTTGAACCTTGAATGCTCTTGACGCTGAAGTACTGTCGGACTCGATCCAGCCATACATCCACATCGTTACCAGAGAATTTAGGAAAATCCAACCTCAGTCGTTCGCGTAACTCCTCTGTTTTGGGCCCCTTACGGTTGAACCTTTCATTACTGGACTCGGATTCCTCAGAAGTTCCCTTGGATGAACCCTCACTCTCTGAGGAAACCTCCACCGATGATGATGACGAGGAAGAGTCATATCTAGGTTTCTTCCGTCTGAGCTTTTTAGGCGATTTAGATTTTTTTGAAGAAGCCACCGATGTAGATCGTCTTCCAACCTTCTCATTCTTCATACTTTCCATATTAATGGATAGAGTATTCAAAGATGCGGTGAGGTGGGCTATTGAATTCTCCAATTTTTCCAAACGCTCTCGATTAGACATTGTTAGTCGACGCTCACGGTGTAAAGGAAACCTTGTTCTATCTCAGGGTGATAGAGAACCAATTTAAGATGTAAATTCCTCTTCTTTCACACATCAAATATTGGGTATTTATAGATTCCCATACACCAAAAAGACTAATCCTACTTTACTTGAAATACCAGTAGCCAAATAGAAACCTATGCTAACACTAATACTTAGTGGATGATATTAATTAATAATAAACCGCAGCAAACTAGTTATTAAAACAAATAAATAACTAAACCACGTAATCCTGCAACTTCACATTACTCCTTCGTAGCCTCTTGCTTTGGCGTTGACCAGCCTCGATCATGACTTCATCATAAGTCATGGCCATGTAACGTCGTCCACCTTTGACGGGTGAAACAATTGCGCGCCTCAGAAAATGTTTATCCATCATGGATAGAAAGGAAAACATCATTATAAGGATGTGCTGTAATTGCCTCTCAAGGAATATGCTAAATGTTAAGTGGGGGTTTATGTTTGTTACTCCGGAGCCTAAGAGTTGATTCGTTGATATGCATTGATGTAGTCGCATGGTCGAGTTACTATTTTCACATATATTGGAAATTTATGATCTCGTCTAATCTAGATTAGTGTGGTCTATATGAATATGCTAAGATATATTGTGTATGTTTCACTAGAAGTTTAATTTACTAATGTCAATTTTTGAGATCTTTTACTAGAAAAAACAAATTCACTATTTTTCGAATACTGACATACACTACGTATATGATTAAATTAAAGATTAAACTCATTAATGATGATGTATAAACAGGTGACCTCTGATCTTATACAAAATGATTATAGGAAAAATTCACATGAATAAGCTCGATTATTACATAATTCTACAATAATATGAAATACATATGTGATCTTTTATAATTGATCTCAAGCTACCATCAACTCGCTTAATCAGTTGAAGAAAAAGAATCAAAAAAAAAAATTAATACAATCGGGCAAGAGCTTCTTTGTCGGAGAGGACATGAAATCAAGTATAGAAGTAATGAGAAGCTGGCTAGGAGAAATAGTAATTTCACAACCAGTTTAAGGTTTATCCAGATCTGATTGATGTTCAACTCTACCACGTATCAAGATGCTTTCTTCTTCAACCTTCTTCTTTCTCATTGCGATGGCGGAGGCGATGAGGATATAGTAGGGCATAATTTCAAGGCGACTCAGACGAGGATGGAGGGGATCCATCCGTCTTTTCTTCTCTTTGTCGCCACTGCTTGCTACTTCACCATCTTCTTGATTTTTGCAATTGGCTAGAGAACTGTTGTATGTGTGGGGAAGGATAAAGAGGAAAACACAAACCGGATTGCCAGGACGAATTTTGCAGAAGACTCAGAAGGAAAGACTGAGAAGAAGAGAAGACCTGAAAAATCAAGGAAACAAAATAAAATAACAAATGAAAAAAAATACGAAAATAAATGAAAATATGTCACGTTTCCGTGTAACCTATTGGATTGGCATATGTAGGTCACCGGTTTGTCGATAGATGGTGACCATTATAATTTAGATTATACTAGAATTACAACTACTTGGAATTAATGTGGGTAGAATGTTAATAGTTTTGATTATTCATGTGAGTTTTCCATGTTTATATTACTATGATTGTATTCAATTTTAAACTATAGTTATCATAGAGGTACACTCGCAGTAGCTTTGACAACATTTGTGTCCATCGTTTTATTTCATTAACCGTTTAGGAAAAACATCCTTTTCTGCTAGTATAAGTCATGTTTGTTACTTCTAAATATCCTAGTATATGCTATTTGAGAATAATTCTATCCTTTTCGATTAAGATGTTATATCAAGCCCGCAAAAAGTTAAACCTCTTAACCCAAGCTCTGGGATCTATTCTTTAATGAAAGTGGTCACCATGTGATTTTAGAATTGATGAATTTGTTGAGTCGATGTAATATGTGTAAGATTATGATACTATATGAGAGTTTGACATTTTTATTACAAATGCCTAATGTATATAATTTGTATATTTGCATTGATTTTGTAATATTTAACTTATTTTTTGAGTTTTATTATTTCCTTATAGTTGTGCGGTTTTAAATTTCAGCATGGCATTAGGAATTATATCTTCACAGTTTTTTCTAACATTTTAGAAAATGATACGTACGTCATGTCAGGAGCACAGCTAGAGGAGGACCAATCTAGGCTTTGACCCAGTGCCCTAGCTCCGTCCTTGCGTCATATGAGAGCAAAATAGCTTAGGCGTTTGTCAGCATAGGATTTGATTGAGTAGCGACACACGTTTCTCTTCCTTTGAAGCGGGCAGCGACCCCTCACAGGATATGGAGCAGCCTTGTTTTGGCACAGGTAAGGAGCGTATAATTGTGAATAAATTGATCTTATGCTTCTTCTCAATGCTTATGTTGCTATTTAAGATTCTTCTAGTCCTAGATATATTTTTCTCCAAGGTTGTCATTGTTCTCGAATCATTATGACAGTTTCAATGACCTTCACCCCTTCCAAATCCTCGCCATAATTTTGAAAAAGTGATTCTATATTTCTCAAAGACTGATATATTTCGATTCGAAATAATTATTGTTGTTGTTTATATAAGTGGGACATACCTGCAAGATATTGATGGACTTTTCTACTTTATTTATTTACCGTCTTTATTTGTTTTCTATAACTTCACTTATTAGTGTACTCCTCGTAACTGTTTGTCCATCCGTATTATTTTTTATAGTGGAGTCGTATTGTTTTCATTTCAGATTAGAAACATGCACACCGACATGGTCGACTTAAGCATTCATTTACTTGTGGCATATATGATCAATAACGACTTTAGCCACTCGTTTGCGGGTGAAAAGTCTAAATCTGACCATTGAGCTTTTCGCTGGAGTTGGTATTTTCTTCGATGAGTTCGATCTATTGTAATGACATTTAATTTGGTAATTTCAATATACATGATTACCTTTAACAAGATATTATAAAAAACGATTTAACTTTCAGAACTTTTCAGCTTGTCGAAATCACCACAGGAGCGTAGTAAGTACTTTAGCTTGGTGCTTTGGCTTAATTTTAAGAATTTTAAAGATAAAAAGTTGATTTTATCATGCAACTTGTGGTTCGATAACATCATTATGACACTCCCAATAAAAAGGTCGCATGTTCGGAATACATTATAGTCAATAATCATGACATTTAACATAACAAATACTATAATACTCCCTTCGTCCCTCAATACTTTGCCATGTTTGAGTGACACATGAAATAATAAAGTAAAAATTGTGTGGTTGAGTTTTGTATAGAGGAGAAAGAAATAACATGAACCACAAATTCATTGATTAATATGAAAAGTGGCAAAGTTTTTGGGACAACAAAAAATGAAAGATGACAAAGTTATAAGGGACGGAGGGAGTATAATATAGGGAAAATGGAAACTAATAATCCAACCTTTTAGCGGTCTTCTTACAATAGTCCCACGTTTTGATTATTCAGGAATAATACAACCTTTGCACCCCATCTTCATTCAATGGTCCCTGACCGGTTGATGACCTGCTATTCCAAGTTATTTTCTTATCTTTGCAAAACATTATGTGACCATAAGGTGAGATTTGCAAAGATAAGAAAATAACTTGAAATAGCATGTCATCAACAGGTCAGGGACCATTGAATGAAGATGGAGTGCAAAGGTTGGATTATTCATGAATAATCAAAAGGTGGGACTATTGTAAGAAGACCGCTAAAAGATTGGATTATTAGTTTCCATTTTCCCTCTAATATATGAGAAAGTAAAACAAAGAAAGAATTTTATACTCCATCCGTTCCTAAAAATTTTGGCATATTTCTTTTTTGGGATGTCCCTATAAATTTTGCCAATTTCCATTTTAATCAATTATTTTGTGGTTCCTGTTATTTGTCTCTACTCTGCACAACCTCAACCATACATGTTGGGAATATTTTATGGTGTGCAATCTAATTAAATATCTTTATATTTGTGTAGTTATTAATTAAATGTGTAATATGGGTCACAATTGTATATCAGCTCATTAGCTTCTTTGTAATCCATAAGTTAGCCAACTTCTCCTATAAAAGGAAGCTAACTTGTAGAAAATCTAAAGGAATTAAGGGCTTTGAGAAAATAGAGGCGCAGAGATAGAGAGTACGGTTTGCCGCTGCTCTCTCTCTCTCGAGGGAGGGCAACAACTAGTTCACGGTATACCAGATTTGGTTTTCATCTCGATATCTTTCTATCTGCTTCTTCTTCATGTTATAGTTGTTTGATTGTTTGAACAGGGACTATCATGTAATATCAGAGCCGAGGCATGAAAAAGGTTGAATCATCTGCGATATTTCAGATCTAACGAAAAACTGCTTTGCTTTTCTTCTGTTTTTTCTTTGATATAGAGATTTGCTCCTGTAGTCTTGTTTGCGAACGAAAATCTGTAAAAATTATACTGTTGGAATCGCCATTTCATAACGATTTTACAACATATCTTATTTTTCGATTTCGATGATTTTTTATTTTCGAATATCTCTATATTGTACTATCGAAATCTTTGATTCTCGAGGTTACATGAAGGTTTTCGACTTGGTTTGGATACAGGAAGAATCTCGAGATCAAGTACTTCTCATAACACGGCTTAAAATTGAAAAACTCGTAATTTTCAATTTCGAAGAACTCTACATTTTGGGATCTCGAGATTCTGGTTTTTAAATGACAGGAAAGATTTCGATGTTTTGAAGATTTCGACATTTTAGGAATTTCTTGATGTTTTGAATCTTTCAAAGTTTGGAGTTTCTTGAAACTCAGAATTTTTTGAAACTTGATATTTTTTGTTCAGAACATTTTGAAGCTTAAATTATAGGATTTTTGGATGAATCTCTGCTTATCAAAGTTTTTAGAAGTTTTCGATGTTCTGATGTTTTTCAAACAGCAAGTTCTCGATATTCTGAGGTTTTCAAAACTCCAAAGTTTTCGATGTTCCGAACATTTTGAAATTCTGAAGATTTTGAAGTCTCGAGGTTTTGTTTTGCAGGTGGATTTCGTCATTATTCTTCGAGGCAAACTCGAGATTAAGATCTCGATGTTTAATCCTCGAGATTACAATCTCGAGGTTTAAACCTCGAGATTAAATCTCGAGATTGTATTCTCGAGGTTTAAACCTCGAGATTGTAATATCGAAGTTTAAACCTCGAGATTGTAATCTCGATGTTTAAACCTCAAGATTGTAATCTCGAAGTTTAAATCTTGAGATTCTTGATCTCGAAGTTTAAACCTCGAGATTAGGATTTCAAGGTTTTGCCTTAGATTTTCTCTAATTCCACTTGTTTCCGATATTCAACATCGAGAACCTCAACTTCGAAGAATTTCATCAAATATCTCAAAAATTCGAAGTTTTCAGCGACATTGCACTGTTTTGGCCATAACTTTTGACTCCGTGATCCGATTTAGGAGTATAATATGTCGTTGGAAACTAACGAAAAGATCTACATGACTTCTGGAGCTTTACCCCAGAACCCCCAATCACGCGCCCTCACTCGCGTTTCTTGAGGGAGATATCGTTCTCTTTTTGACAAACATTGTAAATCACCGATGTCAAGGCCAAAATTTCGGCAAATCTGATCAAACTCTTCCAAATTCAAACCAAAGGTCAACTATGGTCTCAACTACATTGCAGAGGTCCGAAAATCGTAGATAATTCAATCAACCTCGCGTCAACGTTCATTCTACAACAATCAACAATCAACTACTGAAGCCTCCTCCTAACTCATCAACATTGTGTGATCATCAATATGCTGAAATTCTAAATGATGAGCTTAGGGAAACCATCACGTGTGGTACCTGTTCAGATTTCTCCACACACATGACGGGTATGACAAGCTATGAGCAATCAAACCTTGCACATTCTGAGGGGGAGTTTCAGTTTTCTTCTCCTTGTGCCTTACACTGAAAAAGCAAGGAATCTCTCAAAGGATGCAACATTTTAATGGGAGTGTTCAATGTTCTCCCTGGTGCCTAACATTGACAAAAGCATACCGAGTGCTCCAATTGAGGGGGAGTTCAGAGAGAAAATCAAGGAACAAATGAGAGAACATGTCCTTAAAGCTTAGTAAACCCAACTAAGCCTACCCAAGAGACAAAGCCGAGAGTAAGTGAGTGAGTGAGTGCGTGAGTGAACATTATGAGCGTTAGGAAGCAGAAGGCTCGAGTGCGCAAGAAAAACAATTATCAATGATAAGTCTGATACCTCAACTGCCTGCTATCCATTGAACATTCAATCCCCATAGGTTGAGGACCGATTTAATCAGATCCCGGGTAGAAGTCACTGCATCTTATCCAACAGTGCATTTGTAACTGATGGTCCCGGATAGGGTAAAAGTCTAGAGGTGGGATGAATAGACTTTTAAATCTTTTCGACTTTTACAGAGACTTCCCTCTAGAGGAGTTGATCTATAATCTTTTGAGAGATTAATATATGCATAGTGGAAGTCTTTATCCTTTATATAGTGAGTGTTTTAACCACTTTCTGATCTGGGGAAGTTTGGACTTAGATAGCTAGCAGTTGGCTAGATAGAAGGGAACTGCTGAGGCAACTGCTAGTCAAATACAGACTGTATGACAAAAATGATGATGGAATATTGTTTAGGATGATGAATGCAGTGGGATACTATCATTTTGTTGAGAGGAAGCTACAGCTGTATTTCAACAGTGGTCTCAGCAGTTGGGTGGTACTGAGTGAACTGCTGAGTCACCTGCTTGAATTATAAACTGGAATTTGTAGCCTGGTTCAGACTGCCTTCTTGCTAGAGAGGTTATGAGTCTGTGATGATACTTGAGATGTTCACATGAGGTAAGTTTGTATGAGCAGAGGGCTCAGCAGTTGGGTGGTCACCAGGGCACTGCCGAGGTATCTGCTATACTTGAAGAGTGAATTCCTAGAATCTGATAGAGCGACTCTTTTGGTGATTATGTGACCTTGTATAATGTGATGAGGGCTTCCTGATTGGATACTGAGCTTGAGAATTTTAAGGTGTTTTGCCTGAGCAGAGGTCTCAGCAGTTGAGTGAAACCAGGGGACTGCTGAGCCAGCTGGTTCAGTAAGAGAAGTGATTTTTGGCAAAGTGTACCTTTAGACAGTGATGTTGCGAAGCTCTTGTGAAAAGGTTATCTTGAGAAAAGGTGAGTGATTGAGCAGTAGGATAAGCAGTTGGGTCAGTTAAGACAACTGCTTAAAATGCTGCTGGCAAACTCCAATTTCTTATACGAGAAGTGTTGGGTGTGTGCTTTGTTAACTAAGGAAATCAACACACGATATATCCTGGTTCAGAGGTGGTGTAATCCTCCTACATCCAGTCCCATCCTATTTCAAATGGATTTCACTAATGTATTAAGCCCAATACACTTAGTGCCAATCTAGCCTTTACAACACTTAGGCCTAGATTGAAAGTTTTTCACAGTGAGTATAACACCACTCAAAGTTACTCAGTCCTTAGACTTTTCTCTAATGACCCAGTGGGGATCAAACGGTACTCTATCTATCTAACCACACTCAGGCCGGGACCAACTGTCCTCCTGAAGTGTTTACAACAATTTGTGGTAGTGATTACAAGAAAGTTCTAACCTCCAACTAGGAACTAAACTTCTATGATTTTGGCAATGAAGGCTTGATACTGAGAAGTTTAGTGAAGCAAGAGACTAAGAAGAGAGTCGTGGATAGAATAACACTTCTTGCTCAGTGAAATATCTCTCTACTTAGGATGCTCAGGCTTAGTTAGAAACTTTCGTTTCACCCTCTATTTATAGGCTTTTTGGCTGATCAATCTTATCCGTTGGTTAGGATAAATTGATCTCTACCGTTGAACTTCTGGCGAGGACGAATTGTACATTCGTCTTTTTGTGCTGGAGCATTTATTGCGGGTGATCTCTTTGTCTTGCATTATTCAGCCGCTGAAGCATCTTCCAAGTGTGCGTCCCATGCCGCGGCCCGAGTACGTTTATGGCATTGATTGCCGATCAATGTTTGTCTCTCGATCATTCACTTGATACACTTCTTTTATAAAAAAATGTGACATACGAAAACTTTTTGAGTCAAATAGTATTTGCCGGTAGGATTCAAATATCTTATAAAGGTAAAGAGAATTTACCTTATTGCATTTTTACTTTTCCGGTAATATTTCTTAGACTCAAAAGTTGTACATTTAATTTGTCACGTAAATACTAGAATAAAATGAGGTACAATGTACACGTGCTAAGTATAGTGGCATCATCAAAATCTATCCAAAATTGGGTACTAACAATTTCCCCCTTTTTGATGATGCCAAAACTATACAACACAAGTAACAAACATTTGTATTGATTTTCTTTGAAATTTTTTTACATTGTTCTACTTTCTAGAGTACAGTAGTTTATAGTCTTTTTCGGACTTTAATATCTAGCCTACTCTTGCTTGTCTTCTTCTTGTTTCTTCTTGGCTTCTTCCTTGGCTTTGGCCTCTTCTGCTTTTCTTCTTCTGATTTCAGATTCTTCCTTGTAGAGTTGATTCTTCCTTTTTGTTTCTGCCCCTTTCTGTGCTGCTAGTGATCTTTTTTGAAGGAGGGACCTGCTTGTGTTGACTTCCCCCCCTTTTGGCAGCAGCAGGGGTCTTGATGTTTTGAAGGAGATCTTGTAGTTCAGGGTCCAAAGTAACTTCTTGTTGATGTGTTCGCCTTTGATATAGGTCATTGAACTCGATGGATAGTCCTAGCACGGTGTTGCGGAGTTCCTTTAAGTCAATCTTGACTTCTTCTTTGACATCTTTGTCCAATTTGACCAGTTTCTCAGTTGTTTCTTGCTGGCGGTGGCCTAGTTTTCGTAGTTCATCTCCCTACTTGTGGAAGGCATCCTGAGTGGCCTTGTGTAAGTTTGTGAGGTGCTTAGCAACATCTGCTCTTGTTTTGGCAATGGATTCCGAGTGCTCCACTTGCTTTGTTGTCAGTTTTTGTGAGAGATGAAACATGGCTAGAAGCTCCTTGGTCCGCATGGTTTGTATGAACTCCTCATGCTCTTGGATTGCTTTGAATGCCTGCTCAAGATTAGGAGGTAAAGAGATGGTAGGAGGTACCTGGGCAGAGGGCTCTGCTGCTTGGGAGGCCACTGCTAGTTCTTTTTCCCTTAGCTTCTTTAGTGAGTCAACAATCTGATTTTCCAGCTCTTCATCCCTGGCTTTCAAAGCTTCAAGTTCATTGCGAAGTGCCTCCATCTGATCTGGTTGGTTTGAGAGTTGAACGTTGAGCTGAGCTTTCTGTTCTGAGTTGAATACTTGCTGTATCATCAGATTGCTTTTTAGATGGCAGTGTACTTCAGCGAACCTCATTTCTAGCAGCTCATCAAAATGCTTCTTCATTTTGATCAGTCTTTTGTGTAGGCGTACCTCAGCATTGCTAATGAATTTTGTGGTTGCTCTTCTTTCGTTGATGAAGACCTCTACTAGTGTTGGAGTGTCTTCTTCATCCTCATGCTGAATTTGGTTCTTAATTTCTTTGGACGTGGCAGGCTGTTCAGGAGTTGTTTCTTAGTGGGGTTCCAAGTTGAGATCTATCATAGCATTCCCCTGCTGGATAGTAGCAACCAACAGTTTCTGGGGTGCCTTAGAGGATTCCCCACCTACTTTAGTCTCCAACCTTGATTTCTCAAGAGTCTGTCTGAGTTGTTTAGCACTAGAGGAGGAGGAGTGAACGGTTTGCTTACCTCTTGATCTTGGTGGTCCCTTGGGTGCGTTGTCAGCATTATCGTCATCATCATCATCATCCAGGTCATCATTATCTGAGTCTTCGATTGTATCTTTTGCTGTGAGGTTCTTTTTCTTTAATGCGTATTCTTGGTTGATCGTGTGAAGTCTTGTAGCCTCAGCCATGTCCTCAGTGCCAAGCCACTCCACAACGAAGTCTTCTTCCTCTATGAAGTGTGAGAATGTGTCTGCTTGAAGAAGGATCCTTGATGGCTTCCAGGAGCGCCATGCTTTGACCCTTGCAAAATCTGTATCCAATTTCTCTAAGGGAGTCATTTTAAGTGATTCCACTGCTGGTGAAGGAGGACTCTGCTCTGGCTCTGGGGGAGCCACCTGCTCTCTTACATGAGTGGTTTGTAGGTGAGCCACCTGCTCTAGTAAGAGAGCCACCTGCTCTTCTTGTTGAGTTATGCTTGGAATGTGTATGGAAAGTGGGAGTGCAGAGTTGTTGCTTCCATTTGAGGAACCGGCAGAGGCCTCTCCTTCCTCTTGAACTATGGCTAAGGGTGAGGCGACTGCTTCCTCGGGATGAAATGATGAGGTTGCCTCTTCTAGTTCTACCTGGAGATTTCTTGTTGCTGTTTTTGGCCGCTTAGATTTGGCTTCTAGACATCCAGAGCGTGGTCTTTTAGCTAGCTTGGTTTTGATCCTTGTGAATTCCATTTGGAGAGGTTGATGAGAGTGAAGAGTGGTGTCTTCTTTTTGAATCACGGGGGCTCCTGCCTTTGAGGTTTGATGTAGGAATTTCCTCGAGATGGTTTCTTCTTTGACTTTTCCTATGATCCCCTTTCTTTTGAGTATTTCCCCAATTAGGAACCCATACCCTAGCAATGGTAGGGTACCATCTTCCTTTCTATCCTTGTGAGATTTGTTGACATATCTCACAAGTTCTTTGAAAACATACCTGGTCCAGTTGTGTGGCGTCCCAGAGATGATCGCGGCCATTGCAGGTGCCCTTTGTGCGTTCATTTCGTCCAATGCAGTTGTTCGGTTGTCAATGCATTTGTAGATGATGTCCATGAGAAGTGCATATTCTGTGACCATTAGTTTCTTTTTGACCTTGAGAGTGTTGAGGGTTTGAGTTTCTGGGAGGAACACTGTTTCCTTGAAGCCTTCCTCGTCTGTTATGAGATCCGGTATCTCTGGGGCTTCATCTCCAGGAACAGAGAGCAGTTGCCTGATGTCTTCCTCTTTGATCTCCACTTCGATTCCAAGCACAATGGATTTTAGTGTCTTGGGTGTGGAATTGATGTAGAACTCTGCTACTATTTCGGGATAGTAGCAGTTGTACTGGTAGGTAGCCATTTTCATAAGCCCCGTTGTATTTAGCTTCCGTAGGAGCTCCTTCATGAGATCATTGTTCTCAGCTTTTTCAATGATTTTCGGGGTGTTTAGGATTGAACCGGTGAAAATGCACTTGGCAATTTGTACGAGGGAGGCCATTTGTTCTTGAGTGGTGACTTGGGAAGGAGTATTTGAGTAGAAGTGGTGAAGGCCTTTTAGAGTGATTTGAGAGCTTTAGAACAAGTCAGTAAGAGAGAGATTCCAATGTGAAAAGTGAGAGGAATTGTACGGAGGACGAATTTATAGGCTATCGGGAACTAGCCGTTGGAATATAGCCGTTGGAGAATACGGCTGGCCTTTCAGCATTAACTGTGTTCACACAGGTAGCATGGGGCTCATTTCTGAGTAGATTTTTGATGATTTCTGAGAACAATATGCATCTTTCTGGAATCCTTATTATGAGGTGATCAAGATGATATAAGCCGTGGGCTGAGATTCCTTGTATACTTGTCAGAAATTGAGCCAACTGCTGGTCTGAGGCAGGGGCCTGCTCCAGAGGCAGTCACCTTTATAAGTAGCAGTAGGCTGGTAGCCAGTCACCTGCTGAGCCCGCTGCTTGCTAGAATGCAGTCAACTGCTGAGCCTATTGCTCGGATACTTACTCCTTTTCTTCTTTCTAGAGTTTCTGGTCATTGATGACTAATCCTCCTCTTGAACGTCTCCTTCTGTTATCCAGAACTTTGACCGGTCTCTGCCATATTGATTTGTTTTTATTGAACAACTCCCACCTGATCCTCAGAGTTAGTCAAGTCATCTGGTTTCTGGATTTTTGTCAATTGGAGTTAACTAGTTTCCAAGTGAGGCATATAATACTCTTGGGAGAGAAAGTAGTATTTCAGAAATCATTTCTTTGTAGCTTAATTATCCTGTGGGCTCGTTTGGTAGTCATCCTGCCGAGTTACAGAAATCGTTGAAGAAGTTGTAGAAGTGGACTTATGGGTAGTCATCTGCTGTTGTGAGAGTTAGTCACCTGCTTAGTTTGTTGCTCGGAAATTGAGTAGATGAGCAAGTGACTGTTCATAAAAGTTGGGGTATGTGTTCCCCCTCAGCAGATGCCTAGGAATTCCCCCTCAATTTATAAGTTATGTTCCCCCTGAATGGGTACGGGGTAATTCCTCTTCTTTGATCATCATTCCAAGTTTTTGTCAAGATGTATTGAGTCTTGCTTCACTCACTTGCTTGGTTTGATGTGAAAATCTTGTGGAGTCATATGTAGTCCCAAGAGATAGTTCAACTCTCCTTTTAGGCTCTCTTCAAAGTACGCTTGAGAGTTGAAAGTTTTAAGGAGTGTGTGGGGACCTTCTTCAATAATGTCTTGTCTATTTGCCTTTGATGAACTTATATTTCACCCTATGCTTAGAGAGTGTATCATACCCTTCATTTGGAGTTTGCCTGACTCCAGAGAATGATTTAGGTTTGAATACTTCATCTCTTATCAATTTCAAATCAAGGGGACTGCTCCACGTAGTCCTCCTTTTCTAGTAGACCGTTTTGAGGAAGGCACATTCAGTATGTGAATTTCCTTATGGGCAGCACATTGTTAAGGATGTTTGGATAGATGATGTTGTAATGGCCCAGAATACGTTGAGTACTTTTGGAGTACTTCTGATGAGATCAGAATACTTTATCAGAGGTTGGGGTGTTCTGTTCAAGGGTTACAAGAGATCCTCCTCAGAGATAATTTCAACAGAGAACCTCATCAGGGAACCTTAACAGAGAACCTCAACAGAGAACCTCATCTGAGAGCCTCAACAGAGAACCTCAACAGAGAACCTCATCAAAGAGCCTCAACAGAGAACCTCATCAGAGACCGTAGCAGAAAAGAGAAGCAACTCTCATTCTGATAGTAAGACGTTACTGGGGCAACTTTGGACAGGGGTTTTATCAAAATCTAGTCCTTCTTTGTAGTACCCCTTTGCCACAAGTTTTGCTTTATCCTCAACAATGATGCCTTCCTTCATTTTTGGAGACCCTTTTTGTTCCTATCACTTGATGATGATAGGGTCTGGACACAAGCTTTCAAGAAATGTTCTTTGAGTACTTCTTTCATAGCTTGTGTGCAGTCAGAGTTTGGTAGGGCTTCTCCAGTTATCAATAATTTTCTGAGGAGGATGTAGGTTTGACCAATTGTGTTTTATTTGTGATACCTACTCATCCTCCTTTATCATCTGGTAGAGTGAAGATTGGGATCTTTTAATCCTTTGTGCTTAGTTTAGCTGAAGCGTCTGGACAGTTGATTTAGAATAGGTCAACTGCTGGCAGTGATCTTCCATTGTAGTCCTCTGCTAGCAGTGGTCCGCTTACTTGAGTCAACTGCTGATTCCAGAGTTCAGTAGTCTTTTGGCTTCTTTTCTGGGAGGGCAGCTTGGAGCCTTTCGGTGTTCTTCAAGAAAAGTCCTTTGCATGGTTTGCTCAATTACTTATCGAGTTCTGTAATTGAGATGGAGATATCACTTGATGATACTATCTGAAGGTACCACTTGATGGTACCACTTGATAGTTTTTGAGCTTGAGATGGCTATGATGTGGTGCCATTTTCAACTCATGTATGAATCTGCTTTTTGGAGAGCAGATTCCTTCTTTTGTAAACTCCAATCAATACCATGCTTCTTCTTATTCCTTTACCAGTTAGCACAACTTTGTTTTGGGCATCTAAGCAGATGTCCATGGAGAATGTCATATTGTGAACATTATCTTGGAGCTGGCTTGTGCTTCTTGAATTTGAACTTCAATCCTAGGTTGGATTGAAAGTTCGCATTTGGTTTGGATTTTCCAGCTCCTTTTGTTTCTCCTTTTTCTTCCCATTCCCAATTTGTTAAATTGGGTCCTTCTTCCAGATCTCATAGCTTGATAGTAGCCCCCTGCTAACTATCATGTGCATGGAGCAGCTTTGAAGATAAATCTTTTCAATGTTAGTTACTCCATCACCTTCCCGTTTTCATCGGTTTTGAGTAACAACCCACAAGTTTGTGGGCATCTTCCCTTGAATGCGTTTGGGCATCCATACCAATTTAGGACCATTTGAGTTTGAGCTGACGGGTCTGTAGCCATTTGGATTTATGTTTCCATGAGAAAGGGCTATATGTTTGTGATCATTGTTCCTTGTGTGAGGGGGTGAAGAAATATGAGCATTAGAAGTGATCAGCTTTTTCTGAGATAAGTTGTTGGTCCTTTTGATTGGTTGCCAACCAAGTCTTTGATTTGGTTGGTTATTCAGGAAGTTGAAATTGTAGGGAAGTTTGGATTTTGGTCTGGAGGAGGACTGAGTCCTTTTCTTTGACAGAGTTTGGGAGTGAGGTTTGTTGGTGGTTTGAATTCCTTGTGTCTAGTAGATCTGTGTTGGGCTTTGTGATAGGAGAGTATTTGGGAGAGTCTTCAAATGGCTTGGATAAGGGTGTGAATCCCAATCCTGTGTTCTTCCAGTTGTGATGGATTTCCTCACTTATAGGGGTAGAGAGGGAGCTCAACCTTTCTTTTAAACTGAAGTTTTCGAGTTCAAGAAAATCATTTCTCTTTATCACTTCACCCATTTGAGCTTGGGCTACTATTAGATTAACTTGAAGTCTACAGTTTTCGTTCATTAAAAGAAGGTGATCCTTTTGAAAGTTTTCAAATTGAAGGAGTAGAGCTTCCATGTCAACACTGGAACAGCTAGAGTGAAATGAGTTGTTTGAAGAACTAGATAATACCTCATCATTATCATTGCTTGAGTTTCCGGCCATAGAGCAGTTATTGGAGAAGTTTTCAACATGATGCATTCTATAGAGACAAATCAGTGTCTCTTCTTCATCTCCTGATGTACTGCTTTCATCACTTGAGCCTTTTTGATCATCAACTGATTGAATCATTGAGAGCTCATCCCAGACATCCTTGGTTCTCCAGTCATCATACATATTTTGGTTAGGCAAAGAATCTGTTGCCAACCGTTTGTCCATTTAGAAAGTGTTTGGGGAGTTTAGTGGTTTGGATCTTTAGTTCAAATTAGCCAAAAACTGACTCTAAGAACACTCTGCTCTGATACCACTTGATGGTCCCGGATAGGGTAAAAGTCTAGAGGGGGGTGAATAGACTTTTAAATCTTTTCGACTTTTACAGAGATTTCCCTCTAGAGGAATTGATCTATAATCTTTTGAGAGATTAATAGATGCACAGCGGAAGTCTTTACCCTTTATATAGTGAGTGTTTTAACACTTTCTGATCTGGGGAAGTTTGGACTTAGATAGCTAGCAGTTGGCTTGGCAGTTGGCTTAGCAGTTGGCTAGATAGAAGGGAACTGCTGAGGCAACTGCTAGTCAAATACAGACTGTATGACAAAAATGATGATGGAATATTGTTCAGGATGATGAAGGTAGTGGGATACTATCCTTTTGTTGAGAGGAAGCTACAGCTGTATTTCAGCAGTGGTCTCAGCAGTTGGGTGGTACTGAGTGAACTGCTGAGTCACCTGCTTGAATTATAAACTGGAATTTGTAGCCTGGTTCAGACTGCCTTCTTGCTAGAGAGGTTATGAGTCTGTGATGATACTTGAGATGTTCACATGAGGTAAGTTTGTATGAGCAGAGGGCTCAGCAGTTGGGTGGTCACCAGGGCACTGCCGAGGTCTCTGCTATACTTGAAGAGTGAATTCCTAGAATCTGATAGAGCGACTCTTTTGGTGATTATGTGACCTTGTATAATGTGATGAGGGCTTCCTGATTGGATACCGAGCTTGAGAATTTTAAGGTGTTTTGCCTGAGCAGAGGTCTCAGTAGTTGAGTGAAACCAGGGAACTGCTGAGCCAGCTGGTTCAGTAAGAGAAGTGATTTCTGGCAAAGTGTACCTTTAGACAGTGATGTTACGAAGCTCTTGTGAAAAGGTTATCTTGAGAAAAGGTGAGTGATTGAGCAGTAGGATAAGCAGTTGGGTCAGTTAAGACAACTGCTTAAAATGCTGCTGGCAAACTCCAATTTCTTATACGAGAAGTGTTGGGTGTGTGCTTTGTTAACTAAGGAAATCAACACACAATATATCCTGGTTCAGAGGTGGTGTAATCCTCCTATATCTAGTCCCATCCTATTTCAAATGGATTTCACTAATGTATTAAGCCCAATACACTTAGTGCCAATCTAGCCTTTACAACACTTAGGCCTAGATCGAAGGTTTTTCACAGTGAGTATAGCACCACTCAAAGTTACTCAGTCCTTAGACTTTTCTCTAATGACCAAGTGGGGATCAAAAGGTACTATATCTATCTAACCACACTCAGGCCGGGACCAACTGTCCTCCTGAAGTGTTTACAACAATTTGTGGTAGTGATTACAAGAAAGTTCTAACCTCCAACTAGGAACTAAACTTCTATGATTTTGGCAATGAAGGCTTGATACTGAGAAGTTTAGTGAAGCAAGAGACTAAGAAGAGAGTCGTGGATAGAATAGCACTTCTTGCTCAGTGAAATATCTCTCTACTTAGGATGCTCAGGCTTAGTTAGAAACTTTCGTTTCAGCATCTATTTATAGGCTTTTTGGCTGGTCAATCTTATCCATTGGGTAGGATAAATTGATCTCTACCGTTGAACTTCTGGCGAGGACGAATTGTACATTCGTCTTTTGTGCTGGAGCATTTATTGCGGCTGATCTCTTTGTCTTGCATTATTCAGCCGCTGAAGCATCTTCCAAGTGTGCGTCCCATGCCGCGGCCCCAGTACGTTTATGGCATTGATTGCCGGTCAATGTTTGTCTCTCAATCATTCACTTGATACACTTCTTGTAATACCCGAGATTAATTTAAGAGGATTAATAGTACTACTCATACCAACAGAGGTGCATCTCCTTTTAAGGGAGCTCATCACCCAAGAACTCCAGAGTTAAGCGTGCTTGCACGGGAGTAGTCTTGGGATGGGTGACCCCCTGGGAAGTTTCTCAGGGCGCACATGAGTGAGGACAAAGTGTGCGGTAAAGGCTCGTGGTGGTTTGTGGGGACACTACTAGAGGTCTAGAGTAACTACCTCGGGTCCGTGTGGGGCCCCGGGGTGTTACAGGTGGTATCAGAGCAACCCTGCGACAGTGTGCTGACCCGTTAGATATCGGGCGGGCACTTAGCGGGGCAAGATTCTGGGGTTTTATTGAGATTGGTTTAAGGGCGCAACGAGGACGTTGCGATCTTAAGTGGGGGTGATTGTAATACCCGAGATTAATTTAAGAGGATTAATAGTACTACTCATACCAACAGAGGTGCATCTCCTTTTAAGGGAGCTCATCACCCAAGAACTCCAGAGTTAAGCGTGCTTGCACGGGAGTAGTCTTGGGATGGGTGACCCCCTGGGAAGTTTCTTAGGGCGCACATGAGTGAGGACAAAGTGTGCGGTAAAGGCTCGTGGTGGTTTGTGGGGACAGTACTAGAGGTCTAGAGTAACTACCTCGGGTCCGTGTGGGGCCCCGGGGTGTTACATTTCTTTTATCAAAAAATGTGACATACGAAAACTTTTTGAGTCAAATAGTATTTGCCGGTAGGATTCAAATATCCTATAAAGGTAAAGAGAATTTACCTTATTGCATTTTTACTTTTCCGGTAATATTTCTTAGACTCAAAAGTTGTACATTTAATTTGTCACGTAAATACTAGAATAAAATGAGGTACAATGTACATGTGCTAAGTATAGTGGCATCATCAAAATCTATCCAAAATTGGGTACTAACAGTAACCCTACCCAAGACCACTCACTTATCTCCCAACAGACAGGTGTTTAATCATATTTCATGGGGAACCATGTCTCTCATTAATGTCTCCTTCCGAGACAAGTCATACCGACTACAGTGGCCTCGGCCTCATGCCACTGAACATTCATTGATCACGTCGTGTCTAGTTACCTCATTCTCAAATGTTTTGAATTTTCTAGGACAGAGACACACTTTTAGAGTCAGTTGCAGGTCTTCATGACCCGTGAGAACTTCCATAGGGCTCATCTGTTACTGATGTAGACCAATGATTGGAAGGAAGTCGTGCTGTTGCAACATAAAAATCACCAACATCTTCAGACCATTGCTTTCTCAATGCTAATCTTTATGATCATGCAAATAACAACCAGAATTACATCTATTCAGATGCTTCACAATAACCAGTTGGAAGTCCTGTTAGAGCTTTAATGTTTCTATCATTCTATACAGGCCACACATCGATGTTCACATTGATGCTGTGATAACGGAACACCTTAGTGTTTTCGAATCTATCCCTTTAACTTTATGTTTGTTTTATGTGTTTTATTTCCCAGTTCGAATAAAATAATAAAGGCATGATGCCCCGATTCATCGGATCGTCATGAGGGGGAGAGTGGTCCACATGCTCTTAACTCTCAACAAATCATTCTCGGACACTTCTCTCCTCCAACATTTTCTCTACTATCTCTATCAAAAGCTTCGAATAAAATGGACAACTACGCTCACAAGTCAATCATCATTTTCCGTTGTGCCACCGACAAGGTCTCCTCAAACGCATTCACTTCAAATAGTCTAAAAGACTACTTTGTGGAGGAGATAAAGGTCAGATACTCGTGTCCTGAAGATGAATCCGTGTGTGCCTGAAAATTATCAGAACATTCATTCTAAAGGCGTCTTCGGCCTTCATTCAAGGTGATTAAGAGCAACTTCTGGAAGGCAAGGATTACAAGCAAAAGATTCCTCAATTCCCGTCATCAAGATCAAATTGCCAAGAAGACATCAAAGGGGAGATTGTAAGAATTTCTTCATAAAGCTAAGCCTTCTCAAGAAGTCAAGTTCAAAGACAAAGGAAGCTGAATAACAACAAAGACAAAGATATCTGCGCTGCAATGCTGATTCCACACGATTGACCACCAAGGGGAGATTGTTGGGAATATTTTATGGTGTTCAATCTAATTAAATATCTCTGTATTTGTGTAGTTATTAATTAAATGTGTAATATGTGCCACAATTGTATATGATCCCATTAGCTTATGTGTAATCCATAAGTTAGCCAACTTCTCCTATAAAAGGAAGCTAACTTATGGAAAACCTAAAGGAATTAAGGGTTTTGAGAGAATAGAGGCGCAGAGATAGAGAGTAGGGTTTGCCGCTGCTCTCTCTCGAGGGAGGGCAACGGCCAGTTCACGATATACCAAATTTGGTTTTCATCTCGATATCTTTCTATCCGCTTCTTCTTCATTTATGACTGTTTGATTGTTAAACAGGGACTATCAATACAATTTTTACTTTATTATTCTCCGTGTCAGTCAAATTTGTCAAAATTTTAAGAGACGAAGGTAGTATTTAAAAATTGTAGGTTAGAAGTGCTTAGAGTTAGTTTTCATTTGTACTATATTCTAAAATAATTTGTAACGAAACACTTCAAATCTATTTTTCGAGTCACTTTAATTTTTTTGCACAAATAACTTTCAGAAGTAATGATGAATATATGATAGATAAATTCAAGTTACCTTCGTATACTTTAGTGACTATAATAGTAAAGTAATTATGAAGATATACTCGTAATAACTTAATATCAAATTTAACTTTGCATTATAATAATCATAAAGATATATCAGTAATAACTTAAGTAATCTTTTATCCACAAATTTTATTTCAATTATATACTTCCTCTGTTCTTTTTTAATTGCAACAATCAACATTTCACGTTTATCAACGCACACGTTTGATCAGTAATATCTTTAAAAAATTCATATTTTTTTTGGAAGAATTTGGCTTAAATTGAAATCTCAACATTTGGATGATGGGTAATCTGACAAGTATAATCCTGACAACCGTTGTCTCGCGAACCACACTCAGAGTTAATCACCTTATCAGAAGCAATATAATTCGCTGATCCATTAATGGGCACAAATGAGCCAAAACGGTCACCATATTCCTCTCATCCCCCATATCCAAAATCAACGTCTTACAAACTCGAATTATAAAGAAAAAGCAAACAACAAAGCAGGCATAAAAACCGCTGGAAAAATAAACAAAACAAATAAGATAAGTCTTCTTCCAAACCCTAGATTTACTTGCACTCCATGGTGGCGGTTCAGGAGGGGGGCACGCCCGCCGCTTATCGGCCACAATCTCAACATCAGCCTCATCTGGATCCAGATCTTCTTCCTCTACCCCACTCGCCATCTTCTTGTGTTTGTCCACGAAGCTATCCATGCAAAACTGTTGCTCTAACCCTCTGCCAGAACCTCCGAATCTGCTCATTGTCGAGACCCACCACCTTAGGCACAATTAAAGCAACCAACGAATGCTTTGCTCGAATCAACCAAGACAGATCCCAAAACGATTAGGTTGATGGCCCCAATCCCAAAAAAGAACACACAAAAACAATCTGCTATGCCTATATAAGCAACTAACAGACGCAAAATCCAAACTCGCACCACGATCGCACAATCGTAGCCGGACAAACGCTCCTAGGAAAACCCTTGGAGGCGGCGCTGCTCCAAAGTTTATGAAACTCGCAGGACTCTCTCGCATCTTTAATTCAACGTTATACGATAGTATTTTTAAAAAATTCATATTTTGAAAATTTAGAATGAGAAGAATTTAACAGTACTTTTTAAGAATTTAATTTAATTATAATACATTAATTAATAAAACATAGTCAAAGTAAAATATGTAAATAATACAAAAAGTCCAATGTTGCAATTAAAAGAGAATGAAGGTAGTGTATAAGGAAAAAATTGTAGAGTATAATAATGTCTTAATTAATAATATTTCTTCTTACCCATAGTATTTGGATTCAAGATCAGGAGCCAAGTGCATGTTCATATTAAACCAAGTGCAGGAACCCAACCCTAATAAACGCTGTCAAATTGGACTGGCCCATCATAATATCGAACTAGGTTTTTGAAAGGCCCTAATTTAAAACCCTTGTTACGATAGCTACTTCGCGGCGGAGAAAGTAGAAACAAGATAGGACGCACAGACTTGGCTGCTTCAGGGATCGTGAAATGGCGATTTACAAAGTATGAACTTTACCCGTCCTTTTCCGTCTTTCTTCTTCTTCTTGAATCTGTATTCATGCGCGTGCACAGGCTTACCTTCTCAAGGAATCTAGTAATTTTTATGTTTTGTTTGTTTGCAGTTCCATCAATACCAGGTGGTCGGAAGAGGTCTCCCTTCGGAGTCTGTTGAGCAGCCAAAGATCTACCGCATGAAGCTATGGGCCACTAATGAGGTCCGTGCGAAGTCCAAGTTCTGGTAATGCCCTCCCTTTTCCTCACATGGATATTTGTTTGTTTGTTCTTTTAACTAGATGTGTCTAGGCGTCTTGTAATATCTTTTTCTTTCCAAAGGTATTTTTTGAGGAAGCTGAAGAAGGTGAAGAAATCCAATGGCCAGGTCCTAGCAATCAATGAGGTATCGACACCGCTTTCATATTGGATATTTACCTACTGGTCGTATATCAAACGATTGATCATGTTGATGTTTTAATATTTTGCGCCTAGCATTGAGCAATAGCTTCATGTGGACCATCTCTGATCATATAAATTTCTTGTAATTTGTCATGGTTTTTCCAAAATGCACTTCTGGTTATATCTGTACTCTGTGCTGTGCATTGTTATTTGTACTATTAAGATATATGGTCACTTTCTGGAAACCCTAGGCCGATAGGCAATTATAATGCTGTTCCTCTGACTACATATTTTCCTGTAGCTTGAGTAACATTAAAATATTATTTACCTTATGAAATTCTTAGTAAACTAAAAAAACCATGGAAATTTAGTTGCTTTTTTTGTTTTCACCATATACAATGTCGATGAAAATGGACTGAGGCTGCTCTTTAATTCATATTTGGGCATACATGCAATAGTTCGTAAGTGACTGAACAATTATGAAAGCAGTTATCAATATGTTACTGAAATAAAAGTGATGAACAACAAATGTATCACCTTAATGATTAAGGGTTATACTTTAGTACTTTAACTGTGCAGTGACTATTGGGGTGGTAGTAGTGACTATTAGTGCATGACTATGATTTTAGTAATATTTTGGCAAAACCTCCACAAATACTTGCGTACCCCTTCCCAAAAAACAGAAAACTAATACAAATGAGTATCCACTAATCTATAAATCAAATTCATCAAATTTGAATTTATTGCTTATTCCCCCCTATGGTTTCCCCTTTCAATTTACTGCAATGTTTACTTTCCTAATTTTTTCCTTGGCATTTTCATTCACCAATTTCTGAAGATATCTTCCTCCTCTTCATTTACTGCTACCAATTTTCTTGAATTGTATTTTGTTCTTGGTGCCATGATATTTTGCAGCCATGTTGTTTGTTAATGAACTATATTATGTTGCATATTTGTAGATCTTTGAGAAGAATCCCACCACTATCAAGAACTTTGGAATATGGTTGAGGTACCAAAGTAGAACCGGCTATCACAATATGTACAAGGAGTTCCGCGATACCACTTTGAATGGCTCAGTTGAACAGATGTACACTGAGATGGCTTCTCGCCACAGGGTCCGCCAACATTGCATTCAGATAATCAAGACCGCTACTATCCCAGCAAAGCTATGCAAAAGAGAGAGCACCAAACAATTCCACAACTCCAAGATCAAGTTCCCTTTGGTGTTGAGGAAGGTGAGGCCACCATCCAGGAAGCTCAAAACCACTTATAAGGCATCTCGACCCAATCTCTTCGTTTAAACCTTTTTGCCATACTTTACTGTTGTTGTGTTGATTTTCACATTTTGGATGAACTTGTTTCGGTCAAAACATCGTTTGGTTAAAGAGGGGAATGATTTGTTTCTTTGAGCAGTGATAATTTTATTTTGCCTTGCTATAAGTAATCGTTTAATTTATTATTTATGATAAGCTAGTAGCTAGTTCTTCAAAATAGTAGTATAGGCGGTTTGGAGTTTAACCATACTTTATGATGCTTATTTCTTTTAATGTATTGGAGCAGGTCTTTTGGGAGGGTTTAGTTTTTATTTGGAAATGTTATCTGTTTCATTCATTTCATTAATTGTACCTTCTGGTTTACCAAAATATGTACATTCTATCAACAATTTTTTTCTTTTCCAACTTTTTATATTTGAAAAATATGACACCCTATTCTTGAGGGCACAAAACTTAATGGAATATTTGACGTTTTATTGCTTGGCGAGTTTGTTTTCTTTTTAAGAGTTTTTTTATTATAATGATAAAATAAGAGAGCAGGTGTATTCAGTTTGATCTGTTTTCACAAGGATCATATGGATTCATTATTTGTAGTACAAAATGAGACAAAATTATGATCAACTTGCACGTCTCATTCTTGATTTAGCTATTCTAAAACCTAGTAAAAGACAAGAATTGGTGCATCAAAATGAAGTTTAATCTTTGAGAACAACTTTTCAACGAAATTGCTCAAAACACAAATTGGTTTGGAACGTTGATTAATTATACACGCTTTACCACAATTGGAGATTGAAATTATCTTATTTGATCTTAAACTTCCCCATAAACTTCCCTAAACGCTTTACCACAGTATAGGGATGGACTAAACCGGGTCAGCTCGGAACTGGCCCGGCCCGCTGCGGGCCGGCCCGGAACCGGCCTTGCCCGCTGCGGGCCGGCCCAGAACCGGCCCGGCCTGCTGCGGGTCCGGACCGGGACCGGTTGGCCGGTTCCGGGCTTTTAGCCCGTTTGGGCGGGTCGGGTGGGCCAGGCTCGGGACCAACTTTTGTTGAACCGGCCTGGTTCATTTTTTTTTGTTTTTCAATTTTTTTTCTTTTCCAAGGGTAGGTCTGGGAGGTTTGGGGGGGGGGGGGGGGGGGGTTGGGGATAACAAGAAAGGCAAAAAAAAAATTAAACATGGAACCGGGCTTGGCTTGGCCTGGTTAGGCCCGGACCCGGTATCAATCCGGGTCGGTTCCGGGTCCAAGTAATTACAAAAAAAGCCCGCCTGGGCCCGGAACCGGACCGGCCTAGGTTCATCACTACTCTGTTGTTAAAGTTTTCGTGTTTATTATGTGCTTCGATGGACTGATGGAGACCCAATCAATCCTATCTATCGACGATATCATGATTTTTTATGAAGCTCAGGTCTTTAAAGTATGATGAAGCATAATAATAATGAGATAAAACACACGTATCTATTTATTTTAATTATCAAAACGGCTTTCCATTAAAATAGAGCAAAGTCGCAACACCAAATCCAGACAGATATTACAGATCCGAACGTAAGCTCTAGGAATAGACTTAGAGTCAGTCGCCCATACAAAGCAATATGACTCGCTAGACACAAAACGGGCAAGAAGAAACCTAAAACGACCGAAAATGAAACACTGCCTATGAAGAGTTCATCAAAAATCAAAATACTCCAATCATACCCGATCGAATTGAAATAAAAATAAGTACTACGAAGGGAAAACAATATGAAAATAAAAACTTTCCCCAAATTACTTTCTCGCAGAGAGGTTGTTCCGGAGGAGGGTGAGCTTCTGTAGTATGATAGAAGAACATTTCAACGTCTAGAAAATTCATCTGAGAGCCTATCATGCCAATCACCTGATCAGTCACCTTCCCATTGCTCGCCAGGTCTTCTTCTTCCGCACTAATTGCAATTTGATCAACAAAATTCTTTATAAATCTCTATGCCTTATCAAGCTGACTAAAAACTCCGGAACCGCTGCTGCACAGACCAATCCGTCCGCTTCACTGCTTCGTTAAATCCGCTGAACGCCTCCCGAAACACCTCTGCTCAAATCTACCTCGACGGATCTCACCCCGCGATGATCTCTGTAACCTCCTGACCGATCACCTTCGTCCACCCTCAAGACTGATCAATAATAACAAATTGGCTGGTCGAAATCGTACCCCGCTCCTCGGATAAGCGGATAGCGGACTCTCCGAGGCTAAAGATCGCCTTGCGGCAACACACGCATCTACTTTTAAATGGAAAGTATTTCTTGGCGGTACCTCTTTTCTCCACTCTTTTTAATTCTTTTGCATTCGGTAGTAATTATGTAATAGAAAGTTGTTGGGCCAAAAAAACAAATGTACTCGCAGCTTACATAACAAAAAATATATGGACTCAAAATTTTGTCTGTTTTTCCAACTCAAAACGAGATGATTCGTTTTGATATAACCACCGACTTCTGCCAAGCATTGTAATTATCACCTTTGAATATTTCGTAGATGATTCGAACACCAGAATGATCTGCTGGATGAAGGTAGTACAGCGATGAAGGATGTTCCGTAGGATTAGGGTTTTGAACATTAGCAGTTGACATCGTTGAAAAATTCAATCGATTAAGAGGAAGATAAGCGGAAGGAATGATCGAATATGTAGCTAAACTGATACCATGTGAATTCTTACAGGAAGAAGAGATCAATTTAAATAAGAATTTCTGTATAGTAAGAATAGGAAAATAAACGAGAGTATTTTGATCTCAAGATGATGATCGACAGAATTAATTAGGTCTTAGGCATAAACAGATCCTTTTTATATCTAATACTAAAAATAGAATAAAATGAGAAAAGACTAATATTTGCAGTTTAGTCCTTCAGCTCTTGTTCTTTATTATTTTGAACTCGTAGATAATCTTTGCCAGACGTACGTACAACCTATCCTTTAAATTGGTAATGAGCGAAAATTATATGGAGCATGTGAACATGTTACATAAAGAGCAAGTTGATGAGATGCACATTATTCATCAAATATAAATAAAGTTTATTATTTTTATGATATCAATGTATTTGATGCTCGAATCTCATTCCGGAAACATAATTAGTTATATCAATGGATCAGAGTATTTATACTTTTGAATCACATATGGGAGTATCTTGCACACTTATACTCTGTACATTTTAGCTAGAATTATTTCATTAAAATGCCAACTGTATTGGAAAAGCACGAGCTACATATGTAAAAAAAATAGACGAGTTGCACACCTTAAGTTATTATTACTACATATTAGGGAGTAATATGTAATTGTATTATTTTTTTGGTTCTTTATAGTAACAATTAATATATTCTATTTGTGAGTGCAATCAAATGAAATAGATCAAACTTTAGTAAAGAGGTGCAAATAATTAAAAATCACAAAGTTTACGTGATATTGTGAAGAAATTGTGGAACACAACCAACATGTGAGTGAGTGTGCACTGCAAGAAGCTCAGCAGCTGGAAACGTTATTGAAGGTGCGGCATGACAGGGAGTAATAACAAACCTCTCCTCTCGGGGTACATGTAAATATGTAATACACCACTTCTATCTTAAATATACATTCTACTCTCTTTCCACAAAAAATTGTTAAATTAAATTCTCTTAATTAATGATACTCAAATTTAACTGATATTTTTTTAGAATGGAATTATTTTAATTATGAAAACAATTCAAGACAATATACCGTGGTGCATGATGTTTGCCGATGATATTGTATTGATTGATGAGACGCAATCAAGTCTTAAAGCAAAGTTGGAAGTATGACGACAAACATTGGAAAACAAGGGTTTCAGCTGACTAAGTCAGAGCAAGACAAAGTACATGAAGTGCAAGTTTGGTGGAGGTAGAAGCAGTGGTAATAGCGGAGTTACTCTAGATGATAAAGAGATATTGGTAAGCGACATGTTCCGTTACTTGAGCTCCATAATTCAGAAAGACGGTGAGTTAGATGGAGACGTATCCCATATAATCAGAATAGGGTGGATGAAGTGGAAGAGTGGGTCATGATTTTTTGCGATCGAGGTATGCCGACTAGACTGAAGGGGTAAATTTTATAGGACACCAATTAGGCTTGCATTAATGTATGACGTAGAGTATTGGACGGTGAAACAATATCACATTCAAAAGATGAGTGTGACAGAGATGCACATGTTGTGTTGGATGTGTGGGCATACTAGAAAGGACCATGTGAGGAATGAGACAATCAGACAAAGAGTGGGAGTAACACCTATTGAAGACAAGATGCGGGAGTCGCGCCCACGATTGTTTGGTCATGCATGTGTGTAGAAGATCGAGTGATGCACCTGTCAAAGAGTTGAGATGTGTGGAGAAGAAGCATGGAAGAGAGGGAGAGGAAGGCCCAAACAGACGTGGGTTAGAGGAGTCTGAAGTGATATGCTTCTTCTTGGGTTGGATGAGGGTATGATATAGCTTTGGAGAAAGCAAAGTGGAGGACGGATATTCGTGTGGAGGATCGATATCGTTTTATCTTTTCCCCTCATATTTCTTCTTCTTCTAGTTTTTTAATCCTTTTATCCCTATTTATATAAACATTATTTTTATCCTTTTTATTTTATCATTTTATGTATATTCATCTCCTTTTATATTATCTTTTTTATAATAACTTATCTTTTTTATCTTTATTTTCTTTCTTTTCCTTTTGGTGGTGATATCATGTATCGATTCATGTTAGCCGACCCCAATATCTTTTGAGACTAATGCTTGGATGTTGTTGTTGTTGTTGTTATAATCCTTATTAAAAATACTTTTTATAAAAATATAAGATTTATGAATTACATACAAATACAACAATCAAAATCATTGTCCAAATAGCAATAAGATGCGGACATTTTCCCCTTTCTTAGGGTTTTCTTATTCCGCCGTTGTGTGCGGCTAATCTTATACAACCGATACTCCTATGGCAGCGAACACGAGCATAGTGGCGGCAGGTGGGTCGTGGCAAGCAGGAGGCAACGCAGAAAGGTTTCGAGGACGACATTTGGGGCTGAGATGAGATTAGAATGTCATTGGTGAATCTTGGGGCTAAAGGTTGGAACAGATCTGAATTCGAGGTCATCTGTGTTTGGTTGCGAAAACTCGATGAATAAGAGGCAGGGTGAGGAAAAAGTTGCGATACTACTGACTCATACCCCTCCTAAAACACCGCCATGGAGTGAAGGAAAGTCTAGGGTTTTGAAGAAGACGAGTGATTTCTGTTTTAATTCCGTTTTATTTTGTTTGTGTTTTTGTTTTGAACTGCACATTGTTTTGGTTGTGTTTTTATTTTCTAGTAGAAAAACTCTAGAATTTAAGACATGTGATGAGAAATATGAGTTGTCTGTCATTGGCTCAGTTAAGTCCACTACATGATCAGTGGCGGATTTTACTACTAAATTTTTTGGGTGTTCAAAAATATTTTACTATTAAAATATTACATAAAAGTTACATACATAAATTCTTAACATGTATTTTTGTATTGAATTTTCAAATGTTTGGGTGTTCATATGAACACCCCAGAACCAAACATATCGGCCACTGTACATGATCAACGAATCTTATTGCTTCTACGTAGATCATAGATTCTAAGTCTGATTCGAGGGTAGAGGTAGACAGATGACCTTTTGTCGTTTTGTATCTTGCTTAACTTCTGTTATTTTAATATAAGTCACCTTCTTTCAAAAAAAAGAAAAAAGCGATTGTCCGAATTAGTATAATGAAATGGCTTACATTAATTGTAACTTGTAAGTACTTAACTTAATGAATTTACCCGAAATTGCTTTAGCCTCAAATCAATATAAAGTCGGATATTTTTAGCGTCCAAGTGCCTGAAAACATTGTTCATTTAAAAAATACCCTCCTGTCCTAAAAAATACTTCTCACTTTCCTATTTTAGTCGTTCCTAAAAATACTTCTAACTTTCTCTTTTTGAATAATTTGTGTGGCTCACATTTATTTTACTTTTTTCTTATACAATTACAACCATATATTTACACTTTAATTTGTGACTTATTTTTTGGGACGGATGTAATAATAACTTAAGACTAGGTTATGGGTGTCATAACCCAGTAAAAGTATTCCATCATTTACAACTCAAAAGTCAAAATATTATAAAAATAATTGTAAGAATCCCAAATTCATTGTTGGAGGCAGGATCTAAGAGATATACGAAGTTAACAACTTTTTAAGGACACCTATCGACTAGTTCTTTATAGTAAAAATGTAGGGAAATTTAATTTTGTACTTTTTTATCCAACAAAATCAATTCGTCACACAGGACAAACCCCCTGCCCAAACAACAACAAAAACCAGGCCCAAAACCACATGCAGCAGCCACTTGCAAGCAAAACCATCTCGTAAGGCTAACCGCAACCCTCTCCGTCAATAAATCAAATTTCCTTCCAGTTTTTACGTATTCACTCAGTAAATTCAGTTTTTCTCTGCAATCCAGCACCATCAATATATTCACTCAATACAGTTTTTTTAGTTAAAGCTTTACTTTTTCTTATTATACATTTATTTTTGTCAAATTTCTTTTTATGAACAATTATAATTTAAAAAATCAAACACTCCGATGTAAAAATAAATAAATTAGGGGTGTCATTTTTTATTGTTACTTCAAACTTATTTTTGAAAAAAATAACAGAAAGATGTAACGAAAAAAATTAATCATGAGATCTTAATTTGGACATTTAGATCTACTTAACAAAAAAATTGGGCCTAAAAATCTCCAGCAGATAAAATATCATATTTTTATTTATAATTTTTACATATTCAATATTGGTGTCATACGAAAGATTATAAAAAATTATAAATTTTGATATATTTTTTACAAAAATTTAAATATAGATAAAAAAGTTATACAACATTTTAAAAAATTAGGAATTTCTAACTTGTGGGGCCATGTTCGTTTTTCTTGCATGCGTAGAGTGCAGCAGGCCGGCAGGGGAGATTGTTCTTCTCTCACAGGAGTGGATCAAGGTATTAAATCCCAAAGAGCTCCCAACCCACTTGAGCCCCTTCCAATACATTTTTGGGATAGGGTTGGAGCACATTTAGAAGTGAATAACTCAAAATTAATCTCAAAAGTCAAAGCGTATTTAAGTGAAAGGGTATTTAAGTCATTTGTTCTTCTATTAATTAAGCCCATAAAACACCGTACCAAAAGCAAACATCAAGATTCAACCGGAACGGAGGAAGTACAACAAAAAAACTAAAAGTTTTAAAAAGCATTTCCTCGTTGCTTTGAGCTTTTAGATTAAAAGTGAGATTAATCAAAAGTTGATGTTTACAAACATAGCTTTTCCAATTGAAAAACCTGAAAAGCACGCCTAAAAAGCAATAACAAACATAGCCTTAGAAAGCAAATTGTACATTTGTACGTTACCTCCAATTCTACGGTACAATGCTTTGATTATGCAGACCAATTAGATAGTGCAAATGAACAATTTAAATATTATTACTACTAATCAAATGTACTTTAGATATGGTATGTATATCCCTTCATAAATATAATGAAACATAAAAGGTAAATAAACGAGGATGGTAGTCATGGGAGCACACCATATCATGAAAAGTCCTTATCTCCAATGTGTGTTAGATCGATTATCATATCATATCTTTTCGGGAAATATTTTCTGTTACGTTGTGGTATGTATCAATTCATGCGGGCCAAACAGACCTTAATTATGTTTGCATTGACTTTAATTAGCATGCACAAACTTACAAAAAGAAACATGTGCCCATAAATATTGTGTATTGTCAGTGTGTTTGTTTGGTTATATTCGAAGAACTGTTGACACCACCATTACTGCACATGCATGGTGCTCCACTGCTACGTACACCAACAAATTCAAATGCCACTCTTCCATCGCTATATAAGCTACTCCTTCATTCAATTGCATAGCCACAAATACATACTGTCGTACGGTCCATAAGGTGGAATCTCCCACCCGAGGAGCTCCACCCCGACAAGATATTGGAGACGTTAATCACGGTGACTCAGTCAGCAAAGTGGCGGTAGGCCTTATACACGTACGCATCAGAGGTCCAACCTTATTTCAGATTCTGTAACCTCTACACGGACGGTGCAGGTTTAGAACCTTGGTCACTTGGTCCAATTTTCCCACCACTCGACCAACTGAGCTACCCGTGCGGGTAAGGGGCCGGGTATAAGACTCAACTATGGGTGGATGCCATCCTGCTCCGGATCGGTTTCGATTCTGAATGTGCCGATCCTTAGGGGAGGTGGGCCCGTGACTGGCACTTGTTATTCCGGTTCTGGCCGATCAGCCAATTCCCGTCCTCATTAATTTTTATATTAATGATGTCATTAAGATATTTATTAATTTTAATTATTTAAATAGAATTGCAATAATGGATTGAAGCAAGTATAATTAGACATTGTTAATTTCAAAATACAAGCGATTAAAAATAGGGGTTTTACCTTAAATATTACCAAATAGAACTCAATTTCCATAAATGTGACTACTTTTACATATTGACAAAAATGTTACTAATAAGGTCATATATTTGGAAAAATGTCACTGCATGTTTGTTATGTCACTATAATTTTTCCGGGTCACTGGAAATCTGTCACTATCGAATTTTTATGTCACTTACGAATGTCACTATCAAATTTTTATTTCATTTACGGTTGTCACTATCACCTTGAAGTGTCACTATAATCGCCGGACACTTTTCCGACGACCGTTTCTAGCAAAATTACGACCACCAACACCACCACAACAAGCCACCCACCGACACCGCCGTCTCACAGCCGTCACTGCCTCTCCCCGAAGACTGCCAACCCTAGCCCCACGCTCTGGCAACCACCAACCCTAACCCCACTGCCCTAACTTGTCTTCGTCAAATCCCTTACTAGCCCCTTCCCTAGCCGCACCGCCAACCCCTAGGTGGCTCTGTGACTATCCTCGACCATCCATGGCTGCCGTTACAGGCCCCTAGCCCCGTCGCAGCCTCGACAACCCTACCCTAGCCGCTCACTGCCGCAGATCTGGAAGCGAGGACGACGGAAAATCACAAATTTGACCCCTGTCTTCCATCTTGTCATCGATTCATGGAGGATGATGACAGACGTGGTCGTTCGCACCCCCAGAATCAGTTAGAAATAGACCAAGGCGGCGGCGGCTTTCCAATGCTCTCCAAACCTGTGTGATAAGAAAGAGTTGCAGAGACAAGGAATGAGGCACAAGGCCAAGGCGTACGAGACACTACAAGAAAAGTAACATTCCTTGACACCCAAAAAGTGTTAGAAAAAGATGGGGAAGCGTCAAGATAGCCCTCTTGAGGGAATTGCCAACACATATAAAAAGTGTCAAGAGGAGAGGTGTTAGTAAAAACAATGCTTGACACTCAAGGCAAAGTGTTGGTGAATCTTTATAGACCTTTAGTGACACGCAATTGATCTAAATCTTACACAACGTTTGTGATCAAGGAAGCTTTAAGATGACACACATTTAGGTGTCAAGAAAAATCATGTTCAATAAATTTAGTGGATAATATGTTAATAACAATTGTTTCAATTGTCTCATATATTTCATGTTTGCAATAACAATGTAGGATGTAGGATATTAGAAATTATTTTCATATTCAAACTCACAAATTGAAATAAGGTTTTAGTATGTCATTCAAGTGTATCTAAAAGACCAATAAAAACAAAGTACACATGACCAGATTGTATTTTGCAACATTCAAATTGAAATAACTTGTTCTTTCAAGATTAACTATATACTAAATCTCTAATTAGCTCCATTGGGTTGATGGCTTCCAGTTGAAGATCTATCATGTGTCGGAGAAAGTTCATCAACGGCCTGAAAATATCTCCACAAAGAATATAGTAAAGTTTATCTCATGATCAATAAATACATTATAATCCACCCACACTCAAGTGACACTGCATGACAACTATGTTATGACTCCTTCAAAAACACATCATTCTTACAATTTATCCATCAAGTAACTACAAAAAAGGAAAAATAAAGAATGCAGCTCACAATATCTCACTACTCACAAGTCAGGTTTAAGTTTGAATTGCTTCCTCTTTTGCACTTTTAAATTGATTTGATTGTCCAGCCATGTGTTTGAATTTGAGGATATATTCATCAATAACAAACATATTTGTTTACTAAAAGATCTGTGACCCTAGTGTACAATTAGAAAACACTAAAATAATGAAAAGAAATAGTACCATAATGAGGTGAGATGAGTAGGTTTGCCATCTGGCAAACCAAAAGCCCCAAACAAAATGTACCAAAGTACTCTTTCATTCATAAACCAGTCTGTCATTCATAAACCTCATTCTTTAGTATTTAGTTCTCAAATACTTTTTAGGTGACAAAAGTAGATTAGCCTGGTAATCTTTGGAGCGGCCACCAGGCTCCACTCAAGTAATATTTAGTTCAGATTACTTTTTGGTAATCTCAAATAATATTTAGTTCATAAACGTTGTTGCTATGTCTCACTCAAGCCGTAGATTAGTTAGACCTTTGAGCTAAAGATTAACCTAGTAATCTTCAGAATATATCATAGCATTTTATATCCATGCTAACAATAATCTCTACAAAATAATTAATGATAATAGTATCACACAAATTTAAGACAAGCATATATTACCTCATTGTTCAAATCATTGAGTATTGCACTCAATTGTTGAGGAGATAGATTCTTTTTGAAAGCACCTAACAGAATATCAACCTTTCTTGTAAGTGTAGAAACTTGAGCTTGAAGAATGGGAACTTGTGGATCTTGTATGGGCATTTGTGATTGTTGTGAGGAAGAAGCACATTTATCCTTCAAGATTGTAAATCCTACACAACGTATTCGTCCTCTTTTTTCTGGACCTTTCACTTTGGCTAAATCATCGTGTCTCCAATCAACAGTGTCTTCAGAATCTTGAGTGTCATCACTCTCATTCATCACATTATGAAGAGCTTCCTAAACATAGAGCACATTATGAATACACAATCAAGAGAGCAATGATATGTTCACTTGACTCTCTTTCGGTCCAAACCAGCACTAAACATAGTATCAAATAGAAAAGACCAGTCTTAACTTAAATGATATAGAGTAGACTATGCACGTTCAGACCACAAAGTACTAGTCCAAATGAACAAGTCTCAAGTAGTGTAGAAGCAACTCAGGTGGGTGAAATTATAACTAATTCACCTGCCAAAGAAATATTTAATGTTTCATAAAACTAGTACACACACTTGGGATTAATCATCATTTTAAATGATGATTAGTAAAAAGCACCAGCTCTGTGGTTTCTAAGACCAGTAAATCATCGGTTTTTTCTAAGACTTAAAGAAATCACACAACTCAATTATAATTGAGGCCACGTTATCCGGCAATGTCCCTCTTAATGCAATTGGTAGGTATTCTTGCATCAACATGTGACAGTCATAGCTTTTCAACCCTGTAAGTTTCTTCCCTTGCACACAACGAGATATGTTGGAAGAAAATTCATCTGGAGGTTTCATATTCTTTAAGGTTTTCAAGAAAGAATCTTTCTCGGGTCGAGTCATTTGATAACATGCTCGTGGCAAGTATGTAGTATTGCTTACAGGACGCTTTCGTGGGTGAAGTTCTTTTCTTATACCCATTTTCTGTAAGTCCAACCTTGCTTTGTAATTGTCTTTTGATTTCTTGCCCTGCCCCAACAAAGTCCCGAAAATATTCTCGCACACATTTTTTTCAATATGCATAACGTCAAGATTATGACGCAATAACAAATGTTTCCGATAAGGCAACATAAACAATATGCTTTTCTTTTTCCATGGGCCATGATCATCAACTTCACTTAGGAATTCAAGTCTCTCTACTTGGTGCAAAGAAGAATGTCCAGTTATAGGGGAAGGGGCAACTCGTAGTTCTTGCTCCCCATTAAAAGCTTGGGCCTCATATCGCCACCTATGATCAGATGGAAGCCATCTCCTATGGCACATATAGCAGAATTTTTTGCCATATTGCAGCCATTCTGAAGCGGTATGAAAGGCACATTTAGGACACGCAAATTCTCCTTTAGTGCTCCATCCAGAAAGGTTTGCATAGCCAGGAAAGTCAGAAATCGTATAAAGTAAGGCTGCTTTCATTTGAAAGTAATCTTTACTACTTGCATCAAAAGTCTCAACGCCAACCTCCCACAACTCTATCAGTTCTTTTAGCAACGGTTGCATGTATACATCTATCTTATTACCTGGACCATTCGGTCCAGGGATAATTAAAGATAGAATGAAGTCGGGTTGTTTCATTACCAACCATGGAGGTAAATTGTATGGAATAAGAATGACTGGCCAAATACTGTAACTAAGATTCATTGTCCTAAAAGGGTTGAAACCATCACTTGCAAGGGCTAAACAAACGTTTCTTGGGTCACTAGAAAACTCGGGGTACTTGTTTTTGAAGTTCTTCCATGCTTCACCATCAGCTGGATGTCGCATCTTTCCATCATTTGTGCGTTCTGTATGATGCCACTTTGTGAGATCGGATGTCTTTATAGACATAAATAATCTTTGGAGCCTTGGTTTCAAAGGGAACCAACGTAAAATCTTTGCTGCCTTTTTGTTTTGAGTGTTTACCGTGTCACTTATATTATCAGTGGAAACTTTCCATCTTGATTCTCCACAAATTGAGCACACCTCTTCATTCTCCTTATCATCCCAAAACAACATACAACCATTTGGGCATGCATGGATCTTTTCATATCCTAAACCTAGGTCTCCAAGTAGTTTTTTCACTTGATAAGTCGTATTGGGCAGTAAATTTTGATCAGGCAACAAATCTTTTAAAAACTCTAGCAGCATAGAAAATGATTTGTTGCTCCAACCATTCAAGCACTTCAAATGAAACAAATGTACCAAACAAGAAAGCTTGCTATACTTTGAGTTTGGATACACTGCTTTTTCAGAATCCTGTAACAAGTCATTAAACTTATCTTTTTTAGTTTCAGAGTTTGGTGGATCCCTAAATTCACCCAACCCCGTGCTCCTTTCGTGCTCCTCCGTGTTAGAAGTACTTCCATCTACATGGACTGATTGTAACAAGTCATCCAATAAGCTTCTCATGTCATGACTAAGAACCCCTTCTTCATTATTAGGCATAGAACTTGAAGAAGATGACATTCGATGTTCTCCATGATCTACCCATTCGGTGTATTCATTTCGGAATCCACTACATATTACGTGATCAAACACTTCCCCTCGAGTATGATAAAACATATTATAACACTTTTTACATGGGCATAAAATTTTTCCATCATGACTTGATCTTTGAAAAGCAAATTGTATAAAACTCTCAACTCCATTTACGAACTGTTCACTTGACCGCGAAGCTAAATACATCCAAGATCTATCAGTCATTATTATTCTAGTAGGCTGCAATTAAAAGGGGAGGAACCATAGAGTAAAATTTACAGAAATTCATAAAAAAACAGAACGTAATGATATATCTATTTTCAACAGAATTTCTAATGACGCTTCAGTAAACACAAATATCTAATAGATCGGCCATCTATCTTTATTTATCTAAGATGTGTTTTGCTTTCTACCTGAAACATACCATTACTAGAAATTAGCAATCTGAATTTCAACACTAGAAATTAGCAAACAAAATACATATGAAGTAAATTTACAAGAGATATAATGCATAGATGAATTTATTTATTTTAACACTCAAAGTAGACAGCCTAATTCAAAACCCACAATAATATCAAATAAGATCCCCACAACTTTGAGAGTAATCACCCTTATCGAGAAGGAGTATGAGGGCAGCAGGGTGTGGGATTTCTACTTATTCTAAAAGGCCGGGGAAGAGAGTTAGGGCACTTGATGAGTCTAAACTCACCTCTGTGCCACAAGTATACTGGTGATGATGGAGCTTTGTGTGCCAACTCCCATCAGGAGTATTAAGCAGCAAGTTTCTCTTGTTGTTCTGGTAACGATTTTTTTTCCAACTTTCCTTATTATTATCAGTATCTTTGTATATAAAGGTAGTCATGAAAGGTATATATGATAATGTTTTGTTTTTAGATCAACACATGCACTAAGAATGTTTTTGTTGGAGAGTCTAAATTTATATTACTACTCCATTGAACACTATCAAATAATGGAGGCGAAATCTGCCAATTCATGTATTTTTTTTAATTTCCAATAAAATAAGAATGATGAATATTAGTATCCCTGTCGTTTAGCTTCACCTAACAATACAAGCCATTATACTTATGAGTAAAACTGCCCAATCAAAATGAGAATACAACATCATTTTGATTGCATTAACTTTCAGTAATTTAGTGACGCAACACGAAATTAATTTCCAATAAAAGCTCGAAGAATAAATGAACCAGACCCCGACTAACGCTTATTATGTTTCAATCTAAGTGCCTTGGCCACACTTAGATCACATTCTGCCAATTCATGTATATACAATTAAACATGTATATACAAAAATCAGGCAATCCATCTCCCAGAGCCACAGATACTGATTATAGTAGCAATTAGATCAACTAAGAATCCATATTAAGAATAAGAAATAACAAGATCAGTCTAATAGACATTTTCAAGTACAAATTAAGCAATCGTGAAAAGTAGAAGAAATACCGATTTATGCTAACAGGTAGAAATAGGAAGAGTCTGAAAGGAGAAAAATCGATGGAAAATTTGTGATGGTGCAAATCCGCATAGAGGATGATGGCGCAAATCCGCAAACCAGCTAATCGATGCTAACAAGATCAGTAGATGGAAGATATTGAGCTAGCGTCTGTTCTAAGCTCATGAACCTGCGCTTTTTTTGGTTTACAGTCCGGCCAAAAGCTCCGATTGATGAATGTTTAAGTCCTGCAAAAAGCCCCAGATGCCCGATCGTCCGGAACCTGAGATTAGGTCATTTTTGGCTGCGCTTTGTGTATTCTCGTTTTTCAAATTTCAATTCATTTATCTGTCATTTCGTAATTAACCTTGTATTCTCGTTTTTAGGAAAATGTCATCTGACTTTGGAAATGGTTGACTTCCTTTTTTAAAGTGTGGGCAAATAAAGTGTGTCAGCAAAGCAACTTTAACTAAACTAATGTGGCATACTTTTTCCTTCAGTAACGAAGACCAATATATTGTGTTATGTTTATACTTGAATATTATTATATAAATTCAAATAGAATTAGAATAGATTTCTTGTCACAAAAAAGTGTCAAGATATGCTAGTTATTGTAACACCTTTTTATGTGTCAACAAATATGTGTGTCAAGAAATGTAACATTTCTTGAAGTGAGATATGCAGAGGGGCAATGACGGGAGGGTGGGTTTAGGCTTATGAGATTAAATCAGTTTTTTGTCTAAACAAAAAATGGTGATTTTTTTGTCCTATGAAACCCCACTACTAATATTTGGGTCATTCTTTCTTAAAAATATCAACACATGCATTTAATTACAGTAATACCGAAGTATAATGGAGGCTAGGCAACTTAGTCTAATTACACAATATTAATAATACGAGGTATCACTCTGTAGTGTAAGTTTACCCCCTTCTGAAAAAATTCTGAATAAGTCGGTGCGGTTAGGGGTGGTTCGGTACGGTATACCTAATATTTTCTCTCATACGTTTACCGTATCAAAATTTCAGTATACAAATTTATATACCATTACCTTACCAAAGTTTCGGTATTCCGAATTTTGGTATACCGAAATTCGGTTCGGTATCAGTACGGTATCGGTAAGTTACCGTGCATGTCTCACAATACAACAAATTATCATACACTAACAAAATATACCAGCGAATAAAATTATCATACACTAAATCGGTGTTACTAGCGACATATTTAATCCATTATTAAAATGTTACAAAGTACAATTAATAATCTATTGATGTCATATTCAATATTGAATAATAAATATTATTAGTATATTTAAGCAGTTCAACATGTCACATATTAAAAAATAACACACTCATAAAGTAACGTGAACAATATAGATATAATTAAATGAATATAAAATAAATAAAATTATTCAAACAACATGGATACAAAATCATCTATCCCTGATATGATATTGTGTATTTAATCATTTTTTAATTTTAAAAAATATTTGAAATAGACTTTGAGACAAAATTGTGTGCCTCAACTAAGTAGATTCCTATGTATACTTACATATGTATTTAACTAATTTACATATTTAACTAATTTACGTAATTTTAATTAATTAAATACAACTTAATTAACCCTATATGTTTAAATTACACCTACGTTTAACGTAACTAAATTTAAGCTAAGGAATTTATTTCGTCAATTAATTAAGTATAAATTTAACTAATGTAGTAGCTAGCTAAAATGAACCAACTAATTCATACAAAAAAAACGTAATTCAAATTACATACCTTATCTGCATAAACAGGAAAAATGATATGAGATGGATATATTACATCCTTCAATTCTATCTGGAATTCTATCTGGAGTAGATGGTGTAATTTTGTTGAATGAAGCGGAGGCTGCATATATAAAACTTGTAGTCACGGACTTAGTCACGGATGTGTCCGTGACTACACATTTTTGGTACGATTTGTCGGAGCACTTTAAATTTGGAACGTTAAAAAATCAATTTTGCACTTGTCACGGAATTAGTCACGGATACGTCCGTGACTAACTGTAGTCACGGCACTAGTCATGGAACCATCCGTGACTAATTTCAGATTTAAAAAAAACCCGCCGGAAGCGAAATTGGGTTGGCCGGAACACTTTAGTCATGGACTATATCCGTGACTAACTATAGTCACTGACGTAGTCACGGCCAAATCCGTGACTATTTTTTTTAAAACGTTCCGTGACTAAACCGTGATTAGAACCGTGACTAACTAGTCACGGACCAAATCCGTGACTACGGTCCGTGATTACAAGCGAATTTTTTTGTAGTGGTAGATACATTCATCACATAAGTGTATCCCCACGGCTCTCCCAAGTTGTGGGCAACTCACCTTCAAATGCCCGACCTCCCCGCATTGATAACACCTCGGGGGATCGCGGCACTTGCCAAAGTGGTTCTTCTTGCAGTTGTTGCACTTCTTCACGCCTGAGCCTTGTGACACAGAGCTTTGTCCGCTCGGGCCTTGATTTCCCCTTACCGGTGGTGCAGGGGTTTTGAAAGATCCGCCTCCCCCGTGGTTCCCCTTCTTGTTAGAACCTTGAGGGCCATGGTTCTCCCATTTTCTTTTCTTTACCTCCTCGGCATTCCTTCGTTTTCTTTCCTCCCACTCTTTCTCCCCCTTCAAGCCTTGTTCAACCACTTGACTAAACGTCATATTAGGCAATTGTGTTGCCCTCTCGCGTATGTCAAGGTCCAAGGCATCCCAGAAATGGTTCACCATCCGGTATTCATCACAAATGTACTCCGGTATGAACTCAGCAAGCTTTCTGAATTTGTGCTCAAGTTCCTTCACCGTACATTCACCTCCTTGGGTCAAATTCGTGTACTCCCTCCTCTTCAAGTTCACCTCGAAGTCAGAGTAGTATTGGCTAAAGAACTCCTGTCGGAAATTCTCTCAAGTGACAGCCTCGCCGTACTTCCCTTTTGTTCCATCCCACCATGTGGACGCCATGCCTTCTAGTAGCCTCGTGGCTACTCTCAACTTCATGTGGGGTGGTAGTTGCATGTCGAGGGCCGCCTCGTTGAATCTTTTGATCCACTCAGCCGCCACGGAGATGTCCCCCGTTCCATCAAACGGTTTACATCCCAAGTCTCTTGCCTCTTTGAGGTACTTTGAGATCCTTATTATAGGGACCTCAGCACCTCCCCCTCCTCGGGATTCTATGATATTCCTAGGAGTCGCGCGGCTTCCTCTCCTTGAAGCCCCTTCCAAAGCACGCCTTGCCCGGTGCCTTTGGCGATCTTGGTGGTATTGCCGGAGCAATTCATCAATCCGTTCGAGAGCTTCATTATCATCGCTCTCGTCACTTGCATCATCGTATTCCCCATCATATGGGGTCTCAACCGGCTCGGTTCCCGGTTGGTAAGTTGAATCCTCCTCGGACTCATAGTGCTCGTCTATGGTGTCCACATGACCGTCACTCACGGTCAGCGAGTGGCCTGCACGGCCTTGTCTCCTAGACACCCTCGATCCTCCCCGACTGCCACGTTGGGATCCTCCCGGTGCTTGGCCAGTCGGGTTCCGTCGAGTAACCTTCCCGGTACGTTCCATTTCTGAAAGAAATTTAGAATGAGTCATTAGACTCGTATCAAATGTCAATTGACGGATAGGCACTTAAAGACATCTTTTGGCTCAAATCACCGCCATACCAATTGCTAAGGGTACCATCTTAACAATTAGAGACATTGCAACTCAAGTACCAAAAGTTCTATAAGTACAAAACTTCTTATGCTCATGGTTTTAAATTTCATTTTCAAACAGAATTTTGAAGCTTCATTATGATGTTTACGGACTAAGGCTCTGATACCAATTAAATTGTCACGCCCCGGACCTAGCCGGACACGTCAACAACCCGCCGTACAGTACGAATAGTCAACCACAGTCCAACTCATCCATACTATACAAGGCGTCATGAATATCATTCACACACAGTACATCCGTAAACAAACATAATGTAAAACATTCATTTAAAACAGCGGAAGCATTAATACAATTGTTCAAGCCACACTTGGCATAACTAGGCATACAAGCCCCCAAAGTAATTGTTCAGAAAATAGTGTCCATGAGCATTAACGTAATTGTTTTTAAAACAGAACGGGAGAAGCACGAACCACGTCTTCTTCCCTTGGTCCTCCCGAAGCAACGGGCAATGGTAGCAACCTTCAAGTTCTACCTGAAACTGTGAGGTGGCCTCCCCCGTGAAGGGGAGGTTAGTACTTGGAAACATTTGATAAGTACAATAGCAACTATACTAAGTATAATCAACGTTTTAATTTCCAAGACCCTCAAAATAGGGTGATATCATAATATAAATAATAAATTATATTTCCCACTTATTATCTTTATAATAAGTAAATTCATTTATTTGTCGGCACACGGCCCTTCTTATATATTCCTTTTCATTTATCATTTGCACAACCCAACCCTTGGGTCTTATTATTTCTACGGGACTTGCTACCGCTGTCCGGGACCTCATGAGGCTCCCGGTTCGGACTCCAACATCCCGCCCCTGGACTCATACCCATCATCCCGTAGGAAGGTAAGGCCCTTCGGGGTCCTATCTTATGTGTTACCGCTACCGGAACCTAGTTAGGTCTCCGATTCGGATTCCACCCTAACCTGTGATCACGATGTAAGTCCATGCTATCCAACCCCGCTCTCTAGAGTCGGGAAGGGCCATGGTCCTTACTTATTTCCATAATTCAACCGGCTATCCACAAGGACTACCGAACACACCCGTAGGCCAATCCTATACCTAGGATCAATTTATTACTTACTTTATCTTGGGTATCCCTTAAGGCCTACCTCTAGTATAACTTAGAGTTCATACTTTCCTACCTTAAAGCATCTCTTAAGACTACTTAAGGCATAACATTTCACAATCCACTCTTAGGATCAATCTTAACAACATTTCATTTTAATGTCCAACTAGTATCTTAATACTAGTCAAATTCATACCAATAAACCAAGTTCTCAACTCATAGTCATATAGACAATTCCAACCGATTTCCTTTGAAAATATCATTTATCTCAATATTCAAATATCACTTTTAATCACTCATATATTCTAATATGAAGTAAAAAGTATATCTCAACATATGTTTCATAATCAATTCTTCTTTCAAGTCAACATACTCATAACACATGATCATACACAATTTACTCTTAAATTTGTATATCATGTTCCTTTTTCTTTAGACATAGTCTTGTCATTCTTAGGCATTATTAATCATTAATAATCCATAAAAACACATTTAATTACCTTCGGTAATCTCATGAAATTAACTCACTAATTATAAGCAACATAGTCAGCCATCCTCACCTTATGAAGTGCTGAAATAGTTGCCTTTGTTAAGCCCTTCGATCAATCCTCGTTCTAAATCGATAAGAAGATGAAACTGGGCTGTCTGGGCAAAAGCCGGCCGGCTTTGGCAAAAGCCGGGCGATGTTCGTCAGCCTGCAGCACGAACAACTTCCTATATGTGACGGTTTCCGGCGATTTCGACTCCTATCGATTCACCGACTCTTCTAAGTTAAATATCACCACTTTATAACAATATTCTACACTTTTAAGCGTGTAGAACTCATGGTTTAATTCACCATATGATTTCATAAAAATCATACACCGTAAAACTAGTTAAAAGAGTAGAAATTGTGTTCTTACCTCTTCTTCTAGCTTTTCTCCTTGGATTTCCCTTTCTTTTGCTTCCTCCAAGGTCCTTGTTGGTGTGAGCTAATCCCAGAGCTCCTCCTCCTTTGGTTTTGGTCGTGGAAGGCAAGAGGATAGGGGGGATGTTTCCTCCTCAATCAAGAATGCCAATACTGCCTAGAATGAGGCATTGGCATGAGGTTTTGTCTCAATGAGACTTCCTCTCCTTTTCTTGTCCGCACAAGCCATCTTGCCTTGTCCCCCCAGTCCTCACTTAGTCAGCTAGCACACCTAAAAACGTGGGGTGGCCCCCACTCATGTGGGAGGTCATCCCAATATGTCCCGGTGTGTGTAATCGGCCCCGAAAGTTGTTTTTCTCGGTCCGTTTTAATTATATTTTATTTTATCGGACCAAATAAAATATATCACGCGTTCCTAATAATCATGGGCCTTTAGAATAGATGTACATTCCCCAGCATTAATTTAGGAGTCTCCGAAACTTATTTCGGGCTGTTATCCGCTAAATTACCAATACCGGTAATTGGGCCCCGTTTGACCAACCGGTCAACTCCATGCCTTTCTTATGGCCCAAATAGAATATCCACCACCATATAGATGTCATCTAGACCAAGATGAATACAATATGTGGTTCGGGAATTATCGGGCGGTCCCCGGTCCCGCTGTGGGCCCCACATGCAATTTACTATTCACGTAAAAGAAATAATGAAATTTAACAATTACGTAAATTCATAAATCATCTTTCAAGGTTTATTACATAATTTACTAAAAGTAACCATGCTCGGGGACGGTGTCACAAGTTCACCCCCCCCCCTTAACGGGAATTTCGTCCCCGAAATTTACAACGATTATTCAAACAGAAATGCATACTGATCCTTCATCGAGGCCTCAGTCTCTCAAGTTTCTTCTTCCACTCGGTCAATCTTCCAAAGGATTTTAACCATCGGAACTTTCTTGCTTCTTAGCTTCTTTACTTGCCTATCAAGTATCCTTACCGGTTGCACGGCGTAGTTCAAGTCTTCCCGTATTTCCACGGGTGGTTTGTCTAGTACATGAGAAACGTTAGATCTACTTGATCTAACGGCAACGATTTGATTCTAGAGTATTCTATACAACTCTATGTTATTCTAGAGTATTCTACTCTATTCTATACAAGTGTACACTTATCTACATGAGTCTAGAATATTCTTTTAACCTCCAGGATTCTGCCCCTCTCTCTTAGGCATCTCTAGACTCCAGCTGGTACTCTGCCCGGATTATGCCGTGGCCTACTTATGTGTCATGCCGCGGCGTATTACTCTGTATGCTGCGGCATTCAGGAGAGTCATGACAATACTCAGAGGCAATGCTAGGGGATATGCTAGGTCCCGATCGACTACCCAAATTTGAAAAAGAGTTTTATTACTCTCTCCATCCCCCAATTAAGTTCCCGGTTTAACTTCACACGTATTAAGAAAACAAATTTGACTTTACTGTGGAATGCACTGTTTTGCACTGTTCAAACACTGTTTGCCACTGTTTGCCACTGTTTGACACTGTTTTGATGTAGATAATTTCCCAAATAAGGAAAGTAAGGAAGTGTGAACTTAATTTAGGGACTACCCAAAAAGTAAAGTGGTAACTTAATTAGGGGATGGAAGGAGTAGGGGTTAAAGTTTGGAGTTCCCTAGCTCTGCTGCATGTGTTACGTTGTTTGATCATTGAGACATTTACTTAATTATTGATAAAATCGTTCAACATAGCTAGCTTATTAGCTCTCGATCAATCATAATCTATACGTAGTACTCCGTATTTAAATTCTCCATAGCTAGCTTATTAGCTCATTTTACTTAACCAAATTTGATTTTTCAAGTCAATGACGTTTAACTTTAACCTATGATATGTTTATATAGAGAAAATATTAATAATATGAAAAATGTTTTTGTTAAAAATATTATCATAAAAGTATAATTTTTTTGAATTTTACATAAATATACTAGTTTAAATAATTGATCAAAATTTACCAAATTTGATTAGAAAAGTCAAAAATGGCTAAGTAAATTGAGATCGAGGGACTATTTATTATGCCGCCATCATCTCTCCTACAAACATTTTTAAGCGTTGGGATAATGAGCTTAGCTTTTTTCCTACCAACACCTAGCTCGGTACCGTAACAACGTACATCGTAATCGGAGTTTTTTTTTTTTGTTTTGATCTCTTTTTATTTAATACTTTCCTCTCATAAAAGTTCTCAATATTTTTGGCTATTTTTTAGTGAATGAGTTAAACTTTGGATAATAATATTAATTATTATATTTGTGTAAATGTATACTCTGTACAATTTATATTTTTATAAACGTATAAACAAAAGTTTAAAAAACTCATGCGCTCTTCACATTTTAAATAATTTAATTCGAAAATGTCTTTAATTTGGTCAAAATTCATCTTCATTCACAAGACCTGCGATTTCCAATTTCCAAAGCTTCTTTGCACTGGTAAAAAGGACCATTTTGTGTCTGCACGTGTTTCGAATGTACCATTTGTACGCTCTAGTTGTGTATATATGTACGACATTTTTATGGGAAACGTGTTATTTTGTACGTAGTATAAAGGAGTTGCTCATATTTTATGAATTTAAAACATATACTCTTATTCTTGTAATTTAGCTTTTATTTACTTATATTTAGGAGTTTACTCTATCTTTTATGATATCTGAACATATTATATATACTTCGTATATCATTTGTAGACAACCAAAGAAAAATCATTTTTTACCGGTCAATAAAATCTTTGAGGGTAAATATTGAATTAATAGCTTCATTCACTGATACGATAGTATATTACTTGTACATTCCTCGCGTTGATACAGTGACACGGAGAATTTAATTTCAGCCTGCATGGTTGTGAGCCAGCTAGGCAATGCCTTCTTTAGGCTGTAAAGAATTGAAATAGAAATGGAGGATTCAAGAGCAAAAGGTAAATTACCATCCTTTCTCTACTGTATAATTGTATTTAACAAATTGGTATATATGCGCATAAGGCCATCTCCAACGAGCACCAATTTTTACACCAAAATGGTGCATTTGGCAAAAAAATGCTCCAATAGCCACACCATCTTCAACACCATTTCACCATTTTGGTGGAGTGCCTTTGGCTTTACGCCATATATGTGGTGTACACCAAATCCAACACCATCTTCTTTTTCTATTTTTTTTTATTTCAAATGTGATCCAAAGTTTTGATTATTATAGTATTGACCCATTTTTAAAACAACAAATTAGGATGTTTTTACTTGGACTAAAATTTGTTGGTCTGATCTGGTCGGATTTAGTCTGGTTTGTTCTGAACTGATTTGGTCTGGTCTGATTTCTTTGTATTTTTATAACTATCCAAGTCTGGCCTAATCCGGTTTGATCTGATCTGAGACAAATTACAATCCAAGTAAAAACATCTATATAGAACAACAAATTAAAATTATTAATTTAATAGAAATAACAAAAATATAATAAAATTCAAATCGCACAATATTATAAATAATGTTTCAAATCGAAACAACATAATAACAGAATACAAATGATACTTAAGAAAATAACATAATTAAAATTACAATTAATAACACCATTATAATTAGTGAAATATTGATTATTGTATTTTAATTAGTGAAATGCGTGAAAATACATATTAAAATGGTGTATTTTATTTTGCATGTGTGAAATGTCAAAATATTAAATGTGAGGCTAATGTATAAATATATGATAATTAGATACTTAAATAGAAGAATGGTAAAAAGTTAGTAAAAAGAATAAAAAGAGAATATTCCTTTTTGGTGATGAAAATAGTGTAAAATGTTGGAGATAAAATACTGTTTGATGTGATGTTTACACCATTTTAGTGTAAAAAATGGTGTAAACTGTTGGAGATGGCCTTAGGCAAAAATGGGGGAGGGGTGAATGGTTTGCGCTATATATGGCGTACGCCATTTCTTGCACTATCCTTTTTTTGTGTTTTTGTTTCTTTCAAATGTGACCCAAAGTTTTGGTATTATAGTTTTGACCCATTTTTAAAACAACAAATTAGAAAGTTTTAGTTGGATTGAAATTTGTTGATCTGGTCTGATTTGGTCTGGTCTGAATTGATGTGGCCTGGTCTGATTTCTTTGTATTTTTATAACCACCCAAGTTTGGTCTAATCCGGTCTGATCTGATCTGAAACAAATTACAGTCCAAGTAAAAACATCCTTATACAACAACAATCAAAACAATTAATTTGATAACAAAAATATAATAACATTTAGATCACACAATATTTTAAATAAAGATTCAAATCCAAAAAACATAATAACAGAAAACAAATGGTACTTAAGAAAATAACATAATTAAAATTACAATTAATAACACCATTATAATAAAAATTAAAACATAATAAAAAACATACATAGTACATACTAATTTAGAAATTAGCAATCATTCAACCCGCATCCAGAGCCTCCAAACCCATCAAATAGATTCCCAAATCCAACTGATGATCTTCCTTCTTGAGATTTTTTTGTAAATTTTTTTATCTTTCTGCAATGATATACGCTCTCGTTTGTGGATCATGAATAGAATTCAAATCCAAGAACATAATTTTATCTTCTTTTTTCTTGTTTCTTGTATGCCATATTTTGTCGCTAGATTTGCAATTGTTCCTGTCGATCTAACGATGATTTCTCCAACATCTCTATAAGTTGCTCATTGTCGCTCTTAACTGACTTTAATAATGAGGTACAATTTATTATAATATTATTGTAACGTTTAATTTTATGTGGTTTTAGCTTGTATTTGTGAAATATTGATTATTGTGTTTTAATTAGTGAAATGCGTGAAAATACATATTAAAATGATGTATTTTAGTTTGTATGTGTGAAATGTCAAAATATTAAATGAGGGGCTAATGTATAAATATAAGATAGTTAGATACTTAAATAGAAGAATGGTAAAAAGTTAGTAAAAAGAATAAAAAGAGAATATTCCTTTTTGGTGATGAAAATGGTGTAAACGGTTGGAGATAAAATACTGTTTGATGTGATGTTTACACCATTTTAGTGTAAAAAATGGTGTTAACTATTGGAGATGGCCTAAGTATGTTAGGTTTTTGGGTTAATTTATAATTTACAGTCCTTAACCCAAAATATAAATTAACTTTTAATTTAAAATTTCTAAACAAGTATGAGAATGATTTCAATAATTTAATATCACTATTATCATCTTTATTTATGTTTTATTTCTAAATAAGTTGTAAATAAGTTTTTTACGGGACGGAGGGAGTATAAAAGAGGTCTGGAGTTATACGGAAAAAATTAAACTCCAGAGTTATTTATTTTTATATTGAAATGTTTGATTTTTAAAATCATAATTATTTGTAAAAACGAAATTGTCACATAAATTATGTGTAATAAAAAAGTAAGCATTAGTGCATTTAATTTAAAAAATATATATGCTGAGTGAATATATTGACGGTGCACGGTTGCTGGGTTGCGGTTAGCCTCGGCACTTACAGGGCCGGTCCTATCCATTTCTGGGCCTATGGGCGGTACGCTATTTTGGGCTTATATCCATGATAAACAGTAAACCATACTTGAGCAATGAAATTCATAAAATAAAGACGAGGATCACTTGATTATTATATAAGTCACATATTTGGGCAAAAGTAACAACACGAGTATCGAATAAAAAGAAAAAACAATCCTTAAAAAAGATTCTCGTAGACCACTGTGAAGCAAATCATTAATAATTGCTCCATAGGCAACCTTCTTTCCATTAATAAATATGATAAACAATAAAATTGACACATATAACAACAGTAAACTTTCTTTTAAAAGGATAAACGAAAAGAAATATTACCACATATTAACTTCATAAGTTGAGAATGATTTATTGACCGCTGATTAGAGTCTAAAGTTTAAAGTTTCAAAAGAATGAAGGTTTTCAAAGAGACAAAATGTTTGGCTGCCAAAATGACTCACGCAAGAAGATTGCAAATTTGACGTCCTCTAAAACTACAATTATGGACTCGGATATAGCTTATTGAAATTTGGAAACAAATGAATAATTAGGGTGAATTTGAGAGAAACTGGCTCTAAAATAATTAGTATATAAATTTGGTATGTTTTAATTAAATCTAATAAAAAACCTTAAAAGTTAAAAAAAAATGTGAGGACTAGAGAGACGTGTGTTTTATTTATGCAGTAACAATTGTATTGCTTTTAAAAACTACAACTCCACTGCTAAAAATTAATGTATATACTATTTTACACTTGTGTTTGTTTAAGACTCTTTATTTATGTTTTAAATTTTCAAATTATCAACAAAATTAATCATTGGGCCTAATTAATGGAACTTAAGAATAAAAAAGAAGTCTAATCATACTATATACAAAGGAAAATTTTTGAGCCTATTTTTTCTTGTATATTTTTGGGCCTAAGGCGGTCGCCCCTCTTGCCCCTTCAAAACCGGCCCCGGGTACTTAACAATAACACTACCGGTGGATAGATCAACCACAAAAGCAATTTCCGTTTCCACCATCCAGAATTGATATCAGTGATAACTGTACTTTTGTCGCTAGGTAATAATAGCATCCATCACAATACAGTTGCTCCAACTTGTCTATACTACAATCGGATGTACTCGTACATCTAAAGAGTAATATTTCAATCACATTTTGGATACGATTTTTGTTGGATTATTGTGTGAAAAACATTTTTGGTATAATTATCTCTTTAAATTAGTTATTGTCCGAGCTTGCTTATTTGGTTGCAACTTCCTGAACTTAATTTTAAGAACACAATTTTGATCATTAAATTAGTATAATTAACCCCCATTACGAAGCTTCACATTTCCCAGCTGAAGTTTGCTGATTTTGCTTCGTCAAAGAAAGCAACAAATTGAGCGAGTTCCAATTCGTCGAATGAAATTTCGGTATAAATAAATTAGTAAAGTAACTAATTATTAATTAATTATAAAGCGAACCACATAAACAGGAGCTCAAAACTTGTCGATTCCGTTTAAAATTACCCCAGATCTAATAAAAAACAAAAGGTGCGTTCCGACGGTAAAAGATGGAAATCGTAGTTAAAAATCAAGGAGAACCGTGGTAACAGAAGACAATACTAGTATTAGCTTAGTCATCTTCATCAACAAGAGTGAAAGGACAAAGAAGTGGGTAGATGGTGGTGGAGGTGGTGGTAGTGGCCGTGGCGGTTCCTGGCGGCGGCGGAAGTTGCAGCTTCCTTCTCAATCTGCCATCGAATGTGGAGGAAATCGTCAACGGAGCAGGGAAGGCGTAAGGGGCCGTCGGCGTGGTAGCCGTACACTTCGCGAGCCCTCTCTAGAAGGCTCTGCAAGAGAGGATTGTAGAGGTATGAAATTGGAATCACAAATCTCTGGATTCCCTTCTCTTCTCCTTCTTCCGTTGACCCAACTTGAACGGCGAGCCACCCTTTCTTCACCTTCATGCTCATCTCCTCTGTCCAATCCGATATCGCTCCGGAGTTCGGGAGAAAGGATTGAGCGTGCCGAGTGAGAAAAGTGGTGTGAGAATTGAGATAATCAGGTATATATATATGTTCTCGAGTGTATACAAATACTATGTTCTTGTAGAGAAAAGAAGAATAATAATTCCCCAGGACTAACACAACTATAATAAAATTAAAATAGCAGTATATTTAAAAAAAAAACAAATAGGAGTATTTTTTGAACAACAATTCTTGGTGTACACATTCTTATACACATCAGTACACTCTTGTGTCTGTGAGAGTTAACTTTTGTTTGTGAATCCCAGTCTACAGACAAAAACTGGCTTGTTTTGTCTGTGAAAAATTCTACAGACACAACAATCGAGTTTTTGTCTGTGGAGTGGGGTTCACAGACAAAAAACACTCTCACAGACACGGGATGTACTGATGTGTATAAGAAGGTGTACAAAAGGAATTTTTGTTTTTTGAAACTTGGACGAGAATATTCATATTGTTCCTGTGAAGTACTTGCTGTCTCCGCAGCCGGCCGCTTGTTGTCCGAAAATTTCAAGGCTGCATCCGCCACTAGCTGTCGTCACCGGTTGTTGGACCTCCGCTGCCACCATCACCAGTGCAATGATCCAGTTGTGTAAGGGAATTGTAGTGTAATTAATTATATTAGAGACATTAAAAGTAGAAAATTAATGTTTATTACGGAGTATTAGTTAGGAAATAGATACTCCCTCCGTCCCACTAACAATGAGATAAGAGACAGTGACACACAAATTAATAAAAAGTGGTTTATGTGGTTGGTATTGAATTGATAAAGTAATAATAAATTAAGAATGATTTAGAACCACACAAACTTTACCAAATTTGGTATGTGACAATCTTAATGGAACGGACCGAAAAGGTAAAATGGGGCAATATTAGCGGGACAGAGAGTATTTAGCTTGGACTCTTGTATGGGGAAAAAGTACTACCTCTTTTATTTAGCTTCGACTCCTGTTTAGCTTAGACTTGCACATTTGACAACACATAATTTTGACTATAATTATATTTATTAGTAAACATTACTCGTATAAAAAGTTAATATTTTGGAAATTTACATTAGTAGAAATTTAATGATATTTTAACATAATAATTTGCCTATATATATTAGTAAAAATCATAATCAAATTACGGGTATGCGAGTAGTACAAAAATGAAAATGTTGGAAGTATTAATAAAAGAACGTTTTAAGGGGTGTCCCCAACCTAGATTTTAAAAGATTTGAAGGGAATTTAGAATTCCACAAGAATCTGAGTACCATCAACTTGGATTTTCAAAACTTTTTTAGAATTTGAGTGTCCTCGATTATTTCATGGATTTGTTTCTCTTGGATTTCAGATGATTTTAACGGAATTGATATGAAAAATAACACTAATCCAATTCCACATTTCCACCCTCAGGTTTGAAATCCACCCTGCCCGTATGTATGTCTATTCTGAATTCTTCATCGCCAATCCTCCTCCAGATCGACAAATCTCTTCTCCCATGTTCAATATTTTTGGCGTCTATAATACCGCTGACCTTCTTCAAACCTCCCTCTTCAAAGGGAAAGAGTAAAGCCGTAGCAATCGAACCACCGCCACCTACTGCGTTGTTCCTCCTTAGCGTATCTTCTCTAAGGAATCCAGCGAAGCACGACCAGATCGAATTTAGCAACAAAAAAGCTTCACGAAGGGCGGTGATTGTAGCACTTCTGGGGTGGGGAAGCTCATCAGATGCAGAGCTTTAAGAGAGGGCCGGCGGTTGTGCATCCATATGCGTTTGTTCATTGAAATATAATTCAAATTCTATTGAAATCCATAGAATCTGAATCCTTAAAAATATTTCAAAATCAAAGTTGGAGACATCCCTTAGGTCTTGTTTGGTTCAAAGGAGGGGAGGGAAGAGGAGAGTCAAGGAGGGAAGGGAAGGGGAATGAAGGATTTTGATAAAATTTTGTGTTTTGTCGGAGGAAATAATACGAAAGGTTTAATGAAAATATTTTCACAATTTACTTTTATTTGATAGCTTACTTAAAAAATAGATACATGTCTTACTATTGTGAATATTACTCCTATGGTCACGAGTCATAATTTTATTTTATTTGATTTTTTACTGTTTTAATTTTATAATTTTTCATTTTTCAGTTTGGAATTTTTAATTTTTAATTTTTATTTTTTAAAACTTTTTATTTTTTATTTTAAAATTTTTAATTTTTATTTTTTAAATTTTAAATTTTTTAATTTTTTAATTTTATATTTTTTAATCTTAAATTTTTAAATTTTTAAATTTTTAAATTTTTAAATTTTTAAATTTTTAAATTTTTAAATTTTTAAATTTTTAAATTTTTAAATTTTTAAATTTTTAAATTTTTAAATTTTTAAATTTTTAAATTTTTAAATTTTTAAATTTTTAAAATTTTAAAATTTTCAAAACTTTTTGTTTTTTTTACCTTTTTATACTATAACGTTTTATTCATTCACGTAGGAGATAGATAGTTTGTGGTTATTGACACGTTTCCTCCGAAATACCCCGGAGGATTTAGAAATTAGAATGGGAGGAAGTAGAGAATTTTGAAAGTCTTCCACTTTCCTCCCCTTCTCCCTATTTCCTTCAACGAAACACACAAATTCCTCACTTTCCGTATATGAGTATACATGAATTTTGGTAATGCATGATGTAATTTTTCACCAAAAATGATGTTTGTACACACTCTTATACACACTTTTGTACACACCTATGTCTGTGAAAGTTTTTTTTTTTGTCTGTGAACATTGATGCACAGAAAATATTTTGCACAAACAAAATATTGTCTGTGAACCGGGTTCACAGACAAAAAAAACTTCACAAACATGATGTGTATAAGACGTGTATAAGGGGGTGTACATCAAGCATGGTTGATTTTTCACTCCTTAAAACAGAAAGAAATGATCAACGACGACGGTTGCAGGCATGTACGTACTATTTTTCAAAAAAGTCCGGTACCATTTTTGGGCACTCTTTGGACTTTGGTGCTTCTTTCCACCAAAGACACATTCCAATCTCACTTATGGTCTCATTTCCTAAAGTAAAATGAACATATTCCATTTTTAAGCCTAAAAAGGATTTGACAACATACTATTTAAATGAGAAACAACGATTATTACTTGCACGGGTAGCTCAGTTGGTTGAGTGATGGAAATTTAGAACAAGAGATCAAAGTTCGAATCCCGCAACGACCGTGTGGAGGATACAACGTTTGAAATGGGCTGGATCTCTGGCGCGCACGGATATATGGGTCTACTGTCACGCCACTTCGCTGACGGAGTCACCATGATTTACATCCTTCCACGTGTCTTGTCGAGTCGGGGTGGGAGATTACACCTTTTTTATCACGAGAAACAACGTTTATTAAATCACAAGGAGAACATTGTGATTGCATAGAAAGATACATCTGTGACACAAGAGTACCAATGAGGAACTAACATCTATGGATTAGATATTGAAAAGTACGTCCGGTTGACCATCACTCGAACATGAAGCTCATTTTGTTAAAGCATGTCACTGCACTTGTGAGTATAAATAAATGACTAATTACTTCCCGAAATGAAACTAACGGAAAGGATAGAATTCAAATCAAATTACAACAAACAATTAATTAACTACTTAAAAGTAATAACCTAAACTTGATAGTTCAAACCCATGCATGAAGCACAGCATGAACACCCTCTAGCTACCTCATGGTTAAGAAATAAAAACAACGTATTAATAATTTCTCTATATAAACATATAATCGGTCACAGTCAGACGTCATTGACTTGAAAAGTCAAATTTAGCTAAGTAAAATGGGACAGAGGGAGTATATACTAACTACTTACTGTTGTGATCCAGCTTATTTGGTGCTTCTGAAAGCCAGCCGCCACAAATAAACTAGTGTCGGTTTAAGTCATTGAAACTTTTCACTACGCGTAAGGTATATATGATCACGTATCATCCCTTAACCCGGAGGTGCTTGATGACGTCACACCACCCTATGCTGAAGTCATAGGTCTTACATCATTCTTTCCTCATGCTCACATTTACATGTATTAAGCAAGGATATTTACTACTGTAAGTACGTACTCCTTTCCCAATTGTTGTCCAAGGGTATTACGAAATACTTGGATGTACTACCATTATAGTGATGAATTGATTGCAGCTCTCTCTAAAAATTTACTTTTGCTTCTCTATTTGGGTGATTACTAATCATTCATCATTTTGTGAGGACTTAACATGTTATCAATCCCACCGATTTTAGTCTCACATCAAACCAGATCATATTAAATCAAGCTTCGATAATTATAAACACTATACTACAATAAAGTATAAATTTTGTAGCATATGGAAAATGTCACAATATATCAAATGCAGCAGCTTTAGTATGTTGTATTCGACTGGTGTTACAATAGATGAATTGTAGCAATTTATCATTTTACCGTAGCAATTTTTATGGTGCTACAAAATGAATGCTATACTAAGTATTTTTATACTAAAGAAAATACACATATATTAGATCAGATCATAGTTAACAAGACCAACCAAAGTAGAAAATTATAATCTACCCGTAATTGAAACATTCTTAAACTGAAGACCTCCCATAAAAAGGGATTTTAAGGTTCCATTTGAACTACTCTGGCATGTCATTAGAATCATTTTGACATTTTGAAGAGAATTGTTTCTCTTCCACCAATTACCGCCTAACACGCACATCTTAGAATATTGTGTGGTGCTACTCTTTGCTTTAAGAAAAAATACATATGGAAGACTGACGATCAAATCTTGACCGCCAAACGCAGTCTAACCATACACGTTTGCAACTTTTTATCTTTTGAGTGCTTGGATGTTGGGTCCTTCCTAATCTGCTCCTCTAATTAAGACTTGAAGAACCGAACAAGAATCAAAATCAACTTCCTAATCCTAATCATGATTAGTTGATTTGTCCAAAATTTGTGGACAAAAAAAATCAATGTGAGGAATCTTTTCGAAATGGAGGTAGTATGAGATCATTATATATAAAAAGAGCTCTCTATATTGAGAGCCTTGAAATAGAATTTGTAATTAATGAGTAGGAATTTGAAAAGAAAAATATACCGATTTAGAAGTTGTTCTCTTCACTGAATATCTCTGATCTGAATTTTTTAAGTTCTGATCTGATCTGAATCTTTCTTATTTGATCTGAATCTTTCATATCTGATCTGAATCTTTCTGATCTGATTTGAATATTTCTATATTTATAATTACGATTATAATTATTATAATTATAATTATAATTGTATTCATAAATATAATTTAAATATAATTATATTTATAATCATAATAATAATAATGATATTGTTACTATGGTTATTATTATTATTATTATTATTATTATTATTATATAATTATTATATTTATAGAAGTGATAAATCATGTTTGAATGTTTCTGATTTGATCAAATTTGAATGTTTCTGATTCGATCAGAATATTTCTGACCTGATCTGAAACTTTCTAATCTGATCTGATCTAAATCTTTTCTATCTGATTTGATTTGATGTGATCTAAATAAAATAAGAATAAGCAACAAGTAAGTAATAAGAATAAGAATAAGAATAAGAATAAGTATGGAAGAGAAGTATTTCTTATAATCTCTCTTACACCTTGCATCTGTGCGGCGCGAATCATATACATCGATTGGAATTTAAAATCAAACCATTGAAATGATAATATTTGGTGAGCATATAAAATCAATTAGTTGAAGGGAAGGTAGCGAACGATTAAATTAGCATGGTCATATGCTCCAAAACAAAGTAACAATCTATACTCGTTTGTTGTGGTCATTATTACATATATAAAGAGCTCATTTGGTGACATTTAAATTGACTGAATCGATTAATTATGTTGAAATGGATGAATTTCTTGCTGAATTGTTGATTTTGCTAATTTATGAAAAAAATTATATTTAAAATATATTTTATTAATAGAGTAAAGAAAAAAGGGTTACCACAGGGTAGCCACTTAGCTTAGTTTCTGTCCGCATCGGCATAGCCGAGGGGCGGGCCTGGGGCCTGGGGTCTCTCCGGTCTATTTTGTGGATTCTCGTCTATTGTCCTTGGCAGCTTGGCTTCAGAAGAAGGCGTTTCAAGGAGTGCGTTTGGGATCGGGGATTCGAGGTTCAGATTGGCGGCGGCTGGTTTGTGAGGTTTGGCAGTTCTGATCTCAATCCCAATTCGGCAGAATCAGTGCAACGGCGACCTTTCGAAAGGAGGGTAAGGACTGAGGACGAAGAACTGGACCTTGAAGTTGATATTGAGGACGTGCTGACAGAGGAGAGCATTCCGGGGTTTCCGGTTGTGGGAGTCTTGGTGACATATATGAAGGTCAGATTCCCAACCTTTTTACTTTTTATCACGTGTTGATATGAAATGTGTGGAAAAATTTGAGCCTTGACAATTTGAGCGTAATTTGTTGATCTTGAAGGCACTTAAGCCAGATGATATTCCGCATAAAATTGTTTTAAATGAGGCTGAGTTTTCGATTCAAGTTCATAATGCACCCTACAGTCTAGTGAATTTAGGTACTCCCAGTCGGGTTGGAAACTAATTGGAAAATTTATAAGATATGATGATAATCAGCATAATGAGAAGTGAGAATATTATATGAGAATCAGGGTGAGTTTGAATGTGGAAAAACCGTTGAAAAAGGGTACAAATCATAAGAAAGAAGGAAGGAGTTTTTGTGTGGACTTTAAGTATGAAAAGTTGCCCAATTTCTGCTTTATCTGCGGATTAATTGAGCATTCAGATAAATGTTGTCCTCTGACTTATGAAGAGGATCTAGTTCTGGAAAGGAATTTTGGGGTCCAACTTAGAGCGGGTAGCGGGGTGAAGGCTAGTCCCACGAGAGGAAGCAAATGGTTGGTCGACGGTTCATCGAGCTCTGGTAGAGACCGTAGAAATACGGGGGATAATAAGTCTGATGGTAGAATGGGTGGAGTGGGGAAGGAATCTATTTTAGAAACAGCGCAGAGCACAACTAAAGGTGTGGAGATTGAAACAAAGGAGGAGGCATCGGGGGAACAAAAATGAAGACGGTTATGGGACTCCGGGGGAGAGGACAAGCTCGTGGAAGATAGCATGGCGCTTGATGGGACAAAAAACGGGGAAGGGACGGGCTTCGACCAATAAGACCGCCGGAGCTGCTTCAACCAGTATCAGGGCTAAGGTTATGGGTGTTCGTGTTGTTCGGCAGGCTGGAACAGGAGTATTACGTCATTAATTCTATTACGTCATTAATATAAATAGACATATTGATATAAATATGAGTAAAAAAATAAATGGTGAATGTGTTATGAAAATTATAAATATTAGGAGGGGTTTGGGGGAAGGAACAGGGTTATGGGTTTAGTATAATAACAAGTATTACTCCGGTTCGGACCAAATTTATTTATTTTTTTGGTTTTTTTCATTTGTTTGGGCTCCACCGAGTTAGGCTTGATGTTTAGGAGGGGTTTGGGGGTGGGGGTGAGGGGCGGGGTCAGGGATGGGTAGTTAAGCAAAAAAAAAAAAAATAATAACCAAACCCAAGGCCCGGCCCAACCCGGACCCGGACCGGACCCGGTGGCTACCCGGGCCGGTCCCGGGTCCAACTATATAGAACCGCCGGCCCTACCGGGCCCGGCCCGGGTCCAACCCTAGCTCGGATACACTAATAGCCTTAGGAAAAGTTTGGAAAATGTAATAGTGATTGGGAGCAAAAATGGTAAATCACCCTGTTTGTGTTTCATTTCTTCACAAAATCACCCTGTTTTTGTAAATCCTTTATCACCCTTGGGGTCCGAAGTAGGGATGGATTCGGGTCCGGGCCGGGTCCGGGTCGGGCCTAGGCCCGGTCAGGCCGGCGATTCAAAAATGGTGGACCCGGGACCGGCCCGGGTAACCACCGGGTCCGGTCCGGGTCCGGGCCGGTCCGGGCCAGGCCCATTATCATTTTTGTTTTGTTTTCCTCTTCCTAATCAACCCCCCTCCCACCCCCAACCCCCCAAACCACCCCAAATGGCCCAAAATACCCAGCCCAACCCGAAAATTTAAAAAAAATTGAAAAAAAATGACCGGGCCACCGGGTCGGGCCGGGCCGGAATAGTACCGGTCCCGGGTCAGGCCACCGGCCCGAGTCCATCCCTAGTCCGAAGGCAAACTCTTTTACAAACAGGTGAGGTGGTAATTTTTCTTAAAAAATGGCCACATATAAACTCAAGATGGCATACAAGGCAACTTCTTCAATGTCGTGTACTTGTGGCACAGAATAGTGATTATTTCTCCATATAAACTCAAGCTGCGTGTATACAATTGCCCGCCTTAATCGCACAAAATCACACAGCTGTATAAATCTGCACGATAGATTTTAGTTTGAACCCTGAAATTTATGTTTTGGTCATTAATCAAACCGTACTTGGAACTTTTAGAAGAAAAATAACTCCCACCCCACATTGTGATCAGTCTAAGGTAGAATTTTTAGGCAATGATAACCAACTATGCAGGAGTTTGATCAGGGGATACAATGTTAGTACAATACATGCATTTGATCTGCGGGTGAAAGCTATAAATCCTAATCTCTCTTCTTCTCCTTTGGAATGGGCTTCTGATACATGATAATCTGGCTCAAGATGGTCCCATTCATCAATACACCAAGCACGGAACCCATGGCAACTGTCAAAAAGAACTTATCTTTTTGGTAGTATAAATATGCATAGATAAAGAAATGAACAACAATAGGCAATAGAAAAGGTTAAATATGGTTCTAGTCCTGTAAATATACAACTTGCTGATTTAGACTCCTTCCATAATACTTTTGACCATTCATCCCGCAATTTTTACTACTGTGGCTTTTGGTTCCCCTTCAACCCTCCAACAGCCTTCGCTTTAGAACAAAATTAGCATGACAGACATGACTTCAATCATTTCTTTTCAAGTGATTTCAATTAAAAAAAACTATTTTATTCGTAGAGAACTATAAAGAGATTGAAAGCATGAGTCATTTGGTTTGTTTACCCTTAATAGCTGGCTGACATGAAAAGTTTGGAAAGGATTTATGCAAACTACCCACATTATTTTCTATTAAAACATTGGTAACCCAAGAGTTGGAGAGAGACTAAAAGAAACATAATTTGCAGAGGTGAACTAAAAATGAAAGGATCTATAACGAGAAATGCTATATTTACAGGGACTACAAACATTTAATCATTTGCTTAAAAAAATACTATCCTCCGTTCCGTTTTAATTGCAACATGTTAAATTTTACACTATTCACATGCTCTACTTTGACTACATTTTACGCTATTATTTTATGAAAGTTATTTTTAAAAAAATATTGTTCAATTCATCTCATTACAAATTTTCAAAATCTGATTTTTAATATTTATTTACTAATAGAATTAAGATATAATTACGGTCAAAGACGTGCGTTGGCAAATGTGAAATGTTGACTGTTGCAACTAAAAAAGAACGGAGGGAGTAACATTTAAGCCTACTTGAAATGGGGAGAAAGGGTACCACTTGTTGGAGCCTTTTCTTGGATGCTTGTAAATACTCTGACTGCCAGATAAAAGTATGAAAAAGGGTTGAGATGTGTTACACTTAAAATAATTAATTATAACACAGCACTGCCAATGAAACTTACCCATTGAACCTCCAAAGTTCATAAAAAAGGTTAAGAAGCTCAACTCTCCCGTACTCTTGTTCTATCATCAAAAACTCATTCTCAAGAACTCTCATGGTAGAAATGCATATAATGTTATCAACCAAATAGACAGTGAATAAATGAAAATCATTCTTTCATTGAGTATAAAGTTTATTCATTACCTTCCTGACTTTCAGTAAAAATAGTTTTTAAGGTGAACATGTCACTATGTCAGCATACCTACCTTAAAGTTCTCCCATATCTGTGGAATTCTTGCAAAAAGAAATACTGCATGTTGGGAAGCCTGGAGCATTGTTTGATAGCGGCGTGAGTTTCAAGTTGTCAAGATAAAGGTATATTCAATTCATAAACAGGAAAAATTAGATTTTGAGTGTGATGCATCAAATAATACAATAATGCAGGAATTAAAGGAGAAAAGGGGAATACGATGTATTTTCTACACATGACACACAATGAGCCACAACTTACATAAAGAGCCTCAAACAGCATGGGATCAATCTTGCCTGCTAAAATAGTTGGCGCAATACCGCAGTATCTGTATTAATTGTGAGGAAATGAAGCACTGATCCCTATTAAGGACTAATTTGGAAGCTCAACTAATCAAATTACACAACATTCAACATTGTACGCAAGTAGGATACAATAATGCTCTCATCCATGTCTTTGTGCCCAAAGGTTGAGAAAAGTAGTAGATGGTTGCAACTAAGATTAGTGCTGCATCAAAGCAAAAGATCATGAATTTAGTGCAAAAAAATCATTTCATACATAAATTCAGGGTCCGTTTGAAACCTGAAAATACTAGGAGAAGAAGAAAGGAAAAGTGGAAGGAAAGAAAAAATAGGGGGGAATAAAAAATAAGCTCAAACTCAATAATGTCACAGCAATATTTGTACAAACTCATTTTATATATTCATTTTTATTATAAAAAGTTTCAATCATCTTCCTTTCCATTTCAGAGAAAGCAAAACATAATTATAAATAAAAAACTTTACTTTGCACTTTTCTCCATTACCTAGCCCTTCGCGGGAACCAAACAGGCCCTTAAGAAAGAAAAGTAGAAAGGCTGGCAGCTCCCCAACTTGAGAGGGTGCGAGTTTCTAATACCACAAGGTAAAGGCTGATTTGGAAATTATTACATAGAACACATCTTGGCCAATATATACTCGCTAAAGATTTTCAAATGTCATTGTACAGAATGTACCTTGGATCAAAAGAAATGCATACTCTCCAAAAGCTGAAAAAGGAAGCCCTTTATGAAGACAATATGCCAGTGCAATGGTATAACCAACTACTTCAAGTTCAAAGGCTACAACACTGAGCCCTCTAACACTTTTGTGTTTCAAAATCTTTAATATCTAAACATTGAGAATTGCACAAGTTAGTCACTTATCTTACCAAAGTACTACGGAGTAACAGATACAGATAAATATAATACAACCATTATGCACGACAAAAAAATACAACCATTTTTCTGCTGAAAGAACAGCAATACAAATATACAATACTAAGCTACAACCCGTGCATACACAAGCATTCTTTTAATATTTTCTATCTCATTCTTGCACAGAAACTACAGCTCAAAGAGCCCACTTTTTTTGAACAAACATGTACAGTAAGCTTATCATATTTCTCAACTAATGAATATGCAGAAAATGCAAGAGAATTTTTGATCGAATCCTTCCACGCTTAAGAACCAAAATGGTTCGAGTGTATCCATTACTCACAACTCCTCAATAACTAGCTGGATGGCCACTAAAGTACTCATATTTCAGCTCAAAATCAAACTGATTTCATCCTAAGGTCAAATTCATAGAAGAAGTAGCTCAAGGTATTGCATATGAGGTTGGTACATATTTGAACAGTTTGTGATGGTTAAACATATCCGGATGGTGGCTTATTAGAGCAGATCAATCTCAAATTATGTGTTCTCTTGATTAGTCTTAGTCGGTTCATATTGCTTGTTTGAGGGTAACAAGCTCTAATATTGCGTTTGAGTTTCATACTAAAATATTAACGTCATCAAGCAGGGAATAGATTCCAGGCCTTACACATTAAATTGCATATTTGTAATATCTGCAGATGAATACCACCTTGAATGTAATCCCTTTTTACTTATTTAAGATACTTAGGAGTTCGGGGAAACACACATCTGCAATAGCGGTTAATTGGATACATACTATGAGTCATTTAGGAGTAAAGAGTACCTGAGGAAGCTTGACGGTAGTGGAAGCAGCCACGATTGCATATCCCAGGAATTTTGATATTAATGGGAGCAAACAGTCCTTTTCTGGGAACTCGCCTTTGCTAAGAGATCCAAAGGCACAGCTAAAGTCCATTCCAAGAAATTTCAAATCCGCCATATTTTAATTGATTATCCTCTATCCAATCACCAATGACTTGCGGAGCCTCCTAAAATGAAAAAAACTGGAATAAGCTTCTTGGTCTGGGATGGGTTGGAAGGGTACCAACTGGTAAGATAGAATCTAATGCTTCATTTGTTGAGTTGAGCTGAACCTTGGTTATAAATTTTACTAGGGGTGGGCATATCAGTTTTCAGTTCGGTTTTTATCAATTTCGGTTTGGAACGGATTGAAACAATTATTTTTCGGTTTGGTTTGGTTTGGATTTGTTATTTTTCAATAACATATGAAGGTTTTATTGAATTTCTTAGTTTGGTTCGGTTTAATACGGTTTGGAAGAAATACAACCAAACTCAAACCAAATTGCATATGGTTCGGTTTGGTACAGTACGGTTCGGTTCAGTTAAACCAAACCGATATGCTCACCCCTAAATTTTACGTGGTAAAAAATAAACAAACGGAGAAAATGTGTTGACCTCAATTAATGATTTAAGTGTTAGATTATTGGACTTATACTACATGTAATATTCACAATATATTATTTATCGGGTTTAATTGTATGTTATATGTTATCTTATATTTAGGCCCAAAAATTAGTGGTCCTATGGATATTAATTTAAGTGGGCTAATAAGTTATCTAATAAGGTATAGGGCCCAAATGTGTAGAGACACATGGGCTTGACCTAATCAATGATGGGCTGATTAGGGTTAAGCACTCTATAAATAAGGGGTTATGGTCCCTAGTTGTACACGTCATTCTGTCTTTCTGCATCCCATCGCTAGAGAGATAATCCCGAGGGTGTGTATCAGCTAGAAGACGCAAACCCTAGCCTCTGTCTCCCGGATCCCTAAAGATCATCTCCGATGGAGTCAGGTACGCTTCCGCTCAGTTAATTCTCTAGATAATTTCAATATGAAGATTAAAGTATTATCGGATTTATTCCAACAATTGGTATCAGAGCCACCTTCATATTGAATTATTTGGAGTCAGTTGATGATTAAATGGAAATCGAAATTTTCTTGTATGGCTGCCGATTTGATTTGCGGCAGCATACTTGGGGGGCAGCATACTTGGGTTTCGTTTTGTCTTTTGATTCATTCTTCTTTAAGCAAAGCAGTTTCGCACGTTATGATGGGATACTGCGATTTGTATTTTTTTTTATTATTATTATGTTTCTAATGCCACTACCTGCATGGAATCGGGTCAATCGCAGAGTTAGATTTATACAATAATTCGGCAATTGATGTTGTAGTGGAATTGTACATATTTCGTAATTGTCGAATTGTTATTTTTCTGGGTTTTGTTTTGGGATCAATCAATCATGCGATTGAATAGTTTTTTTTTGGGTTACATCATCGATTTTCTGGAAAATAGATTCAATAGTCAATTATTATTTTGGATGTGGCTGAATTGATTCATAACTAATCATAATTTCAGTTTCTTTCTTTAAGGAATCAAGCCTTTAGCTTATTTGTTTTGGATTTGGAATCGATTTTGTTTTAAAACGATTAGGCCTTTAGCCGAGAATACCTATATCAAATTAAATTTTGATATGCTTCATTTTTCGGTAATTTAATTTTGGAATTTTATGGCTTTAGTAATATATTAAGTGCATTTATGTGATTATCGATTTGGTAATTAAATACTTATATGTGATTACGGGCAAAATCAGTTCCATTAGAATTGCATATTTGGAAATAAATTACTTTTATTGGTGATCATGATTTACAGTTTAAAAATGTATTATGTGTTATGGATGTATAAACCCTAATTTGTGATCACATAAAGATTGGGTACAGGTTTTACAAATTTCGTTACACATAACACATTTGCATGTGATTCAGAAAAATTCGCCCAATTTTATTTTCAGATTGTTGATTTAATATTAGCATGTCTAATATTTGGGTTGATTAATTGACGCAACATGCTGCCAAAGTAGCCTCTCTTGTTGAAATTAATCAACTCATATATTAAGATGATTGTGTACTTTCTTATTTCATGCAGATAATAATCGGCCCAAAGGAAGGTTATTATTTGGCCGAAATTTAAGTACATTTGTGATAATAAAATTTGTGATGATTATGAAGTTTTTTCGTGTGAATATTAAGTCGGTCCAAAGAAAGGCTTAATATTTGACAAGATTTTATTATCAAAATTTTATTATCACACCAAGAGTACCACTTGCAAGTCTAATTTATGTCCAAAGACAAGATTAGATGTTGCGCTAGGTATCTTGTGATGGGGATTGCTAATATTTAAATTTAAAATTAATTATAAAAATTAATTTCAATTCCTAGAGCATATCATTTATATTATTTTTGTTCTCTTTCAGTCAACAATTCTGCTGCTACAATATCTGCTAATATTAATAGCATCCCAGTGCTTAACGGCACGAATTTTAAGGAATGGAAAGAGAATGTCATGATCGTTCTCGGTTGCATGGATCTAGACCTTGCACTTCGGACTGAGAAACCCGCCGCTCTTAAGGACACATCTACCCTCGATGAAAAGAGGGAGATGGAGAGGTAGGAACGCTCAAACCGCATGAGTCTAATGATCATGAAACATGCAATTCCAGAATCATTCAGGGGCACAATGTCTGATGAGGCCGATGCCAAATCATTCCTTGCCGAACTTGAAAAGCGTTTTGCTAAAAACGAAAAGGCGTAAACTAGTACTCTTTTGAGCACTCTTATTTCCATGAAGTATAAAGGAAAAGGGAACATAAGGAAGTACATTTTGGAAATGTCTCATATTGCTTCAAAACTAAGTGCACTAAAGCTTATTTTACCTGAGGAATTGCTTGTGTATTTAGTTTTGATCTCTCCTCCTTCTCAATTTAATCAATTTAAAGTCATTTACAACTGCATTAAGGAGGAATGGTCTCTGAATGAGCTCATTTCTCATTGTGTTCAAGAGGAAGAGAGAATAAAGCAAGATAAGACAGAAAGTGCTCATTTGGCATCTACCTCTAAGGGCAGCAATAAAAGAAAAATTAAGGAAGCTGCAAATTCGGGGCCTCCCAGGAAGCATCACAAGGAAACTAAGGAAGAAACTAAGGAATCTGGATGCTTCTTTTGCAAAGGGACTAATCACAAGAAAAAGAACTGCACTAAGTACCATGCTTGGCGTGCGAAAAAGGGTATGTCTCTTGCTCTTGTTTGTTCTGAGGTTAATTTAATTTCGGTACCAAAAGACACTTGGTGGGTAGATTCCGGTGCTACTACTCACATAAGTGTATCTATGCAGGGTTGCCTGAGCTGCCGAAAACCAATTGATGGTGAAAGATACATCTATGTCGGTGATGGCAAGCGGGTTGAAGTTGAGGCTATCGGTGTTTTTAGATTATTATTAAAGACTGGTTTTTATTTGGATATGAAAGAGACATTTGTTGTGCCGTCATTTAGGCGGAATTTAATTTCTATTTCTGCATTGGACAAATTTGGTTATTCTTGTTCATTTGGAAATAGTCAGTTCAGTCTATTTCAAGATTCAAAACTTAATGGTACTGGTCTTTTATCAGTTTATGATAATCTATATTCACTTGATATAAATACCTCATATAATGAAACCTTGCATGTAAGTACTCGTGGTACTAAAAGAAAATTAACCAATGAGAATTCATTTTCACTTTGGCACAAGCGTCTAGGACATATTTCTAAAGAAAGAATTCAGAGACTTGTGTCAGATGGAATTCTTGATTCTCTTGACTCCTCAAATTCTGATATTTGTGTTGAGTGCGTTAAGGGAAAACAAACGAACAAACGGAGGTTAGGTGCCGAGAGAGCTTCAGATCTATTAGAATTGATATATACGGACATTTGTGGACCATTCCCTACACCATGTAGAAATGGCCAAACATATTTTATCACATTCATAGATGATTACTCTCGTTATGGTTACCTTTATCTCATTCATGAAAAGTCTCAATCAATAGACGTGTTCAAATCTTATAAGGCCGAAGTTGAAAATCAATTAGGCAAAAGAATAAAAACCGTTAGATCTGACCGTGGTGGTGAATACTATGGTAGATATGATGGTTCCGGTGAACAACGTCCAGGGCCATTTGCTAAATACCTAGAGGAGTGTGGAATTGTTCCTCAGTACACCATGCCAGGAACTCCTAGCATGAATGGTGTTGCTGAGAGACGAAACCGTACATTGAAGGACATGGTTAGGAGTATGATTTGTCATACTACTTTACCCGATTCACTCTGGGGAGAGGCACTGAAAACTGCAGCTTACATACTTAACAGAGTTCCCACTAAAGCTACAACTAAAACCCCTTATGAAATTTGGACTGGAAAGAAATCCAGTATAAATCATTTCCATGTTTGGGGTTGTCCAGCTGAGGCAAGGCCTTATAGGCCAAATGAAAAGAAACTGGACTCAAGAACAGTTAGTAGCTATTTTGTAGGATACTCTTAGAGGTCAAGGGGGTATAAATTTTATGATCCCACTATCAGGACTATTTTTGAGACGGGTAATGCCCGGTTCTTTGAGGATATTGAGTTTGGGGGGTGGGGAGATAAGGTTAAAGATTTTGTCTTTGAGGAAGAACATGTTACTCTTCCTTCAGTTGTCATTGAACATGATCAAGATATGTTTATTCCTAATGATGTTCAAGAAACAACTCCAGTTCATGACAATCTCGAAAACATCCCCAATCAAGTACCTGAATTTGTTAATGAGGATCAAACTCAACAACCTCAAGAACCTGAGGTGCCATTAAGGAGATCCACTCGAGAGAGGAGAAGCGCAATTCCGGATGATTATATTGTATCTCCTAGAACATGAGGAAAATTGGGAATTGGTGGAAGAAATAATTGTCTTCCTCCAAGAACAAGAATCGGGTGTTGGTTTTGCGGAAGATGATCCAATCAACTTCCGTCAAGCCATGGAAAGTTCTAACTCTCAAGAATGGATTAATGCCATGAAAGATGAGATGAAGTCTATGAGTGACAATGACGTTTGGGAGATAGTCTCATTGCCTGAAGGTATCAAACCCATTGGTTGTAAATGGATATTTAAAATCAAGAGGGATTCAAAGGGCAATGTTACAAGGTTTAAAGCTCGTCTTGTTGCTAAAGGCTACACTCAAAAGAAAGGAATTGACTATAAAGAGACTTTCTCTCCGGTATCCTCGAAAGACTCTTTTAGAACAATAATGGCATTAGTGGCACATTTTGATCTTGAGCTTCATCAGATGGATGTATAAACTGCATTTCTCAATGGTGACATTGAGGAATCAATCTATATGGAGCAACCAGAAAACTTTGTTTCGGGAGATTCAAAGAAAATGGTTTGCAAATTAAAGAAATCCATCTATGGGCTCAAACAGGCTTCTCGTCAGTGGTATCACAAGTTTCATAAAGTCATTATATCTTTTGGTTTTCAACCAAACGTCAGTGATGATTGTATATACCACAAGTTCAGTGGGAGTAAGCATATTTTCCTGGTCTTGTATGTTGATGACATACTGCTTGCTACTAACGATATAGGCTTATTACACGAAACTAAGAGATTTCTTTCAAAGAATTTTGAAATGAAAGATCTTGGTGAGGCTTCTTTTGTATTAGGAATTCAAATCCACCGAGATCGCTCCAAAGGCGTTCTTGGACTCTCACAAAAGAGCTATATCGATAAGATTCTCAAAAGGTTTGGTATGCAAGACTGCAAACCAGGAGATACCCCAGTTTCTAAGGGAGACAAGTTTAGTCTCATGCAGTGCCCTAAGAATGGTTTTGAATCTAAAGAAATGAGGAACATTCCTTATGCTTCGGCTGTAGGAAGTTTGATGTATGCCCAGGTTTGTACAAGGCCTGATTTGGCATACATTGTTGGGATGTTAGGCAGATATTTGAGCAATCCGGGAATGGACCATTGGAAAGCAGCCAAAAGGGTCGTGCGATATTTACAGAGAACAAAGGAATATATGCTCACATATCGGAGATCAGATCAGCTTGAGATCATTGGGTATACCGACTCTGATTTTGCTGGACGTCAAGATAGCTTGAGATCCACTTCAGGCTACATCTATATTCTAGCTGGAGGAGCTATCTCCTAGAGGAGTATCAAGCAGACTCTTACAGCTACTTCCACCATGGAAGCAGAGTTTATAGCATGTTATGAGGCATCCAATCAGGCATTATGGCTGCGAGATTTTGTTAGTGGACTACGCATAGTGGACAGCATTGAAAGACCGCTTAAGTTATTGTGTGACAATAGATCAGCAGTCCTCTATGCTAAGAACAACAGTAGTTTGACCAAGGAAAAACACATTGGGGTCAAATTTAAGGCTGTTAAGGAACGAGTACAAGAAGGAAAGTTATCTATAGAGCACATTAGCACAAACTCCATGATTGCGGATCCGCTCACTAAAGGATTACCACCCAAATTGTTTCATGAGCATGTTGCTCAAATGGGTGTCAAATCAGTTGAGGATTATGAGTTTTAGTGGGAGTTTGTAATGTTTCTATGTTTGGTTAACTCAAGTTTTAATGTTATTTTCTGCAGAAATAAAGTTTAAAGTTTTATGTACTATTACAGTTATATTATTGATCTCAGGGTGGACCAGTTGGAAATAGACATTCTATTCCAGACCACACTATATGTTATTTCCACGCTACACACCTATACTTGATCCATGTCGTTTATTATATTAATATATGTGATCATTGATGGGTCTAGTTATTCAAATATAGCGAAGACTTCTTTGGTCCTATGTTGATATAATTAATGGACCGGATTGATTAAGGATGACTACAGTTTGATAGCAAAATTTTGGAGCTCCTAAAGTAAACATACAATTCTAAGGATTGTGTATACATGTGTATGTCGTCCAAGTGGGAGATTGTTAGATTATTGGACTTATACTACATGTAATATTCACAATATATTATTTATCGGGTTTAATTGTATGTTATATGTTATCTTATATTTAGGCCCAAAAATTAGTGGTCCTATGGATATTAATTTAAGTGGGCTAATAAGTTATCTAATAAGGTATAGGGCCCAAATGTGTAGAGACCCATGGGCTTGACCTAATCAATGATGGGCTGATTAGGGTTAAGCACTCTATAAATAAGGGGTTATGGTCCCTAGTTGTACACGCCATTCTGTCTTTCTGCATCCCATCGCTAGAGAGATAATCCCGAGGGTGTGTATCAGCTAGAAGACGCAAACCCTAGCCTCCGTCTCCCGGATCCCTAAAGATCATCTCCGATGGAGTCAGGTACGCTTCCGCTCAGTTAATTCTCTAGATAATTTCAATATGAAGATTAAAGTATTATCGGATTTATTCCAACATTAAGGTGTTGTTTGGATTGTCTTAACTCGTATAAGTGATATTGAGTTTTATATTTACCATCTCTATTATTGAGTTTTATATTTACTATTTATATTAACATCCGTATGTACAACCAAATATTGGGACCCATACTCATGCACCCATCTAGCCTATACAAGCAAGCCTTCTTCCATTGTAAGTGTATCAGAATACACATGTAGTAAGCAATATTTCCTGCAAACTCTCTTCCGTCAAATAATGAAGTTGATGAGATTTGTTAAATCCTTGTTTTGTATTATCATTTCTATCATGGTATCAGAGACTAGATCCTACAAACACCTTTTTTAATCACCACTTTCTCACCCCTCTAACCATTAAAACATGGCCGGTGAAGTCGAGAAAAAGGAGGCTGGAAGTACTCCGGCCGGCATCATTATCGATTCCATGTCTCCATACTTCATCCAATCCGGAGACAAACCAGGTGATGTCTATGTAACGGTACCACTTCGTGACGGCAACTATGGGGATTGGCTTGATGAAATGACCAATGCCCTTCATGCCAAAAATAAAATTGGCTTCGTTAATGGCGACATCCCAATTCCGAAGTCGGATTCACCATACCTTCCATATTGGCAACGAGCAAACGCCATGGTTAGGGGTTGGTTAAATAATAACATGGAGATTGAGCTCCGCCAAAGCGTCAAGTTCAAAACGGCATGTGATACTTGGGCCGACTTGGAAGAACGGTTTGGAAAGGAGAGTGCTCCACGTGCTTATGAACTCTGTTGTTCCCTTGGCAACGTCAGACAAGATAATCAATCGGTCTCTGCATATTTTAGCCGGCTTCGTCGGATTTGGGATGAAATAACTTCCATCAACACCGGCCCAATTTGTAAGTGCGGAGGATGCTCGTGTAATATTTCTAAACAAATCACCGAAGCTAGAGATAGAGACCGACTCTATGATTTTCTAATGGGATTAGATGACTCCTACGGACAACTCAAAACTCAAATCCTAGCCACTAGGCCGGTCCCAACACTAACGGCCGCTTATCACCTCATCTCAGAAAGTGAGCAGCATCGCTCAATAGCGTCCACTCGAAAACAACCTGTTGATAGTGTAGCATTCAAAGTCCAAGTGAGGAAGGGTGCAGATTGTCATACAACCCAATTGGAAATGCCAATCAGCTATGCACCCACTGTGGAAGGACAAACCATACAAAGGAGAGCTGCTTTGAGTTGATTGGATACCCACCAACGTGGAAATTAGGAATAAATGGAAAATCTCCACCCTTTCGGCCAACGGAAGTGAGAAAGAATTTTGTGGTGCGTGGTCATGCAGAAATGCAGTCACGTAACCCAGATTTTCAACGTGGAAATGTCAAGAAAGTGGGTCAAACAAGAGCAGCGTCACACGTCCTGGGAAACTCTACACCAATTCCTACGTCTCCACTTTCGACGGATCAATTACATCAACTTGCGCAATACATGCAAAAGGAGTTTATGAACACTGCCACCTCATCAAATGTACATGCAAATGCAGCTTCTAAACCCGCATGTGAGCGGCCATGGATTATTGACACCGGGGCGACAGAGCACATCACGTGTGACGGTGATAATTTATTCAACGTTACAACTCATAATCATGAACCCTCCGTTCAAATTCCAAATGGAGAAATTATTCATGTTCGGACAGTTGGGAGTATATACCTTCCCAACGGATTCCTTCTACGCCGAGTCTTATATATACCACAGTTTAAATGCAATTTAATTTCTGTCAGTAGACTTGCCGATGACTTCAACTGGACACTCACATTTTTTCGGGATTTCTGTATTTTTCAGGACTTACTTTCGAGAAGGCTGATTGGGGTGGGTAAATTCCGCGACGGCCTGTATTTTCTGGACCCTCCAGAGAAAGGAGGGGTGGCAATGTCAGTTACTCTTAATTTTGAATTATGGCATCAACGTTTGGGACACGCTTCAGATAAGAGACTTGAGCACATCTCCATTCTCAAGGGACTCAAACAGAAAAATAATTTTTGTGATTCATGTTTACGAGCCAAACAGACTCGTTTACCTTTCCCTACTAGCACAAATAAAAGTGCTCGTTGTTTTGAATTGATTCATTGTGATATCTGGGGAGGTTACAAATGTGAATCTCTAACAGGAGCACGATATTTTCTGACAATTGTTGATGATTTCTCTCGCGGAGTTTGGGTTTACTTAATGAAAAATAAATCCGAGGTTCCCCAACTCTTGATACAATTTTGCAACATGGCAGCTACTCAATTTGACCAGAAGGTCAAATGCGTCCGATCAGATAATGGAGTGGAGTTCATACCACTATGCTACTCAATTATTATAAAGAAAATGGCATACTCATTGAAACATCTTGCACTGACACTCCACAACAAAATGGGATAGTCAAGCGCAAACATCGACACATTTTAGAAGTTGACAGGGCTCTCCGTTTTCAATCTGGGTTGCCAATTAATTTTTGGGGCGAATGCGTCCTCAATGCCGTCCACCTCATCAATCGTACTCCGTCACCAACAATTAATTATCAAAGCCCTTATGAGGTCCTTTTTAAGCGGGCACCAAATTATGATCATTTACGAGTTTTTGGATGCTTGGTATATGCTCATGATAATAAACGAAAGGATAAATTTGATGAAAGGGGGAGTTCCTTGCATTTTTCTCGGTTATCCACCAGGTCAAAAGGCTTATCGAGTTTTTCATTTAAAAAATATGTCAATTATTAGTACACGGAACGTGACATTTTTTGAGCAGCATTTCCCGTTCAAAATCTCATCTGGCAAGGACGACACTTTCTCTGAAATTATTAGCAAAGTTTATCATCAAATTTTAAATTTTGACGTTTCTCATACACAAGGTTGCTCCCATACACATGCAAAACTATCCTCCTTTTCATCTGTAAGCGAGAGCAGCAACTTTTCTCCCAGGCTGGCACCCTCACAATCACATGATCGACCTCACAATCAAGAAGCATGTCAACCCATGTCTGAAAATATCAATAGCCTTGGTGGTCCTCCTGACACATCCACTCAACCACATGGTGCAGACACATCACCTGCCACAATACATGATCCCCACATGGATAAAGCTTTCCCATATAATACACCACCACCCACGAACGTAAATCAAGGACCCCAACTCAGTACAGATGTAATCACAGAACCTGCCAACACCCATCAGATTGAGCTTCGATGTAGCAACAGGACACGTTCTCATCCCCGTCATCTTGAGGCTTTTGAAACTGACTTACCCACCTCCAATTTGGCTAACTCGACGGTATATCATATTTCTCAATTCCTAAGTTATGACAAATTTTCCTCATCGCATAAAGTTTTTTTAGCGGCCATCACCTCTCGTGATGAGTCAAAATATTTTTCACAGGCAGTTCAAGATCCCCTATGGCGGACTACTATGCAGGCCGAAATTAAAGCTTTGGAAGATAACGGGACTTGGTCTTTGGTCAACCTGCCTCCCGGAAAAAAGGCCGTTGCTTCCAAACGGGTGTACAAAATTAAATACAAGCCCAACGGCGATGTTGAACGTTACAAATCACATTTGGTGGCCAAAACTTTTACTCAAATTGAAGGAATTGATTTTAATGAGACTTTTGCTCCGGTGGCTAAATTAGTCATAGTTTGTTGTCTATTAGTTGTTACCGCGAAACGAAATTGGGTGGTCCACCAACAGGATGTCAACAATGCCTTTCTTCATGGAGACTTACATGAGGATGTTTACATGCGCATTCCTCAAGGTTTTTCCAAACTTGGCGATAATCGCGTTTGTAAACTTCACAAATCCTTGTATGGGCTTCGACAGGCCTCTCGCAACTGGTACCAAAAATTCACTCGGGCACTTCTCGACATTGGTTTTTCCCAATCTTGAGCAGATCACTCCTTATTTATCTACAAACTTGGTTCTATAACCACCTTTGCGCTCATTTATGTTGATGATGTTATCTTGGCCGGAAACTCCTCACCTCACATCACACATGTCAAGAAATTTCTGGATGAGACATTTAGCATCAAGGACTTGGGTCCTCTTAAATATTTTCTTGGCATTGAGGTGGCACGCTCTCCTGACGGTTTTGTCTTGAGTCAACGAAAATACACACTAGACATTATGCAGGAAGCCGGCTTACTTGGTGGACGTCCAAGTCAATTTCCAATGGACCAAAACTTGAAGCTACGACCCGATGATGGGAGTCCACTTGTTGACGCCTCCTCTTATCGGAGACTAATTGGTCGACTGTTATATCTTACTGTGACACGACCAGACATTGTTTTTTCGGTGACTCAACTTAGCCAGTTTCTGAGCAACCCATGACAATCTCACCTTGATGCCACCACTCGGATTCTCAGCTACCTTAAAACAACGCCTGGCCAGGGAATTTTTCTTTCATCAGATTCTGATTTCAATTTAACTGGATATTGTGATGCCGACTGGGCCGGTTGTCCCTTCACTCGGCGTTCTAGCGCAGGCTACCTCATCCGTCTCGGAACCTCTCCCATTTCTTGGCGCACCAAGAAACAATCTGTCGTCTCTCGTTCTTCTGCAGAAGCTGAATATCGAGCTATGGCCGATCATCGTTAGTGAAATCTTATGGCTTCGTTGGTTGCTCCATGACCTCACACTTCCGCAATGCCATCTCACCCCTCTCTACTGTGACAATCAGGCCGCTCGACACATCACCCTTAACCCTGTCTTTCATGAACGCACCAAACATGTTGAAATGGATTGTTATTTTGTTCGTGAACGTGTGGCCAACGGGGATATTAAACCATGTTATATTCCTACCGCCGATCAAATTGCAGACATTTTCACCAAAGCTCTCGGTGCTCATCGTTTTCAGAATCTTCGTAGCAAGTTGGGTGTTCGGAATCTTCACACTCCAACTTGAGGGGGAGTATTGAGTTTTATATTTACCATCTCTATTATTGAGTTTTATATTTACTATTTATATTAACATCCGTATGTACAACCAAATATTCATGGTTTTAAAAGGCGAAACGCACCTACGCCTCAGAGGCGTAAAAGCGCAAAGGCGCTATCAAATCGCCTGTAAGGCTTGAGCATCACCTTCCACTAACAAGGCTAACGCCTTTTTTTGCTGAGGCGGTGATGCGATCCCAGTGCGCAAGGCGTAATTGAGGCGTACGCATTTCACTAAACGCAACTTGGGCTCTTTTTTTTGAACTATTGGGGGCCTCGATTTAATTTTTCTTTAAAAACTACACGTTTATCTCTTAGGTAACACACGACATCCCTAGGTAACTATTTAATTACCTTCCACTACTACTATATTAAGAAACGGCTTGAAAAACTCTCTCAGTCGAAGGCTTGAAGCTGAGTATGTAGACTTCGATCTTTCAGAGTTGCTTTCATTCCGGGTATTATTAAGTAGATATACTAAAATATCCCAACGACCACTTGTATAGAATATCCCACCGTGTACAGCATACTTCTATAGTTTCTTGTTGTATTTATTGTTTAAGTTAATTTGTTTTAAATTTTTAATTATTTAAAAGTTCAGGTTTGAAGTAAATAGTCTGCTACGTATTTAATGCTTTTTCAGCCAGCAAACTATAAAATATTCCACCGCCTCACTATAGTTGTTATGCACTTATGCTATTATTAAGTATTATGGTTGTCAACTTGTCATTCAATATTATTATTTTATTAATTTATTACTGTACTATTGGCCTACAGTTTAAACTTTAAAGTGATCATAAAACTATCATTTAGCTTATTTATTTGTCCTGGAATTTTAGTGTTTACGTTGGTTTGAGTTTTGACTTTGGCATTTCAATTTTATGGTATTCTGACTTGGATGTTTTATAGTTATGTTATTTTTACTTGATTTTGTTTAGATGGGATATTCTTTTAAACATTTAAGCAATTAATTTTGAGGCTTACGCCTCGAGGCTTACGCCTCGTGAGGCTACGAGCAAATGCCTCGAGGCCCGATTTCGCATTTCAAAACCTTGCAAATATTGGGACCCATACTCATGCACCCATCTAGCCTATATAAGCAAGCCTTCTTTCATTGTAAGTGTATCAGAATACACATATGTAGTAAGCAATATTTCCTGCAAACTCTCTTCCGTCAAATAATGAAGTTGATGAGATTTGTTAAATCCTTGTTTTGTATTATCATTTCCATCAAGTGAATTAGATGGATTTAATTACGGATATAAATCAAATGTATGGATTAGGATGTTTTTAATTGGATGGTTTCAGTCTCATACCAAATCGGATTAGATTTTAATAGATCATGCCAGATTTAAACACATCAAACCAGATCTCATCAGACCTGAACAAACTTTAAACATCCTAAGTGTGTATTATAAATAAATAATACTTTGGGTAACAAGTGAAATTTATACCATATAACAAAACATGGAATGATCACAATTTTATTTCTATTTTCTTGCAAAGTGGTAAATTTCTTTGCAGATTTTCAAAGATAAATCTCTCTCAATTTGGGAAAAAAAACTTATGCTAGTTATTTTTACCCTGAAGAATGTTTTCTACCAAATACGCACAATACTGCTAGTTGTTTATGAGCATATCAAGAAATATAATTATTAATCCGAATAAGGTTAATCTCAACTTAAGTGAGAGATATGATATTTTCACCATAATGTAATTCCCATCAGGACAATCTTGTACGTTTTTTAAATAATTGCTCCTTTAAGATCTGAATAGTATCCATATTCATATTTCATTTACTCAACTTATTTTAATTCTAAATAAAGTTAGTTTAGATGTAAACATATACAACACTCATTATGTATCAATTGCATGCTCATAGAAGCATCTCATATGCCATATGTATGCTACATTTAGATATGCACATAATTTCTGTCCCGCTAAACCATAAAAGGTTAAAAGTGTAATTGAGCTGATTTGTACTTGAACAAATCTAGAATCATGTTGAAAAGTACTACGAGAGGAGTAAACAAACCTACACTAATGATGTGTTGTGGCCTGGAGTTCCCCAACAACAACGTTAATAGTGGTGATAATCATAGTTTAAATAATGTATACTACCAAAAAAGGTCAAAATGTAATATAATAATGTGTATTTAACAAAATTTATTTTCAAGTATTAAATAACATCTATTGCAACAAAAAAAACACAGACAAAAAATAAATATTATTGGAATAAGAGTTTTCATCAAAATCAAATACAAAAAAAACACAATTTTACAACTGTTCTCTACGTGTTTTCATCAATTGATATCGCTTGATAATGACCAGTGATGTCAGGCGCAATAGCGCGCTATGGCGGAATAGCATTGCGGCAAACATGGAAGGCGCTACGTGGAGGGCTCTGGCGTGGCGTTTGGGTGTAGCAGCCATAGCGCCCGCTATCGCAGTGGTGCGTAGAATCCGAGAATGGTATGGCAGGCGCTAACGCGGCGCGTTTTATGGTAAAGCAGAACTGCGCATTCTGGGATGGGTTTTAGCGTTTAATCTTTTAGCCCAGACATAGAAGGGGTAAATTAGACTTTTAAAACAATATATTAACCAACTTAAAACCTTACACGTACGTCAAAGGTTACTAAAAGCTCAAAACGAAGCCACCTTTTGAAAATACTCAGTTGAACCTCTGCAATGACTTCTCCAGGAACGATGATCCTCTGCGATGACTTCACCAGGAACGACGATCATCTGCGATGACTTCTCCAGGAACCTCTGCGATGAAAATACTCAGAAACTCAGTTGAACCTTCTGCTGCAACATCTTCTTCCCCAGCCTTTGCTGCAGACCTGCAGTCTTCTGTTTAAGCCAACAGGAGAATTTTGACTCCCACATTCGTACATATAGACCTGCACCAACTATAGTGACCAAGCCAACACACACTATGCAACATCTTCTTCCCCAACCTTTGTTGCAGACCTGCAGTCTTCCTTTTAAGCCCACAGTAGGTTAATCTTCTTCTCGTATGGAGTCTAGTCAGTCCACTCTCTTCTCGTATGAATTCAAAGGGCTTGCAAGTCATATCTAAGTTTTTTGACTGTTAATTTGTCAAGGCTTAAACTCTTACACTAGAACCTTGTTTTTGACTCAATGTTTTGACTTAAGATGTTTTAATTATTAATAGCATCTTATGTTTTGCTCAGTAGTCTCTTTGCAGACCTTAGATGTACCTTAAAGGTAATAGATTTACCTTAAAGGTAATAGATGTACCTTAAAGGTAATAGATGTACCTTACAGTAGTTAAAACTTAAAACATATGCTTCCAATAAGGCAAAGAGTATTTTTTTTCCATATGTATGTATTACATATGCTTCCAGTAGTTACTTATCTACTATATTTGAAAGTACTCTAAATAGCGGTCATCCCGCTATCCGCTATACCGCTATAGCGTTTTTGGGGCTGCCCGCTAAGCTCCTCTATCCGGGATTGACAACATTGATAATGACATGATAAGTCCAGAACCAAATTGGGTCTAGAACAAATTGGGTCCACAAAAAATTGAGACGATCACATATAAGTCAAGAACCAAAATGGGTCAAGAAAAAATTGAGAAATACTTTATAATTAAAGGGCCGAATGGGTATTAAATATATCCAATTTCTTGAAATTGGAAAGCTGGAATTCGAACCAAAGCCCCCAACTTCAAGAAGCTAAAGCCTAAAAGCCAAAAATGGAATTGAAATTACAGAAAAGAACTTAACGAAGAGTAAAGGTAGAAACCTGGATGAAGGAGATAGAATAACGGATGGGGCGGCCGAGTGGCCGAGACGACTGCCGATTAGCGCCTGCGTCCTTGCTGCGTGGCTGTGGACTGTGGTCTGCACTCTGCAGGCAGCGGAGATGTCAAATGTATTTGGGATTTTGATTTGTGGCTTTGACGAACAAGATTGATATTTCCTAAGTTGGGCACTTGGGCCTCACTTTTTATTAAGGTTTTTTTAGGGTGGGCCTGATTTATACACGTGTGATGCATGGCATGTTATTCAACTCTATATGTATTTCCAAATTATTTAGATCATCTCCAATCCTATAATATGCACGGTGCACATGTGGCGTGAGAGATAACTACATAAATATTAGTAAATAAATTCTTTATCTCCTTATTTGAATGATTTTATGCAGTTTTGGTAAGTTTTTCTCCACAATGTCAAGGAGACCGTCTAGATATTGACATTGCAGTTGACATTGCAAGGGGAAACTTACCAAAATTGTATAAAATCATTCAAATAAAGAGAGAGATAATTTATTTGCTAATATTTATGTGATTATCTTGTATGTCACATGTGCACCGTACACACTATAGCATTGGAGATGCTCTTAGTGGGAATGTCTCGTTATGCCCATCTTTCCTAATGTCATTTCATTTATGTCTCCTCATAATCTATTTTCCAGTATAAACTTCCACCTTTTTAATCTTAACTTTTATATTTCAAAAATAACTTAAATCTCAAAACAAAACCCAAATTCAGAAATCATCAATTGGTAGCACCGGAGTCTGGTTTGTGAGTCCGTCCACCGTATAACCGGTTGTACGGTGCGGTGGCATTTTTGTAATTACTGTGAAATCATGATTTCTGCTAAATGAGCATTAGTGCACTGTTAATGAGCAATAGTCCAATTTTAATGAGTATTAAGAGTCTAATAATGAGCATTGTGTTATTACAAGAAAGCTGATACCACAACTACAAAAATGGTGGTATTTTCATAATTTCAGTAAAAACGTGGTTTTCTTTAGATGAGCATTGACACACTTTTAATGAGCATTAGACCTATGCTACAGAGCATTAAGAGTCGAATAATGAGTATCGTGATATCAACTTCATATATTGTAATTCACTTTATTTTTCGTATTTTATCTTTTATAAGAACTTATTAAATTATATCTATAATCAATTTTTATGAATTTCAATATGCAATGTAATGTAATATGCTACTTTTGAAATATGCATTGTTATGACATTTTAAAAATGAACATTACATGAGTAGCAGTTGAACATACATAATTTAGAAAACGAGCATTTATATGAAACTCATAACTATTTTTAGTTGAGTATGAAGACATTTTAATTGAGCATCAAACATCATCTATTGAATATTAGAAACATGCAATTGTGTATCATTGTATGTGTCTTCATATCTATAATTAACTTTTACGTGAATCTAATGTAACATGGTACTTTTGAAATATGCATTGATATAACATTTTAAATTGAGCATAATACCAGTACAAAATGGGCATACATTACTTGCCAAATGAGCAATGATATGAAAATCATAAGTTTTGTTAGTTGAGCATCAAAACATTTTTATTGAACATTAAACTTGCTCGATTGAGTGTCAAAAATATGCAATTGATTATCATGACATTTCTTCCCATTATATAATCTGACTCTTATGCGGATCTAATATGATACTTTTGAAATATGCATTAATATAACATTTTAAAATGAGAATAAAATCAATATTAGATGAGCATACGGTACTGACAAAATAAACATCAAAAAATTCAAAAACTCATTTGAATTCTTTAATGTGTTCAAATATTCAATTGTGTATGCTCATTTTTTCATCGTTATACTCATTCAAATATTACACAAATTGTTTTCTATAATATATTTATCTGGTAAATTCGTTATTATGAATTGTGGATGCAAATTTATTTTAAATTATACTAGTATAACACAAAACAGACGTTAGTAATTAACATACAATATGTAATAAACTAAGAAATATTCATCTTAAAACTAAAAATATAGAAAACAAACACTTATACCTAAAATATTTTGCACAAATTAAAAAACTTAAGTTAGAAGGTGATTGAAAAAAAAAGACAAACTCAAACATTAAATAAAAAATAAAGTAAAAGATCGTTACAGAAAACATAAAGAAAAGAAAGGCAACAAGTAAAATAAAGAAAAAGAAAGAAGAGAAGCAACAACACAAAGCAACGAAAAACAAAAGAAAAGAAAAAGAAAAAAAGATAACTTGAAAGAAGAAGGTACGGCGGAAAACAAAAGAAAGGAGAGAAGAAAAAAGAGAAACTCAGAAAGCTCAGGAGGAACCGAGGAAGGTACGGCGGAAAAGAAAGAAAAGCAAGAAAAATCACTAAGCTTATTAATATCCCGAGAGTTGGACTAAATTACAAAAAAAAGGTTGTATCATGTCCTAGGTACAGCCGGTTGTACGATAGTATTTGTCCTGGTTCGTCTATCCTCATGACCAGTCAAGTGAAGAAGCAGACATGATGGTTGTTCCCCTCCTGCCCAATGCCAGTTGCGCCTCCGGCCTCCACGACTCCACCCTTTGTCGACTGCCCTCCGTCCTCTGTGGCTCCACCCTCCACCCTTCACCCTCGACCGCTGCTTGCTCGACTACTCGTTCTGCTCGCTGAATTGCAGGGTGACTGCCTACTTGTTGATTTTCGATTTGAAGGTACGTGTTTGACATTTTCAGCATTTTACTTTCGTGTTAATTTTTGTTGTAATTCACATAGTTAAGCGTTATTCCTGTTTTTTGATTAACCGGATTTTAATAAGAAAGGAAGTCATGTCTGAAAGTTAGTTTAAATAATTTGTGTTTTATCACGCATGTATCTTCTTCAAGTATAGTAGGATAGATATGACATGCTTTTTTATCCTTTAGGTTACTTGTAAATTTATATTAGAAAAACGAGCTTGATATATTGTACATTTATATATTGTGTAGTAATAATATTTGTATTTCTGATCATGAAGAAATAGAATTAAAAGTGTATATAATATGTTGTTTTTCCTTTTTGTTTCACTTTGTTGTATTGTATTGTTTTTTGTTGCATCTTGTTGCTTTTTGTTGCATCTTGTTACTTTTTGTTGCATTTTATTGCTTTTTTATCATTGATTAACGCCTGATTTATTTTCTTTATTTTTTATTTATGTTTTCATTTTTTTTATGTTGTAACAAAGGGACTCTATAGTGACAGGATTCCATATAATAAAACCATCAGCAAGAAACAAAAAATAAACAACAAAAAACAAAAATCAACAATAAGAAACAAATATAAACAATAGGAAACAAAATATGAAAATTCATTACATTTTATCCTTTTTTATGGTACATTACGTTTTATCTATTTAACAAATTTTGAATTATGTATTTCTGAAATTTTATTTATATTTTTTTATTGTCGATAAAATTTAAGTTTTAAAAATTAATTTGTATTTCTATTGTTTCCTGTCATGTTTTATTTTACATTCAATATGAGTAAATATTTTTCTAGTTTTTTGTTGCATTTCTACATGTTTTTTTCGTCTACATTTTTCTGTCATTTTATGGACTTTGAAATGTTTAGCTATTGATTATTTTAACTTTCTAATATTAAATATTTATTTTCACTTTTGATTTCTTAATTTGTAATTTTATAAATTTGAATTTTTTATTTTTATTGATTTATTTCTTTTAGAAGTTTAAGATTTTTGTTTTCAATTTAAATATTTATCCTCAATATTTTATTTTTCAAAGTTTTTACGTTTTAGTTTACATCTTTTTACAATTGAAAAAACGTTTTACATTATTTTGAACCGTGTTATTTTTTTAAATTTTTCGTATCTTACTTTTTTCCCTTGTTCTATTTATTTTCATTATAATTTTCATATTTGTTATTTCCTATTAATTTTATATTTCTAGTACTGATTTTTTAAGAGATATTTCTAGTACTTCTTTGTAATATTTGTATCATCTTTTACTATTCTAATCATTTGCATGCTTTTTCAATAGTCTAAAAATTATTATTATTTTTTATTTAAATATTGTACTTCTTTTTATAAATCTCTTATTTTCATAATTTCTGAGATTCAGAAAATTTTCAATTTGTACATATTCTTTATATCTTATATCATTTCTTTGAGTTTCTCTAGTTTTTCAATTTTTAATTTTTTCAATTTTTAAGTTGCAATGAATGGTAAGTACCACATACGTAGTACGGTAGTAGTATACTCTGTATACTTGAGAGTGGGGCACGATCGAGGTGGTTTTACGAGTTAGAGTTTTTTTAAGCTTACTGTTGTATAGTTTAGAGTATCTTTAATGGGAGACCGTCAACATTAAAAAAAAATATGACACATGACAATGCATGATTGGAATGTTTAGCCATGTAGGAAGAATGTTAAGACCCACGTTGCAACGACTTGATAAATCAGAGAAATGGTCTTCAGTGGGAGACCAAATACACCAGCGTAATGCTCTCCACTTTGCAACAGATTGCACAAGAGAGAGGTGGGAAGGTGAATTTTTTTAGTGGGTAGTTTTTTTAGTCGGCAGGATATTTCTTAACCCCCCAAAATGGCTGACGTAACATGTGAACGGGCATGTTAAACGAATACATTGATGTAAACAGTGTCAAATTTATTTTTTGACAAGTCAGCATTACAAGAAAATTTACATGTTGCATTGAAAACTAGTTTTTTACACCGATGTTTAAAGCGGATGACGTAGCCATCATTTTTAATGTGAACAGCTTCGGATCGGAGATGCTCTTAGATCTATCATTGAAGAGTTATGCTAGAGGTACAAAAAGTCTTACAAAATGGGGTATGTGGCATCATCACATTATTTAACACATCACATCACATTTACAACACTTTTACATCAATGGTAATTAGAATAACCACATCACTTGTTTGTAAATTTTTTTGTAAGTGTGTTTTTACTTCTAGCATTTTTCATCATTGAAAGGGACATGTTAGCTAGAATATTTTTGAAAATAAAAATGAAAAGTGCAAAAACTGATATTATTTTCAGATTTTGGTTCGCTTGTGAAAAGTGTAAGAACTGAAAAATTCCCAATTATTTAAAATTAAAGTAGCTCTAATAAATAAAATCTAAATTAATTTCAATAAATTATGTCTTGTATATGGATTCATTTAAAAAAATTATTTTCACCTACTTCATTTTCAGACTCGTAAACATGCCTACCTGCGACTTTAATGCCCATGTGTTAATTGCTTGTTATGTAACTTACAATACTAAGAGTGTGTTTGCAAGAACTTAAAAATACATTTTTATGATTTCTTTGATTGGTGGGAAAAGCTAAATCAAATGAAAAGCTAGAAGCATGGAGAGTGATGATTTTAAATGTTTTTCATTTTTTATGACATCAAAATGCACTTTTTTCACTTAATCAAACACTCTAATTTTTACTTTTCAAAATTACTTTTCTTTTCAAAATACTTTTCATATAATTTCTAAAAAACACTTCTAAAATTAGAATCTCTTGCAAATATTCCCGGCCTAGAAGTGTGTGGCATATGTAAAAATGCAATTACAGAAAATAGTTAAAGAAATGCATTGAGCATAACTCTAATCTGAAAAGATAAAAATAAATCGCAACTATTAATTCCTACATATGTCGTTTGGATTCAAGGATATCAGCATGAAAGGAGATGATATTTAATTATTTATCAGCATCTCACCATATATCATCAGTGATCAGGTGTAGGCATGTCAAAAAACCCAGTGATCAGGTGTAGGCATGTCAAAAAACCCAGGTCCGAGACATTTGGGACGGGTCTGGCCCGCCCCATCTTGTAAATGGAGCGGGTCCACCCCGCCCCGCCTATACAATGGGGCGGGTCGGGGTATTAGTATTGACCTGTGTCGCCCCGACCCGTCCTGTCCCGACCCGCTCAATATATAAGTATATACATACTTTTTCTTAAATTATACTACCTCTGTTCCTATTAAAACCTCCAAATAGGTTTGGCACACAGTTTAAGAAGTGAGTATTGTGTGGTGGAAAGTTGTGCAGAGGAGCGAGAAATGTATAAGAAATGTTGTGAACCACAAATTCTTTACTAAAAAGGGAAAGTGAAAGTTTTAATTGGAACAGACGAAAAAGGAAAGTTGGAAGTTTATTTAGAAATGGAGGGAGTACTACAAATATACTTCAACATACATATATGTGTATACAATAAATCATAAATTCTTTGATCTTATATATATATATATATATATATATATTAGATTGAGATGAACGACAGATTATCAATGTCTTCTTTATATATAGCATTTTAATACATATATTCAAGTATTAATATTAATTAAATAGATTAACTATTCAAGTCTAAGTGATTTTTCCTTAACTTTTGAAATTTCTAGCGTATCGTAAATTTGATTTAATATTATATATATATATACATACATATATATATATATATATATATATATATATATATATATTTAATAAGTATTTAAAGATAAATGTTATGTAGATTCAATTAATTCATGTATAAACTATATGATAAACTCATGTATCCAAATGGATTGAATCCATATGCACATAAACTCAATCGAACATTTCGTTGTTAACTAGCAAAGTCGGGGTAGTTCTCATCAAACTCTTTCCATTCTTTGCCATCAAGTGGATGTTGCATCATGTCTGGATCAGTTGATTTACCCATTTGATGCCATGTCATTTCTTTGGAGGTGTGTCGTTAAACAAATGATCGTCTCAATCTATCCTTCAATGGAAAATAGTGGAGAACTTTCCATGGAACTTTTCCCCCCTTTCATTTTTCCACCAGCTCGTGTTGCAAATTGGACATGTTTGCAAATCAGCATTACTCTTCCAGAACAAAGCACAATCATTCTTACACACATGAATCTTTTCGTAGCCTAGTCCCAATTTGCTCAACTTTTTCTTTGACTCGTAATGAGAAGTTGGTAACTTATTACCATCAGGAAGTACATCTTTTAGCAACTTTACCACTGAATCCATGCACTCGTTCGCCCACTTATAGAGTACTTTCAAGTGCATAAGTTTTACTAAAAAATTTAGCGAAGAAACTTTAGTGCACCCTGGATACAACTCCGCATGAAGCTCAAATAATAGATCCTCAAATTGAGTAGGCATTCCATCACCCATAATATATGTGGTATCACCTCTTATGCCATGATCGTGAGTTTCTCCAGCAATGTCATTCAGTACTGCAGCCATTTCATCCTCTGCCTCATATTCTACATTTGAATTCAGAAATGATGGTATCTCAGGTGGCTCACCATGAAAAACCCAATGCGCATATCACATCAAACCCAGATTCAAAGATATGTCGCTTAACGTCTTTCAATGGAAGCATTTTTTCATTCACACATTGTTTACAAAGACAACTTATATTTCCTTCTTCATTCGCAAAGTCTTTTGCATAGTCTATAAAACCACTCAAACCATTCCAATACTCTTTCGATAATCGATTCTTTATATATATCCAACTCTTATCTATCAGCATCCTCACCTAGAAGAGAACAACTTCAACACTCTATCAATATATTTATGAAATAAGGATTAGTGAATGAGTTTAGTTAATAAAATGAAATGAAAACATTTTTTAAATGTCAGTGATTTATTGTTATTTGAAAGTTAGAATTAATATAATACTTATTTTATTCTAAAAGTAATTCTTTTTATAACTCCTATTTAGCAATTTAGGGCTAGTTTTATTTTTACGTAATGTTGCTCTTTCACATAGAAGCAATTCATCTAATCTCATAATACATTATGTGTTTTTTTACTTGGTTGGAACAAAAATCTGCCAAACAATCTTAATTTACAAACATCTTTATTTGGCCTGCTGCATTGTATACATTTTTTAGTTATACATTATGTACTCTAACGACTAACGAGAAATCAGGGAATTTTATTTCTCCTGTTCTTGCAACACACTTGAAGTGCAAAGCAAAGGTAAAAAAGACGATTGCATGAAATTTAACCTTTTGTGTTGTAGTATATCCACTAGTATGATGAACTCTTTTTGTCTGTTTTTATTAATGATTTAGGTAATGATGATCAAATTGTCTGTTATTTTAGGAAGGTAAAAATTACAAAAACGAATACCTCAGATCCGTAGATAATTCACAGAAACCAAAGAGTATGTATTGTTTGAGTGTGAGATTTTTACTTGTTCTGCCTTTGCCCTCCCGTATCCTTTCTTTTTTGCTTGGTTTGGCACTAGACATATATATGTATATATGTTTCCATTTTGGCGAAAAATGGTCAAAATTTGGCATGACTTTATAAGAAAAATTTTAACTTGGTAAAATCTAAATTATTGATTACTTGGTTATTTCATTTGGGTTAGCCCACTTCATGAAATAGACAACCTGATAAATATTTGAGTAATTGTAAGAAGCAGTTAGAGAAGAAAAACATGTGAACAAAAAGTTTGATTCCAATTGATAGAGTATATCTCTAGAGAGAAGTGAGAGCTAGAGAGAGAAGTAGTATATTTGCTTGATGTTAATGAATTCTGAACCCCTACAACTACTCCCAAGGGGAGTATTTATAGAGAAAATATGGGCTGGGCTCCCAAGCCTTGGGCTTGGGAGGCCCATATACAACTGGACCGCTACTGGGCCGAATACAAAGCCACTAATGGGTTGTACAAATGAATAAGTATAAAATCCGGTTCTGTGAGGTCTTCATGGCCGACGAGGGCACGGCCGACGGGGGCGCGGCCGACGAGGGCACCCGGGTTCCTTGGCTTCAGGACCATAATCTGAGTTGGCACCTTCTCGGCCGACGGGGGCGTCTTCGGCCGACGAGGGCGCCACTCTGTGTCTTGTGCTTTCTGTTCTTCCGAGTATGTGGGTCCAGGGGCTCAGACCCATATACTCCATCAGGAGTCCCCCACTCTCTAAGCTGAGACGTAGACGAAGTGAAGAAGAGTAGATTCCCGTGTTTTAGCGCTTTTGGCCGATGCGGGCATCCCCGGGTCGTTAGCCGTTGCGGCGTTGGCGTTGTTTCCTCTTTGGTGTGTTCATTCGAGGACGATGAGTCTCCCGCTTCGACAGTGGCCGTTGAAGGCACGCTTTCCTTTTCATGGGCATTGATGGTTGAAGTTTGGGCCGATGAGGCCGTTGAGGTTGTTCCTTGCTCTGAGGACGATGGCGTCCTTTCCTTTGGGTGGCCGATGGGGGTGGTTGCGCACTCCTTTTGGCCGTCGTTGATTAGCTTTCATGTTTCTGGCCGAAGAGCCCCTCGTGATTAAGTGATGGCGAAGGACGATGAGCGTCCTTGCCTTTGGTGGTCCGTTGGCCGTTGCAGATGGCGTTGTGTGCCTTCGGTCGACGAGGTGCAGTGTGACGCATGGCCGATGTGGCCATGCTCTGTGGTTACCTTGTTTGCATTCTCTTTTGTTTTGTTGAGGCCGGTGTAGTCCCCCAGTCACCCACTTCTTCATGCCGAAGAGTGTGAGGGGTGAAGGAGTTGCCTGAGTCCCAGGCCGAGGCGGCCTCTCCGTAGTGCCCCTGAATCCAACCCTTATGGCGATTTTCTGGCCAAGGTAACCCTGTGGGAGAACCCCTGTGCACAGATCGCTTGTAAAGAGTTATCATCAAGGGCCGTTACGAGGAGCCGACGACTGTGGGTTTTTGTTCCTTTGGTCATGTGGCCGTTCATTACGTTCCTGGCCGTTGTCATCTCCCTATCGTTGGCGCTTGTGAATTTGGTATGTGAATAGGCCGGTGTGGGCGCTTGCTGGCACTTGTGAAGCCGGCAAGCGTAGAGGCCGTAGAGTCTGTTTTGCTGGTGGGCTCTTGATGTTTTGCTTGGCCCGTTGTTGACGTGGCGGCCTCTCATTGGTGGCCGTTGACGTGGCCATTGGGAGGGTGCCACGTGTAGTGACCGTTGGGTGGGGGGTTCTATAAATACCCCTCCCCCTCCGACGAGAAAACTCATTTGCTTTCTGAGTGTTGTCGAAGTGCTGCCCGGATTTCTAGAGAGATAAACTCTGAAGCTTGTTCTTCGTGTTCTTCGTTTGTTCAAGGTTAGTGTTCATCGAAATCCTCTCTGTACTTTGCATGTTTTGCTTCCTAGGCTAGTGATCTAGTGTTAGGCCCTTGAGTATCCTTAGATCTTGAAGTAGGCTGCAGTATATTCGAGATAGTGTTTAAGATGAAAAACCTCAACGAGGAGTACTATCCTTATGACGACGAGCCCTCTGCCCAGTCCCTTGATTATGACCTTCTCGAGGAGTTCTGTGAGGAGATTGAGAATCTGAGCTCGTTCCGTACCGGGGAGCCGGCCGAAGAGGACCATGCGGACGAGGGGTCTGCGTCATCGTCTGGTGGTGAGGACGCGGGGGTCTCTCGAACTGCTGATGGGGCATCCACGTCGGCTGCCATCCCCTGCCCTAAACATGTGTCTGCTGTGAAGGGCGTTGCACCGCCGAGGAGGGTTAGGAGGCCGAAGAGAGGGCCAGCCTTTTCTCACCTTGATTTGACGAACATCTATGTCATCAGGCCGCAGAGTAATGCGGGGGAATACTTGGTCGCCCAAATGTATGTGGGGCCGTACGGCAGGGTTAGGGCCCCCGGGCCAACGGACCATGTCCTCAATCCCCCCCGGGCTACTTCGGAGTGTACCCGATGAGCTTTGCTAAAGGGCTTAGGTTTCCGCTTCATCCTTTTATCACTGAGTACCTGGATATGGTGGGGCTCCCTCCGGCCTTGTTGACGCCGAATAGCTACTCCCTCATCGTCGGCTTCATCCTGCGGTGTGCTGAATTGGACTTCAGGCCGACGACTGCGCTGTTTATGAACTTGTATTAGATAGGCCGTGGGAGTCATCAGAACTGTGCGTCGTATGCCACCCTTCAACAACTTCCCAAGAAGAGGAGTTTCACAGATCTGTCGACGTCCATCCATGGGTGGAAAGGGAAGTTTGTGTTCGTGTCTCTGGGCGAGGGGGGCACAGAGTTTCCCTCCGTCGGCCACACAGGCCGTTTTAATCTTCATGATGCGCCGAGGAGCTCCATCCTGGACGCTCAAGTTGAGGCCTTCCTGGAGGGGGGGCCGAGGAGTGTGAAGACATATATTACCGAGTACAAGATGGCCGCCCTCGGCTTTGTGCGGTATTTTGTGTATGGTGATCTCGACGATGATGTGGAGTTGTGGCCGAAGATGACCACGTCCTATGAGGAGGTTGATGGTCCCGATCTGGGGGTGCCAGCTGAGGCCGATGGTAAGTCCCTTCTGACGTGCTTCCTTGTCGTACTTTCGTATTTTGCTTTTTAACCCTTGGTGTTTTTTTTTGTGATGCAGGTTTTGTGATGGACCGCATGTCGTTCATGAAGAGGGCCCAACTCAAAGCGGCCGAGGAGCTGAAGGCCCAACAACCTGGGGCTACTGCTGCGGCCAAGCCGCCGGTGCAGCCGAAGAAGAAGAGGCAGGCCGAAGAGGGCCAGAAGAAGTTGACGGAGGTGGGAATGAAGCCTCCCAAGAAGTCAAAGAGGGCTTCTTCTGTCGGCGATGCTGGGACGTCGGCTGTTCCTTCTGGGGACGGAGAGGGTTCTAATCCTGATGCTATGGTGGACCACCCTTCAGGCCCGTCGTCCACCACTCTTTCCACTATTCCTGCTCCCTCAACGGCCGCCCGGAAGAAAGGGTCCGGCCGAGAGCTGGTCAGAGGGACCTATAAGCTCGAGGTAGAGTACCCCGTTAAAGGGGGGCTGTTCAATGAAATCGTTGACGGCCACGAGGTGATTTCTCAGGCCATCCCTGATGAAGACCGGGCTTATCTGAAGAAGCTCGGCCACGTGAAGATGTACGATGGTGGGATGGACCACGTCGTCCAAGTGAGTAACCGTGCACGCTTCGTCTTACTTTCTTCGCCATTTTTTGTTGCAAAGTTGTCTAACTTATTTTTACTGCAGGGTGCCTTCATGTTGATGGAGAACAACAGGAGGCAACAAAAGGAGATTGCCCGTCTGAGGCAATTTGAGCAGAAGGTTGCCTCGGCCGATGAGGCGCTAGGCAGCTTAGAGAGGCTGCGTCTTGAGGTTGAGGGCCTTAAAAAGAGGGCCGACGAGGCCGACCAGTTGGCCGCTGAGAAGGAGGGGGCTCTCCAGCGATTGGCCGACGTGGAGCGTGCCCGCGACGAGGCCCTTCAGCGCGCCGAGGAGGCCGAGAAGGGCAAGGCTAGTGCAGAGTTGGCTCTCGTCGCTGCCGAGGAGAAAGCCGCTGATGCCGCTGTGCAGAAGTTTATTGAAGTCGGTTGGAAGGACGAGGGCCGGCTTCCATTCTGTTTTGAGGTCGTGGCGGCCAGACTCGTTGACTGGGTGAACCAATCCCCCGACGGCCAGGCCTATTGGGAGAAGGAGATGAAGGTCTTTTATGACCTTGGCCAATACCGGATGCAACGGTTGTTGTACAGGAGGCTGCAACGGCGTTTCATGGATATCGGTGTGTCCAAAGAGTGGGCCGTCGGCCTCGAGTTGCCTCCTTTGATGAAGCATCCTGAGGCAGAGTTGGAGCTTCCGGTGGCCGAGCGGCAGCTCCCTATTGAGAGCTCACGCATCAGCGATGACTGGGCGTATGAGCGGAGCATGTTCGAAGATACTGCCACATCGGCTGCCCCTGCCGGTACATCTGTTGTCACGGCTGAGGGGGGTCCTGAGGCCGAGAAAGACTCTGAAGCCCCTCCAGAGGTCTGATCCTTTGTAGTTTTATCTTTCTTTGTGCTATGTAACGGCCTAGAAGCCCTCCTTGTACTCAATTTATATTGAATGGAAATGTTTTCGTAGTACTTGCTGTCTGCGTCGTCGTCTCGTTTACTGTTATGTCTAAGTACTTTGGAGTTTAGGACTTATGAAAATCTACCAAGTGTCGGAACCTCGAGTGGGTGGGTGTTCTCATCGTCTTGATGTGACACCCCCTTTGCACTGTTAATCATGTGTTCTAAGAGATTTCCTAAGTGTTGAACCGACGTTGACGTTGTCAGCCCAGTGTCCTTTGTGGCCGTTGTGTCCCCTTGTTTTTGATCTGATCAGGGTGGTCGGCTTGTGTCCATGTGTTGTGGCCGGTAAGGGCGCACAGGTTGCTGTCTTTCCGGCCAGGTGGCTTGATCGGCCTGGCTGTCGTTTCTCCACTATTATAACACTTAGGATTTTTTTTCAAAAAATTCCTAAGTGTTTTGGATCCACTTAGGTGCTCTCCTTTCGGCCTTGACCGCGGTGTACGCTCCGTCCTGGCGTTGTCCCGTTCTTCTTTCTTTTGTTAGAATTTTTCTTAAGCGTCTAACTTCGAGTGGAAAAGGTGTTCCCATCGTCCTGGCGGTGGATTTCTCATTGTTGACAAATGCTTTGGGAGATTTCCCAAGTGTTTGAACCAGTGTTGTTGTCGGCCTGCATCCTTTTGTTGTGGCCGATAAGGGCACCTTCACCTTGATCTTTTGAATTTAGAGTTCTCCAAGTACACATGCATAGGTGTAAGTAGCTAACGGCCTTGGAGTATACTGGTACCCGTTTCGTCCTGGTCATCCTCAGGATTGTGATTCTTTGTTTCATACCAAGCGGTGGTGCCTCAAAGGACTATGGCCGATGAAGGTCACCTCTCGCGCGTCACCCAACCGATGCGGTTAGGGTTTTATAGGTGTTTGCTTCGGCCTTGATTATTCCCTTGTAGTGTGTGGACGTGTCGTCCATGTTACCTATCAGTGGTACTACACTTGTGTTCAACTGATATGTACTTGGCCTAGTTGGGCCTGAGTTGTGGGGATTTTATTTTTTCATTGCTCGAGGCCGGCTAGTGTGCGCGGCCGTCGGCTTCCCTCTTTTTCCCTTATAATTTTTTTTTTTCGTTTCGGGGGGTATCCTTCTTTCAGGCTTCGGCCGAAGGGTGTGCTCGTCCTTCAGCTGGTTCGGACTTCGTTCATAACGTCCGTGATCTCAGGGCGGGTCCCGTCGCCTATTTATGACGCGGGCTAGACTTTTGGTCGGTTTCCAACGGCTGTCGTTGCCCATCCCTGAGTTTTGGGATTTTGTCACCTCGGCCATGATTTCAGGCCTGTCGTCCTGCGATCTGGCGCGTGGACGACGCGGTGAGCTTCCCGTTTCAAGACGTGGGCCGTTTGTGGGCCCCTTGTCCTGGGGACATCGTCGGCCATACCTGAGCGTTTCACTTCTAGGCTTACGGAGCCAGGACGATGTGCTCTCTCAGCTAGGCCTGAGCCCTTCGCTGATACAAAATACAATGGAGTGCCTGAGCTTGTCGCTCGTAGGCTGCAAAATGCAAGGGGCCACGTCGGCCATACCTGAGCGTTTCGCTCTAAGGTGGCCGACGAGGGCACCTGCTAATGTTTTACTTTGAATTTCCAGAGAAAAAATCAGAACATGATTTTATTCATAAGTGGCTCGAGGCCGAGGGTGGCGTTCAATCAGTAACCCGTTAAGGGGTGAGGGCTTCGCCGTCTACACCTCCTTCGGATTACTGATAAAACTTCACCAGATGGTGTACATTCCATGTTCGTGGTACATTGGACCCATTCGGGCGTTTAAGCTTGTAGGTGCCGGGTTTGACCACGGCACTGACGACGTAGGGCCCTTCGTACTTCAATGCTAGCTTGCCACCCTCTGTCGGCTGGCTTGCTTCCCTTCGGCGGAGGACGTAGTCCCCCACCTGAAATTCCCGGGAACGTACCTTGGCGTCATAGTATGATTTTACTTGACGCCGGTAGTTCTCTGCTCGGACGTAAGCTTGCTCACACCTCTCATCGACCAAGTGCAGGTCAGTCTTCATGCTTTCCTCATTGGCGTCAGGCTCGTATTGTTCCACCCGTCGGTTGGGGATGGCAACTTCCGTGGACGCCTTTGCCTCGAAGCCGTAGCATAGGGCGAAAGGCGTCTCACCTGTCGCCCTCCTCGGCGTGGTTCTGTAGCACCACAGGATGTTGGGGAGCTCGTCGACCCAACTACCTCCTGCGGCATGGAGTTTCTTCTTCAGCCCCTCCATAATTGTTCTGTTGGTGTTCTCGACCTGCCCGTTGCCCTGAGGGTAGGCAACGGAGGAGAAACGATGCTTTACCCCAAACTCCCGGAGGAGTTCTTGGAAAGGGGCTGCCTCGAATTGGGTGCCGTTGTCTGATATGATCTCCTGGGGGACGCCAAAGCGTGTGATGATGTTCTTGTAAACAAATTTTTGGCATCTGGCCCCCGTGATGCTGGCCAAGGGTTCCACCTCGACCCACTTGGTGAAGTAATCGACGGCGACGATGATGTAGCGGTTATTCCCGGCGGCTCTGGGCAGGGGGCCGACCAGGTCAATCCCCCATCTGGAGAATGGAATTGCGGTGCTGACAGGGGCATAGTTGACAGCTGGCCGACCAGGGGCCTTCTGGAGTACCTGGCATGTGGTGCACTTCCTGGCCAGGTCAGCGCAGTCGCGTGCCATCGTCGGCCAGAAGAAACCCTGGACGACGAGACGCCGAGACATGCTGAAAGGGCCCTGGTGTGAGGAGCAGACGCCACAATGAACTTCTTCCATGGCTGTGTCGGCCTCGTCCTGGTGCAGGCATCGGAGGAGAGTGCCATTATAGGACCGTTTGTAGAGTTTGCCATCTTCGATGGTGTAGCTTGGGGCCCTGAGTTTGGCAAGTTTGGCCCTCTCCTCGTCCGGGGGCAGCTCCCCCGTTGTGATGAAGGTGGCGATGTCGGAGATCCAGTCCTCTGGTCGCTGTTGGACGCACAAGACGGGGCTGGCATGGATGCTGGACATGCTCAACTCCTCGATTTTGGCCAACTGGGAGATGTGCTCCGGGGTGTCCGAGCTGAGCTTGGAGAGGATGTCGGCTTCGGCGTTCTCGGCCCTGGGGATCTGAGTGATCTCGTGGGTTTCAAACGCTTTCAGCAACTCCTTCGCCGCTTGTTTATACTGCTTCATCCGGCCTTCCTTTGCTTCGTACGATCCTTCCACCTGGCCCACCACCAGTTTGGAGTCGCACTTGATTTTGAGGTGCTTGGCCTTGAGGCCGGCCGCGAGTCTGAGACCGCTTAGGAGGGCCTCATACTCGGCTTCGTTGTTGGATACCCTGAAGTTGAAGCGGATGGCATAGTAAGCTCTGAATCCTTCAGGGGATATGAGGACGACGACGCCGCCGCATGATTTCGCGGCCGACGAGCCGTCAGTAAACAGGGTCCATGTATCGTCCTGCTCCGGCCCGGGGTTGGCGACGGCCGTCTCCCTTGCTGTGCATTCGATGACGAAGTCGGCCAAGGCTTGCCCTTTGATGGATGGCCTTGGCTTGATCTCAATCTGAAACTGGCTGAGGAAGATCGCCCATTTCACCATCCTCGAGGAGCTGGTGGGGCTCCTCATGAGTGCGCCGAGAGGCTGCTGGGTCAGCACATGGACGGTGTGGGCCTGGAAATAGTGCCCCAGCTTCTTCACCGTGTGGACGATGGCCAGCACCGTCTTCTCAATGGGGGAGTACCTGAGCTCGGCCTCCCTGAGTGTCTTGCTGATGTAGAAGATGGCCTTTTGCACCCCTTCGTCCTCACGGATGAGCACGGAGCTGATGGCCGACGTGCTCACCCCTAAGTACAAGAAGAGGGTTTCGACGGCTCTGGGCTTGGAGAGCACGGGTGGGGACGACAGGTACCTTTTCAATTCGTCGAATGCCTCTTGGCACTCCGTCGTCCATTTGAAGCTGCTGGCTTTCCGCATGATCTGAAAGAAGGGGAGTGCCCTCTCGGGTGACCTGGAGAGGAACCGGTTTAAGGCCGCCAAGCGCCCCGTCAGTCGCTGTACCTCCTTGACGTTGCGGGGCGGCTCCATGTTGATGATAGCCTGCGTCTTCTCTGGGTTTATCTCGATGCCTCTCCGGCTGACCATGTAGCCGAGGAACTTGACGCCCTGGACGCCGAAGGCGCACTTCTTGGGGTTGAGCCGGAGCCTGAACTCCTTCATGATTTCAAAGATCTCCCGGAGGTCGTTGGCATGGGAGGAAGTCTGCCTGCTCTTGACGATCATGTCATCGACGTACGCCTCCATCGTCCGGCCAAGGACCGCTCTGAAGATCTTGGCCACCATCCTAGTGTAGGTGGCACCGGAGTTTTTGAGTCCGAAGGCCATGACGAGGTAGCAAAAGATTCCCTATGGGGTCATGAATGTCGTCTTCTCAGCGTCATCTTCATGCATGGAGATTTGGTGGTACCCTCTGAAAGCATCGAGGAACGACATCAACTCGCACCCCGCCGTCTCGTCCACCAGCTGATCAATGTTGGGGAGAGGGAACGGGTCCATGGGGCACGCTTTGTTCAGGTCAGTGTAATCAACACACATCCTGAATGTCGGCGGTTTCTGGGCGAGGACGACGTTGGCCAACCACGTCGGGTACTTCACCTCTTTAATGTGTCTGATTGAGAGGAGCATGGTGACCTCTCCTTTGACGAAGTCCCGCCTGTCGGCGGACAGGTAGCGCCGCTTCTGTTTGACGGGCGCGGAGGCCGGATCGACGGTCAGCCGGTGAGTGATCACCTGGCGGCTGATGCCTGGCATATCGTCCGGGCCCCATGCGAAGACAACGGCGTATGACCGTAGGACGAGGAGGATGGCGTCTCGCTGGTCCTGGGGGAGTTGCTTTCCGACCCTGAGAACTCGCTCCGGCCGGGAGGTATCCAGAGGGATTTCCTCGACTTCCTCGGCCGGCTCCGCATGTGGTCTCTCCTCGTCCATGGCGACGGTGGCCGTAATGGTGTCTATCCTCTGGCCTTCCCCCTCGACCGGCCTCGTCAGTTTGAGGTAGCATGCCCTGGCTATCCTCTGGTTCCCTCTGGCGTAGCCGATGCCGTCGTTGGTGGGGAACTTCAGGCACAAGTGCTTCATGGAGATGATGGCCTCCAAGTCCTCCAGCGCTGGCCGGCCCAAGATCAGGTTGTGGGCGCACTGGAGGTTGACCACCATGAATTCCATGTTAATCTTGGCGTGGTGGGGGCCGTCACCGACCTCCACGGGGAGGACTATCGTGCCCTCGGCGTCGATAGAGTCCCCGGTGAAGCCGGATAACGGGGTCTTGATCGGCTTCAGCAGAGCTCTGTCCAGCTTCAACTGCTTGAAGGTGTCCAGGTACATCACGTTGACGGAGCTCCCCGTATCGATGTAAGTACGGTGGATGATGGAGTCACCGATCTCACATCGGATGACGAGGGCGTCCCTGTGTGATTCCGTACCCGAGGGCAGATCCTTGTCGGTGAAGGTGATCGCCTCCGTTCGCTGCTTCTTCGGCTGGGGGGATTGAGCCCATTTCTTTCTCTGAGTGGCGGAGTCCCCCCCAGTGTTCCCACCTACGATGAGGTGGATGTGATTCTTCTTCGGCGGGGGCTCTTCGAAGTCCTCGTCGTCGCTGAGCCTACCAATCTCCCGCTTCTTCGCAGAGGGTTCGCCCCCATGTTTGCCGGTGTTTACCCAAGTGTTCTTGCGTGGGCCACCTTTGACAAACTGGGAGAGTTCCCCCTGGCGAATAAGGCGCTCGATGGCCTTCTTCAGTGTGATGCAATCGTCGGTGTTGTGCGACGAGTTCTTGTGGAACCGGCAGTACGTGACGCCCTGCTGGATGGCAAGGATCTCCTCGGCCGGCCGAGGAGCCTGCTCGATGAGGCCGTGCTTCTCGGCATAATCGAGGATTGTGCCGACCGGGTGGGTGAGGGTTACCCTCGGCCGTTCCAACCTCGGCCGCCAGTGGCGGTCTTTCTTACTCTGTCCACCAGAGCCGTGACGGCCCTGGGCACCCTGGCCAGCCGGGGACGGACCCGGGGCCGGCGAAGGATTTGTCTTCTTGGGGGATGGCCCCCCTCCCTCTTGTGATTGTGGAGCTCGTCGGCGTCGGCATACAAGCCTCCACGCTGGAGCGCTTTGGCGTACGACCTCGGGGGGTCGGTGATGAGGCTCCTAGCGTACGGGGAGCTGCGGAGGGCTCCCTGGTACAAGGCGAGGAGGGTGCGCTCATCGGCCCCCTCGACCTCCTCGGTCTCCCTCGTCCACCGGTCGATGAATGACCGGAGGGACTCCTCGTGTTGCTGCTTGACAGAGAGGAGGTGGGTGAAATACTTCTTCACGCGCTTCCTCCCGGCAAAGTGAGTGAGGAAGCGCTGGGCGAGATCCTGCCATGAGTCGATGCTTCCTTCTGGGAGCCCGTTGAACCACTCGTACGCTGGCCCCTCAAGAGTAGAGAGGAACCACCGGCAGAGGTATTCGTCGGACGCGTTCACCATCAGCATGTTGTTCTGGTAACGGCTGAAGTGCTCCTGGGGGTCTAATCGGCCATCGTAGGACTTGATGGCGTTCCCCCTGTACTTCTCAGGGATGGGGGCCGAGAGGACCCTGTTGGTGAAAGGGGTCCTGGTCCTGACCTGGATGATGGGGTCACCTCGCCCTTCGGCCAGCTCCCTCTCCAGGGCGCTGACTTTGTTCATGAGCGCGTTGAGGCCGGGGTCGTTGGAGGCGCCGGCCGTAGGGATGTTGGCCGACTGCTTGGCCTCCATCTGAGCCAGCCTCTATTCCAGTTGGGCGATGACCTCGTCCCGGGGGTCCCTGTCTGCCGCAGCGGCGCCCGGCTGGTTTCTCAGGCGCTCGTTGTGAGCCGCGTTGATCTGGTGACGCATGTCATCCTCGTGTAACTTCCCCTTGCCCTTGTCCGGGCGGGGCTGGTCCGCTGTCCGGGACAAAGACCCCAAGCTTTCCCTTGGCGAGCCAGGACGAGGATCGCCAATCCGTCCCGCCATCCTCTCCGAAACCGGACGACAGCGCGTGTCACCTAGCCTATTGAAGGCAGAGGCTTTTCCACGCGCTGGGGTCTGCCCAGGCCGAAGAGGGGAAGTAGGGTGGGAGTGGGACGACGTCGTGTCCTGGGGCACCACCCCCTCATCGTTGCCTATCTGGACGGCCAACGGTTGGTGCTGAGGAGGTTGAGTGACGTTCCCCCCAGTCCTTGGTAAGAGTGCGCTGAGGACGGTGGGGTTCTGAGCTAGGCTGGCGATGATGACCGACAGCGCGGCCTGGACCTTTGGATCCACGGACGGAGAGGCCGCGGTAATAGGCTGGGCTGGGGCGTGGTTCGTCTTCTCAGCTCGTTTCTTTTCCAGGCCGAGGCGGGCGTCGGGGACTCCGCCGTTGAGTTGGTTGCGGAGGTCCGTCGTGAGGTTGAAGGCCTCCTGGAAGAGGTCCCCTCCGCCGACCTGGTCGGCCGTGGCGTCCTCATCGTGCTCCCTGGGCTCTTGGTCCTCAGGGATGGCTTTGCTGACGAGGTTGCGGTTTGACTTAGTTCTCCCCATGATCAGTGGTTAGCTGTGCTTGGTAGCGACGAAGGGTGCTAACTTGATTGTTCTAGCTCTCAACGAGAGCACCAAATGATAGAGTATATCTCTAGAGAGAAGTGAGAGCTAGAGAGAGAAGTAGTATATTTGCTTGATGTTAATGAATTCTGAACCCCTACAACTACTCCCAAGGGGAGTATTTATAGAGAAAATACGGGCTGGGCTCCCAAGCCTTGGGCTTGGGAGGCCCATATACAACTGGACCGCTACTGGGCCGAATACAAAGCCACTAATGGGCTGTACAAATGAATAAGTATAAAATCCGGTTCTGTGAGGTCTTCATGGCCGACGAGGGCGTGGCCGACGAGGGCACGGCCGACGGGGGCGCGGCCGACGAGGGCACCCGGGTTCCTTGGCTTCAGGACCATAATCTGAGTTGGCACCTTCTCGGTCGACGGGGGCGTCTTCGGCCGACGAGGGCGCCACTCTGTGTCTTGTGCTTTCTGTTCTTTCGAGTATGTGGGTCCAGGGGCTAAGACCCATATATTCCATCACCGATACTAGTATAACAATACTAGTAGAGTCAAAAGCATTCCCAACTGCAAACATTTCATAAAATAAATTCACAGCAGCCTCAAAGAGATTATTCTAGATGCAAGAAGTCATGATGGCATTCCATAAAACCACATCGTGGTGAAGAACTTCACAAAATAACACACTATAATTATAATACATTAAAAATCTATAAAAGTAATGATCAGTAAAACTTACCTGAAGGAGAGCAGAGAGCTGGAGGCGCGAGACGACAGGAATGCAGCTTGTGCAGGACCGCAGGAGGGTTCGCGCTGGAGGGCCCTGAGTTCGCGTTGGAAAGCACAGAGCGGCAAAACGGCAGAACAGCCGGCCGCCACCGATGCAGGGCCCTGGAGGCTGGACGGCGATGTGGACGGTTGAAGAAGGGTTCGCCCTAGCCGCTTGAGCGCTTCACCTTCTTCCGCTTCGAATTTTCTTCTTCGCGCACTTGGAGCTTCAGCTTGTTTAGTTATGCGTATTTGGGTAAGGGGTGGGCTACTCGGTTGGGCTGTAGGTTGGGCTGGGAGTTAATTTTTAGATTTCGTTTTTTTTGCGTCGACACACGTTGACACAGATATAACTAAACACTTTTAGCATCGACAAACCGACACAAATAATGGAATTCTACAAGGCGGATGGAGCGATTTTAATTACTGTCATTTGCGTCCACTTGTCAACTCAAAAGAGTAGTTATTTGCGTTCACTATAGTCGACACAAAAAAGTTTGACGCAAATAATACTTTTTCTTGTGGTGATTGGTAACAACTTCTCACGAATAAAAATACATACTAGGTAATTAGGTTACGGCGGGGTGAATCCGCCCCGCATGGGGCGGGTCATGGGTCAACAAGTTTGGACCTGTGCTGGTCACGAGGCGGGACATACCTGCCCCGTCAAGTCATCCAGTGGGTCTGGGACTTGCAGGTGATCTGGCCAAATTATGTCTAGTCATTACTTTCTTTTTTTGAACAATGTAACCGTTCAGTTATTCACTTATTGCCCACCCAAAGGGCGGGTTTTATAATCAATGTTGGAGCAGAATTACCAAAGCTCATTTGAATGGATTTATCAAAAAGAAAATGTAAAAGAAGAAAATGTAAAAGATTGTTAAAGTTGCTTAAGGAAAGAGTTTTTGCCACTTTTAGTCCCCGACTATTGTGTCAGTGACATTTTTGGTACTCGACTTTTAATTTTTCCACTTTTAATCCTCGACTATTGTGTGAGAGACACTTTTGGTATCCGTCTTTGAAAATCTCCATATTTAGTCCTTGGACTTTTGTAGAAGTGACACTTTTGGTCCTTCAACTATTACAATAGAGACATTTTTAGTCCTCCACTTATTGTGTCAAAATCATAGTAGAAGGACTAAAAATGTCAATTTGATAATACTCAAAGGACTAAATGTGGGAAACTTGAAAGTAGAGGACTAAAAGTATCTCACGAACAATAGTCAAGGACTAAAAATTAAAAAATTAAAAGCCGTCTACCAAAATTGTCACTGACACAATACTCGGGGGACCAAAAGTGGCAAAAACTCTTTAAGGAAACATCCCCACATTAATGGTATATCTTGGGAATCGCCAGAGACATCTCCGGCAATTGTCCTCCCAAAGTGCGCACATTCGGTGCCTTATTTTTTCTTAAACATACCAATAATTTTTACATCAATTAATGGGTTAATTATCAAATAGGACTAAAAGTCACTCACTTTACACAAATAGGACCAAAACATAAACTATGTTTTCATAGGACTAATTATGTGTGTCTTGTACAAATATACCCTTATAGCTATTGAAATGTTTTAATTCATAATAAAATAACAAAAAATGATAAAAAATTTGTAAAAAATACTAAAAAATTAATAAAAGTATTTCGATAATATTAATTAATTTATTTAATTATTTTCAAAAAATTAAAAAAATTAAAAAAAATAAAAAGCTAAAAAAAAAAAATCACCGCCGCCTCTGCACCACCACCTCCAGTCACCAGAGAAAAAAATGTCAAGTTCATTACGAATGCCATATTTATGGCAGAAAACAATGAAAATGTTGGCATTCTCAAAGAGAAATATGCCATGTTTTTGGCATTTTCAGAAAAAAATCATAGTTTTTAGGAAAAATGACATTTTTTTCACCGCCCGGAGATGGTGGTGCAGGGAGGTAGTACAGGCGGTGGGAAAGGCATCCATATTTTTTTAATTTTTTTTATGGAGTTTTACTATTTTTTATTAATTTTTTAAAAAAAATAAAAAAATAAATTTTTTATTTTATTTTGTAGTTTATAAATATTTTATAAATTTTTTAATTATTTTTCTACGAATTTTTGAATTTTTTTCGAATTTATTATGAATTAAACATTTAATTAACTCATATTTAAAGGAAGGGTAAGAATCGAATGAAAAAATAGGTATGTTTCCAATAGGACTAATTTGGTCCTATTTTGAAAAGAAAAACAAGTAAGTCCTATTTTGAGTTTTTGCCATATATAGTTTTAGTCCTATTTGGAGTAATTTCTATTAATTAATTATCCAAAGTGCTACATTGTTCCCAACCAAAACCTCTCTCCAATTTTTTGTTAGTATATAAATCTCTATCTTTATATAATATAATAATGGTGACAACTCCGGTACCCATTTAAAAAATGGGGTACCGTACCTACCACTCAGCTGATTGGTTCAAATCATTACATCATTTTTAATTTAGATTTAAATAATTCAACTACATCATTCCGATTGGTCCATGTGGACAAAGGTATGATACTTTAAAGGTATCATAGAATCTACCTATAATAATTATCCAAAGTGCTACATTGTTCCCAACCAAAACCTCTCTCCAATTTTTTGTTAGTATATAAATCTCTATCTTTATATAATATAAAAGAATTGGGTGGACAAATGGATTTCTCCAATTATTCCCGCATATTCTGCGTTGAATCATTCTTCAAGTCATAACATTAAATTAAGTTATTTATTATATATGGTAAACAATGCATACAAAATGAGATGCTTGAATGTGAGATGTTTGACCAACGCATGAGACACAAATGATCGAGGTACAATAACTTTTTTACCAAAATTTAGCTACAATAAGTTTGTATATCAATTTTATAATAATATAATAAATTATAATGAAGACATGTGTTTTATGTAGACCTGTACAAAAACAGGTTCGGGTCAGGCTCGGGCCGGGCTTTTTATAAAATTTCTGCTCATCATGTGTGGCGGGTCTGGCCCGGCCCGCTAAAACGGGCCTAACCCCATGTCCATACTCGCCCGTAAGAGCGGGCCTGGTAGTCCACTGGGTTGCTCGGCCCGGGAAAAGATTAATTTTTTTTCAAAATTATACGATTTTTTTAATACTTTAAAAATATTATTACAACATTTAAAAAATTGTTAATATACTTATAATGTTTGTAGGTCTTTCACCACATGCAAAAAAAAACTTACACAAACATAATAATGAGAAACAATATCTAAAATTTAAAATTTAAGAACAAGAATTATCTTTAAGTACAAAAATAGATATTATATTGGTTGGTCTAGTTGTTCAAAACTAAAAATTTAAATTTAGACATAATAAACTATAAATATGTATAAAGAAAAATTAATAAATAAAATATACATGTGTATATGTAATAAATAAATAAATAAATTAGTATACATATAAATATATATTTATATATACTAAATGTAGCGGGCCGGGCTTTTTGGCCCGAACGGGCCTACAACACAACCCAAGCCCGCCCATATCTTATTGCGGGTCGGACCAGGCCCAGCCCGGTGGGTAAATACATATGTCCAAACCCTCCCATTTGTGTGGGCGGGGTGGGCGGGCCGGCCCGGTTTTGTACAGGTCTAGTTTTATGGACCATATATATTATCTTATCACATGTATGCGATCACAAGGGTAAATACACATAAAATTTGAACAAATTAAGGAGTCCATTATCAACGCCCATAATTACGTGAATCCAATTACAATTCTAAAAAATTATTCAAATTTGTAATTACGTACATCGAATACCTCATCTTTACAATTTATAGATTCAATGGATATGAAAAAGTAGCCCGAATTTACAAAGATTAAATTGATAAAAATGTAGATAAAAGAATAAAATAGAAAAGTAAAAATTAGTTTCTTTAATTTAAAAAAAACATATTTTTTCAGTCTAAAAAGAATTATTTCTCTTGTAAAATAAAACTCATTGAGTAACCAATTTATATTAAAAATATACTAGGGTGAGCACATCGGTTTCAATTCGGTTTTAATATCAATTCGATTCGGTTTGAAACACATTGGAATCATACTATGTTTTAGTTTAGTTCGGATTATTTCAGTTCGTTTTGGTTTGAATTTGTTATGTTTAAAGACATATTAAGAATTTATTGACTATTTGAGTTCACATCGACCTTATCCGATTTCTCATGGTGTCAATTTTGTTTTAGTTTGATTTAATTTGATTTGAAAGACATACCACTGAATTCAAATGAAATTGCGTATGATTTGATTTCGGTTCAATTTGGTACAATTTGATTTACTCAAACCAAACCGGTTTGCTAACCCCCTAAAAAAACATCCATGAAAGGTGATTCTCTCATAAGTGGCATCCATTGAAGTCAAGTGAAGTAGTACTTATTCATAAGATTCCATTAAGTAACATTGCAATTGACATAATCGGTAAATTTTCTAATTATGAAATTCCGACTGAACTGGTTAAATTATCTAATTCTGCTAAATTATAGAAAAATCATACTTTGTATTTAAAATATATTTAATTAATGGAATAAAAAATTAGATGAAAATTAATGTAAGTTTTTCTTAACCTTTTTCTTTATATATCTAATTTTTATCAAATTTGAGTTTTTTGCGACTTTACAAGACTTGTAATGTGATTTTTGAATATGTAAATTTTATTTACTAAAAATTATTTTATTATTAACAAGGATCACTTAAGTTTATGACCTGTCAAATATCGTAAACTCAATTGGGACCTTTATCCGGACCGCATGTTGTATACAATATTCTTTCAATCTCTTTTTTTATTTGAGTAATGTGAGTTGATTTTTCCCGTGCAATGCACGAGTTCATTGTCTAGTAAATACACACACAAATGTTCCTGTCAGGTATACCGGATCGGAACCGTCGTCCGGCCACCATGTTTTGAGGTGTTTTTCGGTGGAATTTTTTGATGAAATATTTTGAGCATGTTCTTCATCAATTCTAGTTTATTCATACCAAATTTCTGCTTAAAATTCAATAAAAAAGGCGTCAAATAAATTTTTGAAGTTAACTGCGCATAAATATGTATATCTTCAAATTTATTTTTGATAGAGCAGTAATTTTTTAATCATCAACGATAGGCTCAATAACAGTAAGCAAATGAGTTATCCACTGTCTAATTTTTTTAAGGACATTCTAAAATGGACAATTCATCAAGGGAGGGAAGCAAAAGTATATGAGAGCTGCTTGGCAGCATTTCTAGTCATTCTTGGTGACTCTGGAATTAGCTGAGCAGGTTGCTTCTTCCTTCTTCTTGTCACTGTAATGAAACCTTCATCATAGAGGTTTGTGTCAGTCCCTGTTTTAGCTTTTTAAAATTGTTTTGCATGTCTAGCCCTGTTTATAACTGATGCAACCTTTCTGGATAATGCAGATTGTCCCTCCTTCCATTTCGCAACACTATCCAGGAAACAAAAATCCCCATCAGAAGAATAACCCTTTGCTGAAAAGGATGGATCATAAGAGTTTCTCTGAATTAGCTTAAGAAGTTTGTAATCATCAACTCTATTTTCTCCATGATATATCTGAATTGGCATTTCTTCACCAGAGTGATGTATTACTAACTCTTGAGTATTTTGATTTGATGTAGGAGGTGGCTCCTCTGTGTATACTTCCTCCACCTCAGAGTCAGAGTCTAGGAGATCAAATTGATTGCCTGAGGGTCCTTGTGAGGATGGTGGCATACAAATGACTTGAGAGATTTTAGTCTTCCCTTTGTCAATTCCAGAAATATTCACCTGACCCCCATCAGGAATAGGCAGCAAAGGATGATCCCCTTTAGTAATAGAAAGCATTGCAGGCTGTTTCTTTGAGTCCCCATTTGTAATAGAAAGCTTTGCAGCCTGCTGGTTAGAATCCCCTTGTGTAATAGTTAATTTAGGTGCTTTCTTTTTGTTTGCTTGGTTTTTGGGTTTAACAACCCACTTTTCCTTGGTCAAATTTGCAGCCTTCTCATTCGTCCCTGCTTTCTTTGGGCAAGAAGAATCTGAGTGCCCAAGAATCGTAAACACATTTTGTGTAAACCCTTTAGTTCTGCATTGAATCCAAATTCTGGTAGGCATCTCTTTTGAAACATCAAGTTCAACCCATATCCTGGCCAAAGATGGCCTGGCAAGCGTCGCAGTAGCAATATCAAACTTTAAAGGCTTCCCAATATCAAAAAGAGCCCTTCTATCATGGAGATAGATGGGTAACCCTTCAAGAGTTAACCAGACCGGAACCACCGAAGATTCGACGTTAGAATGAAACTTTGTGTTCAATTGGTAACCCGCATATTGCTGCCAAAAATATTCCAAACTTGTTCATTCCATCACCAAATGTAGTCTTCTTCAAATTCAAATCGAATTAGTAAATGTTTCGGATCACCGAATTTGTTGTTTCATAAAAGTGTTAGTGGGCAATCCATGAAAGTCGATTAAAATTCATGTAATGCAATGACGTACAATTTCATAGTATTCCGCTGCATCATAGTACAATATTATATGTGGAACTCTATTAGAATAAATAAATTCTGTACGATAGTGTATCATTCTTTAAATTTCTATTTCCCATTAGTATACACTGTGGTTCAATAAAAAAACATTTGTTTAGATCATCTTTGTTATTCAAAATACATGATGAATAAAGTTAATGTGTTAATAGAAACTAATTTTTAGTGAGTATGCTAACGAGTGGAGTAAGATGGTGTGATAAATGACGGGGATTCTTTTATTATTAAAAGATCGGAGAAACATTATCGGTCGTTGGACCCACATGTTCCATGGTGATTATGTTAACGTGTTTACTGGTAAAAGTGCTCAAATTATTTAATTATCAAAATTATTATTCAATGATTGAGTCCTTTAATATTGGTTTATTATCATAGTCTATATAATAATGTACAAGTAGAAGTCGACAAATTAAAGGCCGGCAACCTTTTACCAACTATTCATGTTGGATGTATGAATCGAGTAATATAGACATTATTATTTAATCAACTACCATTTTAAAAAATAAATAAAATCATAAGATTAAATCTTAAAAAAATAAGTCTCTCTCAAAAAAGCATAAAAATTAGTCAAATATTGTGAGTGACCGGTGATCAACGTGCGCATTCCCCCTCTAAATATCAATCATATGTGTGGCCATATAACATCCCTGAATCATATCACTCTCACCTCAAAAGATGCAATGTGTTATTTGTAACACCAATCAGATATATGTGGCTATTACAACAACACTAGCCCGGCCATGAGGTACGCAGTTGATGAAGTTATTCTCCTAGATTCAATCTCCGTCTGTGCCCTTACATTATTGCATTTAAATCATATCCTTCTTTTGGAAACTTAATCTTGTTTCGTTTCCTTGATACGATGTCGGTATCTGGTATGTTCTTTTTATTTCTTTGATGGGTGTAAAAAGAAACAACCCTTATGTGATTTGTGCTTTGTACGTTACATGTTTCCATGACAACAGATTATTTCACACACTAGTAGTTTTTATTAGATTGCCATGCTTGTTTTTTAATTATTGATGTTCCATGTATTATAGCTTTAAATCGATGAAAATAGTTATGGCTTTAATAATTGCAATGACAGGTAAACAGTTAGGTAATCTCGGGTGATATGTTGGAATACGCTGCAGATAGTTTTTGAAAGAGTAACTTGGTAAATTTTGGATCAAAAAGTATGGCGTTAGGTAAATACTCTAGGATTGATGATAAGAAAGCGTCTTCTTCTCATTGTTCAAAGGCAACTATAGCGGTTGTGATAGCCCTTTGTGTGTTTGGGGTGTGGATGATGACATCATCATCTGTTGTTCCTTCTGACGGTGTGTCCTCTCAGGAGAGATACGGTGAATCTAAGACACAAGTGAGTGAGGGTAATGGGAACAGTTCAACTAATGAAGAAAAAACAAAACCTTTTGAGGACAATCCGAGTAATTTACTTGTTGATGAGGCCAATAAGGATGCTACTTTTCAACAAGAAAAGGTCACAAATGTCCAAGATGCAACAACCACGCGAGAAAACCCAAATGAGATAGTAGAGAAACCTGAAGGTGAATCTAAGGGACTGTCAGATAATGTGGAAGAGAAGAGGGGAAATGAAGCATTAAACCAAAGGGATAAAGAGTCTGAAGAAGAAAGAGAGAAAATTGAAGGTGAGTCCAAGGGTGTGCCTGAAAATGTGGAGAAAGTTGAAGGTGAATCGAAGGGTGTGCCGAATAATGTGGAGAAAACTGAAGATGAATTTAATGGTGTGCAAGATAATGTGGAGAAAACTGAAGGTACGACGAAGGGTGTATCGGATAATGTGGAACAGAAGAAGGAAAGTGAAGCATTGAAGGGAGGGGATAAAGATTCTGAAGAATTAGGAGAAAAATCTGAAAATAAATTTGTCGAAAATGATGTTGAGTTAAAGCCAGAAGAAGCTTCTACTCATAATACAAAAGGTGGCGATGATAAGGAAAATGGTATAATAGAAGAGAAGGTCACGTATAAAGAAGATCCGGGTAGTTCTAATGAGAATCAAGATAAGATTTCTCCTAATCAGTCTCCACTCCCATCAGATGTACCAAAAATAAAAGAAGCGTCTAGTAGGGAGTCTTTGAATGAAAATCTTGATGAGAAAAAAGATTATGTGAGTAATGTGCTTCCTTCAGCAGATCAATCTGAACTTCTAAATGAAACCAAAACACAAAATGGAGCATTTTCAACTCAGGCAGCAGAGTCAAAGAATGAAAAATTAGCAGAGACGTCTTTTGATTTGGCTAATGGAAAAGGGTACACATGGAAACTATGCAATGTCACAGCTGGACCTGATTTCATTCCTTGCCTTGATAATCTAGAAGCCATTAAGAACCTCAAGAGTACAATGCATTATGAACATAGGGAGAGACATTGTCCAAACAATCCTCCCTCCTGTCTCGTTCCTCTCCCCGAAGGATATCAACGCCCAATTAAGTGGCCCACAAGTAGGGAAAAGGTAATATATTTATATACACTTCTCCTTTTAAAGCAAGATTAGCTTTCACATTATCATTGATTCTTATTAGGATTTGAGTTCCATACATCAAAGGCATGTAAAACGAATGACCCGCAATGACTCACCCTGCCCCGAGACATGTGGGGTGGGTCCTCCATCTCCGCCTGGAAAATGGGGTGAGTCTGCCCCGCCCCGTGCACATAATGGGGCAAGTCTGGGTATTAGAATTGACCTGTGTCGACCCGCCCCACCCCGTCCAATATATAATATATAAGTATACATAATATACATAATTTGTTTAAAGTTACATTACGAATATACATATACATGCATAATAAATCATAAATTTCTTGGTCAAGTAATATGTTAGTATTTATATTTGAGCAAGATGAACCATTAATTGTTAATGTAGTTTTATAATTAGCATTTTATATATTCATTTATAAATATAAATAGATTGACGTACCATTCAAGTCTACATACTTTTTCTTAATTTTTGACACATTGTTTTGTATTGTGACTCTCTTTTATTATAATAGTGTTTTCTAATTATTTGGAGGTGAACTTTATGTAAATTTAAGGTATAACGACTTCACGCGGATTGAGATGCATACTAGCTATTTAGATTTTGGTGGGGAAGGGGGACCCACCTCACATGAGGCGGGTCATAGACCAACTTATAATGATCCATGCGGGGTCACGAGGCGGGTGGGTCCATTTTATAAAGTCACGGGTCTGGGTCTTTCATACCTGTACCGACCCATTAACATGCCAAATACTTCCATCTTTAGGGAATGATTTGATAGGAAAAGTAGTCTAATATTTACACATTATTTGTCATACCGTTAGACGCTCATCAGGGTCAAGCATCTCATTTTCTTGTGTTTGGTTTTCATAACGGCGTCCTCCTTACATAGCGCTCATGATCGATAAAGGTCAAATTAGTTCTAATATCGTATTAAGTCAATGAGACTTGATTTAAATTTTAAAAGCCTAGACCAATAGTAGGAATAACACCATATGATATATGTTGGTTGGTTAGTTATGCTCTTTAACGACTTTGATGTTTGAGTTTTTGTCCTCCTATAGATATGGTACCACAATGTTCCACACACCAAGCTTGCAGCATATAAGGGACATCAAAATTGGGTGAAAGCTAATGGTGAATACCTTACCTTTCCGGGTGGTGGAACTCAGTTTGTTCATGGTGCTCTTCATTATATTGACTTTATCCAGCAGGTTAGGACCAACTATTGTTCTTAATTCTATATTTAGCTCGTCTAGATTTTGGTTAGAGGTTGGATGTTGGAAGTCGAGTGAGAGGTGGCTTCAAGTAACTCTTGGCTTTCTTCCATTTCGATATAAGAATGATCAGGTCCACAATTTATAAATGAAAATGGTAAGAGAAAATTATAAATCCTACATTGCTACTCACATGAAAAGTTGAAATTGGAATCACATTGTGTCAAGTTCTTCGTGTTCCCAACTAAGACATACTCTCGTTGTCTCGAAGTATGCCCATTTCAATTTTCTTGTGATTTTAATGAAAACAGATAAGATGTGATGTATTTTACCAAAAAGGGCATATCCAAATCAATTTTAAAATATTGAAGGTAATAAATAGGAGTTGAACAGAGTAAATAGCGGTTTTCATAGTTGTCATTGGCCCAATTGGTGCGCGCCATAATGCTGATCATATGAAGAGCCCTCATCACAAAAAAGGGTCTTGGTCATAAGTGTTTATGTGGTGGCATCATACATGTTTCTTGATACTTTCCCCATTGCAACGCCATGTGGGCCATTTGTGGGATTTGCCTTTGATTACCAGTTAACGAGGTATGTCACCTATAATATAAGTAAATACCCTACTAGCCAAAATATATTGAGACCAACTAACATAAATTCAGACCCATACAAACTGCACAATTATAAAAGTATGGCTTCATTAAAGGAGACAAACCTCAAGAAACTCTAGGTTTGACGTCTGCATAGACTTCAAAATAAACTTTAGAACAAACTTCAAAATACTTTGTACCTACTTGCCTTGCAAGTATTATAACTCAACGTTGTAGAAAATCTTAGTTGTAGATTGTGGTTATTTTGATTTGGATATTAAATTACTTTTGGAACCACTTTAAACTCTTTAAACTTCATAAATTTGGGTTAGAATGTAGTTATTCAACTCTTTAGCTTATATTTTGGTGGTTGAATTATAAATTTATAGTGTCTATATTTCATATTTGTAGTACTTGTTTTTTTATGTCATGTTGTGATGCAAAGTGTCATCCCCAAGGGAAAATCCCCCAATCCATGATATAAGCCTCGACAACTATGGTGGTGTTTAAAAAATGAAAGTAGTTAATATTTTAGAATGGCCTAAAAAGTAAAGTTCAACAAATAAGTTGTTACTCCCTCTATTCTGTTACCTCTCTCACAAATTCCTTTCTTGTCTATTTCGCTTTGCTGATCTCATATCATATTTGATAACATTTGTGTGATTTTAATTCATTGTTACTTTTGTCTTACTTTACCAATTAGATTAGTGCTTTGTCATATCCTAGCCTAAGTGGGACGAAAATAATTCTATGTATGTGTATGTTCTGCTTTGGTTCATCTCCATTCTTGCTCCAAAATATAGTTACTCACTTCTTACTTATCGGAATGCTTATAATAATATGATTTGTAGTCTGTGCCTGACATTGCCTGGGGGAAACGAACACGTGTTGTATTAGATGTCGGGTGTGGCGTTGCCAGTTTCGGAGGCTACCTTTTTGACAGAGATGTATTAACAATGTCACTTGCTCCTAAAGATGAACATGAAGCTCAGGTGCAGTTTGCACTGGAAAGGGGCATTCCTGCTATCTCTGCTGTCATGGGTACAAAGCGACTTCCCTTCCCTGGTAGAGTCTTTGATGTTGTCCATTGTGCACGATGTAGGGTACCATGGCATATTGAAGGTATTTCATTTTCTGCTACATTTGTTCTCTTTAACTGTCATTTTAGGTGTATGGACACGCATTCAAAAAGTAATTACTCCCTCTGTCCCGCTAAGATCGTTTCATCATTCCTTTTTAATATGTCCAACTAAGATTATTACATACCAAATTTGGTGATGTTTATGTGGTTCTAGATCATTTTTACTTTATTCTTACTTAACAATTAAATATCAACCACATTAATTCACTTTTCTTAATAACTGCATCACTTCTTCTTGCATCAATTAAAAATGCTTCAACAATATTTTTATCAATATTTAATAACAAATTACTACTCCCTCCATCCAATTTTACATGTATTACTTTCCTTATTGAGTTGTATAAAAAATAAGAGTCACATTTTCTTTTTTGGAAAGAAATATACAATATGGTCCGCAACATTTAACTTTATTATACTCAAATCTCAACCACAATTTTTACTTTTCAACCACTTTATTAATAATCAACCATACCTTTTCTACCTATTATAGTGTCACATTTGCTTTTTCAAATTTCAACAACTTTATTAATTAAGACACATAAAATGGGACAGATGTAGTATATAACATTAATGGATAATGGTAGTGAGTAAGAAGTTAATGCTCTTTTGATATTACAAGTGTCCGTGTGGAACCTCAAATTTACTATCAACAGAAAATAGGTACAAAAGGTAAGAAATTGCTAGGGAAAATCAAAGATAAGTTAGGACTCAATACATTTTCCTAGTTATATAATTCTTGATATCATTTAAAAGAAAAAGTTTCCAATAGAAGTAAAATAATGTGAAATTCCAAAAAAAATGTTTTTTAACAAGAAACCAAATTTTATTAAAAAGAATGAAAGCAATACATGCACTAATGAAAGAAGAATAGTGAATCAATAATGAATAAACCAAGCTAGAGAACGCAAATTATGGCAAAGATTAAACTTTCAAGCGCAATTGTGACCTAGTTTGCATGCAGGAAGCTTGAGTAGTCAATTTTTTCTTGTTACGCCGAGAAATAACTGGAGTGAAAGAACCTTCTTCAGTGACCTCAGTTACACCATTTTGTTCAGCTAAAGCCGGAGAAGCAACTGAAGCCGCAAATGAAGAAAGAGCAACACTTTGAGCCGAAGTCTGAGATTTCATCCTTTTGTCTAAACTCATTTGATCTACCTTGAATTGAGTGATAAGATCTTGAAGAGAAGGATATGAGATAATAGTCGGTTTAGAGTTCTTAACCACAACCTTTCGCTTGGGAAAAACATTTTCATTCTCTTTCAAGTTCTTCTTGGAGCAAGAACTTACTTCCCTCGATGCATTAGAAGAAGAAATCAAATCAGTCGATGGAGACATATCCAGAGTGATCGTCGAAGGAGAAAAACCTTGAATAACAGCCTTTTGTGAACAATTATATTTTTCCTGTTGCCTACCACTGTGAGAGGCCTCCTCGTGTGAAGAATCCATAATGCCCTCGATATTCACATTAAGAGGCATAACTTCTAGGTTTTCTCCTGAATTCAAATCCGCATATGTCCCTACTATGCTTGCCTCAAGAGAGATCTTGGCTTGGGTAAAGTGCTCAATGTCATTTTGAAACAAAATGCTAGATATAGAGATGTCATTTTGTTTGAATGGCCCTAAACCCCCATCTAAAGCCAACAGTTCTTCATTTTGTTGAGTCATTTTCATCAACTCATTTTTCCTCATCAAATTAATGGCTCTTGAGATACCTGTCAAAAAAACTCTAATTCCAAATCCATTTCGACCCTCAGGTATAAAGATAGAGTCATGACCTTTTTCATGTAATATGTTTTTTCCTAAATACGAATAAACTAAAGTTATTCTCAAATCACACTGCCATATTTTGCATTAACAAGCATTAATATGACAATACTAATGCCATAATGGACAATATTTTCCACACATGACACTAACTACTCCTTTTTAGGTAAAAAGATAGTACTCCCATTTTTGGAATTTCACATTACTTTTATTCCTCAGTAGGGTAATTTATGTAAAAAAACATCAAATGCCGTTTTCCTTTGAATTTTTCAATGTAAAACCAAATTTAAGAAATTAACTTTTATTAACAATCTTTTTTAGTTTTTCTTTTCCTAGCATTCCCCCCGGATACAAACTTACCCTCAAGTGGTTGATGTTTGATAACAATTCGTCTCTCTCTAAAACTCCAAATAAAGGAGCCTAAAGGGGTGTTTTCGACACCTTTGTTCCTTTTAAAATTTCATGCCTAAATAAATGTGATACTAACTTTGCTTATCTTACACATTACAAGCACACTTTGTAAAGATAAACATAATTATCTCTTAGTGTTTGTCGTATGCACTATGTTAAATTCATGAACATCGTAAGCTTTAAGTTTTCTTCAAGAATAGCTTTTTTACGTCCTAAAATTAGTTGGTGTTATATATGTATAGACGGGAAGCTTCTCCTAGAATTGAATCGCCTGCTCCGTCCTGGTGGTTTCTTTGTGTGGTCTGCTACCCCAGTCTATAGGAAAGTTCCAGAGGATGTTGCAATTTGGGAAGGTAAGCAAGGATGAATCCGCTAGTGAATTTATAGAAATAATTAATATATTGTCCGATTGATGATGATGATGATGATGAGGGAAAACATTCAACATATGAATAAACAGAATGTAAATTCCAAAATAGGAGCATAGTGTTTTTCCCTTAATAGGAGTAACTTACTCCTATTTTGAAAATTCACTGTCCTATTTTGGAAACTGGTTGTAATATGGTAGTATTACTGCTATTATTGATATTATTATGGTAGTATTACTGCTATAATTGACCTTATTTCCCAAGAGTGTCAGTAATTAATCATATTTAAAGATTTGAAATATAGTGCTTCTATGTTGGACTTTCAATTTCTTACTGCTATGCAGGGCAATTTCTTTATAAATAATAGCTAGAACTGAGTATTTTTCTATATTCGGAATACTGGCATGCAGCGATGACGAATCTTACCAAGTCAATGTGTTGGGACTTAGTTTCAATTACCAAGGACAAAGTTGATAATATAGGCATCGCTATGTACAGAAAGCCTACTTCCAATGAGTGCTATGAACATAGATCACAAGCTGAGCCTCCACTCTGTCAAGAATCTGATGATCCTGATGCATCCTGGTACTTAAACAATAGTTATACTATCATTGAATTTGGCAACACTCCTATTGAGAGAATATCTGAATATGTGGTGCATTATTTTTAAAGCTCACATAAAGCAACTTTTTCAAATATAGGAATGTGCCTTTACAAGCTTGCATGCACAAAGTGCCCATGGGTCCACTAGAACGGGGGTCTAGGTGGCCAGACGTGTGGCCTGGTAGGTTGGCACAATCTCCTTATTGGTTACAGAATTCCCGGATAGGGGTGTATGGGAAACCAGCACCTGAGGATTTTGCTATGGATTATCAACACTGGAAGCGAGTGGTAACCAAAAGTTACCTCAATGGAATGGGCATTGACTGGTCTAGTGTGCGAAATGTCATGGACATGCGTGCCATCTATGGAGGGTAACCAACCAATTTATTAATTTTTGCTACATACATATGTAATTATGTATCTCATTGAATGCACCAACTTTTGAACAAGAAATGCTTTTTAACGGATTGTTACAAGGTAAAGGCCTCCCACATGCATGCATATAAATTGTACTCGACCCTTACAAAGAATGTTTTTGGGAAAAAAATGCATGGCCTAATTTTTAAAAATTATACGCTAATTTTCAAAGTTCTTTTTGGAATTTGAGATGGGCGGAGAGAGGTCTAAGAGGCTAGCATGGCACCCTTACCCCTTACCCTTTGCATGCATGGTGGGAAAAGATAATTGAGCTTTATAAAATCTAACAGCTTAGATGTTATCTGTGTGATATATTTTATTTAAAATTTCTAGAAATTACTTTAACCATAGTTGTGCTATACACAGATTTGCTGCAGCTTTGAAGGAGTTCAATGTATGGGTTATGAACATTATTTCTGTAGATGCTCCTGACACGCTACCCATAGTTTATGAGAGGGGCCTGTTTGGAATTTACCATGACTGGTGTGAATCATTCAGCACATACCCTAGATCTTATGATCTTCTCCATGCTGATCACCTCTTCTCCAAAATTAAAACGAAGTATGTATCCATTATCCAAATACAGATACTCAACACTAAAAGCATATGTCTTTTTCTTAAATAATATTTCCTCCCTTTGGTGTTGAGGAACTTGCAGGTGTGGCTTACCGGCATTGGTGGCAGAGGTTGATAGGATTCTGAGACCAGAAGGAAAACTCATAGTTCGTGACAATCTGGATGTTATAGGCGAATTGCAAACTATGTTGAAGTCAATGCACTACGAGATTCGAATGATGTATTCAAGGGACAAAGAAGGGTTGCTTTGTGTGAAAAAGGCAATGTGGCGCCCCCAGGAAGTGGAGACACTCACTTATGCTATTGAGTGAAACTAAGCATGAATAGCTTGCACCTCATTAGGTTGGGGTGGATCTACATTGTGGCTATATATGGTAGGCTAAAGTCCAGGGTAACCTAATTTTTTCTTTAATTTTGTAGTATAATTTTTTCATTTTTCCTATATAGGGTAACCTATTTAAATCTGTTATAGTCACTCTTCAGCCCACCACCACAATCCAGATTTCGGGATCCACCCCTATAATGACAGTAGGTATTCTTGTACTATTATATATCACTTATCAAGTTTTGTTGTTTTGGTGATTAATGTATGTTATTAGTGTGTCTCATTTGTTAGCAATGTACTGATAATTTGGCTTATAAGCTTGTGTATTGAATATGTATACGCAGAATTCAAAGTTGTAAATGATAAATTTTCATTTGGACAAAACATAATGAAATCATTTTTCTAGTAACTATATATTTTGGTGTGAATTCTTTAGTATATTTGTTGGACTGGTTAAATCAAGTCATGCAATAACCTCACCTACTATGTGTCTATGCCTTTCCCTGAGGCAGTGGGTGTTAGAAATTAAACTTGGCTTAGCCCAATAATTGGGTCCATTAGAAGTTAACTTATTGTGCTAGTAGTTGTATGAAAAATAATGAATTAGTTAACCCATAAGTTGGACTTAATAAAGAAAGCTCTAGAGTACTCTTTAGTTTATGTACATAAATAGTTCTAGAATATTCCTAAGCTGGAATCCTATAGAATATTGTATAATGTTAAAGATATATGAATGCCTAGAAGGATCCTATGAGACCTATAAAAAGAGCACTTCTCACACATTTGTAACACAAGCCAAAAGCTATAAATCAATAAAAGTTCCAAGTTCTCCCAAAATTATCTTTCTCTAAAATACTCTCTTCCACACACAATCACCCAAATATAATACTCATAAACTACTTTCTTCCAACAAAGTGGTATCAGAACCACCAATCCTTTCAAGAAACATGAATGCCAACGGCTTAGTTCCATTTCAATTTCCTCGCCTCACTAAAGAAAACTTTTCTAGTTGGTGCATTCGCATGAAAGCCTTGCTAGGATCTCAAAATGCATGGGAGATTGTTGAGAAAGGTTATGAGGAACCTCAAGATGATGCTACTTTAAATCAATCCCAAAGGGATAGTCTCCAAAGGAGTAGGAGGAAGGCTCAACAAGCTCTCACTCTCATATATCAATGCTTAGACGAGGGCTTGTTCGAGAAGATTGCAAATGCCACCACTTCTAAAGAAGAATGGGAGATACTACATAATTCTTTTAAGGGAGTCGATAAGGTGAAGAGAATTCGTCTTCAATTACCTGATGTGTGTACCTATAAGTGTACATGAATATGTCCGTTCATTACTTGATGTGTGCACCTTCAATTCATCTCTGTACCAATTGTTGTTATTGCATCGGCAACCCATTTGTATTTCATGAGCTAATTTCTGCACTTAATATATACTCATATGTGATACGTGATAGACCCAGTATACTAACAATTACACAATCATAACAGATAAAGAAGAAGAAGCAGATAGAAAGATATGAGCTATTCAACAAATCTGGTATACCGTGATAATGGTCGTTGCTCTCCCTCGAGAAGGAGAGCAGCGGCAAACCCTAATCTCTCTATCTCTGAGCCTCTATTCTCTAAAGCCTCAATCGTTAGGTTTCCCGTAAGTTAGCTCCTCCTTTTACAGGAGAGGATGGCTAACTTATGGGTTACAAAGAAGCTAACGGGCTAATATACATTTGTGGCCCATATTACACATTTAATTAATAACTACACAAATACAAAGATATTTAACTAGATTGGACACCATAAAATATTCTCAACAATCTCCCCCTTGGTGTTCAATCGTGTTGAATCAGCATTGCAGCACGAATATCTTTGTCTTTAATGTTATTGAGCTTCCTTTGTCTTTGAACTTGACTTCTTCTGAAAGCTTTATTAAGAAATCCTCGCAATCTCCCCTTTGATGTTTTCTTAGCAGTTTGAACTTTGATGCCGGGGTTTGAGGAATCTTTTTCTTGTAATCTTTGCCTTCCAGAAGTGGCTCTTGATCAGCTTGGATGAAGTGCAGTGACGCCTCTAGAATGAATGTTCTGATGATTATCAGGGGCGCACGGGATTCATCTTCAGTACACGAGTATTTGACCTCTGTTTCCTCCACAATGTAGTCTTTTTGACTATTTGGAATGAATGCATTTAAGGAGAACTTGTCGGTGGCACAACAGAACATAATGATGGTTGACTTGTGAGCGTAGCTGACCATTTGAGTTGCAGAGATAGTACAGAGTATTGGAGGAGAGAAATGTCCCAGAATGATTTGTTGACAGTTAACAACATGTGGACCACTCTCCCCTCATGACGATCCAATGATTCGGGGCGTCATGCCTTTATTCTTTTGTTCAAACTGAAAAGAAACAGAAACGTAAACACCAGAGACATCATGGTGTTCCGTTATCACAATCAACAATGTAAACACTGATGTGTGGCCTGTATAAAATGATAGAAGCATTACAGCTTTAAGAGGACTTCCAACCAGTCATTTTGAAGCATCCGAATAGATGTCACTCTGGTTGTTATGGCAAAATCATAAAGATTAGCATTAAGAACTTGTAGCCCCCCAAGGTCATGTAGACACTCGTTATCATCACTATAGAGATAAACTCTAAAGCAATGGCATGAAAATGTTGGTGATTCTTATGTTGCAACAGCAGGACTTCCTTCCAATCATTGGTCTACATCTGTAATAGATGAGCCATATGGAAGTTCTCGCGGGTCATGAAGACCTGTAACTGACTCTAAAAGTGCGTCTGTGTCCTAGAAATTTCAAAACATTTGGGATGGATGTTACTAGACACGACGTGATCAATGAAAGTTCAGTGGCATGGGGCTGAGGCCACTGTAGTCGGTATCACTTGCCTCAAAAGGAGACAGTAATGAGAGACGCGGTTCCCCGTGAAATATGATTAAACACCTGTCTGTTGGGAGACAAGTGAGTGGTCTTGGGTAGGGTTAAACATGCACTGTTGGACAAGATGCAGTGACTTCTACCCGGGATCTGATTAAATCAGTCATGAACCTATGGGGATTGTCCAGAATATTTGAGTGGCTAGGAGTAAATGTTCAATTGATAGCAGGCAGTTGAGGTAGCAGACTTATCATTGATTTATGTTTCCTTGTTGACTTGAGCCTTCTCCTTCCTAATGCTCACAATGTTCACTCACTCACTCGCTCACTCACTGACTCACTTACGCTCGGCTTTGTCCCTTGGGTAGGCTTAGTTGGGTTTACTAAGACATAGGGACATGTTCTCTCATTACTTTCTTGATTTTCTCTCAGGACTCCCCCTCAACTGGAGCACTTAGTATGCTTTGTCATTGTTAGGCACCGGGGAGGACAACATTTGAACACTCCCCCTAAAATATTGCATCCTTCGAGAGATTCCTTGCTTTGTCGGTGTAAGGTGCCAGGAGGAGAAATCTGAAACTCCCCCTCAGAATGTGCAAGGTTTGATTGCTCACAGCTTGTCATACCCGTCATGTGTGTGGATCAATCTGAACAGGTACCACACATGACGATTTCCTTAAGCTCATCATTTAGAATTTCAGCATATTGATGGTCACACAATGTTGATGAGTTAGGGGAGGCTTCAGTAGTTGATTGTTGTAAGATGACCGTTGACGCGAGGTTGATCGAATTATCTACTATTTTCGGACCTCTACAGTGAAGTTTTGAAAATCTTTAACCTTTGGCTTGACTTTAAAAGAATTTGATCAGATTTGCCTAAGTTTTGACCTTGACATCGGTGATTTACAAAGTTTGTCGGAAAACGAACGTTTTGACTCTCAAGGACTGCGCGTGAGGGCGCCCGAGAAATCATGTAGATCTTTGTGTTAGCTTTCCAACAAAAAAATTCGCTTAAATCGGATCACTGAGTCAAAAGTTATGACCAAAACAGTGCGATGTCGCAAAAAAATCTCGAAATTTTGAGATTTTGAGGAATTTCTTCGAAGTTGAGGTTCTCGATGTTGAATATCGAGAACAGGTGGGATTAAGGAAAATTCTAAGGCAATATCTCGAAATCCTAATCTCGAGGTGTAAATCTCGAGATTGTAATCTCGAGTTTGCCTCGAAGAATAATGGCGAAATCCACCTGCAAAACAGACCCTGAGACTTCGGAATCTTCAGAATTTCAAGTTGTTTCGAACATAAAAAACATTGGAGTTTCGCAAACCTCATAATATCGAAAACTTGTTGTTTGAAAAACATCAAAACATCGAAAACTTCTAAAAACTTTGATAAGCAGAGATTCATTCAGATATCCTATAATGTAAAGCTTCGATGAATTGCGAAGAATGTCAAGTTTCGAACAATTCTGAGTTTCAAGAAACCGCAAACTTGGAAATATTCAAAACATCGAGAAATTCCAAAAATCTCGAAATCTTTCAGAATGTCGAAATCCTAAACATTGAGTTCCCAAAACTCGAAATTCCAAAACTCTAAATTTCAAAACTCGAAATTTCAAAACTCGAAATTTCAAAGCTCGAAGTTTCAAAACTCGAAGTTTCAAAACTCGAAATGTCAAAACTCGAAATTTCAAAACTCAAAATTTCAAAACTCGAAATTTCAAAAATACGAAGCTTCAAAACTCGAAATTTCAAAACTCCAAATTTCAAAACTCGAAATTTCAAAACTCGAAATTTCAAAACTCGATATTTGAAAACACGAAATTTCAAAATGTTGAGTTTAGGAATTCGAGACCCTAAATGTCGAGTTCCTGCAAAATGAAAACTTCGAATTTTGAAAATCTGAAAATTGTTCTGAATAGCCTTGAAGGTTGAGATTCCTCCTGTATCTGTTTCAAGTCAAAATCGTTTCTGCATCCATGTAAAAGTATAAACTCGAGGTTTCATGTAGAGTTCTTCGAAATTGAAAATTTGCAGAAATAAAAAACAAAGATATGTTGTAGAATCGTTTTGAAGAGGCGATTCCAACAGTATAATTTTTACAAATTTTCGTTCACAAACAAGATTACATGAGCAAAACTCTATATTGAAGAAAAAGAGAAGACAAGCAGAGCAGTTCTTCGTTAGATCCAAAAAATTGCAGATAGATTCAACCTGTTTCACGCATCGGCTCTGATACTAATTGATAGACCCAGTATACTAAGAATCACACAATCATAGCAGATAAAGAAGAAGAAGAAGCAGATAGAAAGATATGAGATATTGAATGAATCTGGTATACCGTGATAATGGCCGCTGCTCTCCCTCGAAAAGGAGAGCAGCGGCAGACCCTAATCTCTCTATCTATGCGCCTCTATTCTCTAAAGCCTCAATCGTTAGGTTTCCCGTAAGTTAGACTCCTTTTATAGGAGGATGGCTAACTTATGGGTTACAAAGAAGCTAACGGACTGATACAAATTTGTGACCCATATTACACATTTAATTAATAACTACGCAAATACAAAGATATTTAACTAGATTGGACACCATAAAATATTCTCAACAAAAATTTAATATTTTACCATTTCCTGATTGTGACCACACCACTAATTATCAACACTATTATTAAAGCAACCCGTTTTCATTGCATAATAACTAATTTAATTTGCCCTATGTCAAGAGGATTTTAATTGATACAGAATACGTAGTACGAAGTGAAAATTTGATATGTGATCTTGTTATCTGAAAAAATGTGCACTAGAATAGAGATGATGAGTAATGGATAATGGTCAAGGGTGGATCCACTTTGGGGCAGGGGTAGTTGCCCCACTCAACCCCACCCACCCCGATATATATATGCAGGACCGGCCATGGGGGCTAGGCACCTAGGCAGTGGCCTAGGGCACCACTCTCAAGGGGCATCATTTTTTATGAATATAAGGAGCCTGTCAGCCGGCTGGGCTGCTGCCAGGCCGGATGGGCCAATAGAAATTACGGAGTACGAAATTAACCTAGTTAGCCTAGTAGCCTATTAAATCCATTACGGAGTAGAATTTAAAAAGTCCCTACAGCGTACTCCCTGGTATGCTCTACGGTCATACGGAGGCTAATTGGCCATAGAATATGGACGGACTCACAGACCAAGGTAGGCAGGTAGCTGACTGCTGACTACTGTAGTACTGTGAATTGTCTACTAACTAGCTACTACACTACAGCAGTACAACACTCCCATTCGGCTGACCTGGCCCCGTCTGCAAACCAGCCAACTAGGTAAAGACTTGTACTCCCTCCGTCCCGAAATAATTGTCCTGCTTTCCTTTTCGGTCCATCCCAAAATAATTGTCTTACTTTGAAACTTTCCTTATTTGGTAAACAAATCTATACAAAACAGCGTCAAACAGTGCAAAAAAGTGCAAAACAGTGTCGTTACAGTGTCAAACAGTGTCGCTACAGTGTGAAGTCAATTTCATTTTCTTAATTTGTGTGAAGGTCAAAGTAGGACAATTATTTCGGGACGGAGGGAGTAACTTATTCTACATTCAATTTATTAATTATTATTTATAAGTTGTATTAAATTTGAAGTTTTGTATTACATATATATTTCTTTTAATTTTCTTAAAGTTTTTCATCTATTCGATTAACAAACTTAGTCTGAAATTGTTCTTTTTAAACGGTCTTTCCGTAATATACCTAATAATTAGTGCTAAATTATTACTCGTATTTTGTAGTGTCTACTATGACGGGAAAAAGGAAACAAAAGTCGGGGGCTTCAAAGAAAAAATTAAGAAAAGAAAAGATAATGAAGTAGTGCAATCTTTTGCAGGTTCCATGGATAGGTATGTAAAAATAAATCCTTCTCCATCGACCTCAAACAAAAATCTCGAGGCAAATGATAAAGATGAGAATGAAAATACTGGTGTTCAACTTGAGAACAAAAATGAAAACAAGGATAAGGGTAGATCTGTTGTAGATGATGAGGAGGCTGGAGGGGGATGTTGATGTTGAGAATGATATTGTAGATGTGTTGCCTGTTACTCTTGATATGACCGAGTTATGTGATCCAAGTAACTGGAAAGTACCTATTTTACAAAAAGAAAAAGATTTTCTAGTTGAAAGGGGCCCAATAAGAATTATTGGTCATGATTATCCCGTTGATAAAAACGGAGTTTTAGTGACAAACACTATACTCGGTGCTTGACAAATGGTGAAAAATACGACCACCCATGGTTAGTGTATTCAATGTCAAAAACACTATATTCGGTCTTTGAAGTATTTTCACATACTTTATATAAATTTCAAGTCAAGTATTTTTTTTTTACATTTAGTAAAATATGATGTTATAATTTTCTAATTACTTCATATTTAGTAGTATTAATTTGAAGTACTATTTGATCACATTAGTCATTTTTTGTCTGGGGCACCAAAATTTCTAGAGATGGCCTTGTATATATGTATCAAATATAAAATAATACTACGTACATAGTACTACGTATATGTACGGGTGGGTAAAAATACCGAAAAATCGGTACACCGCACTTACCTTACCGAAAAATAACGGAAAATACCGAAATATTGGTATACCGTCATTTTCGGTACGCTATCATACCGTACCGATTTATTTTTGTACGGTAACAGTAAATGATTTCAAATACCGTGGTATATCGATATGATAGCGTACTGACTCTCTGCCAAACAATTACTTTTAATTCTAAAATATTGTAAAAGTCCATTACAGTTTTGAAACCCAAAATTAATACTTAAGTTGGTTACAAATATCAAAATACAAAAATAAAGGCCTAATTTTTCAAACCCTCTATAACCTTCTAGGCTTGTAACATTCAAACAAACTAATTAAGTAATTAACCCTCATGACTAATGCGTAATGTACTAATGTCCATAAACAAGTCCATCTTGTTCCAAGAGCTTGTGAGTCGATGACTGAGCTTTTGAGTAGCTGATGAGTGAAAAGGAATACACTTATGTGATGAGTGTATCTACATAACTAGGGATTCCGCGAGTCAAGGCACACAAACTTTGTCCGAAGTCGTATTCAAATATTTTTTTTTTTAAATTATAAAAATGACTAAATACACAATATCATATTAGAAATAAATGATTTTATATCATGTTGTTTGAATAATTTTATTTATTTATACTTTTTTATTACATAAACCATTTTTACTTTTAATTGTCAACAAAGTTTGGGCAATGTGATGCAAAAGTTGTTATGATTCCTGATTAAACTTAGCTTATTGAAATCAGTTAGCACATTTTGATTTCCCAGATGATTAAAATTGTACTCCTTGTAACCTTTCTGTAATTTAAGTTCAATTATATCTCAATATGTACTCAAAATGTTACATTTACCAATGATCATTTATACTCTTACATGTGATGATGGATTAAGGATATTTTTAATTGGACTGAAATTTGCTAGGTTGGTATGGCCTGGTCTGATCTTATAAATGTCCGGTCTCTGTATATTTATAACTTTAGTAATCTAATATGATTCGTTTAAATCTGGTCTGGTTTGATCTGGCCTGATTCGATTTGGTATGGGATTGAAATTAGTCCAAATAAAAATGTCCTAAAAACACTCAGCATAAAATATGAGGAATTCATATTGAAATTGTTGGTAGAAAATATCCCGGGTAGAGAAACTAGCAGCATTTGAGTATAGTAAAAATAGCGTAGAGAATACAAGGGGGTGATGGCCTATTTATAGGCATCCATTGCAAGTCCAAAGTCTAACCTACGTGGGCTTGGCCCAAATACATAATACATGCCCAAGCTAATGGGCAAACCGGCCCGATAAATAAGTAAATGAGCAAGGGGCGATTCCCGCTCATGAGACTGCGTCTTGGGCCTAGTTGGGCCAAAGCTCGGGGATAACGGGCTGATGGCATTGGGCCTAGCATATTATCCCAACACGAGTCCCCCACTCCCTTAGTCGAGTAGTGGACTCGACTAAAAGGGAGTAGTTGAGCTGCTTTGAAATCGGCCTGGTTGCCAAGCTAGCTAGCTAGTTACACAGATGATTGTTGATGATGACGATCTGCAGTGTGCCTGGAAAGGTTAGTCATGTAACCGTCTGTTGTGATCCCACAGTGTTGCGCAAGGATGAGACCCTTCTTGTCTAGGTAGCATCCTGGGGTCCTGGTTATCTGGCCAGCTGCCAGGTCTTCTTTGCTCCAACCAGGAAGACCTCTCCCCTTGTTCATGATGAGGGGATGTCTCGTTAAAACCTTACTAGGAAAAAACCCGGTGGGAAAAAATCCTAGTGAAGGAAAAAGAGTACACCGGTACCTCAAAATAAAACAGAGGAAGGTCAGTCTCGTCGGTTCTTGATTGAGCGTCTGCTTTACTGGTAAGCCGAGATATGTTCCGGGAAGGCCAGTCGCTCGTCTGCTTTCCAGTGGTGGCGGTCGAGCCAATGCATGCTCGGGAGAGACCACCCGCATAACTGTTAGTCGATGATGCCGAGCTAAGGTATGCCCATGAGAGGCTGGTCGCAAAGCTGCCCGTTGATGATGCCGAGCCGAGGTATGTTCGGGAGAGGGTAGTTTTATAACTATGCACATTGATCCCCGCTGCTTGTGAGAGGATATGGGTTCCTTTGCCTAGGTAGCAGTTTTAGGTCTTGTTTATCCGATTAGCCTCCCATGGTCTCGTTCTTCTGATCAGCAGCCTGGGGTCTTGTTTGTCTGATTAGCTGCAGCCCAGGGTCTTGCTCTGGTGGAGAGATGTCTTCTTTAAATGCACCCAAAATAGAGCTAAAGGGTAAGCTCTCAGGCCATTATGTGCAGCTGCAACTGTCGCCATCCGTCGAGGGGATAACAAAGACCGGTCTTCACTTGTGAGCAGTGCTCGCCTGATGTTCTCGAGATAGATGCAATGAGTAGTCCGCCATGATAAGTAGTCCCTATTGATTGCTATTATTACCTGTTAGAGAAATGGCAGGTAAAAGAGGTGCTCTCGCTGCTTTAGCTGCAGTGAAAGATACTAAATTTTGGCCTTCAAAGTCAGATGAAGGTCTATCTCACGTAAGGAAGAAGCCCGGAGCTTCTCCGCCTGGTGTTGGGGAAAAGATAGAAGCTTCCCTGCTTTGTGAAGAGCGACTTTCCAAGAAGAGCAAATGTATAAACTGCTCCTTAGGCCGGGTAAGGGGAGATAACCCAATCGGCAGAATCCTCGCTTACGCTGTTTGTTTCCTCGCAGGTATGGCTGGTTGGATGGAGAAACGCATTTGCTGCCCTGCCCTGACCTTCATTTCCTCATAGGTATGGTAGGTCGGAGAAGTGCACTTGCTGCCCTGACCTTCGTTTCCTCGTAGGCATGGATGATCAGAGAAGCGCATTTGCTGCCTTGGATGCGACGAAAGATGCTAAGTCTCGACCTTTGACATCCGATGCAAGTCCATCTAATGTCGGAGAGAAGCACACAACTTCTCCACATGATGTCGGGGAGAAGCGCGCAGCTTCCCTGCATAATGTCAGGGAGATGCTAAGAGCTTCAATGTCTGATACCGGGGAGATGCACGCTCATTCCCTGCCTGATGCTGGGGAGAGTCACACACCTTCCCTGCCTGATGTCGGGGGATGCTAAGAGTTTCTCTGCCTGATGTCCAGAGAGATGTCCAGCTTCTCCGACTGATGTCGGGTAGAAGCATGCACCTTCCCTGCCTAATGTTGGGTAGATGCTAATAGCTTCTTCGCCTGATGCTGGGGAGAAGCACTCACCTTCCCAGGCTTGCGATGAAGAAATAGTCGTCATCCCTGTGGACGGCGGGCTGGCCCGATTATAGAATCAAAATGATGACGTTTAGTCTGGTCGTGATGAATCCATAGCAACGGTCATCATCCAAGTGAAGGGGAATGCGACCGGTCTTGAAATGAGAATGGTGGCACTGAGACGATCCTGACGAGGATGGCAATTCGTAGGTCGACTGTGAAATCAAAGCAGCGGTCATCATCCAAGTGAAGGAGGATCTGACCGGTCTTGAGAAAGGAATGATGGTGTTGAGCCGGTGCTGACGTAGACGACGACTCATTGGCCAATCATGAATCCGAAGCAGTGGTCATTATCGTCATCCCGCCAAGGTCGAATCAAGAGAGCTGTGCTTGGATGGCTTCCTGAGGCAGGTCAAGAAAGCGATGCAAGGTAAGAGAGTGATGTTAGATCCTTCTCGATGATTTCAGAGTTTTGCAAACTTTAGACTTGAGGCCCAACCTTCGGAGGACGTTCTAACGTCGGTGATGTAGTAGATGAGGTAATTATCATGTTCAAGACCTCCCTAAACGTTTTCAGAGCTTGTCACTTCTTAGGTCGAGGATCGACATCCAGAGTATGTCCACGCTTAGTTGCGCAAGATGCTAACCCCGGTCTTCAATATCAGATGCAGGCTCGGTCAATGTTAGAGAGAAACGCAGGGCTTCTCCGTCCAATGTTGTAAGAAATGGTGCAGCTTCCCCGCCTCGTGAAGATAGACTTGCCAGGAAGAGAAAGGGTATGAACTGCTTCTCAGGTCGGGTTAGGGAAGGCAATCCTACCCGTACAGCTCCAGCTTACTTCGCTTGTTTTCTTGCAGGTATAGGCGGTTGGGAGAATCACGCAGCTTCCCTTCCTGATGTCGGGGAGAAGCGTGCAGCTTCCCTGCTTCACAAAGTACCACCTTGTTCGTTTCTTTGCAGATGTGCCAGGTTGGAGAAGCGAATTTCTTGCCTTGGCTGCAAAGAGAGATGATAAACCATTTTCCATGTCATCTGATCTTTTTCCCTGCAGGGACTGCCGGATCCGGCCGCATTGCTCCGTGCTATGAAAGATCAGCATACGGAGCTCCAACGTCTAGCTAATTAAGCCCATCTTCAGGCTACCCAGGCTCGGCAGCATGCAGATGGAGTGGAGGCAGCCTTGAGGATACTTGTCGCATGAAATGAAGAGGATAAGAGAGCCATGATCGATCTCTAATCAAAGTGTGACCAGCTGAAGCCGAGTATAACCAAGTACAGGCGTCGTTTGTGGATGCAGCGCAACAAGCAATTGCGGTGCTCAAAGCTTCTCATGAGTTCTCCGAGCTTCTTGCTTCCCAGACTAAGGATGTGGGGCACCAAGCATCCCATAATTTCAAAAAGCCCGTTTCTTCGCAGACGTATGCTCTCTGTGCAGAGCAAGTTCATGATTGGCTTCAGACCAAATAGGGTTGTAATTGGCACAAGAAGATGTCTTGTTCTCTTTTAGTTGTGGCCGGCATGATACACAGACTAGCCGTGATGGGCGGAGAAGATGGGCAATGTTGATGTCGAACTTGTTCTCCGTGATTGATTTATCACTTGAGCTTGTATGTATGCATCGTCCGTTCTTTCATTTTTCTTAGTCGTTTTTTATTCAAGAATACTTGGATAACTTATCGGGGATCTGGCTCCCCACCTAGGCCACGAGGGGCGGAAGGTCGCTAGGGTCGACCTTGACCGCGCCCTGCTGGGTAAGGCGGGGTTGACCCACACACTGTCGGTCTAGGACCGACGAGTTGTGCAAGTTGTTCGACCAGTGATCGGACAATAGATGTACGAGAGGGGCTCGGGGCACGACCTCTCGCATACCTTCGACCCAGAGGTCGATCTTACACCACCTTGACTTGTACAGCTAGTTTCATACTTAGGAAATATTTTGGTTGTTCCCTTTCTGAAAGTCGAACTGAAGTCGGCCAAACGTAAGGGCAAGGCCCTGCATGATCAGACCAGAACGGGCCCGCACCGTTGATCCTATCAAGCACGTATGCGGCATGTTAAGCCTAGCAACGTCATACAACGAATGTACGAAAGGGGCTCAGAGCACGACCTTTTGCATTCCTTTGGTCCGGAGACCAGTCATATAGTTTTCGCATCGTTGATTGGATCATACGTGCATGCGAGCTTTTTAGACAACAACGTCAGACAACAGATGTACGAGTGGGGCTCGGGGCGCGACCTCTCGCCTACCTTTTTGACCCGAAAGCCGGTCTTACAATTGCCCTGACCGAGCAGCTAAACCCCGGACGTAGAAAATAGTTTGATTATTTCTTTGCCCGAGGGCCGAGCCGTGGTCGACTAAACATCGAGAGCGGGGCGTGGTATACATATACTCTCTTTTTTTCTCTCCCTTTTTTCTCTCCTCTTTTTTCTTTTGCTCTCTTTTTTCTCTCTCTTTTTTTTATTTGCTAATTTTTTTAGCCGCCGCTCGTTTAATCCAAGTGAGGTCGGACCTCATCAAATTCAAGATTGAAAAACGAAATATATACTTTTTTTTAAGTAATGAAAGAATTTGAGAACTTGAGGAGTTGCTCCAGTTATGCACTTGATCTACAATTTGTGATGATCGACTCATAGAATGTGAGAGAGCTGATCTGCAATCTACTCTTCATCAACGAGCTTGCAGTACTTCGCTCTTAGGATTAGAGAAGGTTCCCGGCGCTCCGCACTTAATCTCCAATCTTGTATTTCTCCGCTCATAGAATCTAACAATTTGCCCTGCGCTCCGCACTTGATCTACAAGCGCGTTGTGCCTCGTTCATAGAATTTGGCAAAAGTGCCCTACACTCCACTTGATCTACAAACTTAGAGTGCCCCGCTCATAGAATTTGATAAGGTGCCTTGCGCTACGCACTTGATGTACAAGCTTGTGATGTTCCGCTCATAGGACTTGACAGGGTGTCCCGCATTGATCTTGATCCTCATACTTCGTAGCTTTGTTGTTGATGGTATGGACCCTGAGGTCCACCCGCTCGAGTTGCTTGAACGCCTTCGCGTAATGTCTTCGTGTAATGGCTTCGCGTTGCAAGGTTTTATTTCAATGGTGCTTCCGGGTCTCCGAGTCATAGCTCTGTGTTGCAAGGTATGTGCCCTTGGCAACGGTGCTTCCTTCCTTCCCAGGACGAGTGTTGCCGGGAGGGCCTCCTTCATGGCTCCGCCCTTGTGGAATGGCTTCACGTTGCAAGGTTTGTAACCCCTTAGCAACAGTGCTTCCTTCCTTCCCGGGATGAGTGCTGCCGGGAGGGCCTCCTTCCTGGCTCCGCCCTTTTGGAATGGCTTCACGTTACAAGGTTTGTAACCCCATAGCAACGGTACTGTAATACCCGAGATTAATATAAGAGGATTAATAGTACTACTCATACCAACAGAGGTTCATCTCCTTTTAAGGGAGCTCATCACCCAAGAACTCCAAAGTTAAGCGTGCTTACACGGGAGTAGTCTTGGGATGGGTGACCCCCTGGGAAGTTTCTCAGGGCGCGCATGAGTGAGGATAAAGTGCGCGGTAAAGGCTCGTGGTGGTTTGTGGGGACAGTACTAGAGGTCTGGAGTAACTACCTCGGGGCATGCGAGACCGGGGTGTTACAGGTGGTATGAGAGCAACCCTGCGACAGTGTACTGACCCGTTAGATATCGGGCGGGCATTTAGCGGGGCAAGATTCTGGGGTTTGATTGAGATTGTTAAGGGTGCAACGAGGACGTTGCAATCCTAAGTGGGGGTGATTGTAATACCCGAGATTAATATAAGAGGATTAATAGTACTACTCATACCAACAGAGGTGCATCTCCTTTTAATTGAGCTCATCACCCAAGCACTCCAAAGTTAAGCGTGCTTGCACGGGAGTAGTCTTGGGATGGGTGACCCCCTGGGAAGTTTCTCAGGGCGCGTGTAACACCCCGGGGCCCCACACGGACCCGAGGTAGTTACTCTAGACCTCTAGTACTGTCCCCACAAACCACCACGAGCCTTTACCGCGTACTTTGTCCTTACTCATGCGCGCCCTGAGAAACTTCCCAGGGGGTCACCCATCCCAAGACTACTCCCGTGCAAGCACGCTTAACTTTGGAGTTCTTGGGTGATGAGCTCCCTTAAAAGGAGATGCACCTCTGTTTGTATGAGTAGTACTATTAATCCTCTTATATTAATCTCGGGTATTACAATCACCCCCACTTAGGATCGCAACGTCCTCGTTGCGCCCTTAACAATCTCAATCAAACCCCAGAATCTTGCCCCGCTAAATGCCCGCCCGATATCTAACGGGTCAATACACTGTCGCAGGGTTGCTCTGATACCACCTGTAACACCCCGGGGCCCCACACGGACCCGAGGTAGTTACTCTAGACCTCTAGTACTGTCCCCACAAACCACCACGAGCCTTTACCGCGCACTTTGTCCTCACTCATGCGCGCCCTGAGAAACTTCCCAGGGGGTCACCCATCCCAAGACTACTCCCGTGCAAGCACGCTTAACTTTGGAGTTCTTGGGTGATGAGCTCCCTTAAAAGGAGATGCACCTCTGTTTGTATGAGTAGTACTATTAATCCTCTTATATTAATCTCGGGTATTACAGCGCGCATGAGTGAGGACAAAGTGCGCGATAAAGGCTCGTGGTGGTTTGTGGGGACAGTACTAGAGGTCTGGAGTAACTACCTCGGGGCATGCGAGACCGGGGTGTTACAGGTGGTATCAGAGCAACCCTGCGACAGTATACTGACCCGTTAGATATCGGGCGGGCATTTAGCGGGGCAAGATTCTGGGGTTTGATTGAGATTGTTAAGGGCGCAACGAGGACGTTGCGATCCTAAGTGGGGGTGATTGTAATACCCGAGATTAATATAAGAGGATTAATAGTACTACTCATACCAACAGAGGTGCATCTCCTTTTAAGGGAGCTCATCACCCAAGAACTCCAAAGTTAAGCGTGCTTGCACGGGAGTAGTCTTGGGATGGGTGACCCCCTGGGAAGTTTCTCAGGGCGCGCATGAGTGAGGACAAAGTGCGCGGTAAAGGCTCGTGGTGGTTTGTGGGGACAGTACTAGAGGTCTGGAGTAACTACCTCGGGGCATGCGAGACCTGGGTGTTACAGGTACTCCTGGACCTTCATGATCAGCTTCGCGTTGCAAGGTCTGTACCCCTTTAACAACGATGCTTTCAGGAACAGCTCCGCGTTGCAAGGTCTTTACCCCTTTAGCAACGGTGCTTCCTTCCCAGGAAAAGTGCTGCCGGGAGGGCCTCCTTCCTGGCTCCGCCCTTGTGGAATGGTTTCGCGTTGCAAGGTTTGTAACCCCTTAGCAACGGTACTTCTGGACCTTCATGATCGGCCCGCAATTGCAAGGTCTGTACCCCTTTAGCAATGATGCTTCCAGGACTTCGAGTAGCAGCTCCGCGTTGCAAGGTCTGTACCCCTTTAGCAATGGTGCTTCATTACTTCCCGGGACGAGTGTTGTCGGGAGGGCCTCCTTCCTGGTTGCCGCTGCGTTGCAAGGTTTGTACCTTTTTAGCAATGATGTTTCCATGCCTTCGAGTAACAGCTCTGTGTTGCAAGGTCTGTACCCCTTTATCAACGGTGCTTGCAGGACTTTGAGTAACAGCTCCACGTTGCAAGGTATGTACCCCTTTAGCAACGGTGCTTCCTTCCTTCCAAGGACGAGTGTTGCCGGGAGGGCCTCCTTCCTGGCTGCCGTTGCGTTGCAAGGTTTGTACCCCTTTAGCAACGATGCTTCCATGCCTTCGAGTAATAGCTCTATGTTGCAAAGTCTGTGCCCCTTTGTCAACGATGCTTCATCATGGTACCAGTGCATGGTTCTGGGACGTGGAGGTCGGCCACATATGGCTCTCCCCCGACGACCTTTCTCCCCAGCTCGTGTAGCCTTAGCCTCAGATCTTTCACCACATCAGGGGATAGTTCTGCTCGTGCGCGCCCAGCGCGGAGCTGAACTTGCGTAGAAGACTCTGCAACTCTCTCGCGTACGTGAGGTCGAGATTTAGCATGGAGTCTGTCCAGGAAAGCTGTCCACCTGCCCGGTCGACGAAAGTGATAAGACGAGCCGTCCTTCCTTGCTACCATGGCTACCTAACTTGTCGGGACACATCAGCTGTCTACCCGGTTGACGGGAGTGATGAGATGAATCGTTCCCTCCTTCCCGGAACGAGTGTTCCCGGGAAGGACTCCTTCCTGGCTGTCATGGCTAACTTGCCGGGACACAAACTCTATTCGGGATCCGTCTGTGCCGGTACGTCTGTGCTGGTACATCTGTGCCGGCACGTCCCTTCAGGGCCCATCTTTGCGGGTATGTCTGTGCTGATACGTCTCCCGAGGTAGCCAGCCCTCCTACCTGGTTGACAGGGGTGATGAGATGAATCGTTCCCTCCTTCCCGGAATGAGTGTTCCCGCGAAGGCCTCCTTCCTGGCTGTCGTGGCTAACTTGCCGGGACACATACTCTATTCGGGATCCGTCCGTGCCGGTACATCAGTGCTGGTCCGTGTTGGTACGTCTGTGCCGGTACGTCCCTTCAGGGTCCATCTTTGTTGGTACGTCTGTGCAGATACGTCTCCCGGGGTAGCCAACCCTCTTACCTGGTCGACGGGGGTAATGAGACGACTCATTCCCTCCTTCCCGGGATGAGTGTTGCCGGGAGGGCCTCCTTCTTGGCTGCTCAACTTGCCGGGACACGTACTTCATTCGAGATCCATCATGCCCTAAGTGTACGAGCATGGTGTATGGCACCGAGCATACAAGCGTCTGAGGTGATAGCTCCTAGCGTGCTCGACCTCATGATTGTGCTCCGGAACCACAATCAGTTGGCATACACAATGAACCTACAATTTCAGAAAATTTTGTAGAAATCTAAAATTTAAATTTTTATTGTTCAAGGGTTGTCCTTTGTTGAGCGGGTGAGGTCCATGCCCATCTTTGGATGAGGCTTCGAAATGAGGAGAAGTATGATGCTCGTGAGGGAGACCCTCAACCGCCGCTGTCGCTCGAGCTGCCTCCATCCAGGGCTGTCGCCGGACGGAGTTGAAGGTGAATCCCTGTCGCAGAGGTCAGCCGAAAAGAGCTTGTGCAGTCCTCGGTTCGTACGGATAGAGGAGATAAGGAGCGATGGAACGGCTCTGACTGCGTCACGTGTGAAACACGCTCGTCAATCCCAGGAACCTCAAGCGGCCATTAATGGCAAGGCTCCGTCTGCGTCCGCCGTTGCTTAGTTCTCCCGGTCGTTCGTCGCTCGGGTTCTCCTTGGTTCAACCTTGATGGCTGCGTATCCTTAGGACCTAATCTGGAAAATTTCATATCTGATTTTTGCTCGAATCTCTACCGGTTCCTACCAAAAAATGAGAGATGGCTTTCAATAAAAGCACCAATGTTGGTAGAAAATATCCCGGGTAGAAAAACTAGCAGCATTTCAGTATAGTAAAAATAGCGTAGAGAATACAAGGGGGTGATGGCCTATTTATAGGCATCCATCACAAGTCCAATGTCTAACCTACGTGGGCTTGACCCAAATACATAATACATGTCCAAGCTAATGGGCGAACTGGCCCGATAAATAAGTAAATGAGCAAGGGGCGATTCCCGCTCGTGAGACTGCATCTTGGGCCTAGTTGGGCCAAAGCTCGGGGATAACGGGCCGATGGCACTGGGACTGGCATATTATCCCAATAGAAATGTTAATCCCATGGCTGCCAAATTTACATACTACTTTTTATATTAATTTTTTAAAACAAATGAGGAGGTAATATTTTGTTAGTAGCATTGAACAATTAATGAGTACAACCATTTTAACTTATTTAGGGTTTACCGAAAAATTTACTTACAATTCCATATTTTAGTTATTACGGAGTATTTATTTATTATTTCATAAAAAAATTAAAATTAACTCACTTATTATAAAAACATAACACGTAGTGTAGTTATGGATATGCTTTCTTGTTTAAATGGTAACTTGCATTACAACTCTAATTAAGTGGTCGATATTTATTTTTATCAAGGCATATTAATTTACACATTCTCCCTTGAATTGGAGGCAAATTTCCATTCAAAACATGCGACAACTTTACTACTTTATCCCTTAAAACTTAATGATAAAGAGTGATTCCAAAAATTAAATACTACGTAATACTCCCTTTGTCCCTTAAAACTTTGTCATCTTTTCTATTTAGGATGTCCTAAAAAACTTTGTCACTTTCCCTTTTAATCAACTACTTTGTTTTTTTTTTATTTCTCTCTTTTGTACAAACACTAGTACAAAAAGGCTTTTTACATCACTCTATCTACATGTGCTATATCAAAACTCATGTAGAATAGTGACACGGGGTCATTTGTATAATTTTCGTAAACTTTAACATTGGTTGCTCTAATAACCCACATTAAATAGTGAAAATGGGGTGTATTTAAAATTTTAATAAATATTCTACATCGGTTCTACATGGAAACCGATGTTAAAGAAAAAACGGGGTAAATTTTTGAATTAATGAAAATTTAGTTTACTGACGTGCACTTGTCGTGAGGTGCACTCAAAATAAATACAATACAACGAATATACGTAGTATAACGAAGTAAGGTTCGTATCCACGTGGAAATGAATACTTTTCTTTTGTATAATTAGTAACAAAGGGGGGTTTTGAGTTTGATTTTATTTAATTTAATTAACACTAAGATGAACGACTTATGTGGTTTTAATTAATTGAGATGGGGACTTGGCTTTGCTTTTATCCACTTAATGAAACGTTCGTCGATCCCGGTTATATCTTTAACTATCTTCCTCTCGAATACTCAATCGAGGAGTATATCCAGTTCATCGAGGGTAGTTATTAATAACGAGATGCGTTCATTAATAAAACTTACTATCGAGTCAATATAGAACAAACGCCGTATATTAATTCGATAGTAGCAATAAACTTAAGATGAAAACGATTGAGATTGATAACCTCAACACAAGCGGTTTATTGGTTTAATCAATATAATTAATTCCCCTTGGTGTATTAACCATGAGATGCATGCATTAACAATCCAAGTTTACTACCGTTGAATGAACCGAATTAATAACAAGCGTATTAATCGATTGATCCTAGTAATAATTAATAGATGAGGCAAAACTAGTTGATCTTTAAAGTAATGCTCAGAATATTAATATGGAATATGAATAGGAAGTAATTAATATTCAAGGAAAAAGGTTAAAGAAAAATAACTCACAACTTATAAATCATTAAGCTTCAAAGTAGCAAAACCAAGATGGAAGAGTTTAGCCCCACATTTGGACACTAAACATGAAGAAAATATAAAGAAAGAACTATTCTAGACTGAGCTTAGAAGTATGTAGGAATTGGATATCTCATTGTGAAGGAAAATGGGGTGTATTTATAGGCTTTTGAGATGCAGCTCGGGTACCCGATCGGGTATATACCACGGTATCCGATCGGGTATGTGTAATACCTCAAATTCGAGGTATACTCGATCGATCAAAGGGAAAATTTCATAAGCATACCCGATCGAGCATACCTTTGTACCCGGTCGAGTATGCTTATAACTTCAGATCCGGGGCATACTCGATCGAATTCATGTTTGTATTTGAAGAGATACCCGATCGGGTGTGTCGGTGTACCCGATCGGGTATGGACACTCGATCGTGGTCCGAATCTTCTCTGCATGATCCTTTGTCTTCGGATCCGATCCGATTTGAAGTTTCAACAAGATACCCGATCGAGTATAGGTTATACTCGACCGGGTATTGACCAAAATTTCAGGATCCTTCTTTTGTCTTCAAATTATGCACCTTCCTTCCACTTTTTGGGGTTCACCAACTGTCCTTTGAGTGATCAAGACCTGTCTGAGCTCAGAGTGATCCTAATCTAAACAATTTACAAGAATTTAACAAACTAAACTATTACACCAAAAGTGTGTAATTTCCAAAGTAAAACTCAATCAAAACTAATTAAAAACACAAACATACATATGGAAATTACAAACGTATCAACTCCCCCATACATAGTTCTTTACTCAACCTCGAGTAAAGTAAAATGTTTACAAGTGTCAAGTCTTCCAAAGTTTCAACAATGTTAGCAAGATAAAAAACACAAAGGCCACCAAGGATAAAACATGAGTTTTTAAGCTCAAATTACTAATATCATCTTGGGTTTTATGGTCTTCTAGTGCTCATCTTCTCTTCTCCTTCTTTCTTCTTCTTCTTCTTCTTCTTCTTCTTGAATCTCCTTATTCTCCAAAGAGACCAAATGAGTGCCTGCAAAAACAAATATTTCTCTCATATCTCTCATTTTGCCTAGGAGCCTTTTTCAGGTCTTCATCCTAGCATCTCTTTTCATTTTCCATTCTTCCCAACTCACTCATTTTTTTATAAGCCCTTTTTGCTTAGATTGCCCATTTTGTTGGGTTTTCAACCTAACTAGCATTTCTTTTTTTTTAATACCAATGGTAAAAGAAATTCATGCGTAGTGAAAGGTAATAAATGAAAGTACATACCATAAGAGTCTCTCCCCCACACTTAGGCCAAGCACTGTCTCTAGTGTCCGCCTTCTCCGCCGTAGTGGCTGCCTCCGAAGCCGCTCCCCTGCTCGCCATCTCCCATGTATGTGTCCCCGCCATCTCCGCCATCGTACCCTCCACCCCCGGAGCTAGATCCTCCAAATTTACCCCAATGAGTGGGGTCATACCATGAGGGTGGTGGAGAGGGGTTCGTCATGGTCTGAAAATATCCCTGATGGGCCATGTAAGAGTACATAGGTCCGTAGAACCTACGTTGATCTTCTTCATACCGATGCATGTCGGCTTCCCGGAGCTCCTCCATCCGTTGAAAACCTGCCCTTTGCTCCTCTCGCACTTGGTTTAGCCGGTCTCCCATGTTGATATAATTGGTGTGCATTTGATTGTACCCAACAATTATTTGTTGTTGCCCCTCCAAGATTTGTTGGAAATAATTGGGTGGAGGGGGGTCTTGGTGCTGCTCGGGGATGTCCATGTCTACATGGTCGTGGGGTTCGGCATACGGCTCGTCTTCGGGTTGGTCTTCTTGAGGTTCTTGGAAATGTGGTGGAAGGGCATGTGGAAATAGGTAATGAGGTACCTCTACCTCTTCTTTGTAGAGCAGTTTGGGAATTTCTTGGTTAGGTAGGAGGAAGTATTTGAGAGGCTTGGGGTGTATGAGCCAGTTATACATGTTTTTTGGTCGTTCACCACCATAAACTGTATGGGAAAAGGTTGTGCATCCCGAATGGCCTAACCAAGAGATATTCATCAAACAATAGTCGGGTATAGGAGAGTTATCCGTATACCCGAACTTGGTGGCTAAGTGCATAATCACCCCACCCACAACAATGCCCCCCTGGTTGTGCTTTCCTTTTTCAGATGTGCCCACATAAGATTGCACAGATTAAAGCCCACATGAACACGGAATAGAGCTACAGACATCAAGCATACATCCCCCATCTTAGTGTGATGGTTGTTGGGACGTCCAAGCAAGCAATTTGCAAGAAATTTCAAGAATAATCGGAGGACGGGGTGTTGGACATGACTAATATACAGTTGGGAGGAGCTAAATTTTGCTTCCCCGGTCATCTTTGTCCACAGTGAATGGCCGAAAGCAGTGTTATCGGATATGGTTTTTGGTAGGAAACCGGAATGCCAAAATGTTCGGCGAACTCAAGTTTCGTTATTGAATGGTTTTGGTTAAACAGACGAAACTTGAGTCTATCATCCCTAAAGCCAGCTTTATCGGTCTCAAATTGCACCGAACTCATGAATTCATAGATAATTCTTTCGTTAGAGTTGTATTTCATTTTGAATATACGATCCATGCTCAACTCATGAAAGAATTTCCTAGTGCTCTTATACACTCCTAATTCACGGATAGCATCATGGCATAAAAAACGGGAAGGTTTTACTTGCCTTGCAATTGTTTTGAGGAATTGAGCGCGGTGTCCGTTGTTGGTGTAAATGAGGTCCTCGTAGCCTGGGATGAGTGCCATAGCGTTGGAGCTCTATCCTTTGTCCTTCCTTGGTGCCATTTTTCGAAGATTTTGAGCTTGAAATCCGAAAATTAGAAATGGGGTAGGGTTATTTTCGGACCTTTTGAAATTGGGGGAAAGTTGGATTGGTGGGTATGGGTGTGTAGAGGAAGGTGAGGGGAGTATTGTGGTGGTGGAATGGGGTGATTTGGTGGAGAAATGAAGAAGATATTATAGAGAGAAGGTTTGAAAATGGAGGTTGGGGGGAGAGGGGTTCGAATTTTGGGTTTGGGATTTGGGAAAGATGAAGTGATTTGGGCGTTTTTGGGGTTAAAACGCACGTATACCCGATCGAGTATGAGAAGTTACTCGGTTGAGTATGGCTGGAAAACCGAAGTTTTGAATAGTCTGTCTCCAGTACCCGATCGGGTATAACACAATACTCGATCGGGTATGTTTCTTTTTCCACATTTTGAGGCATGTACTCGATCGAGTGCTGGGAGCAGGCTCTACTTGGTTTCGTCCTTCTGAACATACTCGACCGGGTGTGTACTGATACCCGATCGGGTATCCTTTGTTTTGCAATTGTTGAGCCCTGTACTCGATCGAGTGCGGGGGTCAGGCTCCATTGAACTTCGCCTTTCTGTACATACTCGACCGGGTATGTAATTGTACCCGATCGAGTATGCATGCTTTCTTGAAAAAATTAATACTCCTTCGATCGAGTAATGCCCGGTTCCCCTTCTTTTAGCCATACCCGACCGAGTATAAGGTGGTACTTGATCGGGTATGTCCCCAGATGCTTCAAAACCTGCATTTTTTTCTTTTTCTCCAAAACTTGTGATTAGTGCCCTCTCGCTCACCCTCTCAAAACAGAAACTAGAATTTTGACAGGGATATTAACAAAAAACGTACCTTGCTTGGGTTGCCTCCCAAGAAGCGCCTTAGTTAACGTCGTGGCATGACGCCATGGTTGTGTTCATTCTTCAAAGATTGGATCGATGAGATCCATGCATTCAATGCTTTCTTTTGGGAAACCTCCAAGGAACAGTTTGAGTTGATGTCCGTTAACCTTGAGGTTTTTTCCGGTGTCGAAGCTTTTTATTTCAACCGCTCCATGGGAATAGACTTTGACCACCTTGAATGGCCCTTCCCATCGTGATCTCAATTTCCCCGGGAAAAGGCAAAGGCGTGAGAGAAAAAGAAGGACTTTGTCTCTAACTCGGAAATCCTCTCTTATTATCATTTTATCATGCCATACCTTCGCCTTCTTCTTGTAGATGGCGGCATTCTCATAGGACTCCAGTCAAAGCTCCTCTAGTTCTTGGAGTTGCAGCCTCCTTTGTTCTCCCGCTTTTTCCATGTCGAGATTGAATGTTTTTACCGTCCAATAAGACTTGTGTTCTAGTTCGACCGGAAGGTGACAAGCCTTACCGAACACGAGTCTATAGGGTGACATTCGAATTGGGGTCTTGAAAGCGGATCTGTATGCCCATAAGGCATCATCCATGCATAGACTCCAATCCTTACGGTTTGGATTTACTGTCTTTTGAAGTAAAGACTTCAGCTCTCTGTTTGATACCTCGGCTTGGCCGTTTGTCTGTGGGTGGTAGGCGGTGGAGAGTTTATGAGTGACGCCATATTTCTTCAGCAAGGCACTCACAGTTTTGTTGTAGAATGAGTGCCTCTATCGCTTATCAAGATGCGTGGGACTCTAAACCTTGAGAAGATGCGGGTTTTGAGGAAGTCCGTCACCACTTTGGCATCATCGGTCTTTGTGGCTTTTGCTTCCACCCATTTTGACACGTAGTCTACCGCCAAGAGAATATATAGATTTCCATGGGAATTAGGAAAAGGTCCCATGAAATCTATTCCCCACACATCAAAGATCTCCACACAGAGCATAGGAACTTGCGACATCTCATGTTTTCGAGAGATGTTGCCCATGTGTTGGAAATTATCACAAGATTGACAATAGACATGGGCATCTCGAAATAAGCTTGGCCACCAAAAATCGCATTCAAGTACCTTCATAGATGTTCGTTTCCCTCCAAAGTGGCCACCACATGCATGTGAGTGACAAAAAGCAAGAATGGATGCTATTTCCGTTTCGGGAATGCACCTTCGAATGACTTGATCTTTAAAATGTTTCCATAAGTATGGTTCGTCCCATACGTATTGTTTTGCATCATGCTGGAGCTTCTCTCTTTGAGCTTTAGAGAATCTTGGTGGAATCATGTTCAGAACAAGGAAATTAACAATATGAGCGTACCAAGGGCGAATTTCCTTAAGAGAGAAGAGGGTCTCATCGGGAAATTCCCCTCGGATATCGTCTTTGATATGATTATTTCCTTCATCAAGGAATAAACGGCTCAAGTGATCGGCCACCAAGTTCTCCATGCCTTTCTTGTCCTTGATCTCATCATCAAACTCGCTCAAGAGTAGTATCCATCGAATCAACCGCGGTTTGACCTCCTTCTTTGTCATCAAGAACCTAATAGCTGCATGATCAGTGTAAATGATCACCTTGGTACCAAGTAAATATGACCTGAATTTTTCAAGTGCATAAACGACGACCAACATTTCTTTCTCGGTGGTGGCGTAGTTGCGTTGGGCATCATTGAGGGTGGTGGATGCATAATAGATCACATGAGATGCTCTTCCCACCTTTTGGCCCAAAACGGCCTCGACCGCATAGTCACTAGCATCACACATGATCTCAAAGGGAAGAGACCAATCCGGAGCTTGGATGATAGGTGCGGTTACTAGCTTTTCCTTCAAAGTATTGAAGGCCTTCTTGCACTCCTCAGAAAACATGAACTCCACCTCCTTTTGCAAAAGTGTGCATAAAGGAGATGCAATCTTTGAGAAATATTTGATAAACCTCCGATAGAAACCTGCATGTCCAAGAAATGATCGTATCTCCCTAATGGTAGTAGGATAAGGTAGTGATTGGATGACTTCCACTTTTGCTTTGTCCACCTCGATCCCTTTGGATGAGATCACATGGCCTAGGACAATTCCTTCATCCACCATAAAGTGGCATTTTTCAGAGTTTAGAACAAGATTTAAGTCTAAACAACTTTTCAAGACAAGAGATAGATGGAGTAAGCATGAATCAAATGAGTCTCCATGGATTGTAAAATCATCCATAAAAACTTCCATGAACAGCTCAACATATTCAGAGAATATGCTCATCATGCATCTTTGGAATGTGGCTGGGGCATTGCATAGTCCAAATGGCATGCGTTGGTATGCAAAGGTGCCAAATGGACAAGTGAAAGTAGTCTTTTCTTGATCTTCAGGAGCTATGGGCACTTGAAAATACACGGAGTAGCCATCAAGAAAACAGTAGAATTTATGCTCCGCAAGTCTCTCAAGCATTTGATCAATGAATGGTAAAGGAAAGAAATCCTTTCTAGTTACAACATTGAGTCTATGGTAGTCTATACATACCCTCCATCCATTTTGAATTCGGGTGAGCATAAGTTCTCCATGTTTGTTCTCCACCACCGTGACTCCGGTCTTCTTCGGAACCACTTGGGTTGGACTAACCCACTTGCTATCGGAAATGGGGAAGATTATCCCCATTTGGAGTAGCTTGATCACCTCCTTTTTTACCACCTCCATCATAGGTGGGTTTAGTCTTCTTTGCGGCTGTCGCACCGGCTTGGCTTCATCCTCCATTAAGATGCGGTGCATGCATGTAGATGGACTAATGCCTTTGATGTCGGCTATAGTCCATCCAATTGCTAGTTTGTGCTCCTTGAGCACCGCTATCAATTTGCCTTCTTGCTCTCCAGTCAATTTGTTTAAGATAATGACCGGTATTGTCTCTTTTTCTCCCAAGAACACATATTTCAAGCCCTCAACCCCGTGGATTGAGGGACTCCCCTTCGGCATCTCCCGGGATATTTACAAAGCGCCTTCGGCAAGTCAAAGCACGCGCCCTCAGATCAAGGGTAGCCTTCGACATAAACTTTGTCCTTCATCTCAGACCAAGGTTTCGCCTTTTCGAGTCATCATTGAGGGAATTCGGTGCACTCTTTTTCCCTCATTAGGATTTTTTCTCACAGGGTTTTTCCTAATGAGGTTTTTAACGAGGCATCCCCCAAAATGAAACGAAAAGTGTCAACCTTCGGCCCCATGCGACAGTGGGCACTATTCTACTCCTCTTCACCACATTACATGTGCTTCAAAGAGTGGGGGACTGGAGGACCCCTTCGGGAAAAATCACAAAAATGCAAAAAGTCAAAAATCTCCCCAAAGCAGCAACATGACCTTTCAGTCCCAAAACGTGGGGGACTGAAGGGCTGCCCCCGACAGAATCATGTGCAAACGCAAACCTCCCATTTACAAACTACAGTGAGGCAACATCAGAGGACAACCGCAATTACTCCTTTTCCCTCAAGTACCTTTAGGCAAAAGGAGTGAGGGTCTCCTGATGGAGTATATGGCCCAGGAACCCCCGACCCATAGACTCCCACTACTGTAGCAGAGGCCCAATAGGCCCAGGAAGCACAGTAGGCCCAAATCACAGCGCCCCAAGTGCCAAACAGCCCACGGCGAACACTGGTGTGCCTTCGGCCCCCTGGTCGAAGGCTAATAAACTCACAACACAGCTTCTTTTAAGCACTCAAAGTGTCCGGGGGAAAAGCAGCAAAAACAGTAGCCCTCGGCACCTAGAGGCCCCCGGTATGAAGAGCCTTCGGCCAATCATCTACGGCCGAAGACATCTCCTCGACAGAATCTCCCACCTACATGCGCCGGATCAACGTACCGAGTACAAACGTCACATCCAACCACTGCATTTAATGCGGCCACATGCGAGTGCCAGTGCCACCCCGTTGAGGTGACTCCTCGACCACCAGAATGATGACACATGTCCCCATCTGCATTTATTACTACTATAAATAGCGCCCCTTTCCCCATTTGTAATCCAGGCTCAACATGCTCAACACATTCTCAACAATATATATTCTCTCTCTCTCTCTCTCTCTTACTTTTGCTCTGACTTCTCTCTAGTTATTCCCCACAGTAACCCCTCGGATAGATACCCCCGGGTACACTTGTCCATCAGCCTGTTTTTACTTACCCTCTCTCATTAGGGAACTGCTTTCTCCACTCAGCTACCATTTCATAAGTGAACTCAACTTGTGTGTCAATTTTTTCTTGTATGTTTATTGTTCCTCTTGGGAATCCCAATGTGTAATGCACTGATTCTCTCGTGATGTGCACCTTCTCTTTATTTGGTAACATCAAAGACACGCTCCTGCTATCAAACTTATCTACAACCCAGTGCCCAAGACTTGAAGGCAATTGCTTCACTTGAAGTAATAATAACGACCTCAATCCCATCTCAATTACTTCTTTTTTCTGTTCATCACTCAGCTTTTCAACTACTTCTATGAAACTCTTTGGAGACATTCTTGTCAGGATTTTTGGAAACCCATCTTCTTCAATCTGAGCATCCTCCTCCTCATTTTTTTTTCTTTTTCCTTTTTCCTTTTCTTGTTTTTCTCCGACTCTATAGACATGCTTCTAGTAACTCTCATTTTCGTTTTTTCATTTCTTTTCCATTTTTTCTCAAAAAGTTCTCTCTTTTTCCTTGTTTGCTCATCTTCCTCGATCTCCAGCACATGATCTTCTGTCTCTTGCTCATCATTATTCCTCTGGACTACATCTTCATTTTCCGTTTCTTTATCTTCCTTGTTCTCTTGCTCATTAGCTTTTGTCTCTTGTTCATCATTATTCCTCTGACCTTCATCTTTATTTCCCTCTTCTTCATCTTGCTCCCTCTCCTTTTCAACATATTCGGGCTCATCAGTATTCATGTGAACATCTTCTTCACTCTGCTCGGGCACATTATCTTGAACAGTCTTCTCCAAAGACACCTTATTTCCTGAAGTCAGGTTTTTAGAACTTTTTTGGGTTTTCTTCTTTGTGACCTTTTTTGGTTTTTTTTGGTGCTTTCGCATGAAGCGCTGAGACTTCAGTAAGAGGAACTTTTGTCACGGTATTTCCTTCATCCCTGCATCAGTAATGAGTAATACTTAATACTGGTATGAGTAATACGCACAAGCAAATGAATATCACATTAGAAAATTTCAAACAACATTCACTTGTGCACATAGTAATTGTGCCTTTAGTACTATTGTCCAAGTACTTATTCCAATAAAAAATGAATACTGAGTACAATAGTTTGAGTATAATACATTAACCAAATATCACTTTTCGTCACAAGAAATGTGTTAGTAACTTTAAAGATTGAGTACTTATTGAAATTTTATGAGTAGTATATACGGTTCAATTATTATGAAAAAATAACAAGTCAAATAATCTTCAGATATTTGTTGTTAATTTCCAACTACTCATGTCAAATACTCCCTCCGGTCCTAAATAAACTTCACACTTTCCTTTTTGGGTAGGTCCAAAATAAACTTCACACTTCTATTTTTGGCAAGTTTTTAACATAAAGTTACCCCTATACTCTTACTTTATTACCTACTTTACACCCACTTTCTCTCTCCCATTACACTTTATCACCTTTTTGTAGAGGCATGATGAGAAAGTCAAAAGTAAAAATTTCACTTTCTTAAAAACCGTAAAGTAGAACTATGAAGTTTATTTAGGATCGGAGGGAGTAATACACAAGTTTGAGTATTAGAACTTCAATGGTTCACTTCTATGTTCCATTACAATACCTTAACCAAAACCCATTTTTCCTCACATTAAACCTTTGATTATTCTACTTTGAATCATGAGCACTCAGTAAAATATTATGAGTAGTATACACAGTTCAATTATTATGACAAAATAACAAGTCAAAAAAGTTTCAGATGTTGTTGTTAATGTCCAACTAGCTTTGTTAATAAAGCAATGAGTACTGTGTACACAAGTTGGAGTATTAGAACTACAAGGGTTCACTTATATGTTCCATTACAATACCTTAACCAAAATCCACTTTTCCACACATTAAACCTTTGATTATTCTACTTTGAATTATGAGCACTCAGTAAAATATTATGAGTAGCATACACAGTTCAATTATTATGACAAAATAACAAGTCAAAAAATCTTCAGATGTTGTTGTTAATGTCCAACTAGCTTTGTTTATAAAGTAATGAGTACTGTGTACAGAAGTTTGAGTATTAGAACTACAATGGTTCACTTCTATGTTCCATTACAATACCTTAACCAAAATCCACTTTTCCTCACATTAAACCTTTGATTATTCTACTTCGAATCATGAGCACTCAGTAAAATATTATGAGTAACATACACAGTTCAATTATTATGACAAAATAACATGTCAAAAAATCTTGTGAAAATTACCCGTATGATCCATTTTTACGTGCACATATCATTTATCACCCGATTATTTTTTCTTTTCATTTTTAACTTTTCCATTTTCATTTAGTTTTTCCTATTTCACTTTTAGGCTATTTTTTCTGCCCGCCTCCTTCAGAACCGTACAATTGTGCAACCGGAGAGGCGCAAGGACAATTAGTAAAGTCGTTGGAAGGTCTTCAGAGCTGAAGACGATTTCTGCATCTCTTCTCAGGGAAGTGTGTTCTGTGTCCAGGATTGGAAATCAACGATGGAGTTGTTGTTTTCGAATTCCTCGTCCCAACATCGTCTCATAGAGTCATAGACAGGTGATAAATCTAGTAGTCTCCAGGCTGGAAATATAGAGCGGAGGTCTCTATGTGTTTCAGATGCAGATCGGAGTGCATCTTCCACTAATGTCCAGGCAAAGGTGGTCGGAGACAGTTTTGCATCGTTGAGCAGAGTAGTCGTTAGCGATTACGACTGTCTAGGTCACCGATTGAAACTTCTTAGCATGTTCCAGGCCTGAAATTACTCCTTGACCTTTGTTTCGACAGAACTGGAGACCACACCAACTGCAGCGGAGGGGGCTATGGACAATAGAATTGAGTAGGTCACACCAGAAGACGGGCGTCACTCGCAATTATTGTACATCGCCCGGAGCTATTCTCAGCCAGGTTGACATTTAAGTTTTTATTGAAAAATTTGAAGGAATTGCGTTGATGCCTCGATCAGAATTTGAAACTCCATTGCTTACCATTTATGTCCTCAAGTGTAAACAATAAACATATGTATTTCATGTTAGGTAGACTAGATGCAAAGCTACATCACAGACAGAGCATGTTGAAAACTTTGAAGCTTGCTTTATTCTCAGGGTCCAAATCCGAAGTGCAATTTACAGCTGCACTAATAGCCTACTTCATTTCATGTAAGGAGGTGTTTATTTTTTGTTGGGAGGGTTCCTGTCCTGGGAGAAGGCAAAAATCAAAGAGTAGCCTTTTGATATGTAAGCATTTCCTAAACCCTCCCGATAGCAATGGTTTTCAATATATATTAATGTAAATGCTAAGTATTTGTTTTTTTGCTATTTTGCTAGAACAAACTGAATTTACTAATGTGGTAAAAAAATGCAAAACATTGAAGTGGCATGTGACATTTTTTATCATCTCTACTCAATGAGATGTAAAAGTTTTCTAACAATAACTTTTAGTTAATTATTTGATTTTAGCATGATATCTATTTGCTTGCATCTGAGTCTAAATATAGTCTCAATATTTCCAAGTGTAGTACTATTTAGTTGTTTCCATTGTATTAGCTTTCTTGGTTAGGGTTAAAAGCATCTTATTAATTTTCCATGGGGGAGTGTACAGTTTATCTCTTCCATCATTCTATTGCACAACTCCAACTAGTAATTTTATTAGTTTTAGTACTTCAAAGTAATGTCTTCATTTTTCAGACACTGAGGTCAAAGAGACGACAACCTCTAGTTGTGCATCTTGCATCTTTCGCAGGTAAATTTGTTATTACCCTACAGATGTGCCACTTTAAGATGGTTTCTGATAAATTGCTTGTAGGCATTTAATTATTCATCTTTGTGAATTGAGGAGTTGTGTGATTTGCTGCCTCCATTAATTGACTAATCCATTTTGGTGATACATGAGTTAATTAGTTACGAGGTTGATAGTATTTGAAAATTGATGGGGGTTGTTTGACATGCTGAAATTATTTGATAGTTATTAATTACTTAATTTGACATGAAACCTCAATTACAAGATTAAAGATAGAGCTCCCAAAGTTGAATTTGTGAAACACAGAGTGAAATATAGCTACGTACTATAACCCTGATTTAATGGTATATTATTTAACATTGGTATATTATAAGGACAGTTCTCGCCTTAAACGTGGATATACAGATTGAATATATGTATTCACTGATTATATGTTTTTTGTTGCTTTTTGTTGCTCTTTGTTGCATGGTATCACTTTTTTTGTTGCTTATTGTTGTATCATGTTTCTTCTTGTTTCCCATTGTTCGTTTATTTGTTTATTGTACCATATATCGTTGTATATGTGTATACATACAACAATTATTTCTAATTGAATCGGAGTTTGTACTATATATATTGTTTTATATATGTATTGGTTTGACTTAAAAAGTGGATTGGTTTTTGGTAATAATTGATTCTGGTTTCTTGTCATCATGATGACATTCTCATCGCAGGTGCATTCTAAAAAAATATGTACATGAGGATGGTGAGGGTGAGAAGATAGACGAGGAACAAAGAAAAGAGAGACAAACATGATGAAATGTGTAATTTATGTGTATAAAGATGAAACACACGGAAGTAGAAGAATCAAGTCAAATGTTGTATTAGATAAATATAGTAGATTGAAATATACATTTGGTGTAAAACATTCATATTTTTTTGTTGCTTATTGTTATTGTGCACATGTTGCTTTTTGTTGCATCTTGTTTCTCTTTGTTGCATCTTGTTGCTCTTTATAGCACCTTGTTACTCTTTTTTGCATCTTGTTATATATTGCACTTCATTTTTTTATTTTTATTATTTACTTAGGTTTGTAATTATCACTGCTAATTCATTGGTAAAAAAACTCAAAATCATATATATATAAACAGCTAAATGATAAATTTGAATTTTATAGGTCAACAACTACAAGAAATTCGAAGCAACAATAAAAAACAAAAAATTCAAAGTTATTAACAAAAAGAAACAAAAAAATAACTCAAAGAACAATATGCAACAACTAATAGTTATTAAACTGTGTAACTATTTTTAGAATATTAAATTATAAACTTATATATTTTTTGATTTTTCCATTTTTATATAATTTCGTTTTTTGATATTTTAATTTACAACTTTATTTAATTTATAGGATTTTTTGTTTACTTTAATTTTTTTATTTTTAATAAATTTTAAAAATCTTATTTTCTACTTTTATTTTACTTATACAAAATATAATTACATTTTTTAAATGCATAAAATCTTATACTTCGTATGTTTTTTGAACTATTTAATGTTTTTAATTTTATGATAATAATTTCGATTTTACTTTGTTTATATATCGAATTTACAAAAACTTTACTCTTTCATAAATATTTATATTTACTTTTAGTATTTCTAAATGGTTCCAGCACATTGTTATCTTATTTTACATTCTACGTATTTGTTTATATTTTTTCTCCATTTATAAGTATTCATTTGTTGTACTTTTTCCTTTTTATTTTATTTTATTTTTTTTTTATTTTTCTGTGCGCATTTTAATAACAATTATTTATTGATTTCAACCTTTATACTTTTTATACATTTATTGTATTTTTAGTACCTTTTTACCTTCTAAATCTGTTTGTATAAACTTTTTATATGATTTTTTCATTTTTTCCCTCTTAATTGCTTAAAAATATGAAATATGCAAGTCTAATTATAAAGCATAAAGTTAACACGCAAGTGTTTATTCAAAGAAGTTGAGATGCAAGTGGATTTTCTATCTTCCATGAATATATCCTTCCGTTACTTAACAAGCACTCAGTGGTCACGGTCTATTCTTGAAAAGGTATCTTTTGTAAGCTATTTTTGAAATAAAGTTTAAAAAGTTAAAAAACTGATATAACTTTCACTTGTTAGGTTACTTCTGAAAAATTCCCAAAAATCTTCAGATGTTGTTGTTAATATCCAACTAGCTTTGTTTATAAAGTAATGAGTACTGTGTACAGAAGTTTGAGTATTAGAACTACAATGGTTCACTTCTATGTTCCATTACAATACCTTAACCAAAATCCACTTTTCCTCACATTAAACCTTTGATTATTCTACTTTGAATCATGAGCACTCAGTAAAATATTATGAGTAGCATACACAGTTCAATTATTATGACAAAATAACAAGTCAAAAAATATTCAGATGTTGTTAATGTCCAACTAGCTTTGTTTATAAAGTAATGAGTACTGTGTACAGAAGTTTGAGTATTAGAACTACAATGGTTCACTTCTATGTTCCATTACGATACCTTAACAAAAATCCACTTTTCCTCACATTAAACCTTTGATTATTCTACTTTGAATCATGAGCACTCAGTAAAATATTATGAGTAGCATACACAGTTCAATTATTATGACAAAATAACAAGTCAAAAAAGCTTCAGATGTTGTTGTTAATGTCCAACTAGCTTTGTTTACAAAGTAATGAGTACTGTGTACACAAGTTTGAGTATTAGAACTTCAATGGTTCACTTCTATGTTCCATTACAATACCTTAACCGAAACCCATTTTTCCTCACATTAAACCTTTGATTATTCTACTTTGAATCATGAGCACTCAGTAAAATATTATGAGTAGTATACACAGTTCAATTATTATGACAAAATAACAAGTCAAAAAAGTTTCAGATGTTGTTGTAAATGTCCAACTAGCTTTGTTAATAAAGCAATGAGTACTGTGTACACAAGTTGGAGTATTAGAACTACAAGGGTTCACTTCTATGTTCCATTCCATTACTTGTATATAAGTACATCAAATCACATAATGATAGTATTATAACAACATTATTAATGTTTTGTTTTACGTAATAAACAAAATTTAAGCTATATACGCAATAAATAATGAGAATACATAACTTATAAAGTGCAAACATTAATAATAACGAGTACTACACATCAAATAATGAGCAATATAAACCCCGTATTCTCGATTTGTCAATTTAACATGAAATTCCTTATCACAAACATTTCTCGCGATTGATGCTAGTGTTTTCCAGAAATGTAAGGTACATGCAAGTCCATTAACATTTTATTTTAAGAACTACAAAATAAAAACGCGATGTATAGTACGGAGTGTTACATACTCTTTGGATGCTTCAACACTTTCGTTATATTCATTTGAAATCATTTGATATTCTGATATGATGTCAATAGATGCCTTCGTTCGTAGTACTCAAACCCTATCACTTCAGATCTCAAACTTCTTTCTTTGTTCTCGAACTTGCTGTTGTTTCCGATAATGGCGATATACAGATTCCAGTTTTCGAAGTTGCTTTTGTTTCACTTCGGTTGAACATTAATGTCGAGTTGTAGACCTTTCCGGACTTTCGTCTAAGCTTTCGACTAAGCTTCGCAACATTTACGTCTCTTGCAAACAAATTCCACTTTTTGAGAATGGTTTGAAATTATTCTTTGTAAACGATTTGGTTTTACCGGGTAATTCAAAATTTGGGCTTTTGAACCATGGGCCTCCGCTAAAATCAATTATATTCAATACAATTGAGCCGGCTGTACGGTGCTCACCGTACAGTCGGATGTATGATATACGGATCCCTAATATAGGATGGTGACGTGGCACAATAATATAATTAGACTGACTTACAAAACCTATGTACGGGTGCTCTTAAATTAAGAAAAAATTAAGAAAGGTACGGTAGAAATTTTCATTTTGGGATGTTGATCTTAACGAGTTAATTGCATAAATGATACCTTAACTATTGGTAATGTTGCATTTTGGTACCTTCACTCTTAAATGAATCAAAACGGTACCTTAACTATAAATAAATGTTTCGAATTGAGATTCTTTTCAAAATTTTGACCAAAAAATCATTCATGACGATCAAAATTCCATGTGTAGAGTCACCATATAGTGATCATATGGACAAAAACAAGGTGAAGTAGACTTTATGCATAGAATTATGACAGCCACATGTGATTTTTTGTGAGAAATTTGAATAAAATCTCAATTCAAAACATTTATGTATAGTTAAAGTACCATTTTGATCCATTTAAGAGTTAAAGTACAAAATATTGGCCGAGTCTGATCAAACATGATAACTTTTGAATGAGTTTCAAATTTGTCGGATCTCGGTACCACTTGGAATGCGAGGAGGTCAGATAGCCACCGGAACTCGTTGTTTATGTTCTACTTTCTGGTCTTCCAGGAACCATACGCCTTGATTTCGGATCTTTCACCTTACCACCATCGCCAGTAGCACAGGCAATGACTCCCCAGGCTGCCATCGCAGCGATATCACCATCTTTTGCTTCAGCCTCAACACCACTGCTTAGCTTCAACGCCCGTAAGCTGTCTAGTTTCGCTCACATGCTACGCAGCATTGCGCAGTGGGTGCATTTACACTGATTTTATTTCAATCTCAGGAAATCTTCCGAAGGTGCAATCGCCGATTCTGATGCAACTAGGGAGCCGTCGCCGGAGTAATAGTGTTCGGAGTGGAAGCTATAGTTCTGCTTCTTCTGGTAGCATCGCAACGCGGGTCGGCTCATTCCGGGTCAAAGCTGACGCGGGTGGAGGAAATGGGAGCAATGTTGAAATTAGGGGAAGTGACGCTTCCCAAACACTTACGTATAAATGGCCAGATGAAAAGGTCATTCAGAAATCCCCCTCTTTCTATCTCCTCTTTTTTAAATGCACCAATTTAACCCAAATAGCAGGGGTTCGAAAACAGTGCCAATTACTCTGTATCACTTATATGAGCGATGCTTAACACACTCTTATTTCAACCTCTTCTATGCACACCCCACAGAATCTTGATACACGGTTCTAGAAAGGCCAAACTGGAGAATTACCTATTTACCTTACATGCATGCAACCTTTTATTGTTTTTACATATTGCACATTTTATAGGATTAGCGTTAATAATAAAAATGAAAATTGTGCTGTTCCTTACTTCCTGTGAAACAATACTTCTAAAAAAGAAGACACTTAGAGTTGAACCCAAAACCTCTCCTTTGTTGCACCCTCTTCATTTCTTGCAAACTGGAACTCTTCTGGGCTAAGGCTGTTTCTATCTTTCTGACCAAAACATGTTTGCAGTGGCTCTTTAAAGTCTAGTAGATTTAAGCTGTCAAAAAAATCATTTAGATTCATCAACTTAAGTTTCTATGTCTGTGATCTGCAGAGGCCAAGGATTTGCATACTTGGTGGTGGATTTGGAGGACTTTACACAGCACTGAGATTGGAATCCCTTGTTTGGAGGGATGACAAAAAGCCCCAGGTAAGTTTAAAAATTTAAAGCGTATACCCAGGTGTTGCTAATTATTTTCATTATTTTATTTCACATGAAAATGGTTCATCAAATGCATGTTATCTCTTCTACATCAACAGGGAGTATTAGTAGTTTTGAAGCATGATTTCATATTTGCTCATTTATATACTGAGATAACATAGTTTTTGAAGCATGATTTCACATGAAAATGGTTCATCAAATGCATGTTATCTGTGCAGGTTATCCTAGTTGATCAATGTGAACGATTTGTTTTCAAGCCCATGCTATATGAACTTCTCTCTGGAGGTATGTAATAGGTTAGCCATTAATCAAGTGCGGTTCTTTTGCAGTATTAAATCTGAGTGCATTGTCTTCATTATTACTGCTATTTTTGAAATACAAATGCAGAAGTAGACTTGTGGGAAATTGCACCACTATTTTCTGAAGTGCTTGCAAACACAAACGTGCAATTCCACAGAGACAGGGTCAAATGCCTATATCCACGTGACCATTTACTGACAAAGATGCCTACAGTATCTGGCCCGGGAGGAACTGTCCATCTTGAAAGTGGCCTTGCTATTGAATATGATTGGTATTTTTTTTTTATATTCTTGCCAAAATCACTTTGGTTCAACATTTTAGGATGCCTGGAACAACACTAGAAATGGTGATTGATCCCAGGTCCTCAACAATGTTCCTTAAGTCCGAGTGAATTCAATTCATATTTCTTAAAATGTAGTTGGGAACAACCATTTACCATGAGAACTAAAAGTGGGTCTTCATTTATAAGTTACACCAAACATAACATCACTTTTGATCTTATTGGAGACTGTTTTAGCACTGGGAAGTCTCTCTCTCTCTTCAGTAATTGTTGCAAGAATGCCATTTTCATAATTTCTGAGTAAAAGTGGTTAATCACGATTCATGATACAAACTGAGCATATTGGAGCAACGCCACAAGTGACAAGCCTATGCACGTTAGTAACACTACGTGAAGGAGTCTGAGAACACCTAAACTTTTTTATGATTGCTTATAAATGATGAAATCGAATGTCGCAGTGAATTTAATAAGGAGTAATAGTGTTATGACTTAAGAGTGGACTGTAATCCATGAAGATCTCAAATGAGTTCATCGTCTCCCAAATTCTCATTTTCCAAACTCAACTTGTTGCTCTTATTTGTAATACACTAATACCAACCCGTTTATATACTGTACTTGGGAACAGCTAATTGCATGAAACAGGAACAATTTTGACTGCTAACGAAGATAATAACAATGAAGACAATTTCATAATAAGGGGTTTTGACTTGAATAATAATAATAATGGTATTTTCCTTAAATATGACCAAATTCAAGCTACTTTCATGACTTAACAACAATTTGTACGAATTAATCTGCTGTAGTGCTGTGCCATTCCTTCCTTGCTTCCATGAACTTTGATATATCCTGCCAAGCATCATATTATCAGCAAAACAAAATCACACAACCTTAGAAAAATCGTAATTCTAATATAAATTGCATTTCTCGTTGGCAAGATTTGTGCATAAGAGACTTATAGAATTAGGGGCATAGTTTCAGTTTCCGGACAGTCTACTGATTCTACTCATTAGGAGTTTAGGTTATTGTATTACATTACTTTTCTTCCTCTAATTTTCATTTTCAAAGAAGTTAGAGTTTAAGAACATAGCTCATATGATACATTTTTTTGTCCCTTTCCATCTTTACTACCAGATCTTTGGTTCTTGGATATCTCTAAAAGAATTTTCCTCCCTTCATAATTTCTTATTGGGCTATTTTGCTTTGGCTGATAAAAGTGTTGCATAGTGTGCATTCCCAAAAGGAGCCTTTCCACCAGAGCAACCATATCTGCGTCATGTAATGAAGCATAAATAAATGGATCAACTGTCAATATAATTACTGCAGAGAGTGGATTTTCTGTGTCAGAAGTTCTCAATCTCTCTCTATCAGACAAACAGTTCATTGCTATGGATCTGACAATGATTGGCTTGTAATTTCTTTGGCATCCTTCCGATTTCCTATAACAATGGATGAACACAAGTCAAGCTATTTAATATTCTTTCCCATACTCCCATAACGACATTTGGGTTGGGGGGTTAAGAAAAAAGGATAAAGCTGTTGTTTTACTATTCTAATTTCCAAAAAGTAAGAAAAAGTAGGATGGGTCCACAAGAAGTAAAAAGGTGAATTGATAGATTAAGGAATGTTAGTGGATTTAGTTTAGGAAATTGTTTATATTTTTTGGACAACCCAAAAGGTAAGTATATCTGTAAGTTTGAAGAATTAATCTTCCTTGTATATTATTGAGCCATCCGGCAATGATATATATACAAGTTTACAGATAAACTAAAGTTGTTACAGATCCTAAATATTAGGATCTATCTATTCTATCTAATCTGCGAGCTAATCTAAGAATTAGAGACCTAAATCAACTATAATTCCTATCTATACAGTCCCGGATGTACAAATAATAAAAATAACATGTATATGCTACATTTTTCTACACTCCCCCTCAAGATGGTAAGTATATATCATACATTCCCAACTTGCTTATAAGAAATTCAAACACTGGTTTAAACAGCCCCTTTGTAAAGATATCGGCTGTTTGTTCTTTGGTAGATATGAATGGTGGTGTGCACACAATTCCAGCTTCAATCTTCTCTTTGATAAAATGCCTGTCCACTTCAATGTGTTTAGTACGATCATGTAGCACAGGATTGTGAGCAATATTAATGGCTGCTTTGTTGTCACAATATAACTTCATAGGTAGGTCCATTTCCATATTCAACTCTGACATCATTCTCTTGATCCAAAGTAGTTCACAGATTCCATTAGCCATAGATCTAAATTCAGATTCTGCACTACTTCTGGCAACTACATTCTGCTTCTTACTCCTCCAAGTCACCAGATTCCCCCATACATAAGTACAATACCCAGATGTAGACCTTCTATCAGTTATTGAACCAGCATAATCTGCATCTGTAAAGGCTTCTACACTTCTATTGTCACTTCTTTTAAAAAATAATCCTTTCCCTGGACAACTTTTCAAATATCTTAGGATCCTGTAGGTAGCATCTAGATGTTCCTGGAATGGATTATGCATGAATTGACTAACCATACTGACTGCAAAGGCAATATCTGGCCTTGTATGTGCCAGATAAATCAACCTTCCCACCAATCTTTGATATTGGTGAATATTAATTGGTACTCCTTCCTTGACATTTCCTAACTTTTGATTAGGGTCAATTGGAGTATCTATTGGTCTGCAGGCACTCATACCTGTTTCATGAAGTAGGTCTAGTACATACTTCCTCTGGGATACCACAATTCCCTTCTTTGATCTGGCTATCTCCATGCCAAGAAAGTACTTCAATTCTCCCAGGTCTTTGATTTCAAATTCCTGAGCAAGCTTCTTCTTCAGGTCTTCAATCTCTTTACAATAGTTTCCTGTAAGAATTATATCATCCACATAAACAATTAGTACTGCAATCTCTCCCTTAATGGAGAATTTCATGAATAGTGTATGGTCTGCTTGGGCTTGCTTGAATCCCTGCTTCTTTATGAATTGAGTAAACCTTTCAAACCAAGCCCTTGGGGACTGTTTAAGTCCATATAAGGCTTTCTCCGGCTTGCACACCTTTGAGCCATATTGTTCCTCAAACCCAGGAGGGGGGCTCATGTATACTTCCTCTTCAAGCTTCCCATTTAGGAAAGCATTCTTCACATCTAACTGTTGAAGAGGCCAGTCTAGGTTAGTAGCTAGAGATAGTAGGATCCTTATAGTATTTAATTTTGCAATTGGAGCAAAAGTTTCTGTATAATCTATGCCATAGGTTTGTGTGTATCCTTTGGCAACCAATCTGGCCTTATATCTTTCAAGTGTACCATCTGCCTTGAATTTAGGGGTAAATACCCATTTGCATCCCACCCTTGGTTTGTTTTTGGGTACTTCTACAGCCTGCCATGTCTGATTCTTTTCAAGAGCATTCATTTCTTCTAAAACAGTCTTCTTCCACTCAGGTATAGATAGAGCTTCCTGTATGGTTAAGGGAATAGAAACAGTGGAAAGACTAGAGGTAAAGGCTGCAAATGATGTAGATAACTGAGAATAGGACAGATAGTTTGAGATAGGGTATTTAACACATGATCTTTTTTCTTTTCTGAGAGCAATGGGTAGATTTAGATCACTGAAATTATTACCTTTGTCATTTTCTGACATTGAGTCAGATTCATGGGCAGTGGCAGGATCAGGGATGTCCTCTATTCTGTGATTTGGAACTCTCCTTTCATAAACCTTGCCAAAAAACTTACTTGTCTGCTGTTCATCATCTTTCCTTGTTTCAGAAAAATTTATTTCATTTTCTTTTGACTCTTGACTATTTTCTAGTGCATCTAACTGTTTATTATATTGTGCATCGAGATTAATGTCAAGAGATTCTAGTTTTTCATGGATATGTGACACATTATCACCATCTTCATTAGGAATCTCCCCCTGAAGATGAGTACCAAAAAAAAGTTGATCTTCTACAAAAACAGTGTTCATAGTTATAAACATCTTTTTTGTTATAGGGTCAAAACATTTATAGCCTTTCTGAGTTGAAGATAGTCCTAAGAAAACACATTTTTTGCCTCTAGGATCAAATTTGCTTGCAGTTCTGTCAGGGTTGGTAATAAAAACTGTGCAGCCAAAAATTTTTATGGGAAGAGAATTAATGAGCCTAGTTTCAGGAAAACTGGCTTGAAGAGTATCAATAGGAGTTTTGAATCCTAGAGTTTTTGATGGCATCCTATTAATTAGATAGGTAGCATGTAAAACAGCTTCTCCCCATAAATATTTTGGAATTTTAGCAGAAAACATAATTGCACGAGTGACTTCAAGCAAATGTCTATTTTTCCTCTCAGCTATTCCATTCTGAGCAGGTGTATTTACACAGGAACTTTGATGAATAATCCCTTTTTCAGCAAAAAAATTATTTAACTTCTTAGAAAAGTACTCAAGACCATTATCACTTCTCACAATTTTGATATTAGTGTTGAATTGAGTTTGGATCATTGAGTAAAATTTTTTGAACACTTCTTCAATCTCAGATTTTTCTTTAAGTAAAAACACCCATGTGACCCGTGTGTGATCATCTATGATAGTTACAAACCACCTTTTTCCTTTCAGAGTTGAAACTCTAGATGCACCCCAAATATCACTGTGTACAATAGTAAAAAGACTAGTTGGCTTGTAACTATGAGGGATATAAGAACTCCTATGATGTTTGGCAAGTGCACACATATCACAATGAAATGATGAAGGATTTTTATTATGAAATAACTTAGGAAACAACATTTTCAGATAAGAAAAACTTGGGTGACCTAATCTATAGTGCATTAAATACACTTCATTATTACAAGGAAAGAAAATAGTTTGCAAACAAGTTTTTTCTTGACCTTATTTATTCAATTGTGTTCCTTTATCAAAAGTATAGAGGTCATCCTCCTCTCTAGCACTGCCAATCATCCTCCCTGATGCCAGATCCTGAAAAATGCAATAAGAGGGATAAAACTTTACACAACACTGAAGGTCTTTAGTTATTTTGCTAATAGAGATAAGATTGCAGGAAAGTTTTGGAACATGTAAGACTTTGGAAAGGTTAATGGATGAGGAAATTTTAATATTTCCCATCCCTGCTATGGCTGAAAAAGAGCCATCTGCAACTCTAACTTTCTTATCTTTTGCACAAGGTTGATAAGAAGAAAAAAACTTTGGAATGTAGGTCATGTGGTCTGTTGCACCTGAGTCAATGACCCAGGTGTTTTTTGGTTTTTCAGAACAAAAAAATGATGTTATTTTACCATTTTGGGCAAAAGAACAGGTAGGGTTTTCTTGGTTGGAGATTTTCTGGGTGGGTATGAATTTGAGCAGGTACTCTATCTGTTCCTGAGTGAATGGTAGCTGTTTAGATTCAACTCCTGACTCTTGTTGAGTCTCAGTCACAGTAGTTTGTAGGGCCCTCTCTACTTTCTTCTTTCCACCTCCTGGTGGTTTTCCATGAAGTTTCCAGCATGTATCCCTTGTGTGCCACAGTTTCTTGCAGTGATCACACCAAGGTTTTTTCTTGTTGTCATCACTTCTGGCCACCAAAGCTGAAGATTCCCCAGGTTCCTCATTAGGTACTGGAGTGTTGTACATGACCCTCCTCCTGCTATCTTCCAACCTGATCTCAGAGAAGACCTCTCTGATTGAGTCCAAGGGTTTCTTCCCCAGTATCCTGCCTTTTACTTCATCTAGGTCTCTATTCATTCCTGCTAGGAATATATAGACCTTGTCATTTTCCTCTCTCTTCTTGTGTCTTGCCAGATCCTTGGCACTTTCCCAGTCTTCAGCATCATAGCATTGATCCAACTCTTGCCATAGAGATACCATCTCATTATAGTATGAGATGACATCTCTATTTCCTTGTTTGGACTGCCACAACCTAGTTTTTAATTCATAGATCTGAGAAGAATTCTCAAGATCTGAGTAGGTTTCTTTGATTGAATCCCATACCTCTTTTGCAGTTCTCATGAACATGTGAGGTTTGGCGATTGATGCATCCATTGAACTGAGAAGCCAGGCTGTTACCAAAGAGTTCTCTGACCTCCAGACATTGTAGCCATCTTCACCATTCTTCTTCTCCTCTACTTCACCCGTTATGTATCCCAGCTTTCCTCTTCCATCTATTGCCAGTTTGACAGACTGTGACCACTCTAGGTAGTTGGTTCCATTCAATCTATGTCCAGTAATGAGCATAGATGAATTAACCGAGGCCTGGTAATTTGTCATTTGGCTAATTTGGGGGTTAGGATGATGGGTTTGTGAGTGGGTGGAGGAATCAGAGTGTTCAGTGTCCACCATTATGGTGTTTTAAACAACAAGGCTCTGATACCATGTAAGTTTGAAGAATTAATCTTCCTTGTATATTATTGAGCCATCCGGCAATGATATATATACAAGTTTACAGATAAACTAAAGTTGTTACAGATCCTAAATATTAGGATCTATCTATTCTATCTAATCTGCGAGCTAATCTAAGAATTAGAGACCTAAATCAACTCTAATTCCTATCTATACAGTCCCGGATGTACAAATAATAAAAATAACATGTATATGCTACATTTTTCTACAATATCGAACAAATTTAGATGGATGGGGTATCTTTTTGTAATTAATGAATTATATTGAATCTGAACCTTTTGTTTATTTTACTTTCAAATGCTTTCATGATTTTTACATCTTTTAAATTTGGGCAGCCAGGTTGGTTCTGGCATTAGGAGCTGAAGCCAAACTTGATATTGTACCAGGAGCTGCCAAATATGCATTACCATTTTATACCCTAGAGGATGCTCTTGTCAGTATGAGGATAAATGGATAATAGTTAGAGATTCATATATGCTCTAATAATTTGCAATCTTCAGCTTTAATGCCAAATTAGTAACCACCTCTTTGAATCTGTATTATCCTTACGCAGAAAGCTGATGAAAAGCTAAGAGACCTCGAGCGTAGAAACTTTTGCAAGGATTCTCCTATACGTGTTACGGTGGTAGGGTGCGGTTATGGAGGAGTAGAATTAGCTGCCACTATATCTGAAAGATTGGGAGATAGGGGAATTGTACAAGCCATTAATTCAGAAAGAACAATATTGCCTAATGCTCCGGAAGGAAACAGGGAAACTGCATTAAGGGTTAGGAACCTTATATGCGAACTACACCATTCATGCACTATGCTTTTGCAACAGTATTTATATTCTTTGCTGCTAGGTTCAGGTGTTGACATTCTTTACTTGAGTCACTTATACTGTGACAAGTAGACATGCACATAGCCATCTAACCCCATTCCTACTTATCCAAACTATCTTGTATAGTTATATGTAAGGTTTTCCAGATGAATCATTTTCATGATACACTGACACTTCGTTCAGTGCCTCTTCTCTTTAATTTGACTCAGTTGTTATTACCTTATTAATCACACGGGAAAATAAGAATGTGACAACCACTTTTATGAGATGTGTTCCCTCCAATTTATGTATGCTTCATATAATTTAGTAGCAAAGTATTAAGAGTTTTAATTAATAAGAACTATGTCTGCAAATTGCAATAAACATTTTGTGTGCATTTGTATTCTATTCTGTTTATTTTTTATTTCCTTTTAAACATAGTTGTCAACGGCGCAAACGGTGCGTGCCATAAAACACAATTGGCAACCTGAAGTCTTTGTCATAAGAATGCTTCTTGGGGACCTGTATACATGTAGCGGCATTAAAGTGTGCCATCACTACGTCATATTTGCCATATTTTTGCCCATCTTTTAAGATGTTCATTTAGTTATTGTTGGTATTTGGCCCTGATTACTAATTAACCAGTCAGCCCGCTCATAATAACATAAATAAAGCCCTAATAACCGAACTAAGGGGAATTGCACTTCCACAATAGGAGTGTGATAATTGGTGATGATTAGATCTTAGTCATCTAAGTATCTAATATGCACAACAAATTGACATGTTTTGGAAGACTAGATTTTTTGGATATTAAGTTATTTTGGGAACCACTCAAAACTATTTAAACTTGATATATTTGGGTTAGAATGTGTTTTTCAACTCTTTTGCTCATTTTTGGTGGTATTTATAGATTTATATTGCCTATAGTCCATATTTTAGTAATTATATTGTCTGTTATGTGGCGACGGCATAAATGTGCATTGCCAATTCGCCATTGCCTCAGAAAGATGTCTGGGCGGCAAGACTTTTGCCATATGCCATGACAACTATGCTTTTTAGACATATCCACCAGGCTATTTTCATATCTCATAGGGAGTGTGGTACTACTACAGTTAACCATTTTTACTTTAATAGACAGATTTATTTTGGTAAGGGGTGTAATAGTGATTTCTAATACGAGATTTCCCTTTTCCATGCATGTAGAGTATGCGCACTAGGTTTTTTAATTAAACTTGTGAGAAAATTGCAGGTTCTGTCATCCAGGAAAGTTCAACTATTACTTGGTTACATTGTCAGTTGCATAAGAAAAGAGGTCAAGGGTGGAATTGATCACAGTGATCTTGCAAAAATGGCATCTGAAAGTATAATCTTGGAGTTGCAGTCTTCTGAGAGAGGCTTACAGAGTGAAGTTGTGGAGTCAGACCTAGTTTTATGGACTGTTGGGTCAAAGCCACTACTTCCGGAGTTAGATATTAGTGATGAGACATACGAACTTCCTCTGAATGCTCGGGGACAGGCAGAAACAGATGAAACCCTCCTAGTTAAGGGTCACCCACGCATCTTTGCAGTTGGCGATGCTTCTGCATTGAGGGACAAAAATGGAAAATTGCTTCCAGCTACTGCACAGGTCATTCTCATTCTCATATCATTCTCATTTACCCCATTGCCGCAAAGGCTCCCACCTACGTTGGGGTAAGGGGGTCGGATGTACGCAGTCTTACCCCTGAGTACAGAGAGACTGTTTCCGGATGACCCATAGTGAAAATCGCGTCCAAAATTGCATGGACTGACTGTTGCTTCATAACAAAGAGGCGCAAACAGTTTAGTGAGCCATTTTACTTCATTCCATCATATTCTAAAGCCATAAAATAATGAATCTTTGGCTCCATTGCAAATGATGGAAAATCAGCTACTGCACAGGTGATTAACATAAATGTTACTTTGACAGCTGAAGTTATTGTAAATAATACGGACTAACAAACTAATAGAGTATTATTATTTTATAGTATGCATGTGTCCATGACCACTTTTCTGCTACCTTTTTTTATTGCAGGTTGCTTTCCAGCAATCTGATCTGGCTGGTTGGAACTTGTGGGCTTCTATCAATGGCCGGGAATTGTTGCCATTTAGGTATGGTTTTGATAATTGCTATTCTTGTAGATTAATTAAATATCATACGGAGTAATATTGTTCATACTGTGACTAGCACCACGATTTTCTTTCACGACCATTTTTATGTTGGAGTCTCAATTTATCATGACATTACTCATGCGTCGTTCACAATACAATGTAGTGGCTTGATATAAATTCCTTTAATGAAAGTACATTATATCACCCCCACCACACTGTCAATACCTTAAATCCTATATCCGAACGAGTTGGGTCTGAGACATGAAATTTATACAACACCCAAGCCTAAGTCCCAAAAGAATTTGGGGTCGTCTAACATATGAATTCAAAGCCATAAAAAATAAAAAAATAAAAATATGAGATAAAAGAAAAAAGAAAAAATTATAAGATAAAAGTGACATGAAATTTATAGTCAATTAATTGTTTAAATTATTTTTTTGAAGAAAATAAATGTGCATATCATTTCACCAATCAAACTGCCCAAAATCAGTTAACACTAAATTCATTCAAGAAAGCATTTTGGCAATGTTTTATGCCGGATGCCCTTTGTGCCCTAACCATTCATAGGGGCAGCAATGAGTTGAGACAATCATTATTTTTGTGCCCCCCTACATGAGTTGTAAAATCAACATCCAAATCATGAAGCATGACTGAATGAAGTAAATACAATGTTTGATGCGTGCTCAGTTGTACTTGTTTTAATCCTATATCAGATCAGACAAGATCACAAGAATAGAATACAATCAAACAGAGCACTCCAGACTTAGATAATAAGTACTCCGTATAAAATACATATAATACTATACCAGCTCAAACAATAGTTGATGATTTAAATTTCAGTCCAAATGAACAGGGTTGATTAGAAACTACTGATAATGGCTTATGTAATTGATGCAGATTTCAAAGTTTAGGTGAAATGATGACTCTGGGCAAGTATGACGCCGCTGTTTCACCTAGCTTCATTAACGGGATCACCTTGGATGGTCTTGTTGCTCATACCGGTATCCCCAGACCTCCTGACACCCCTCCCCCTCACTGTATTTCATTTCATTCCTAGCGGCCTTATTGCGTTCATTCTCATTGCAGCGAGAAAAATAGCATACTTGATCAGATTACCAAGCAACGAGCACCGCGTAAAAGTGGGGTTCAGTTGGCTAGCAAAATCAACTCTGGATTCGCTGCAGAATGTGCTCAGTAAAGCGCTTTCAGGATGCTAGGTTTACTTTTGGGACATATTCTGTTTCTTTGACAGGATGCACTTTATGAAACTCTCTGCTGCTGCTTTATTCACATGTACAGAACAAGATCTTTATTGGGGGCAAACATTGGATAAATTTGACAGTTCGCTTTGTTTTCTGTATATTGACAAGAATGAATGTATAAGTTTAATTTAATTATTTAAAACAATTTTCCATCATTTCCAACGGAGTCAAAGACTAACTATTTTTTGACTTGAGAATGTGATGAAATAAAGTAAAATGACTTACTGAATTGTCTGTGATTCTTTATTATGAAACATCAATCAATCCATGCAATTTTCGACGCGATTTCATCATTGGTCACCCGAAAACAGTCTCTGTGTATTTTAATATAAGGGTAAAACTGCGTACACCTGATCCCTTCTTATCTTATCGTAAGTGATAGCCTTTGTGTCACCGGGTAATGTTGTTAATTATTTTAAGTAAAAAGGGTCAAATAAGCCCGCCTACTATTACACATTCATCATACACCCATGTACTAAAAAAAACAATCAAATCAACCTATTTACTTTTAAAAAGCAATCAATTTAGTCATATTACATGAAGGTAATTAGGTAACCTCCTATCCTATTGCAGGTTAAAAGTAAACATTCTACGTATCCTTTACTTCCTGTTTGAGTTGTTTTTCAATTTTTTTCCTTTCCTAGCTTTTTTATCCACTTCTTTGTTGGCAGGAGCCACAAGTGCCAAAAGTCCTTTATTTTCTTATTTATTTTTTTTGTTTTTTTTTTGTTTTACTACTTATTTTCTTTTCGTTCTTCCTTGGATTCTGCCGTGCTGTTTTCTTTAATTTTTTGTAAATTGTAAGAAAATTTCTAAGTCCATTCCCTAGTCAGAACAACATCATCCACTGCTAACAACCTTCCATCCCCGTTCTATTACATAAGGCGGAAAATGCTTTCGTCGATTACCGCACCATCGATTGTCCTCCTGCAGCTATCTCAAGTCCAGACCCAGAAATAGAAGCGTCAGTGGATTCCCGTCTCCGGTCGTCTGTTCGTGGATGCGTTAGCAGATCTCCGTCGATTTGAATTAGCCAGGCCAGAGGACAATGTGTGTGTGTGTGTGTGTGTGTGTGTGTTGTGAATGATGTGAAATGCAAACTCACTAAGTTTTTGAAGCAAATCGCAAAATGATTGTCCAAATATATATAGAGAGGGATTAAGATGAAAGATAAAATTAAAGGAATCTGCAGTTATGCGGCTAGAAGACAGGGGAGGGGGTTGGGACTTGGGAGTTGATGAGAAACTTGGATAAAGAATGATGAAAAGAAAAAGAAGAGCAAAAGAGGAGAAATAAACTATACAAATAATCTAACCCTCCATTTAACCGGTTAAAAAGGTCACTTTTAGGTAAATCTGGTCATATTGAACGTTTTGACCCTTTTTCCTTATTTTAAACAAACAATTTGGTAAAAGGTAGTATGTGCAATACCTTCTCCGTCTCAAATTGTTTTGCAAAGTCAACATTTTTGGGTCAACTAACAATAAATGTCAATGCTCCGTGTCGATGAATAATTCAATTTTTAATAATTAAAATTTACATATTCAGAAACTGCATTAAAATCTTTTCAAAGTTACAAATCCCAAATTAGAATATAATTACAAATTGTCATCCTAATTAGCTAATATAATGAAACTGTTTGATCAAGAAAAGTCAAATTTGCAAATCAATTTGAAACGGATGTAGTACATTTTAATTAAACCAAAGAGCATTTTTGTAAACGTACTTGCATTGCAACTCTCAATTGATGTCTAAACTAATGTATGAACATTGTATTTCATGACACGTATAATCAAATGCGAATTACATAAGAAAATAGCTCATCCTCGGTCAAATGTGCAGACAAAGTGGTGTGTCGCTCTTGTCGGGTCTCGGACGGAAAACAGTTAAACTAAAAGCATCTCAATTGTGTCATTGGCGTGAAATTTAGTGTCAAACCATCTATAATAACTTTTTTTTGAGAGAAATTGTCTATAATATCTATTACCTCCTATTGGAAATTGCTAGTTTTGAACAATTTGAGAAATCGGAAAATAAAAATTAACAATTTAATAATTGAGAAATAATCAAAATAAGTAAGATACTTTTTTGCTGAATTGACTGAAGTTATTGTAGAGTATCAATTTAGTTATTTTTTATGTAATTTTTTCTTAAGTTTATTAACAAAATTTATTTTAAATATAATTTTAATAATTAAGTAGATTCAGCCAATATTAACACTTCAACCAGAACTTCATAAATTTCATCACATTCAACTAATTTTAGTGTTATCAAATTGGCACTAACTAAACAGAGTCTTCCATTTAATGATAAAAATGACAAAAGGACTGTGATGATACAAACTACATAAAATAATGATTCAAATGATATTTTATTATTTGGAGACTAAAATGATATGATTATGATAATTCAAAAAGTAATACTTCTTCCGTTCCGCTAGAAGGTTTACGATGCTTGATCGATGATAAAGCAATTTAATCCATGTTCACACTCTGATTATTTTTAGTAAATAAAATTAACATATTCAGAAAGCACATTAAAATCGCTACAAAGCCTGATAAAAAAATCTAAATTTAATAAAATTTGATTTTTAAAGTAAAAGATTAAAAATGATTTAAGTTGGGGTAGGAGGTAGTAATAAAATGTACTAAGTATACTTTACACATTGGGTCCTTTTATTTTGACAGTTTAACACATTGTGTCCGTATTTGGGGGTTCTACCCCAACGAAGGAGTTAACATAATCCGTGAGGTTTCCTTTTTACGGTCTTTAATTTAATTTAATTTAATTTAATTTAATTTAACTGTTCTTCTCCCGCCCCATCCCCAGATAGCATCCGTGCGGCCATTTCCACAGAGACCTGCTGCATAGGTATGAGTTTCTGAGCTTTATGAGCATAAGTTTCGTATTAGGGTTCCATTTTCGAGTCTCAGTTTCGTGTAAGGGTATCGATTTGTGAACATCAAATGCTTTCTTGTTTCACATTCTAGACTTGTATGATTTGAGACCACCTGTGATAGCAGTTGAAGAAAGGGAATGATAAGTGAAATTAAGCTTAACTGAAATGCATGAAAGGCGCATTTAAGTGACTGTGAGCTTGAAGGCCACATATGGGTCATAAACAGTTTCCTTTATGACCCAGTTTTAGGAAATGGTATGGTCTTAATAGGGTCATAAGTCATAACCAGTTTCGTTTTGAAGGCCAACCCATTTGAGAGAATTAAAAAATAGCGCGGAATGACCTTTTCTAGTCCCCCCTTCCCCTCTATCCAGGCAACTCTCCGCCATAGTTTCTGACCTCATACAAGTTTTCAGAACCCTAGCCCCTTAGTTTAAGAAACTTCTATGTTAAGCAATTCGTTCATCAGTTAACTGGTTCAAATTTCTCTTTTGAATGTCTATTGGAGAATTGGGAGGGAGAGATAGGGCTTTGTTTCATTCTACCGTTACAGTTCATTTAATTTGAGTTATTTACTCAATCTATTCTTTAGTCGCAACTAACTGTTTTAGAGGATTTTTGTGGGTTATTCAACACTGAAGCGCTTTATGCAAAGCTCTATAAAGAGTACATTAATCTCAAGGTCTGTTCTTGCCTCGTGTCAGTCTAGATCTTCATACTATTATAGCTACAGAAGTTTTTAATTCTTTGATGGTACTATAGAAAGGAAAATATACAGAGATGGAGAAGATGATACGAGAACAAGAAGAGAAGTTCAAGAAGCATGTTGCTGGTATGTTAATGAGTTAATCAACTTATGCACTCCTTTTTTGCGAATTTTCATACTTTGGTTATATGTTTCTTGACATAGGGTTCCACTTCCTTCTTTGTCCATGTAATTTTTGAATGAATCTTTATTATAATGCTATTATGCTTTGCAGAAAATTGATATGATGCATATACTTAACTGTGAACCACTTTGTGTCTTAAACTGAAGTTTTTGTTTTTTGAGTTAAGCTGCTCGTGACAAAGAAAAGAACATGAAAAGTCAAATAGAAAAGCTGTCCAGGCAAGTGCATGAGTTGAGAAGTGAATTGTCATCAGTGAGGTAACTTTATCTTTGGATGCCCCCCCCCCCCAATCCTGAACTAGTGACAATTTCTTAAAATACACGTCCTGGTGCAGATCTACCAAAAATGAACAACTAATTCACTACCAAAATCAATTGATGGAAGCGAACCTAAAAAGTAAGGACATGGTTTTTTTTTGAGCATATTGATAAAGCCTCAAATCCTTTCTTTCCATCCTTTCTATTTTTAAGAACGTATAATTGTTTTAATAATATTCAGTGCCTCAAATCCAATGTTGCAGATAAAGAGCTATCTGAAGAAATTGCTAGGCTTAGAACTGTTGAGCGACCGAGACAAGACAATAACCCTTCCCGAGATGATGAAAACGGACAAGCAAATAATCACAAGGATGTTTCATCTCATGCAAGGAAGCGTAAAAGGCAATCTCCTCCTCTTAGCATTGAATATCCAGTAAATGATGATACATCTATTGTTGTCAGGAAGGGAACCTTAGATGTCCACGTGAAGGAATCTGCTAAAGAGTTATTATGTAAGAAAATGATAGAGGTCAGTGCTATACTGCTATCCCTGGGGGAAAAGAATCCGTGGTGTTAGTCATAATATTTTTCTGCAAAACCAAAATGAATATCCTTGAACTTTCATTCTATATTACTATGCCACTTTTTTCCCCCTTTTCCAGGCTCCGTGTTGTAGAAGAACAAAAAATGATTCAGGTATATAAGTATACATCATAGCATTCTGCAATAATCTTTTGTGTGGTCTGTCTAACTTTTGTGTTGATGGAGTTGCTTTAGCAAATGAGGCAGCTGATGATGCAGAACGTGTAACCTGTATGTTTCAAGAACTGGTTGAGTGCATTGTTCAGATGAAACTATCACCACACAAGGAGAATGGGGAAAATTTTATCTCGTTCCTACACGAGCACAGTGGTAATGATCTTTGTAAATGATAATTATTCCATCTGGAGAGGGTTCTACTGAGAACCCATCGTAAAATGTGAACTTATAGTGATGACTTTTAATCGCAACCTTTCATTTTATTAAATCACTGGTTAGTATGCAAGTGGTGTCTTTTGTTTAATTATTCAAAATTCAAATGGTTCTTTTAATAATTATTGTAAAAATATTACAAAAATGTCATTGTTGATTCTAGCCACTTATTTGAAATTTGAAAGGTGGAGATTAAAAGTTCTCATTCATAAATGTGTTCTCATTTTAAAAAGGATTCTTGTTCTCACTAGAACCCTCACCTATTCCCTTCTAAAGTCTAATGAAAACTTTAAACAAATCTAGGATGCTGCATACATTCTGTTCCATTTTGGTTATAAAGTATTTTTTGCCCAAGGAAAAATATTTTCAGGTTTAGGATATGGCTGATTTTTTTGAGATTTCTAAAGAAAAAGTGTTAGACTCTGGTAACATTCATTTCAGCAAACTGAATAACTTAGAGTCTTCATAAGCCAGTTATGACTTATGACTACCAAATAGAGCCTTACAAGACCAAGTATTGGTGCACCCAGGGCACGGATTGACCAAGTGCACATTCAATGGGCTCTGATGGACCCAAATAGACACGATCCACATGATTTATTGCAATAGTTAAATTTAGCATTTCCAATGTGTGTTTTTGTAGTTAAGTTTGACATGATGGCATGTTCCCTAGTATTGTTTTTTCAAATATGTACTTATATTTGAAAAAGAAACTAGTCATTAGCAGTATATATGAGTTATCTACAATACCAATAAAAAGCATACAAAACTCATTGTCTTCATTCATGGTCACAGGTTATTCATTTACTTTAAGATTAATAGAAAACCCAGATGGAGAAGCAGAATGGTTATACCGGCTTTTGTCACTGGGAACTCTGGATAGAGTAGCAAAAAATTGGATGAGAGAAAATGTGATAATGTTCAGTACAAGAATGTGCCCCATCATCTTTCAAGGGCTGTCTCGTGTTATTGAGCTTAATACTTAGGTAGTTAATTAACTGCTGGTTAGTGGGCTTTGTATTTTATCAGCTGGTTGTCGTTAGATAAACTTTCAGCATTCAAATTTGTTCAGCATTATTTTGTCAGTCATGTAAGTAGTTAATTTTTCTGCTAGTCTTTCCTATCGAAGTGCCCGCATCAGTAAATTTGACACCATGAAGTTTTAGTTATTATTTTTTCATTTCAATGTACATTGTGTATTAGGGATGGACTCCGGCCAGGTAAACCGGCCCGGTACTGTTACGGCCCGGCCTGGTACCCGGTACCCAGGTCTGTGACCGGTTCGGGCCACCCAGCCCGGTACTGTTACGGGGCGGTTCTCGGGCCTCCCAAACCATGAACCGGCCCGGCCGGTTCGGGCCCGGTCCGGGCCTCAACGGTCAATTTTTAATTTTTTTAAAAAATAAATCCAGCTCCTCCTAGCCGTTGGGAACACTTCCAAACGGCTCTATAGCCATTGGAGGGCTTGGAGGGGGTCCAGGGAACACTCCCAACGTGCTAACGGATTATAGAACGAGATTGAATGTGAACACTCTTAGAGTTGAGATGCTTGTTTGCTTCCACGATTGGTTCAAGGTGACATGTAGAACTCAAGAAGTGTGCATCGCTCCCACCCGCCACTTTATGGAGGAAACAACTGAAGGTGGTGAAGATTCCGATTGATTATTATTTATTAGAAAATTTATTTCATGTTTTAAATTTTTCTCAATTCTCAATTGTACTACATATTTCAAATAAATATACTTTAACTTTTTTATATCCAACAATTCTCGAATTAATTTGTAAAAAAAAAAAATTACCCAGTTCGGCCCGATCTGGCCCAGCCTATATCTACCTGCTACCCGGCCGGGTAGCCCGGCCCGAACCGGACCCGGTAGGTACCCGGGCCGGTTCGTGGCCTCAATTCCCCAAAAAAAAGCCCATTCGGGCCCGGCCCGGGGCCCGACCCGGACCGCCCCGAGTCCATCCCTATTGTGTATCTCATTTCAATCTTATTTGATCCGGGAATTTTTCAAATAAGACTAAATGAAACTTTATTTGCACAAATAGGATTATAACTTTATAGTTCCCAAAATAAGGCTAGCTTTCCAATTAAAAAACAATTCATATTTCATTAATAATTCATATTTCATTAATAGTTAAATACACATAAAAGTAATAAAATAAATTTATATTTCAATTATAAATTAAAAAACATAAAAGTAATAAAATAAATTTATTTATAATAAAAATGTAAAAAACCAAAAAACACGGAAATAAATATAAAACTAAAAAACACGGAAATAAATATAAAACTAAAAAACACGGAAATAAATATTTTAAAAAATTAATAAAATAAAAAATAGAAAAATAAAAAATTGAAACACTTAAATAATTAAAATCAAAAAACTAAAAATTGTAAAAAGTAAAAAAATAATGGCCTCTCTTGCCCCGTCAACAACCTTCCAACACCGGCTTCGACCATCTGAAAAATGTCACCATGTATAAAAAATGTCATCTTGATAGCAGTTTCATAAATAAAATTAAACATTATCTTTCTGCCCCTAATATAATTAATTCTCCCCTCTAATTCTCTTATACAATCAAAGTCACTCTGTTGGTGGAGCAATGCAGTGGTGGCAACCAACTGGCAGCAGGGCAATTACATTAAAAAAGTGAATTAGGCCTTGCAAGTTGCAAATAAAAGTTTCAGGAATTCTCTTATAACACATTTTCTTTTTTCCGTATCTTGATTTTAGTGGTTGGAAAAAATTTGCGCTCTAGTCGAAATAGGATTTCTTTAATGGATCAAGTATTTCCTTATACAAACTCTCGTCTTAAGTGAAGACACGTCTAAGTGACCAAGTCGTATTTGAAATGTTAATTTACATTGAGTTTTGGCAGCTTGATTTCATAGTTTTCTATTTCCATACGAACTATTATTTTATTTATTTATTACGTATTACTCCGTACTATATAGTAATAAGAAATACAGTAATTTAAGCATAAAATATAGTAATATACCACTGTACAATATATGATTATTTAAAAGTTAAAGCTAATTTTTTTAAAACAAATTGAAATTATTTCTGGACAGAGGAAGTAGTGATGTAGTTGATTTTTAGGTTCAGATATCAAGCTGGGGGACAACTTATGCGTGAACTCGACCTCTTTCTTTGAATTTCGGTTCTCTTCATTGTAGTGGTGTATACAGTAGTAAATTTGTGACTGAAATAAATCTCTTTCAATTTAAAACTTTTAAAACTTCTGGAGTGATGTAAAGGCCGTCTATGCAGAGCACTGTAAAGGAGAAAATCCAAATATAGCAGGAAGAAACTGTGTTTCTATACTTGCACGCGCTATTTTAATGAACGTGCAAGAAAAGAGAGGAAGATCAAGTTGAATGTGTTCTTGAAGCCCATATTCCGAATACAAGAAACCAGAAGACAAACAACATTGCCCAGTAGCGTGCAGGTCCATACTGTATTCTTGCCAACACAACCTGCAGGCATTTAACATGAGGAAAAATAACATTTGTATTGGAATTTTTTCTTTACCAATTTTTTTCATGAATAGTAAACTCAGAGCATCTCTATAAGAAGAGAAAATGCTTTTTTCTTCTCTTTAAGTGTCAGAAGGAACAGAAACTTACAAAGCGGAAGAAGACTACAAGTGTTAAAGCACATATGCCCCCTAGAAGAATATGCAGTCCATTCTTTGCAGTATTCTACACAACCAAAAGTGTTCGTAAATCAAAACGATTTTGAAATGGAATACACACACAAACATTATAAGCCAAAACATGGGAAGAAAATAGCCTTTCGGGGTTGCTCAACTGGCTTGGACCAATGAACAAAAAGTTTTATGCGGTCACTTATTCGAACCCCACCGGAGGAAGGCCAGTAAAAGTTTACCCGCTCGCATGTATAGTGTCGGTCGCAACTTGCAATAACTACTAGTTTCTCACATGTGGGGAGAGCAACTATATACAAATCTTCAAAGGCATGCGAAGTTAAACTCAATAATAACGCTTGTAATGGTAGTAGATTGAGTGAATTACCTAAATAGTGAATTACCTAAATGGGAGTACAACATGGCTAAAAATCACAAATTGGACTACATTGTTTTAAATACCCTAAATAGGACTAATCATGTGTGTTTGAACAAATATACCCCGTAGCTTTTTAGACTGCCCAGATCAGCCGCCACCGCCAGCCGCCGGCCACCTCCGCTGGCCACTGGCCATCGCCCAGCTGCCCCGCCTGTTGCTGCCGGGATCTGACCAAAATTTCTAGATTGGTTTTTCAGCCAGTTTCACGCCGGGAGACTCGCCAGAGCTCCGCCGCCGGACTGCCCCGCCACCGCCGGACTGCCCCGCCACCAACGGACTGCCCTGGTTGCCCAAGGGAACTAGGGGGCAATTAATTAATTGGATTAGGGGTATTAAGGGTAGAAAATTAATGTTTAGTATTTAATGTGAAATATTTAGGTTTTAGTCCTATTTGTGCAAATATGTTTCCATTTTAGTCCTATTTAGGCTAATTACTATAGTAAATTAGGATCTCTGAATCTATATATAATAGTGGAAAATTTAGTTTCCGTTTGGCAGCCAAGAGTTGCTTGCTCTGTTTATGAGCAGAATAATCAGAACAACCATAATGAGTAGTTTTTGACTTGTTTTTTTTTGCATAGAAAGAATAGTTTTAAACTCAAATTATTATGGGCTGGAATGGATTTCACCAAACGCTTTTTCTCTGAAAATTCAGCAAGTTCAGCTACATCCACGGAATAACCTTTACCAAACGAGCTCTTATTCCCACTTAATGGGTTCAATGGATATAAATATGCAAAAACATAATGGGAAAGAAACCAAAAGCGCATGGATACCATTAAATCATTCACCATGGCATACAGCTGCACATCCCCATATGACACTTGCATGTTTTATTATATTAACTAACAAATAGATCAGTGTCAATTTAATACTCCGCACAAACTATGGCAACTACCATCAGATATGATAGTATAGCAGTATACTTTCAGTTGGTTATTAATAGCCATCCCGATAAGTACATTGATTCTTTAGACAAACCTTCTCTAGATGTTCCATATGTCCAAATCTATCAACTAAAATCTAACATATGGTCTTTCAATATAAGTTCAAAAAGAACGGGCTACCTTTCGGCTATTCATATATACATACTATACTACCTCTATTGAAAAGAAAGGGTTCTTGTTTGACCTATGTATAGCTTTTTAATTTTCAATACTGTACAAAATCTCACAAATCACAAATTTTAGGTTATACTTTTTAAACCTTATTTGTTGGTTTAGCTAAGTTCATCACACACAACTTTTTTGTGATTTTTTTGGGTAAATTACATGAAACTGGAGTACATGACACATTTTTTAGTTTATACAAACATGACTTTTTGAACAAAAAAGGTGTTTAAAACAGAACTCTTTTTTGTATGAAAATTTATTTTTATGGATTATTAGCTTATTTTATCTCAAACTATCATCAAATTCACAAATCTATCATATTCTTTGGCTTTTATAAAAAAAAGACTCAACTTCACTTCCCCCTAACAATTATGCCTTTCTCTTTTGTTTTTCCAATATTACACATTTTTATCAATACCAATAAGATATAAGTAATACAAATTTGCAAACTTAAAACTAGAAATAAATGAAAAATATGAAATATAAATATGATTTTCTTCTTAAGTTTTACTGATTCATCAATTGAATGTGTAATTATGAAAAAAATTGAAGTTTGAGTCTTTTTTTAATAAAAGTGAAAGTATATGATAGATTTGTGAATTTGATGATGGTTGGGGATATAATTAGCTAATAATCCTATTTTTATCTGTAATTAGTATACTTTAAAAAAATCCTCAGCGACCAAGAAATACACTCACATACAAGGATTCAAAACAGACCCATTCACATAACATTGCTAAAATAACCACCAGATGAAAAATAAATCAATTACCTTTCCAACATGAGGAGCAATGAGCCATGCAAGAGTAAAAGTAAGCAGCCCCGTAGCAAGGAGGACACCGGTGCCTTCTACAGCCCACTTGGTTGCCCTATTTTCAGTTGGGGAGGATTCATCTTCAAGCATATTAGAAGTAGTAGAAGGTTGTTCAGTAACACGTGAAACTACCGCGGAGCTGTTACAGGGATTGAACCACAATGAAATTTCACTCAACCGTAGACTATGAATAGCTGCAACAGCATCAGGAACAGGCTCTCCACTAAAAGTCCTCTCTCTCAGCATATTATATGCTTTCAAACAGTTCACAACTTTATTGAAGTCATCATCTCTGATGTGATTGGCTTTACGCCCGCATATTTCACAGTTGGTGGATCCATGGTTGATAAACCACTTGAGTGCACACGCATAGTGCACAAGTGCAAGGTCATTTTTGCAGTCACATCCAAGTTCAATTAAAGTGCCATGGTTATGATAAGAACCCGTTTCAATGTCAGCATCACAAACAAAAACTTCCCCATCTGGACTAACAATTTCAACACAAGTAGATCTTTCTTTAGCTTCTGTCACAACACTGCACTCGTTTCCATTATCTTTTGTTTCTGTGGTGTGGTCGAGCCTAACCTCCCACTTTTTATCCTGTGTGTCACTTGATGGAGGGGTTATACGAAGAATTTCAAGTACAGCATCTCCCCTTTTGTCAGTTCTAGAGCATTGGCACACCCTACAAGTTGCCAGGTCCAGGCTATTACGCGAAGATACTGTATCATTCTCTCCTTGATTTGAGATGGGTGCAATGCCTTCCTGAATCACATGACTGCTTTGGCATAAATTTCCACCCTCCATCACATATGAAGTTTAGCATCTATAAAGTCTACTACTCTCTTTACTATAGTTATCGCACTATGCCTCCATGATGATACACAATAAGGCGAATTCCTGTTATATTGATGTGAAGAAAATCCATAGAAGTTAAAGTTAGAAACTAAAGATCTTTTCGTCAACAAAGATGAACCGGATCAGGCGTGTATCTCTTGTGGCTTACAAGAAAGATGTTTATATGTCATAGAATAAGAGGAATTACTGTTCATTGTTTATTCAGTTGGTTTTTTTTAGATAAGATGCAAATGAAGAACCTTTGGGTGTTTTTAGGTGCAATCATAGATATAACTAGTCATAACTCACTAGTGTACTGATCAGTTTCTTCATTTTCGTAGATGTACATTACTGTACATTTTGGTTGCAAATACTTTGGTTCTTACTGATTTGCAAATATATTGGACTTCACAAGCATGCAACAATGATAAGCAATCTATCTACTCATGCAAGACCATTGATTTCTGTGAGTGACACCATCATTTTAGGTGAATTGATGTCAATAACTTGGTTTGAAAGACAATGTAGTATCCATGGATAAAGAAAGAAGAAACTAAACTATAATAAAACAAAATGTCAATCCTATCACCGTTTGTGCACAAATGGGATCTTGAAAAATTGAAACTTTTTCCCCATCCATCTTCCTTTGTTACCCATATGCAAAACCAGACTATCGGAGCATCAGTTGGCTTTTCTTTAACGAGCTCAGCAATACTAGATGCATAACAGAAACGAAAAATGAGTGGGGGATGCAGCTACTAGTACTACCCTCACTCCCTCAGTGATTTGGATTAAGGCTGATTGTTATTTTTATTGTACACTTGTCCAAGTGATACTGTAAGTCTATAACAATTATCTGTGAACATTATTTCCACTCCATTAGCAATGTACATGGCAATTTTAACATTTACTAATCAGTGAACATTACTTTCCTTGGAGGTGCCAAGAGCAAGGTGTGCAAGACTTTCTATAATTCTATTAAATATGCACCTTAAATTCTACATTTTGCTAAATGCTACTGTGTGTCTGTATGTCATAAAATGGAAGTTGAAAAAGATCTCATCCACGGTAGCCCACTAGCTAATGCTTAATGGTTACCATAGTAATACACTAATACAAGAAAGAAGCATCCCATCAAATTGAAGAATTCTTACGAAAGCATTGATAAACTAATTGGAGATAAAAAAAAATCAGGCATAGTCCTTCGAATCATCGAAACAGACATGGAAAAAAGAGGAAAGGAAAAACTAAGATGCTTTAAATGTCAATGGATCAGTTTGGCAAACAAGTAACAGCTAAGTGCATTCACTAATCAATAACATCTAAACTAAACAGAGTATTTTACATGAGGGTGTCCGGCAGGACCACAATAAGTTACTTAATTTATGCCCATCCATCTACTCTTACCATTCACATTTTGAGTTTAACTATCAAAAGTTAAATGACAGGGGGAGGTGCGAAAAAGATTCTATGAAGAAGTGAATTGAAATTCAATCTAAACGCTTTACCTGGAAACGCGTTGCTAATCGAGGCAAAGAGATAGTGGGAGCGAAAAGAGAATGTCGATTCAGCAGATGTTTGAGCTTGTAGAGACGACGATAATTGGAGCGCAAAGAAGAGAGTGCAGCCAGCAATTGGGCGAGGGAGGAAAAAGGTAGAGCCGCGGGCGGATACCGTAAAGCGGCGATGAAAGAGTGAGTTTTCTTCGTCGTCTTTGTTCCGGAGAATAAAATACAGAAAGCAGCGGCTAGAAGCCTAGAAGTAGCCATCAATGAACGCTTCTCTTTCACATGTGGAGTAATAAACAGTTTGTTATTTTTAGTTTGATACTCGAGTAGTAATTTTGACTTCTTTCACATGCACTTTTTTTTTATAATATAAGTGTAGGAGCTTACGCTCTATGAACTACCCTCCGAAGCCCCTAGACAGTTAAGTCCGGATCTGATCACAGTCAGCCTCGTAAGTACTGGAGCAAGACCTCCCTCATCTCCCTTGGTGGGAATTGAACTCAAGACCTACCACAAAGGAGAGACTTGGGGGTGGATGGTCATCCATTGGACTACACTCACCTTTTCATGCACCTTTATTTTAAGGGTCATGCTATGGTGTCTTTAGAAATTTGGAAGGTACGGTGCATCTCATTGTGTGGGCAAATGAAATAGTGACATATGGAAATTTAAAACATTCATTAATGAAATGACTTGGAATGTTTTTTACCGAAGAAGGCAAATATATGGTACACTCCAAATTTGAAGAGTTACCATAGAAATCTCCTTATTTTAATTACTTAGAGAAAATTTGTGGTCTTTATTTAGCTCATCAGTCCATAGGCAGAATAACGTTCATTTGACTTCTTTATTTGATCAAAATGATTTTTAATAATTTATAACAAGACTTTCCATTTTTGCTAAAAAAAGACTTTTGAATTAAGAAAGTTAAGTAAATACAACTTATTTTAAAAAAAGTAAATACAACTTAATCAAGTGAAACTCATTCCAAACTTGCTTTTAAAGCAACAATTAATTACATCATACATTGAAAAACTTTATTATAAGTTTTCAAACAAACACAAACTGGACATTTTATTGATTTTGGATAATACAAAGTAGTCTTACGGACACTATGTGAATGTGTATAATAATTTTTATATTATCAAGAAAACTGTTTTTTTGGAATAATCAAGAACACTATTTAATATGTAAGATTAATTACTTTTGCTAGCCTAATATCATTACACGTTATCAAGAAACCTAATAAAATATACGGTTAAAACATTTAGGTTTGAGTGTTTTATAAATGACAATCAATAATGTCATGTACCAATTCAATATCAAATGGAATGAAGTACTAAAACCATTACTTGCCATTAAAGATTTAGAATTAGAAAAAGACTCTTGTTTAATTTAGCACAAGTTCTACAAAAATAGTTCAAAAGATAGAAGTTGTGGTTGAGATTTGAGTAAAAAAGGTGAATTGATATGGACCGCACATCGTTGACAAAAGAAGAAATAAGACAATTATTTTGGGACAACTATATCTTGCACAAAGTAACATTTTCACATTGCAATACACATTTTCGATAAGCCAAAACAGACTACAATTTAAAAAGTTCTGAAATAGCAGTTGAAGCATTCATCCTTTCAAACAACTTGATTGTAAGCACTATTACTATTAGAATCTCCCACATATACATACTAATATACTATGCTCTAAAAGGTTGAATTCTCAACCTCAAGGGCCTCCACACCCCGATCCGACAGGATTTTTGGGAGGATGAAAGTCACGGTGACTCAGTCGGCCCAATGATGGTAGACCTTATACCTGTGCGCACCAGAGATCTAGCTCAGCAACCAGGAACTGTAACCTCCACACGGCCGGTGCGGGGTTAGAACCTTGATTAGTGTTCCAAATTTTCCAACACTTAACCAACTGAACTACCCATGTGAGTCCCGCATATACAAACTAATCTAGTAGACATGCTCTATTTCATGTTGAAGATCCCCGGGAAGCCTAGTTGATTGTGGGCAGGCGCGATTACAAACTACATAGAAACTATGCCAAATGCAATTGTGAATTTGGCTCGAATGCCAATTTATATGCGTACCACATTACACTATTACATTTCGTATGCTCACAAACTTAAACGTGAACTCTATACAGTTTTTCTCTGTATTCTCAATAAAATTTAGTAAGCATATTCTTTAAAAGCTTTATAGGGAATGATGGATAGTGTACCCGGGGGTAGCTTATCCGAGGGGTTATTGCGGAGAATAACTAGAGAGAAGTCAGAGCAAATAAGTAAGAGAGAGTGTATATTCGATATGTATTAAGCGTGGTTTACAATGGGGGAAATGGGTGCTATTTATAGTAGTAATAAATGCTAGATAAGGACACGTGTCAGTTTTCTGGTGGTCGAGGGATCACCTCGACCGGGGTGGCACTGGCACTCGCATGTGGCCGCATTAAATGCGGTGGTTGGATGTGACGTTTATACTTGGTACGGTGATCCAGGCGCATGTGAAGAGGATATTCTGTCGAGGTGGATGCCTTCGGCTGAAGGGTGCTGGGCCGAAGGCTCTTCTAACCGAGGGCTCCTACCTGCCGAGGGCTGCAGGTACCGAAGGCTTGGTTTTCAAGCCTTGTTCTCCTGTGATGCCTCTTCTAACTGAGGGCTCCTACCTGCCGAGGGCTGCAGGTGCCGAAGGCTTGGTTTTCAAGCCTTGTTCTCCTGTGATGTTTCTGAGCTCGATTCCGTCACTGGTAGCCTTCGGCCATGGGGCCGAAGGCACCCCTTTGCGTATTGTGGACTGCTTAGAGCTCCATTTTTCTGGGCTTGGCCCGTTTGGGCCTGTTGGGCCTGATTGTAGTACAGGAAGTATGTGGGCCGGGGGTCCCTGGGCCATATACTCCATCAGGAGTCCCCCACTCCTTTTGCCGAAAGGTACTTGAGGGAAAAGGAGTAGCTGTGGTGATTTCCCCGAAGGCTTCCCTGTTCTATTGGTTGCCTCATTTTCTCAATTCCCCCATATGTCGAGGGCTGAGAGCTTCCTGAAGAGAGTGTAAGTGTGTTGCTCGTATGTGTTTCTTTGTTGTAGTTTGTAAAGTAATGAGAGATCTGCATTTGTGTGCTTTGCCGAGGGCATTTGTTGACTGAAGGCTTTGTGTGGCCGAAGGCATCATGTGGCCGGAGGCATCATGTGGCCGAAGACATCATGTGGCCGAAGGCATCATGTGGCCGAAGGCATCATGTGGCCGAAGGCATTGTGTGGCCGGAGGCATCATGTGGCCGAAGGCATTGTGTGGCCGGAGGCATTCTGTAAGCCGAAAGCATCATGTCGAGGGGAGTAGATTGCCGTTGTGATCTTGCCTCAGCTTGCTGTAGCTGAGAAAAAGAAATTTTTTAACATTTGCGTGTTTTGCCGAGGCGAGTCCCCCAGTCCCCCACTCCTTTTGCCGAGAGTTTCTCGAGGGAAACAGGAGTAGAGTGATGCATGCCTTCAGCAGGAGCCGCCGAGGGGTGACACCTTTTGTTCCACAATGGGGAGATGCCTCGTTAAAAACCTCATTAGGAAAAAACCCTGTGGAAAAAAATCCTAATGAGGGAAAAAGAGTACACCGGATGCCCTTAGAATGAAGAAAAAGGAGTGCACCCTTCGGCTTTGATTGTTGAGCGGCGGTTGTATCCGTCTGCTGAGGGGATATCCAAGATCAGCCTTAGATCCTGCATGAAAAAGCTAAGGAGCTTGTAAGCCCCCCCCCCCCCCCCCCCCCCCGTTATCAAACAAAGGTGACGGAGGGGTGCAAGGTCAGGTGGGCTTGTGTTAGAGCCCCTGGCATCAAATACAGATGCCGAAGGGATGGAGACCGAGGGGTCTTCGTGATGGCCCCCGACATCAAATAAAGATGTCGAAGGGATGAAGGCTGAGGGGCCTGTATGATAGCTCCTGACATCAAATAAAGATGTCGGAGGGCTGAAGGTCGATGGCCTGTGTGATGGCCCTCGACATCAAATAAAGATGTCGGAGGGATGAAGGCCGATGGGCCTGTATGATAGCCTCTGGCATCAAATAAAGATGCCAGAGGGATGAAGGCCGAGGGATCTGTGTGATTGCCCCCGACATCAAATAAAGATGCCGGAGGGATGAAGGCCGATGGGCCTATATGATAGCCCCCAGCATCAAATAAAGATGTCGGAGGGATGAAGGCCGAGGGGCCTGTGTGATGGCCCTCGACATCAAATAAAGATGCCGGAGGGATGAAGGCCGATGGGCCTGTATGATAGCCCCTGGCATCAAATAAAGATGCCGGAGGGATGAAGGCCGAGGGACCTATGTGATTGCCCCCGACATCAAATAAAGATGTCGGAGGGATGAAGGCCGAGGGTTGTTGTGATGTGGAATCACGTTGAGGCCGAGGGCCGTTGTGTTGTTGAGGCCGAGGGCCGTTCTGATGTTGAGGCTGAGGGCCGTTGTGATGTGGAATCACGCTGAAGCCGAGAGCCGTTGTTGATGTAGAATCACGTTGAGGCCGAGGGCCTTTGGTGATGTGAAATCATGTAAGGCAAAAACTGTTATGACATAGAGTCATGTTGAGGCCGAGGGCCGTCTGATGTTGAGGCCGAGGGCCATTGTGATGTCATCACGTTGAGGCCGAGGGCCGTTGTTGATGTTGAGGCCGAGGGCCGTTCTGATGCTGAGGTAGAGGGCCGTTGTTGATGTTGAGGCCGAGGGCCGTTCTGATGTTGAGGCCGAGGGCCGTTGTGATGTGGAATCACGCTGAGGCCGAGGGCCGTTGTTGATGTTGAATCACGTTGAGGCCGAGGGCCTTTGGTGATGTGAAATCATGTAAGGCAAAAACCGTTATGACATAGAGTCATGTTGAGGTCGAGGGCCGTTGTGATGTGGAATCACGCTGAGGCCGAGGGCCGTTGGTGATGTGAGATCACGCTAAGGCCAAAACCGTTGTGGCGTAGAGTCACACTAAGGCCGAGGGCCATTCTGATGTTGAGACCGAGGGCTGTTGGTGACGTGGAATCATGCCAAGGCCGAGGGCCATTGGTGATGTAGAATCGAATTGAGGCCGAGGGCCTTTCCTTGATAGTTCCAGGATTCCTCTGGGTGTATGTTTCTTCTTTCAGGCATCGACCGAGGGGTTGATTCCCCGCCTCGGCCGAAAGGGGGTTTAAGTGATCCGTCCGGGGGTTCGTCTGTTAGTCCCCCGGCGCTGGGCCGTCCCTTGATTGTGCCAGGAGGTCGTATGTTAGTCCTCCTGATGTGTGTTCCTTCTTCCAGGCTTCGGCCGAGGGGGTTGCTTCCCCGCCTCGGCCGGAAGGGGGTCCAAGTGATCCGTCCGGGGGTTCGTCTGTTAGTCCCCCGGCGCTGAACCGTCCCCTTGACCTTGGAGGGTCCCATCGTCTATTTACGCCGCGGGCTAGGCTTGGTCGGTTTTCGACGACTGCCGTTTCACCCCCAAGTTTGGGGATTTCGTCACCTCGGCCATTCTTTCAGGCCTGTAGCTGTGCGTTGCGCGCCGGTGACGCAGCGAGCGTCCTGCTCAAAAAACGCGGGCCTTTTGCAGGCCCCTCGTCTTTAGACACCATCGGCCATACCTGGGCATTTGGCCTCGAAGGGGTCGATAAGATGTCTGGATTGTGTTGTAGTTTACTTAAATTCATAGAAATAAGCGGAATACAAGGGGTGCGTTGTTTGACAACGGCTTTGTTAAGATTCACCGCTCAAGGCCGAGGGCTCTAGGCCGAAGGGATGGTAATGTGGCTCGAGGTCGAGGGCCCAAGGCTGAGACTAACGCCGAAGGCGAGGAACATGATTAACGGAGGTGGCGCTTCTTCGGTTGGGGCTCCTCGAACTCCTCGCCGTCGCTGAGCCTCCCGATTTCATGTTTCTTCGTTGCGATGTCCCCTTCTTCTTCATCAGTGTTCTCCCCGGTGTTTTTCCTTGGGGCATTTTTGATGAATTGGTGGAGCTCATCCCGTTGAATTAAGAGTTCAATAGCCTTCTTTAACGAGACACAATCGTCTGTATTGTGGGAGGTGCTTTTGTGGTAACGGCAATAAGTGCCGCCTTGGTGGATGGCGTAGATCTCCCTCGCCGACCGAGGGTCCTTGGAGAAAAGGTCCTGCTCTTCCGCATAGTTGAGGATAGTGCTCACCGGGTGCGTGAGGGGAGTCCTCGGCATGTCCAGCCGAGGGCGCCATTGGCGTTCGTTACGGCCCGGCTGGGTGTGGCTTCCATGGTCTGGGCCTCCGGCCGAGGGTGCATTTGGGTCCGGCGTGTTGTTTGTCTTCTTCGAGGGCTGGCCCTCGTTCTTCATCCTTTCCCTAAGTGGTAGGATACAGAACAAATCGTACGAGTAAAGTTTACCGTTACAGTGTTAGAGTTTTAGAGTCTATTTTTAAAAAGAAAATTTTGATTAGTCTATTTTTGAAAGAAGTTTTTGAAAGTGATAAAAGTGATATTATTTTCACTTTGGAGACTTATCTCCGAAAAATTCCCATGAAGATTGCTTTCTATTCAATATTTTTGTGGTTGTTTGGGACGCTGTGAACCATCTCAAATCGTTCCAATCCGGAGTGATCATGGGACATGTTTAGAACAAAGGCTTGTCTTATGTAACGTTCAAGACAGGGACAATCCAAATCCCAGACCTTGTTACACCTAGTCAGAAAATGACAACTATATAAAAAATTACTCCCTCCATCCCAGAATTTACTTCCATAGTACAAATGACACACGGATTAAGAAATTAGGAATTGTGTGGTGGAGAGTTGTGCAGATGAGAGAGAAATGTGTAAGAATGTGTAAGAATTTATGTGAACCACAAATTATTTGCCAAAAAGGGGAAGGGAAGTTCTTTTTGGGAAAGACGAAAAGGGAAAATTGGAAGTAAATTATGGGACGGAGGGAGTACTATCCAGCTAAATGCTAATCACAACGAACTGAGCACCTATTTGACCTATTTCCAGACTAAAATTAACATATATAGAAAAATTAGTAAAGTAAATTAGTAAAATCAACCCTTCACATTTTTTACCTCCGAAATCCTCAAATCAAACAAGCACTTAAGCACAGTAATGAGAGTATTGAGTATTTCATATGAATTTCCTTGCATTCATTATGAGTTTCACAACTCTTATAATTAGATAATGAAATATAATGCCAGGAAACTTAGCAATATGTCCTTTTATAATTTACACTCCTTTTTGCTCACACTAAGTTTTTTGTAAAACAGTAATGAGAGTGTGTTTTTACCGGGATAAAGTTCTTTTAGTCCAGGCCGAGACCCTGGAAGGTATCATAGTACATGATGTTAAGTATGTAATACTTAACTTAATTTTTCGAATGGTTTGAAATTTTATATACTTATTTGATTTTTCATTTTCTTTAATATGTATATTTTCCAAATTTTCAAAATAACTACTTTTTCATATACGATTCCAAATACTTTTTTCATATTATTAAATATTTTTAAAACGTTTTTATCTTATTTTACGTATTTTTTAATAATTTTAATTTTATTGGTTTTTCAACTATTTTATACTTTTTTGTAAAAATATTGATATTGTTATTTTTATAGAAATTTTATACTCCATATATCTATTTAAAATATTACATTATAAATCATATTTTGTACCCTTTTACAATTCCCACTGTTCTATCTATTTTGAACTTTTTATATGCTTATTTTCAAGTTTTTTATTTTAATATTTCTTTATGAACTTTTATTTTTCTAATTTCTGTAAAATTTTAATTTCATTTTATTTTCTTTTTATTATTAATTAACAAGTTTCCAGTTATTTTATTCGTTTATTTTTACTTTGAGTTCTTCATTTTTTAAATCTTATTTCAATTTTTAGAAATGTACAAATATAATTTTTGAGTTATCTGGATTTATAAAAAATTGAGATAACAATTTTTCAAAATAACTACGTTTTCATATACGATTCCAAATACTTTTTTCATATTATTAAATATTTTTAAAACGTTTTTTTCTTATTTTACGTATTCTTTAATAATTTTAATTTTATTGGTTTTTCAACTATTTTATACTTTTTTGTAAAAATTTTGATATTGTTATTTTTATAGAAATTTTATACTCCATATTATCTATTTAAAATATTACATTATAAATCATATTTTGTACCCTTTTACAATTCCCACTGTTCTAACTATTTTGAACTTTTTATATGCTTATTTTCAAGTTTTTTATTTTAATATTTCTTTATGAACTTATTTTTCTAATTTCTGTAAAATTTTAATTTCATTTTATTTTTTTGTAATTATTAATTAACAAGTTTCCAGATATTTTATTCGTTTATTTTTACTTTGAGTTCTTCATTTTTTAAATCTTATTTCAATTTTTAGAAATGTACAAATATAATTTTTGAGTTATCTGAATTTATAAAATTTTCTACTTTATTCTTTTTATAATGTTTAGACTTTTCTCTTTTATATTTCAAATGTAACTTATATATTTTTAAAAATTTGCTCAATATTCGGAAAAGTTTACATACTTGTAGCATTTTTACAACTGTATGTCGTATCATATTTGCAGCACTTCCCAATATTCATCCTTTCCCTAAGTGGTAGGATACAGAACAAATCGTACGAGTAAAGTTTACCGTTACAGTGTTAGAGCTTTAGAGTCTATTTTTAAAAAGAAAATTTTGATTAATCTATTTTTGAAAGAAGTTTTTGAAAGTGATAAAAGTGATATTATTTTCACTTTGGAGACTATCTCCCAAAAATTCCAATTAAGATCACTTTCTAATCAATATTTTTGTGGTTGTTTGGGACGCTGTGATAGCCTGTGAACCATCTCAAATCGTTCCAATCCGGAGTGATCATGGGACATGTTTAGAACAAAGGCTTGTCTTATGTAACGTTCAAGACAGGGACAATCCAAATCCCAGACCTTGTTACACCTAGTCAGAAAATGACAACTATATAAAAAATTACTCCATCCATCCTAGAATTTACTTCCATAGTACAAATGACACACGGATTAAGAAAGTAGGAATTGTGTGGTGGAGAGTTGTGCAGAGGAGAGAGAAATGTGTAAGAATGTGTAAGAATTGTTGTGAACCACAAATTATTTGCCAAAAAGGAGAAGGGAAGTTCTTTTTGGGACAGACGAAAGGGAAAGTTGGAAGTAAATTATGGGACGGAGGGAGTACTATCCAGCTAAATGCCGATCACAACAAACTGAGCACCTATTTGACCTATTTCCAGACTAAAATTAACATATATAGAAAAATTAGTAAAGTAAATTAGTAAAATCAACCCTTCACATTTTTTACCTCCGAAATCCTCAAATCAAACAAGCACTTAAGCACAGTAATGAGAGTATAGAGTACTTCATATGGATTTCCTTGCATTCATTATGAGTTTCACAACTCCTATAATTAGATAATGAAATTTAATGCCAGGAAACTTAGCAATCTGTCCTTTTATAATTTATTACTCCTTTTTGCTCTACTATATATGCTCTAGCCTTTATTTTTATGTCACCCACAAATCTACCTTCAGCTCAAAAGTCCCCCCAAAGGTCTGACCATTTTGGGAATCAGCCCTGGTGGAGCTCTCTCAAGATACAAGTTGATGTGGTTTATTTATAAATAATACTCCGTACATTTTAAGGCTACAATTAAGGAAAGTGTTGCCACATACTCCCTCCATTTCAGTTTCTTTGACGTAGTTTGACTTGTCAAGAATTAAGGAAAAAATGTTAATGAGAGGTAAATTTTACTGCAAAGAACATTGTTTGACACTGTTTGAACACTTTTGGCAGTGTTTGAACACCGTTTGGCACTGTTTTGGTAAAGATTTGTTTACCAATTAAGGAAATAAGAAAGTGTGTCAATCTTTTTTAAATAGCCAAAAAAGGAAAGTGTGTCAAAGAAACTGAAACAGAGGGAGTATCAAACTCCACAATTATTGTTTTAAAATAACTTTCCAAATTAAAAATTAGCTCACAGGTAATGCTGCGTACCATAGTAGTAGTATACTCCTTTCCCGGACAGAACTTGACGTTTGCTTTTGGCACAGTATTTTAGGAGCTCAATTAATAGAAGAACAAATGACTTGCATGTCCTTTGACTTTTGGGGGAATTAATGATATCCATTCAAATGTAAAAAAGTGGATGAATAGTGAAGGACAGTTATGACATTTAATATAAAAAGAATTGCCTAAAAACGTAAAGTAATAAATGGGACGTCCCAAAAAGGAAAATGTAAATATTTAAATGGGACGGAGGGAGTATTTAATATAGAAATGGTACTAATGCTACTTACAACTCCAATTATTTAGGGCCCCACCATAATAAAATCTCATATTATATTTAAGTGTTATAACTTTTTCATTTGTATTCTGATTGTTACAAAAATTATATCAAATTTCATAACTTTTTATTATCTTTCAATGACATCAATATTGAATATACAAAAAATGGTAAATAATTTAAAACTCAAAAACATCTATTTGTTTAAATTTATATGTACTATAACTTTTTTATTTGTACTCTGATTGTTACAAAGAATATATCTAAAATCATAAATTTTTATTATCTTTCATATGATATCAATATTGAATATATAAAGATAAAAACATATTTAAACACTTTCAAAAGTATCTGTTTTTTTAAGTGCTACTACAACTATTGTTAGATCAAACCAGGTCAAGAAATTAATAGTTGCAAAGTACACATTGAACAAACGTGTACTAGATCAGTTCATATGAAATCATTCTAGATAAGACTTAAACAGACCTGACAGACCGGGCATGAAGATTTCAACCGAACTGACATGTGAAAACATACTTTCTCTCAAACACAGATTAACACAATTGTAGTCAAATACAATTTCACTACATATATAAATTTTAGACTCCTACCTAAAGAAATTTTACCCAAACACAATTAACACAATTTCACTATTCTTATACACAATTCCTCCAATCTAAAGTTACACTTTCTCATTATTCCATATGAATTTTTCTCCCCACTTTTCAAACTCGTCTCCCTATGGCATCTTTGCAAAATCTCTTTCGTGTACTAACACACGTAAAAGAGAGCTACATACCTATTGTTAGAATCATTATTCTATGATTTTTCACTGCTAAATTGCTTTATAATCATGTTTTGATAAAAGAATCAAAAACATATCAGAAAGCTTTATTAATATTTTAGTGTAAAAGTTCATGTGTAAAAATTTGTCTGAAATTTGTTTTATACCGGTTCACTCCAAGCTTCTATCCTGACTACGCCCCTGAAATCGTTTATCCCGTGCACGACACGGATAAAGATACTAGTACAATACAATACATACACCTCCATGGGTAGCTTAGTTGGCCGAGCGGTGGGAAAGTTGGAGGAACAAATACAATACATACACAGAGCCTATACGATTACTATGGCACAACACACAATATTTGATGAAGTCTAAGGAATGAATTATAGTCCTTCATGACTCATATGGTTTGTATAAAATTGGCTTATTGGCAAAGAATTAATATTGATGTGCACTCTCTGAACCTGTTTTCTTTTTTCCTTTCTAAGATGAATGGCTCCTCAGCTTATTGTTGTTCATGTATATTCAACTACAGCACCAGTATGATTAAATCCACATGATATTTGCAATGCTCTAACGCCAACCTGAAAGTTAACCAGTGCAGGCTCAATGTAGTCAATGTCGTTTCCTTGCCCCTGCACAAGAAAACACCTCAATCCAATGCCGAATACACCCACACACTAAAAGCAATCAGAAAAACATGGTGTGGGTGTGGGGGTGAAGGGATGTACATGAAGCCAAAAAATGTCCAAGATCAGCAGGACCAACTACCAAGAACATCCAATGTTACATATACTCAAAGTAGTGTTTGACAACCGTAACACTTTCAAAAGGCAAAATTTAAACAGTGTTATGTTGTAGAGTGTGACTAGGTTATATATATAAAAATAAAAGAATCAATGTAGCTTCATTTGAAAGTTTGTAACGCAAACCAATTGTCCGCCCGAAGAATGTCCATCTTCGGAAAATGTCCCATAGGATCCTCCCCATCCCCATGCATACACATTGCCACCTGGTAACACGATACTAAGGCTCACTTATCATTACATAAAAATATATTAAATTGGCAAATAGTGCTTCATTAGAAACTAATAAACAGTTGACATGTGAATTTGTTCATTTGATGTCAAAATTTGACTGCAGAAGGATTGAATTAATTGAAAGAATAAGTTACAAGTAGCAATAACATGAAGATAGAGCGGTATTCCGACTTAGTAATTATTACGTATTTATTTAAAACTACAATTTATTAAGTAAAGGAAAAAATGTACAATGTGCCTCAATTGAAAACAATGTGCTAAAGCATTAAGAGAGAGGACACAGTGCCTCAACTCTCTCAATACATCACACTACAACAAAATTATCAAAGAAAGAAAGGCAAAGGCCCAAAACTTGACGTCTATTCTCCTACAAATTATTGAAGGTATATTTATTTTCAGAAAAACAAGATGGCAAAGTAGAAAAAAAAGTTTAAAAACTCTCGCATTTTCTGGAACTGTCTCCAATATTTCTCTCCTTTCAAATTTAGAAAAAAAAACATTCTAGTATCTTCCAAAACATTAAACAGAGCAGTGGCCACATCACCCAGAGTATCATTTTGGTCACATAGTAGCTGCTTAACACCAAAAGCACATAACTATGGTCACTACTAGTGATTGAGTCAATTGCCCATAATTGTCACCAGTAATAGTGCCCACACCAACCACCCTACCATCACCGTCAATGAGTGTGTAAGTTAGGTGTTAGTAAACATAAAATTTACAAAATGGATAACATTAAACAACAAAAAAAAGAGGGAAAGTGAAATCTGAAAAGCAAAAGATAGAGAATAAAAAATGGACAATAGAAGTAATTGGTTCGAAACAATCATATTTTTTATTTCGAAGGTGTGCCTATGTTCTTTTTTAATAAAAGGTAAGCCGTATAAATTTGAGCAGACTTTTAATCATTAATCCAATAGAATTACCAGAAATCGCTGCTGTGTGTTTCCAACCACAGGATACCTGTAAAAAAAGAATAATGCAACATCTAGTGACAAACAAATGATTTCTTATTTTGATATATAGACGTGCAGGGGACTATGGTGGCTATGCAAACACATGCTCCTTTTCAGGATTTAGAGGGAGATATTTTATTCTTAATTTTTTTCACTTTGTCTTTTTGTTTTGAGTAGCCGAAATTGTACTACATTGTCCTTGTGATATCTGTAGATTAATATACTTCCTCCGTTCTTATATTCCCTCCGTCCTTTAAGAGAACTTCCCGCTTTCCTTTTTGTTCGTCTCAAAATTATCTTCCTTTTTCCTTAATGTAAAAACTAAGTGGTTGACATTTTTCTTAATAGCGTGTCAAAAGCAAATGAAAAGCTAATTCGGGAATAATAAAATACATATTAACCACACTGCTAATTCCTCTACACTCCTTTATTGAAGCCAACCATCTTTTTTTTAAACCATTTTTGTTTCTAACCCCTCCCCTTCCCTCTTTTCTGATCCCCTGTTTTGAAGTAAGCAAGGGCTTGTGCTCTCACATGACCAAAGAGGTAGGAGAAATCGAAAGAACCTTGTGTGTGTTAAGTTTCCATACTCACTAATTGGGCTACGAAAACAATTACACAAAATCTCAATCTAGAATTCCTCAATTTAAACATGATGACTAGGATAGCAGAAGGATACAATTTCAGGCATGATCGCATGGATGTTAAAAATTCAAACAATTTTATTGTCCATCACTCCATCCATAACTCATAGTCACATTACAAGGCGAATCAGGAAAACATAATTACGGGGTAATTTGAGAACTAAGTTATGAGATTAGGTAAAAAGGGTAGGTCCACATATCCTAATTAGACCCTGACAACACTGATTTAGAAAACTACAAAAAACAAAAGAAAAGTGACATATTTGACAACAATAAGAGCGAAAAGCATGACAAGGTCTGATAAGAATGTTTTGTTCCCAACTACAGTGCAAAGTAAAATGCGTAACCGACCTTGTGAACATAATCCATCATATACGGACCTTGAACCCTTTCAGGTGAATAAGTAACATCTGTACAACTGGTGCAGACATAGGTAAATGTCATACAACTGGGATATAATGCACATAAATAATTAATGGAGAAACATAAGCCATGTCCAATATCTGATGAGATTATGAGAATAACTTATTTTACAACGCACCCAGTTCCAAGACACCCATTCTCATTAGAGCCCCATGTATACAGATCTCCACCACCTGCAACAAAATATAGTGCAAACCAGATTTATAGAGAGAGCAAAATGATGCCCAGGTCCCAGGATCGAGCACATATTAAGTAATTCTAGAAACTTTGTTATATGAAAAAAGGCAATGTTATTAATTCAGGAAAATGTGAAATTTATTTCTCGAGAACAACAGGCAAGGAATCCAGAATTCCAGATTGAAGAACTTTTCTATAAATAAATCAACATGGAAGAGAAAAGTTTGTTAGTTTAATAGTTATTTCTCTAACCATTCTTGAAAACTGACCACACATACATTTGGTGGGGTACTTCATCAGAACATTATTAGGTTATGTAAAAAGCCTTATATCTACTGATTATCTGGTTTCTACAAGAGTTGAAAGTACATTTGGTTCATCGCATGTTACCATGTAGTCATTGTTAGATTAAGGAAGAAGGTCATTACTTGTAACAATACACGTGTGATAACCACCACATGCAGTCATTTCTGAAGATGGCAACTCACATACTACACATGGTTCTATATCATAGTATGCATCCCCAAAGCCCTACATTATTAAGAGAACATAATTAGGCGGACAATAGTCAAAGTAAATGATAAACCTGGAACCAAAAATATTAAATATAAGCTTAGTCATTAGGTTCTAGACACTTACAAATTTTGTCTTTGCTCTTTGACCAAAAGTATATACACATCCATTCTCTGTAGGATTATGACAAGGTTAATCAATATAATGGAACAAAAAATGACAATGTTTCTCCAAACTTTCCAATAGCATTTTAGTACATCCAAAAAGAGGATAAAAACATTACCACACACGCAGGCAGAATGCAACATCCCAGCACCAGCTTGTTTGACCTATTTAAAGATGAGTAATGTCACTCACGTAGATGATCCGATGAATACCCAGTACTACTACTAGTAGGCATATGCTGATCTTAGAGGGGATATTGAATGACTGAAATGCCTTAGCATTTATATGGCTTGCTGTACCTTCATACTTTCAAGCTTCTTTATAAGCCTCGGTGCATATTCACTGCATTCCGAAGAAGCAAAAGACTAAATGACTTGGCATTAAACATTACTCTGAAGACACAGAGCTGACAGACAGCCACAAATCACATGAGAGTACTTCATAAAACATATGGAGGCACATCATTCGATGTCTTATTATTTTTATTGGCTAACAAGCAGATCTTTTTAACACAGTGCTGTGCTTTACAGGACTTCATGCTTGTGCCTCTCTAACAAGTAACAAATTGACGTGGAAAATACAACAACAACAACAACATCCAAGCCTTAGTCCCAAAAGAAAATTGACGTGGAAAATATACTGTCAAAAACTTTAATTTTCAAATTGTGATGGGAAACGAAACATAAAATGTTTTTCAGCTTACTCCGATAGGAATTGTCTTAGAAGAGGAATAGACGATAAAATGGTAAAGAAAGAGAAAATAAAGAGAACAATGTCATTTCTTCCGTCCTCTCAGTTCATTCCTGTCCAGAACCAGAATTTGTATCCCTCTCTCCCTATTTTTCTTCCAATAGGGAATAATAAAATTGTAAATTCCATTTTACACTCTAAAATACAATGGCATACATTTATGAGAATCCATTCGGAGTAAAAGCATCTAAGCATATTTACAATAGAGTGTTGATAAAATGATTTCTCCTAGCCAACAATATGATGATATATTTCCAATCTGTTACAGAAGGCACAATTCTAGTTAAATTCAACCTATGCCTTTACTATCAGTACTGCACAAACCCATTTAGATAATCTCCTCTCTTATGCTGCTGCGAGATAGGAAACATTCACCAATATCCTCTCTAATGATCTAGTAAAAGAATTATGACAAAAGATTAGTGTAAAATTCTTAATCATTTTCATTTTCATTTACCCCAGTGCCGCAAAGGCTCCCACCTACGGTGGGTGGGGTAAGGGGGGGTCGGATGTACGCAATCTTACCCCTGTACTAAAAGCACAGAGAGACTGTTTCCGGATGACCCATAGTGAAAATCGCGTCCAAAATTGCATGGACTGACTGCTGCTCCATAACAAAGAAGCGCAAACAATTTAGTGAGCCATTTTGCTTTATTCCATCATAATCTCAAGCCAAAAAATAATGAATCTTTGGCTCCATTGCAAATGATGGAAATAGTGTAAAATTCTTAAAATATCAAAAAATAATTAAGTAGGTAGCTTTCTTTAGTCGGTAAGATATTAACAAGCAACAAAATATTTGCAAAGCTTTGACGGGGATACTAGCTTTCAAGGATGGTAAAGACAGGAAAAGGAAGATAAATGTTTGGTACTTCATTAAAGCAGACCCTTCTCTCTTGGTAAGAAGTAGTTCTGGGTCCAATTAACAAATTTTCATAAACCAACATATAGAAGATTTTGTGTTAGACTAGCAAGGTAGGATCCAATTGCTAGAAACTGAAGATCATGTTCCTTTCAGGTAACATTGTAATATTATCAACCATCATAATGGACCTGTTACTTTTTAACATTCCAGAAATTCCTGAATGTAGTCCATGGCCAAGTTGTCCAGAGCCTCCCCCACCCCAACTCAAGGCCTCACCATGAACTGCTAAAAAAAGTTACATATCATGCACTCATTTTCTTTCTATATTAACTAAAAGTGAGCATCAATAGCACAGTGGAAAAAGTATATTTTTCATGTTCAAGATGCCAAGAATATCTCATACCTGTAACAGCAATTGAATGCTCAAGACCCAAGGAGACTGCTTTTATAGGTAGCCCATTCAAACTTTCAACTTTTCTCGGAAATGGAACTACTTTATTGGCTTCTGGAGATAATTACAGTGAGATTAAACAGGTTAAGTTATTTCAACATTTTTTTCATTATTAAAATAATCATCTGGTATTAAATTTTCCAGTGACAGTAAAAATTACTTCTAAGTTAACCTAGGGGGTAAAGTTTCATAAGCAAAAATATTACTCTTTCCAAAGCCAAGTTGTCCACTCGAGTTCCTTCCCCACATATAGAGTTCACCATCAACTGCAAACATGATATAATGAGCATCACAGACATGAAACTCAAATGTGACTACAAAAGATTCGGGAAATGACTAGGTTCAGACAAAGTTGAGTGAAGTTCAGGAAAATCTGAAGCCAGACTCCAACTTTTCTTCTTTTGATATGCAAGTCTATGTTATGATGCATAGAAAAGATAAATCATTAAAGCGTTTAAAATGTTCATAAAATGATCTAGGCCCTCTCCAGTCCTTAAGGACACTGATAGCACAAGAATGATAAAGAATTTTTTTTCCCTATAACATACCTGTAACAGCACAAGAATGATGATAACCAGCAGAAATTTTTACAATGTCTTTGGGGAGTGAATCAACACAGACTGGCTCCTGCAGCAGTGATTTTAGGTAAGTTTACAGTCAATGCATATTAGTGGTAAACTGGTAATTTCATATGAGCACACTTGACAATTACTCCCTCCGTTCCTAAAAATTCTTCCCGGTTTGACTTGGCACGCTTATTAAGAAAGTGGAATAAAATGGAAATGTATGGTTGTGGTTGTGTAAGAAAAAGGTAAAATGAATGTGAGCCACACAAATTATCCAAAATGAGAAAGTGAGAAGTATTTTTAGGAACAGCCCAAAAAGGAAAGTGGGAAGTATTTTTGGGAACGGAGGGAGTAGTATTTATGGCTATACCTTATAATTTAAATTGAGACAACTGGCTAGGAATCAAAATAGGATACATAAAGTAATAAAACGGACAAAATATGGTATAATTAAAAAACCATATACCAACACAAGCAACTACAGTACTAACCCATAAGATAAGTTTTTAATATTTGAACTTAAATAAAGTTGCAAATCTCCTTTCAAAATACAAGTTGCCCACATCTCCAGATTCAAAAGAATGAGTGTACGAAAGACAGGGAATGATAGCTCGTACAGTGGCATAACTTTTATCATCTGGAATGCCTAGCTGTCCAAAATCATTGAGACCACATGCATAAACACTGCCATTTTCTGTCAAAAAGGACTATTAGTTTATGAGTATCTCTTACAAATGCACTTGACGATCTTCCAGGCTTCCAGCAATTGCCAAAACGGAATATACTCCCTCCGTCCCATAAAATAGTTCCCATTAGGATTTGGATCGGAGTTTAAGAAAGTGGGAATAAAGTGGAAATGTATGGTTGTGGTTGAGTAAGAAAAAGGTAAATGAATGGTAGCCACACAAAACTTTCCAAAAAGGGAAATGGGATCTATTTTTTGGGATGGCCCAAAAAGGAAACTGGGAACTATTTTGCGGGACGGAGGGAGTAACAACTTTCCAACAATTATGTTCACATTTGTACATAAAGCATGAACGCATAGCCCATTGCACATATAAAAAACTGTAAAAGAGAAGTTATTTCAAGTAGAAATCCCAAAAGAGAAACAGAAGAATGAATTATGTCTCAAACCATTGAAGGGTGAAGTTAAACTCTATGCAAACATTATAAGAGAATCAATTATCACAAAGAGTCTAAAACAGTTTAGGGTAACTAAGGCTGAAAAGCATATCAATATTGTGTTGGATGTACATTGTAAGGTATATGCAGAATAATGTTTAATACTACGTATAATAATAAATTGTAAATAAAAATAGAAAAGAACTGCAAGGATGATCTGATGCTGGTGATAAGAGAAGGCAAGGGACAACCCTTTATCTTTAACACGATTTTGCCCAGTAGAGTGCTCTTCAATTCACCAAAAATCTTCTTCCAAAATATAACAACTTCTTCGCGTAGTAGCACAATAAACTTAAAGAGCATGACGAGCTTACAGGAAGATAAGAAAATATCAAGATAAAACTAAGTATGGAATGTATGCAGAACTTTTCCTTGTGGGATGAGCATTAAGAGCCCATTTGGTAACATTGAAATTGGCTAAATCAGCTGATACTGCTGAAATTTATGAAGTTCTGGTTGAAGTAGCTAGATTGGCTGATTCGGTAGATTTGTGAAAAATTATATTTAAAATATACTTTATTAATGAAATAAAGAAAAAATTATATGAAAATATAGCTAAAATGTTACTCTACCGTAACTTCAACCAATTCAGCCAGAAAAGTAACTTCAATCTTACTTATTTTGATTATTACACAAACTGGTTCTAAGTCATCCTCAACCTTTCCTTTATTACATTTAAGTAACTATTTTTGAGCATTAATATCTCAGTCCACCCAAACTGGTTTTGAGAAGTGTATTATGCTAAATTCATCTAGTCTGAAAGTATATTCTAAATATATCAATTGTTTATCATATTATCAAACGGATCCCACGAAAATATAATATTAACCATGCTGGCTCAAACCAGGTTTCAACATATCTATCCCAGATTAGGGAACCAGAAATTAAAAGTGGTGTTTTCCCCTACAAATTGACAACTTTCAGCATATATTTGTCTCGGGCATCTTCTAGGGGCATTCTAGCCTCTACGAATATTGGGGTTATAGATAATTCATTCAGGCATTAAAAAATGGAACTCATCTTTATATCAAACAATCAAGTACTTCGATTTGCTCAAACTAAAAGACCAAAATCACTGGGAGTTAAGTTTATGATTAGGAGCTTGAGGGTTCAAGCGAACCTGTGAGGAAAAGAGTGTGAGCACCACCACAAGCGATGTCGCGGAGGCTTTGATCATGAAAAGCGGAAGGCAGCAGAGGTTTAGGACTCCACTGCGATTCAATGCTGCCATATCCCAGCCTCCCGAAGTCTCCGTTTCCCCACAGAACGGCGAACCTCTTTCCGTAGCCTTCAGCGGCGGCGGAAGAAAGCAAGCGCCGAAATCTTGGTCCTATTATATCCTGAACGCCAATTGAGGTATGATTCCTCCTATTCCCAAATGCTCTAGCTAGCTTCAGAGCGGTCATGATCATCATAGGCAATAACGTGTCAAGAATAAACCGATCACTTCCGTTATCGGAGGCTCTGAGCTGAAGAATGAAAAAAACAACTAACGGCGTCGAGTAGTCTGTCGTGAGTCGTGACTTTAGGACGTCAAAAGTTTCTTTTTTAGTTGTCGTCGTCCTCATCATCATAAATTTTGCAATTTTAAATTACGATGCTTATTATTGTCAAATAATTACAATACTAGAGATTAATATGATGATATTTACTATCATATTTCAACCCTAAAACATATATAGCAGTCCTATTTCTAGAAGAAAAACAATTTTCTTTTATTATTTGTTAGTTAGCAATTCGGTTTTTATAGATTTTGATTCGGTTTGATTTATTGAGTTATCGAAAATGTTGTGATCCCTTAGTCTCTCAAAAAATTTCAAATTTGACCGACACAAGAAATAATAAAATAAAAATTACTGGTATGTGATTGAAGTTTGTTTAGAGGATAGAGAAATGACAAAAATCACAAATTTATTTACAAAAAGTGAAAGTTTGGTAACCCTTATCTGGTTTATCAACCAACTTTTCGTCAAACACGTAACTTTTGATTTCGGACACTGAATTGTGTAATAATAAGAAAAAGAGAGAATTCCCCAAATAGAAGTAAAACATAGACAGAATGAAAAAATAAGAGTACCATGTTTTGAATAGGAGTAACTTTAATGTTTCGACAAATATAACCTCTACCCAAGCTACAAACCCCAACAACATTCATTAATAATTAAAACGTAAAAGAAATAATATTAAATAATTTATACTAAAATCATAAAAAAGGATAATATATATTAAATAAAATATACTCCGTATTAAATAAAATTAATAAAAATAAAAAAATAAACTAAAAATATTAAATACAAACTATAAAAATTAAAATAAAAAATGAAAAATATATAAAAAAAATGTAGATCTCCACCGCCGCCTCAACAACCTCTCAGCACCACCAACTCCGATCAATGGAAAAAATGCCAACATTTGTTAAAAATGTCATCTTGATGACAATTTTTTTATAGAAAATTTAACATTTTCAAAGAGTAAAAGTGCCATCATAATGGCATTTTCAAAGAAATATGACAACCTTTACATAAAATGACATTTTTTTGTCGATGAGAGATGACATTGTTGTGTGGTGGTCGGAGCTGAAGGAAAGACCTCCATTTTTTTTATTTTTTAATGCACTTTATCTATTTTTTATTTATTTTTAAAGGTTTTTTAAATTTTTATAATTTTAATATTTTTAAAAATATTTTAGATTTTTTTATATTTTAATAGGATCAAATAAGTCTTATTTTAGAATTAATTAGGTTAGGGGTATTAAAGATAAAAAATTAATAGTTTTAAATTTTACTCCTATTTATGAAATTATATTTATAATTGCTTCTATATTGGACAATAACTATAAGAAAAACTGTACTCCGTATAATTTTTTCTTTATTTTATTAATAAAAAGTATTTTAGAAATATTTTTTCCTATAAATTGCAGAATTAGTTAATCCATCTTTTTAGCTGAATCGATCCATTGAGGTACTTCACAAACTTGTTAATTTAATTTCATAAACTTGAACCACTTGAGCCAATCCTGTCACTTCATAAACTTCTTCATGATTTAATTTCATTGTTACCAAATACTTTGGATTTCTGTTAGGTTCAGGAGATTCGGTTTATGATTTTGTGTTTATAGATTTTGGTTCGGTTAATTTATTCGGAAGTGTTCTTAGCAACTGAATTTACGTGATCGAAGTCTATCTTATCGGCTTTACGTCTTACACGTTTGCAGTAGTTCGGAATCTCTGCCCAATTCGGCATGCCATACACCGTTGATCACACGGGCTCGCCGTCAGCTTCGGGTGAGTTTAACGTGAACAAATGCAATCAGCTATATATAGCCTTAACGAATTGCCACCGCCGGATCCGCGGTGGCCTGGACCGGGAGATTGCATGCCGCCACCTGAACCGATCGCTGGCACAGTGTCTTGTGGCGGAGGCATGTCCCACCGAGTCTGATGCCGTTCGCAGCCTTTGCTCTAGTGGCGGCACCGCCCTCAAGCGCCAGCAGTGCCGTGAAGCACAGTTGGCCCTCTCTGTCTGCTTAGACTCTCATCAACCCCCACCGTGAAAATTGAAACCCACTTTATTCCCATGTAAACCACCTGTTTTTCACGGTTTGTCCTTTGTCTGCCTCACCCAAAGCTCTGTATTACACTAGACATTACACACGCACACACAGCTCGTCCTAATTACTGTCATTGTATTCAATTGTTTGTCATTGTATTTAGTATAAGTTGCCCGTAGTACTTTTATTGTCTTCGCAAGTACTGCCCCTGGAATGGAAAATTTGATTTCCATTGAAAAAGAACACTGCTTATAAAGTATTCGTCTTTATTTCATTAGCATTACTTTTATCCTGGGAAACAAGAGTGCTAGATTCTTGTGTACAAAAGTATTACATTTTGTGCACGAAATTACTAATTTTCTTTTAAAATAATCTTTTAGTACGATGTTTGTTGTTCCTAAAGTATTATTCTGATGTCAAAAAATGGCTCAATACAAAATACAATGCACTGCTAGTCCAGAACAGCTCAAAGAGAGCTAGCTCCAATCCCAGTGGGTCAGCCCAAAGGTACACACTCAAACACTGCCTCTGGTCTAACCTCCTTGGGGAACTATAATAAGGATAAACCATCATATACGGTCGAGTGACACGTGACCTTTTCCTAAGTTGTCTGATCCATCATCACTTCTTATTGCTCCTTCGCAGACCAGTTAGACTAAGGACATGCTGGGAAGATCAAATGATAACACATAGAAAGAACCCAGAGAGTACATTCCAGTGTCAGTTCTCATAAATCAACTTCCACAATGTTTTGAGACGATTCCGGAAACTCATACAAGAGCTCAATATTCATAATATGCATGGTTATCAAGATTGAGATCTTGACTAATGTAAAGAACGTTATGGGAATTATTCAATTGTAAGAGCATGTAGAATTTCATAAGTATTTACAAAAATTTAAGGTTAGGTCTGTGTAAAGCTGTACATTGGTTTAGACTGTACTTACCACTAAGTCACTAACAACTAAGTGAGATATTACTAACATTCGTTTAGTTAATTTCTACATTGGACCCTACATTGTCAGTTAATTCTGAACCCCTCATTCATCTCTGGACAGGAATTAACTGTTGAAAACGTACCAAGGCTACACACTCCAAACTCTTCCATTCACAAGCTCAGCAACACACAATGCACCATTCCCCCTTAAAGCAATAATGCCTTTAAACTTACCCTTTGATTTCATATCCAAATCCACTCTAAGCCCCAAAATTCTGGCTGTTCCACTATCATCATTTACTTCTCGCACGGGTAGTAGTGGCAGACATGACAGAAGAAGATTGTTGGTGCCGCCGCTGTGCAGCACTAGAAGCTTGGATGAGAACCTTCATCAGCGCAGGCTTCCTAAATTGGGGGACAATAGCGCTAATAAAGAATGTGGCGATGATAATAAGAACCCAAGATGGCTATATTGTGATGTGAAAGTGGTGTCTTGGAGGGAACGGAGAGTCAAAGCTGAAATTTCGGTCAATGCAGACATTGATTCTGCCTGGGATGCTCTCACCGACTACGAACGCCTTGCAGATTTCGTTCCCAATCTCGTTAGCAGGTACACAATGCCCATCCACTATCCCATGAATGTATTTTACTATTCATCACTCCTCTCAAAATTAAATCTCACTTTGACTTTCTACCATTAATATTTACTTAAAAAGTCAAAATTTGTGTAGTTGTGATACAAGAGGGATTATCACCACTCCAACTTTTTAATTCCCTTTCTTCAAAATAATGTCCTTCATTTGATACGATACCCACTGAATGAAACTTTTGTTTACTCCCCCCTACGAAGTTTTAAAGTGGTTTGGATATTTCCGCCCCTCCATACACTAAGGTCATGCTACTAAGGCTATGCTTGGATCCTTGGAAATACTCGGAACATGAAAGTAAATGTAAAGGAAAGTATTTTTCTTTTGTTTCATTTACTTTGAGCAATGCAAAGGAAGATCAAATATGATCATTGTTGTTTTATTAAAGATAGATATATTGACCTTGAAACAATAGTAGGTTTATTGAATTATTATTTTTTAAATTTTCACTTTAATTATAAAACAAGCAAAAACACTAGCAATCTTAAAAATGCTTCATTTTATTTTGAGCCCAAAAATATTTTTAACATCATTAGGCATACCCGGTGACGAGAAGTATGAGAACTTGAGAAGTAAATGCATATATATATACTCAAGATGCAAAGAAGGATCCAACAATTTATTAATGATTTTAATTTTGATAGTTGGAGGCCAACAACCTAAAAACCGCCAATTATATTTCTGTAAAAGGGATCATGAGGTTGAAATTGGTTTCCATCATTCTAAGGAGCAGAAAGAATGGATGGTTCATGGTTGTGTTGTCAAAGGTAGTGCTGGGCACAGTCTGGTTAAATTCCAACAAGTTGTACCTTGACGTTTCATATGGTTTGGCGTCCTGCACTCCTGCCATTTCAAAACGGTATGGTACCATCACAGTTGTCAATGGTGAGATATGGCGCGCACGCCATATGCGCCATCGCCATGAAAAAATGGTCGTCGCCATAGCGCCATATGCGCCATGAAAAATGCCTTTATGCCATGGCGATCACCATGCGCCATGACAAGCTCGGGTACCATACACCCTTTTAAGAAAGCCGAAATGAACACCTCTTAACCACCAAACAGTTAAACACATAAACTTACAAAGTGGGTATACACGTAGGAGTTCAACAACAGAACTAAATCATTTCTGAGTCCTAATTACTTTTATACTTCTATGCTGAAGTCAAACATGATTCATGAGTCAATTATAAATAATTAAGTATATCAGTTTGTAGTTTGTACCATAGCTATCATGCGTAGACATCGACTAGACGTCCCAGTGATGGAGGAGCTGTGCCATGCTCGATCGACTTGCCTGAAGTCTCCTTGGCATCCCACAGTGTTGACTAGGTGTTGGCGGGTGTTGCCATGTCGGTGCCATACACGGTTTTTTCCCCATGCATGCACCCGACTCGGAAAACCCTACACCTTACAAGCCATCCAGTGGTTGCTGTCGGTGGTCATTGGTTGGTAGTTGAATCTTTGCTATGGATGCTGAACTTTGTTCCCTCTTTCTCTCTTGTTTTTCTTTATTATTTTCATTTTCATAGTTCTGAAGCCTGAACACTGCTGGGCAATTTACGTATTACTCAGTTACGTTCCAACTGGATTCCATCTTTAAAATAATTGAGCATTTATGCTCATGTGTTTGTCAATCGAGTTGACTTATCACTTGTGTTCATATTACTTATTTGAGAAATGAGATGGATATTAACAAGGTTATTGAATTGGGATTTAAGTCCTGAGTCGCAAGAGATTTTTATTTATTTATGAATCGTATCATGTTATCAGTAAGATACAGAACCAAATAAAAATTAATATGTTTCTCCATCCGTCCCAAATTGAGTTGCAAAATTGACGTTTTGGGGGCAAACAGATTCATTTTATTCACTTAATTAGGATCAACAACAACACTTAATTAGGATATCAATTCATAATTAAATTTTAATTTGGAGTTTGCAACTTTATAGAGATTTTAATGTAGTTTCTGAATATCATCATCATTACCCCAGTGCCGCAAAAGCTCCCACCTACGGTGGGGTAGGGGGGTTGGATGTACATAGTCTTACCCCTGTACTAAAGCACGGAGAGACTGTTTCCGGATGACCCAAAGTGAAAACTGCGTCCAAAATTGCATGGACTGAGTGTTGCGCAAACAGTTTAGCGAGTCATTTTGCTTTATTCCATCATATTCTCAAGCCAAAAAATAGTGAGTCTTTGAATATGTAGTTTCTGAATATGTACTACGTAAATTATAATTATTAAAATTGAATTAATTATCAATAGGAAGGATTTAACTTTAACATTGGTTGACCAAAAAATATTGACTTTGTAAAACAATTTGCGACGGAGGTAGTAATATATGTAGATATATTTACATTGGATTTTAACATGAGTGATTTTTGCTCAGGGGACTAGTGCCTTGGTGGATTGGAGTTGATATACAATAGATCAGTTCCTTACCGGAGATTTTGAGCCATCACTTCAAACAGAATTACATTCTTTAAATATGCATGACTCATTTGCTATCTCTACTCTGGCAACCAAACAGAATTCACATTCTTTAAGTATGCATGTATTTCTGAAATCTGTAAAGATTAGCTTTTATTTAATCAAATAACAATAAGGTAACAGATTTACCACCACAGAAAATTAGCTAATCACTGTTCTAAACTAAATTTGATAGTTTCCTTTTTATCTCACTATTTCTCACGTCAACAAAAATGTTGGGTTAGCAAGAGAATTCCTTGTCCTTATCCTGGAAGGATTTGGTTGGAGCAGAGGGGTGTGCAACAAGCATTATATTGGCACATTGAAGCCCGTGTTGTGTTGGATCTCCAAGAATGTATCAGCTCAGTAAGCATCTTTAACTTTTTAAACGTGTTAGGTTTAATGTCTTGAGATGTTTTTATACAGCACCATGCTTGTATTTTAAAGTATGTGACAGTCAGCGATCCATACTATTTTGTAATGTTTTTATCTTTCAATCCCATGATCATATTGGCCTTTTCTTCATTGACTATTAATTCTTGCCTAATCTAGTGCTTCCCAGTGAAACCTGACCAATCTTGGTCCTCCATCATGCTTTGCGTCAAGTTATGGGAGCTTGTCAGGGTAACGGGGCTACAAAGCCTACAAGCCTACACTTGACCTTCTATAGCTTTTACTCATTTTTGTATAAAAATGAAAAACAAGAATGAAAGAAATAATCCACGGCGGGGGGGGGGGGGGGGGGGGGGGGGGGGGTAGCTCGCTCTAATCATGCCAGACAGTTTATGTTTTTACTCATATGGTCAAGGGCTCAAGGCTTCAACACAACCACAACTAAATCTTTAGTAAACCTCATAACTTCCTCCCTTTTTGCGAAATGAGCAGTATATTGAAGAAGCTTTAAAGGGCTAGTACCTCTATGGCTAGATTGTTCCTCTTTTCCCTTAGAAGAAGGCCATGGCTAGAGCCTAGATGGTCAAGGGCTCAAGGCTTCAACACAACCACAACTAAATCTTTAGTAAACCTCATAACTTCCTCCCTTTTTGCGAAATGAGCAGTATATTGAAGAAGCTTTAAAGGGCTAGTACCTCTATTATCTGTCAGAAATAATTCATTCTTGTTGGAGGGTGCCTTCACAATATCAGTAGTCCTTCCACTTCTTGGTTTGAGTGCAAGATTGGTTCTTGCCTCCCTTGTTTTTTCCTCTTCTTCTCTCTTTTAATCCGCCAGTGAGCGAAGTGCAGTGAGATCCTATTGGGAGTTAAACTGATTTTTATAGTGTTTAATTGTATGTTACAAAATAGGAACACTGATTCACTAATTATTTGACCTAGCTTATATTATATATTATTTAATTCTAAATAAAAATGTTTCATAAAATAGTACTGTTATCTTAATCTTTACCAGTATCACCTATTCTCTGGGCAGGAAAGTATGCGTGAACTCCGATTTTCCATGGTTGAAGGTGACTTCAAGAAGTTTGAAGGTAAATGGTCCGTCAAATCTGGAGGAAGGTAATATGTATTAGTAGAGCTATTCTTTCCCCGGTCCATTTCCTTTTGCTTTAAAGTCTTAATATACCAGGGGATAGGGGGTAGCCAGTAGCCACTTTTTACGAAAAGGGGGAATGGCCCAGTTAATAACTTAATATTGACAGGAAATGTGACACTACGCATTAAGTTCCAATTTGACCTTGTATTCTACATGTTTTCTTCTGGCAAACTCAAAAACATTCTCAAAACAACCTTTCCGCTTATTGCTGTTTTTGTAAATAAAGAAACATCTTAGATTCACTTTTGTTAAAAATTCCAAACATGTTTTATTAAATAAAGAAAATCACCCCGTTTATTGAAAGGGAATGCACTTTTCAGGAAAGTTTCGAAGATATTTGGAAATAGCAGTAATTTATATTTCTTAGAAACAAATGTGTTCTCATTATTGTGTATTTGTGTTGCCTCTAAGGTTCTAACTGTGTTACTATGGAATAGTAAATACTACTAGATAATTATGCACCTCAAGATAGTTATAGTGCTATACTGTTATTTGTGATCACAAATTATGCACACAGTCACAACGACAAAGTTTTACACCTGATTCCCTTGATAATGAGATTGTTTCCCAAAACCATCATAGGTTTTTCTACTTGCCTGGAAGTATAATGAGATGAGGACATGTGATAGTTGCTTCAGTCATTGATCCATCAGGAGATTGATATTGTATTAACATGGTCCCAGTCCTCTTGTTTTATACTACCTCCGTCCCCCTAAGTTTGGGACAAAGGGGTGTGGTGTGATTTTTAAGAAAAAGTAGAATTGTGTGGTTGGTATTGAATTGATAGTGTGAATAAAGTAAGAATGAATTCTAACCACTCAAATATTACCAAATATGGTATGAGACAAACTTAATGGGACAGACGAAAAGGTAAAACGGGACAAAGTTAGGGGGGCGGAGGGAGTACTTTTTTTAAAAAGCAGTTTACGTGTGCTTCTTCCTCAGTTCCTTGATCATAGGTGCAATATACCTTTTTATTCAAAAGGCTTGACTATTGTAATATTCTCTTGTTAGCACCTAGCAGTTCTCTTCATTAAATGTATCCTAGATAGCATCACATTCATCAAATCTTAATGCAGCTCCTTCATTTAATTGTTACCGTATCATTTACAAGAAAAACTTTTGACTTTCTCTTTCAGATCTTCATTGACTATGCTGTGTTATGAAGTCAATGTGATTCCAAGGTTTAACTTTCCAGCAATATTCTTGGAGAGAATTATCAGATCAGACCTTCCTGTGAATCTTTATGCATTAGCTTCCCAAGCCGAAAACAATTTTTTTGGCAATCGAAGTACAATTTCCATCAGTGCAAACATGAGCGCAAACTCTGTTGCTTCCCTTGTTTCATCAAGCACAGATGCTGATGATTTGGCACCTGAAAAGGATAAACTCTCCACTGGTGCACTCAAGGGTAACTTAACAAAAGCTATGTTTGCCCCCTGGGGGGTACCTTCTATTGGTGAAGTAAACAGTAACTGGGGACTTTTTGGGAAACAATGCAAATCTAACAGGACAAGCACGGTGGATGAGGTTCATCTCCGCAGATTTGATGGATTATTGGTAATTGATTGACCCTACACCTGCCCCATGCCTTTATGTGGACAACCATATTGCTATGTACAAAAATAACCTGCTGGCAAATTGATTTTTTCCACTGAAGGAAAATGGTGGTGTCCATCGCTGTGTTGTTGCTAGCATAACGGTTAGGGCTCCTGTTCATGATGTGTGGAGTGTTTTGACTTCTTATGAGAGTCTTCCTGAGTAAGAAATTCAGCCTTTCAGTTTCCATACCTTTTATGTTTTGCTAGTATAGCCTCTGTTGCCTTAATATGTGTCCAATACTCCAATGAGTTACAGTGTTCATTTCCATCTCACTATGCAAGCATTAGATTTTTCTATGCTAAACTGAAATACATATTGTCTTGAGGAACATCTGTTTCTGTAAAGGGACTGATATTATGTTGTAAAAGCGTAGTATACTTTAGCCATGTAAGACATTCTTTCATTTTGATCGTTGCCAAGTGACTGACGTTCAGTCCAGCTTCTCTTTCAATATTCTGTTGCATAAATTTACTGAACATGTTCAGTAAAGGTCGGCGTGCATTTTGTGCATACAAAAACTAGAAAGTAGAAAGAAGTATAAAATAAACACAAAGACGACAAAAAGATACATTGCAAGAAAGATAAATCAGAGTTTAAGTAGAATATATTGGTAGCCAATTAGTGCTTTTTTTTCTCATCTATTAGTCTTAGAAATTTAAATGTAATGCAATTATTTTGTCATCTAAGTCTTAGAAACCTAAATGTTATGCAATGCATTCAGCATCCATGTTCAGTTGCTAGCTGTGAAGGTTCCCTATTGATGAACTTCTTTCTACTCAAATATGCAGGATAGTTCCCAATTTAGCTATATGTAGGATCTTATCACGAGAAAATAACAAAGTTCGCATTCTTCAGGTATTTCCAAACCCTTTTCTTGTGAGTCAAATGAGATTTATGATTTTTTTTTGCTTGTCGTTGGATCACAGTTAAGAAGCCCTTCCAGAGTGTTGTACTTATTGAAGACACGTGTCACTACTTAACCACTTGAAGGGGCGGGTTGATTTGTTGTTTAGATGCTATTTCTTCTCCTGTTAAAGTACCAAGGATATAATACATAGGCATGCCAGATGTCAATCATCCGAAAATGACCCCTCATTTTACAGGAAGGATGCAAGGGTCTTCTATATATGGCACTTCATGCACATGTTATCCTAGAGTTATGTGAAAAGGCTGAAGAAGAGATTAGCTTTGAGCAAGTTGAGGGGGACTTCGATTCGTTTAAAGGAAAATGGTTCCTGGAGCAACTAGGAAGTCATCATATACTATTGAAATATAGCGTGGAGTCCAAAATGCACAAGAACTCATTTCTATCTGAAGCAATTATGGAAGAGGTCTTTATTTAAGCTGTTTCTCTTCACTTCTATGATCAAACCTTTATATGCACGCTCTTGTTTTCTGTTCTAACTAGTAAAGTTTTACTACTACATATATGTCTGAATGGAACTCTTGGTGTATTATCCTAGAGTTCGCCATACCTTTTATAATATAATTTGACTAAAGTTTTATTTGTTTTTTCTATGTCTCAAAGTATCAACCTTGTTTCAAAAATTATTTTTCTTTAAAAGTGCTCTAAATAAGTCAAGTTTCAGGATGAATGATTTTTAAAAGTTGGACGCTTAAAAAATTCAAAAGTTGTAAGGTTGTACCTTAAATCTTTAAATGAAATCGGCTAAATTTTGGGATGGAGGTCATGATTAAGAAGACACTTAAACGTAGTCCTCCTGACATTGTAGATCATATACGAAGACCTCCCTGCAAACCTATGTGCTATTCGAGATTACATTGAAAAAAGAGAGGTGACTAATGCTGTACTGGCAGATGGTGAGGCACAAACTCTTCATGACAACGACTTACCTGCTGACTCCAGTCAGACAGCTGAAAAGAATCCAAATCCCATTGCTTTGAAATCAATCAGACGAAGACCCAAAGTTCCTGGATTGCAGAGAGATATGGAAGTTCTAAGAGCGGAGCTTCTGTCTTTTATTTCAGAGCACGGGCATGGGGGATTTATGCCCATGAGAAAGGAATTGCGTAAGCATGGAAGGGTGGATATTGAGAAAGCAGTTACAAGAATGGGTGGATTTAGAAGAATTGCATTTTTGATGAATCTCTCCCTTTCCTACAAACAACGGAAACCAAAAGGTTACTGGGATAGCCTAGAGAATCTGCAAGATGAGGTCTCTTGTTCAACAAAGCTAAATGGAAATCTCATTCCATTCACTCATTACTCATAAATAATGACAATGCATTCATTTTTCTCATGTTTAAAAATCGATCCTTTGATGAATGAATTGTTCAGGTTAGTCGATTCCAAAGAATCTGGGGAATGGATCTGACTTATATGCCCAGCAGAAAATCTTTTGAACGAGCAGGTGCCTTCTTTTGGGAAATTTCTTATAATAAAATAAAAAGTGCTTAAAACAACCATTGCTATTGGTGCTTAGATTAGGTTAATACATTATTATTCACTATTACAGGCCGCTATGATATTGCTCGTGCATTGGAAAAATGGGGGGGCCTTCATGAAGTTTCACGTCTTTTGTCACTCAAGGTAAGAAAGAAATCGACAGACAGACAACCACCTGTGCAGAGGTGAAGAAATTTGTAACGACATGTAGCAATAAATAGTGAAGAAAATACATCTAGGTCCTATATTCGAAACAAATTGTTGAATATGAACAGTGACTGTTAAAACGAATTTATTATACCCTTTCCCTCTTACATTCACTTTCCTGGAATGAGTGGCTGCATCCCAATGGAAAAGAGCAGGGAAAGTGATAGATGATCTCTGTCAACATAACTTGATGTCATAGCTCCTACCTTGGGAAAGGCTATCTCAAGGCATTGATGCTGCTGCAGTGCAGGGGTGAGGCAATAAGTATTATTATTATTATTATTATTATAATTATTATTATTATTATTATTATTATTATTATTATTATTATTATTATTATTATTATTATTATTATGGTAAGCAGCAGCAACTATGCCTCCAATGTAGCTTCAACAGATGCTGCAGAGCAGCTTGGTGTGGCATTGGAAACAAGGCTGAAAGCACATGTATCAAGGCATCATGGACTAGGGAGGCAAATGAAGAGATGTATCATACTCAGTCGATCATTGGACGTCCTTTTGACAACTAGTGTCCCCAAGTTAGGAGTGGAGTAGATAGAAATGGGGGCTGTTGATCTAGAATCTGGATAATATTACTCCATTCATGAGTTAGTCGCCATAGGTTATGACTTAATATATAATTGAAATATATGGCACATAATATACACTACGTTTTTGTGTGTGGAATAATCAAGCATAAAATAAGGTGCGATGTTCTAATTTCAAGTGTTGTGCGAAGATAGAGTCATTTTAGAACGGAGAATAGAAAAATTGCAACCTAATAAAGACAGATTCATTTCATTTATATTACACTTGTGCATTATCAACCCGATTGTTCATTTCACTTCCTAATAAAGAGAAATCCAGTCATTTTTGAGCCATCGCCTTTCATGCCACATCAATCTCCAGTGCAACACATACAATAATGTATGATGATTCAACATGCCATGCCATTTGTATACGTTTTCGTAAACGCTCCTCAAGTTATTTGTGTATACGGGCAATTCATTAAAAAAGAGAGATTTTTTTTTAAATGGATACATAATTGACATGTGCACTTTCTGATGAGTACACGAAGAACGGTGTTCGCTCTCTTAATAAAAATAGGTTAATTATTATTTTCTGTGCTAGGAAGTAGGAACTAGGAGCCAGAGACGGAGTTACACACCTAAAAATGAATTTATAGAGTAACACTAGGTGAGGATGAGAATACTCCTAAATTCCTAAGCTAATATGAAGAGGATCGAGAAGCGTACCGGCCGTTTAGTTTTAATTTGCATCTTTTTACGCCTATACTTATTATCATCCTTAAAGTTGATCTTCAAACACATTTTTACAAGAAAGTTCCGCCACCTTCCTGTTGTTGAAAATGGTGAAGCTCCATGAAGAATTGTTGAAGGAGTGGAACGTCGGTCAATGGGGAAATTAACAATTTGTTTATTACCGTGGCTGCAGGCCAGCTATCTTTATGGAATTCATTCATACCAAATATGCATCATCACTTTATATTGTTTTCCTTTCACTTGGATGGCTTATATTCAGCTTTCGTCCAAGAATTTTAACTCTCGCTGCTTCTTGCCTTCTATTGTAAATTTTCTTTTATGGGTATCAACTATCAAATGAATAACTAACTGTATGTGCATGTAGCTTTCGTTGATACTAAGATCGCAATACTTTCCTCATCGGATCCTGTGCAAGTTGCTGCTAACTAACAGGGGTGGGCAAAAATACTAGAAAATACCGCAATATTGGTATACCATCATTTTCGATACGGTATCATACCGTACCGATTTATGTCGGTACGGTAACGGTAAATGTTTTCAAATATCGCGGTATCGTAGACTTCCAGTTCCTATCAAGCCCACTTCATCCTCCATACCTCCATGGAGTGATACTCCATCCCCTAGCCATTAAAGAGAAGAAGCATGGAAAGCCCACTCCATCCTCCATAGTCCATACCTCCATGAACATGGAATCAGACATGAGAAGTCAGTGCCACAGACCCCACAACACAACAGTGTAGTCGAAAGAATGAATCGAACTATCGTGGAGAGAGTTCGGTGCATGCTCAGTATGGCTAAACTACCAAAGCCATTCTGGGGCGAAGCTGTGCTAACAGCTTGCTATCTTATAAACAGGTCACCCTCAATTCCCTTAAACTTTGAAGTTCCTGAGAAGAGATGATCAGGAAAAGACATTTCTTACTCTCACTTCAAAGTGTTCGGGTGCAAGGCATTTACACATGTGTCCAAGGAGTTGAGGCAAAAACTTGATCTTAAGTCAAACCCATGCATCTTCATCGGCTATGGAGATCAAGAATTTGGATACAGGTCGTGGGATCCCGAAATGAAGAAAGTCATTCGAAGCAGAGATGTAGTTTTTCATGAATCTCAATTTCATGAGTTTACTCCAACACACAACAAACAACATGCTCCTGAAGATGATCATGTAGTATCACACGTTCCTCTCAACAACGAGGATGTGAATGATAATATTGAACAAGTGAATGATGGTCCAGTAGATGTTTATGATGCTCAAGATGAAGAAGTTCTTGAGCAGGGGGAGCCTTCACATGAAGGCCTTGCTGACAGCGCTCAACTTCGACGTTCTACGTGAGATACAGTTCCACAAAGAAGATACCCGACATCTGAATGGATCCTTCTTACCAGTGAGAGGGAGCCAGAGATTTTTCAAGAAGCTCAATCTCATCAAGACAAGTCCAATTGATGGGAAGCCATGGGAGATGAGATGAAATCCTTGCAGAAGAACCAAACTTATGACTTGGTGCCACTTCCCAAAGGAAAGAATGCCTTGAAAAACAAATGGGTTTTCAAGGTGAAGAAAGATGTCAATGGTAATATTGTGAAACACAAGGCAAGACTCGTGGTCAAAGGATTCCAACAGAAGCAAGGAATTGACTTCGATGAGATTTTTTCGCCGGTTGTGAAGATGATGTCGATCCGAGTTGTACTCGGGTTGGTTGCGAGTCTAAATCTTGAACTTGAACAGATGGATGTGAAAACTGCATTTCTCTATGGTGATCTAAAAGAAGAAATATACATGGAGCAACCTGAAGGTTTCCAAGTTCCAAAGAAAGAACATCTTGTTTGCAGGTTAATGAAGAGCCTCTACGGCCTCAAGCAAGCCCCGAGGCAATGGTACAAGAAGTTCGACTCATTCATGATGAAACACCAATACAGGAGAACAGTTGCAGACCATTGCGTGTACCTGAAGAAGTTCACATGTGGAAAATTTATCATCCTTTTGCTCTATGTGAATGATATGCTGATAGTAGGCCAAGATGTGACCCTCATCAACAACTTGAAGCAAGATTTGTCTAAGTTTTTTGACATGAAAGACTTGGGCCCAGCACAATAAATTTTGGGCATGAAAATTGTTCTTGATCGCAAGGCAAGGAAGTTGTTCTTATCACAAGAGGAATATGTTGAACGCGTGATCAACAAGTTCAACATGGATAGTGCCAAGCCTGTAGGCACTCCGCTAGCCAATCACTTCAAGTTGAGTAAGGAAAGTTGTCCTTCTTCTGAGAAAGAAAAGGAGATGATAAGTGGTGCCCTACTCTTCAGCCGTTGGAAGTTTAATGTATGCAATGGTGTGTACAAGACCTGATATTACTTACGTTGTTGGTTTGTAAGCAGGTTCTTGTCAAATCCAGGAAGAGAACATTGAGAAGCTGTCAAATGGATACTCAGGTATCTGAAGGGTACATCAAAGTTGTGTTTGTGTTACGGGGGAGCGAAACCAATCTTGGAAGGTTATACAGATGCTTATATGGCGGGAGATCTTGATAGTAGAAAATCTACTTCAAGTTACATATTCACACTAGCAGGGGGAGCTGTCTCATGGCAGTCCAAGTTGCAAAGGTGTGTAGCATTGTCTACGACAGAAGCTGGATACATTGCCGCTGTTGAAGCTGGGAAGGAGCTCAAGTGGCTAAAACGTTTTCTCCAAGAGTTGGGCTTTCCTCAAGAGGAGTACATCATTCAATCGTGATAGTCAGAGTGCTATGGATCTTAACAAGAACTCGATGTATCATTCACGCACAAAACATATCGATGTACGATATCACTGGCTTAGAGAAGCAATTGAGGAAGATGAACTGAAGCTCTCCGAGATACACACAAACAGAAATGAGGCAGACATGCTAACTAAAGTGGTACCACACGAGAAGCACGAGCTATGTACAAGCATCATTAAAGAGAAGCATGGAAAGAGAGAATTACGGAAGAAGCTGGAGGGGGAGATTTGTAGACTTCCAGCTCCTATCAAGCCCACTCCATCCTCCATACCTCCATGGAGTGGTGCTACATCCCCTAGCCATTAAAGAGAAGCATGGAAAGACATGGGCTACAATATGGACATCAATGAATATGTCTCCAGCCCTGCCTATAAATAAGAAGCTCTTCCATTGTTCAAATGTATCAAAAAATCGGAGAGAAAAGTAGTGAGAGTGATACACATATAGTGAGTGTATGAAAGGGTTGATTTTTTGTAATAGTTGAGTGAGAGAGTTGCTCCTCCTATTGTAATTCTGTTCTCGTTATGAATAGAAGAATTTTCCAATCCTAACAGGTATACCAGTATAATACGGTACCCGGCTTCATACCCCAACAATTACTTTAAATTCTAAAATATCGTAAAAGTTCATTACAATTTTGAAGCCCAAAATTAATACTTGAGTTGGTTGCACATACTAAAATACAAAAAAAGGCCCAATTCCCCAAATCCGCTATAAGCTTTTAGCTTAGGCTTCTACTACGTAACTTTCAAACAAATAAGCATAATGACTAATGAATAATGTACTAATGTCCAAAAACCAGTACATCTTGTTCCATGAGCTTGTGAGTCACGATGGATGAGCCTCTGAGTAGCTGAAGAGTGAAGAGTGATACACTCATGTGATGAATGTATCTACATAGGGATATCTACATAGTCGAGGCACACAATTTATTCTGAAAGTCTATTTCAAAATATATTTTTAAAATTAAAAAATGACTAAATAAACAATATCATATTAGGGATAGATGATTTTGTATCCATGTTGTTTGAATATTTTTATTTATTTTTATATTCATTTAATTATATCTATATTGTTCAACTTATTTCATGAGAATGTGTTATTTTTAAATATGTGACATGTTGAACTGCTTAAATACACTAATAATAATTATTGTTCAATATTGAATATGATATCAATAGATTATTAATTGTATTTTGTAACATTTTAAAAATGGATTAAATATGTTGATAGTGATGTTATGAATGGTTTCTTCTCAAATTAATGAGGACGAAATTTTGTTGGCGGAGGCTACGACGTCAAGGGCTGCGAATGGGATCCGATCGATGGAGGATGAAGATGAAGTGATGATGATCCAACCCCCTCCTGAACCGCCGCCATGGAGGATCTGTGAGACTAGAGTTCCCGCCGCTGCCATGGGTCATCTAATCCATCAATTTATCTTTTTAATTTCGTTTTATTCGGGTTTAGTTTTTAAAAAAAAACTATGTTCTTATCGTTTTTTTTTTTTTTTTAAAGTTCATAGTACTAGGTTTATTACGATAACTGAGATTTCAGCTAGATTTGATATGGTTAGTTGGGGATAGGGATGGACTCGAGTCGAGTCAACTGGCCCGTAACTGGCCTGGCACGGTACTATTTCGGCCCGACCCGGTACTCGGGTCCGTGCCCGGTTCGCGCCACCCGGTACGGTTCGGGCCACCCGACCTGGTACTGTTTCGGGACGGGCTCCGCCATTCCGCCAATTTTTTTTCAAAATCTTTGGATTGTAAATTGGTTGGGCTTGATGTTTTGGAGGGGTTTGGGGTGTGCGGGGTGAGGAGGGGGTAGGAAGTAATTAGAAAATAAAATAAGGTTGCCAGCCCGAGGCCCTAGTCCATGCCTAGTGGGGGACGGATCTATTTGTTCAGGAATAGCTGCATTAAACTCATCTGGTGGTTAGCGATTCGTATTGCTTCTTTTTAGGGGTGGTCATCTCTATGTCTAATTGTAGGACTATAAGTAGTAGTTAGAAGGTAAAGGTTTTAATCAATGTTGATCATTTTGATATTGATGTAACGATCGTAATCCTAATGATATCAATATAGACGATTTCCTCTTCAAAAAAAAGAATAACGTAATTATATTAGACCAAGTTTTCAATACTGAACCAACATGTTACGGACTTACGGGTCCAAAGGAGGCCATGTGTGTAAATAGAAATAACTAGTACGGTACTACGGTCCATGTCTGGTTTTCATAAGGCATTTTTGGAAGAACCAAACAAGCTTAGACTAACTCTGTTTTTTTAGGAAACCAACTATTATTTGCACGTAGGAGTGGACTCGGGCCGGGCCAACCGGCCCGCTACTGTGCGGGCCCAGAACGGCCCGGTGAACTGGTTGGTGCCCGGTTCGATCCACCCGGCCTAGGGGTGGACTCGGGCCGGGCCAACCGGCCCAGAACCGGCCCGCTACTGTGCGGACCTGGACCAGCCCGGTGAACCGGTTGGTTGGCCGGTTCGTGCCACCCGACCCAGTGGGATCTCGATTCGGGCTCAGGTCCTTCAAAAGGTGAACCGGCCCGACCGGTTCGGGCCCGGGTCGGGCCAGATTTTATTTTTTTATTTTTTGAATTTTTTTTTAAGTTTTTGGGTTGGGCTAGGTATTTTGGGTCATTTGAGGTGGTTAGGGTTGGTTTGGGGGTGAGGGGGAAGGTTGGGGGTTAACTAGGAAAAGCACAAAAAATATATATATATAACCGAGGCTCGGCCTGGCCCGGACCCGGGGATTACCCGGGCCGATTCCGGGCCTCCCATACCTTGAACCGAGGCCCAACCGGTTCAAGGCCCGAACCGGGCCTGACCTGAATCGAGTCCATCCCTAACCCGGCCCGGTGAGGTAGGCAGGTCGGGCCTCCTAAAACATGAACCGGTCCGGCCGGTTCGGGTCCGGTCCAATTTTTTTTTTTTTTTTTGAATTTTTTTTAAGTTTTTGGGTTGGGCTGGGTATGATGGGCCATTTGAGGTGGTTTGGGGTGGTTTGGGGGTGAGGGGGAGGGTTGGGGGTTAATTAGGAAAAGCCAAAAAAAAAATATAAGAACCGAGGCCCGGCCCGGACCCAAGGTTACCCGGGCCGGTTCCGGGCCTCCCCTTTCATGAACCGAGGCCCGACCAGGCCCGAACCGGAACCGGTCCACCCCTATTTGCACGGTCAGTTCCAGAATCAGGAGATAATCAACCATTAGCAAACTTTCGAACAACATGCAATGAAACAGAGCTTCACGCATGAACATTTTGCTTTCGAACAAAACTACATTATCCCTATATGATATACTACCCTCATCCCATAAAACTTAGCCAACTTTCTTTTTTTGGTCATCCCAAAAAACTTTGTTATTTCCATTTAAAGTAACAAATATGTGGCCGTCATGAATATCTACCACAAAGTTTTTACTTTATTAATCTACGTACAAGTCAACATTGGCCAAGTTTTATGGGACTGGGGGAGTATAAAGACTCGTTTGACCTTCCGGCTTAAGTTGTCGACAAACTTGGTATTTAACCAAATACATAAAATAAGTGAGACCATTTTGTCATATTATGACTAACAAAACCACATACCTATCAATGCTGAGAGGAATGAACAATGCAGTGCACATTTCGGTATTACCACATTCTACTGTTTTTTAGTAAGCTATGAAATGAGGAATTTGTGCAGAGAGGCGATTTTCACTCTTTCAGGGATCACTGCATATTGTCCACCTACTTGTACAGACATTATCAATTACCAGATAGTCTTTGTATAGGCATACTCAACAAATTTCACAAAAAAGAGCATGAGGAGCACTCTGGAACCAAAATCAGCGACTCCCCTTAGATCACGTATTTGAGCGCTTTATGTAAGTTAATACACCAACGCTTGTCAGTACAACTGCTCCAGCCAAAATAGCAGCATGGACAGGGACCCGTCCAGCGTGTACTGTAGCGGTGGTGGATGTAGGTTCTTCCTTCTTTCTCTCTTTGTAAGAAGAATCAGAGAAGTCCAGATGCAACCTCAAGACCTGGAAGAAATGTAAGGAGATTGTTACAGCTTTCTAAGCTATCAAAACACAGGTAACGTAAATTAGATAATAATTACTTTTTCTTAGTTTTACCCTACCCCATCCCAGTCTTACAGCTATTGTTACTGCCCCCCCCCCCCCCCCCCACACACACACACACACACACACTATGCATCAAAGTTTTATCCTTAATCGTTGCCAAATCACCTATCCGGCTCATAAAGAGAGCAATACATTTCCCAGGTCCAAATGAAAGGCATGAGTTAATAGAATGAATATCTAAAATGGAAGCAATGTTAAATTGGCCTATCCAGGCACATCAAAAGATTTAAAAATAACATATAATTTCCCATCAGGTATTGCTATTTTCCATGGAAAGTAATCTGCCGGAGCAGCTTTGTCAGCTCTGATATGTGTGCAACACAGCAACAGAGAAGGGAACTTCAATACTAAGTAACATACGAGTTGGCTTGCAGTCATATGTTGAGGCCCACCTATGGACTTGGAGAAAGAACCTAGAGTTGAATAGCTTTTTATGTTGTAACTTTTGAATGTACTAATATACCCCAATTTCTGCCATGTTTAAATAGTCTTTTATCTGCTTAACAAACACTGATATGGTGTGAATATGTGATCCAGACTCATATTATTTATTGAACAATTCCCTTCTGCTTTTCTCCTGCCTAATTTCCATCATTGCATGTCAAGTCATTTTGTCCAACCACCAATAAGAATGTTATATCAGATGAATTGCAATATGTGTTTGATACAAAACTAATGAACCTAATCATATGAGATCATTGTGGTTCTTTTTAATTAAAAAAACAGCAGCTAATGAATTAGACAAATTGGCTTACGTCTTCAAAAAGATTTGAATTCACAAGATGAGAAAGAATTTTTTTCCTAGTGAAGCATTATACTTATATATTTATGGTAGAATGTAAAAATCAAATGCGGAGTACAAAAATAGATCATAGTCACACCTTCAATCCCACTGATCTCGCATGGCAAACAGCACCAATAAGATCCATATCAGTTGTCAGCAGAACTTTGTCACCTTCATCGTCTTCGTACTACATATATAAGCGAAAAAAGGGGAATGGCATCTTAAGAAAGCAAATACAACCTGTCCCTATTTAATCTTCACTGTTCACATTCACTATTCCGGCAGGCCACTTGACTCTCTTTTAATATATGTTTTTACATATCGAACTTCTATTATACTCCTTCCATCCCAAATTGTTTTGCAAAGTCAACATTTTTTGGTCAACTAATAATAAAAGTCAATGCTCCGCATCGATAATTAATTCAATTTTTAAGAATTAAAATTTATATATTTAGAAACTACATTAAAATCTCTTCAAAGTTGTAAACTCCAAATTAGAATATACTAGTAACTAAAAATTGACATCCTACTTAAGCGAATAAAATGAAACTGTTTGACCAAGAAAAGTCAAATTTGCAAATCAATTTGGGACGAAGGTAGTATTTGAAATCAAGTTTTTGCGATTCAATAAATTTTTAGTGTAGTTATTACATATATGAATTTCAAAAGTTAATAAAAAAAATAAACATGGTTAGGAAATCTACTTTATCATCAACAGGACATCCTAAACCAAAATAGGAAGATTAAATCTGGATGGATGGAGCAACGAGTATGTGGGAGAAGGAAAGGTATATTTTCCTCATCTTTAACACTTACCAAAAGTTGTGGGTGATCATGATCGTCAGCTGTCCCCACCCTTTGCATAACAGCAGTAATTAGCTCAGCTAAGCTTTCTGAACCTGAGACACGTGTATGATGAATCTGAATTTTGGAAATAAAATGAACTGGAATAATTGAAATGGTTTAATCATAGTGAAAAATAACAAAAAGTTAAAAACAGGGTATACAAGTTATATCTACAGTAGGGAAGGTAGAATACGCAACTGGAAGATAATGCTAGATATAACATGTTACTCCAGCAATCCCACTAAGAACATTGTCATATTTACTTCAACACTGTAGGGTGTTTATTTCATTTTAGGAAAACTAGGAAAGTTGCCAAACATTCAGAACATGCTAAAAAGAAAGATAAGGATCAATTAAGCCGCACAACGAACAATGAAAATTGAACTCAACCATTTAACTTTAAAATGTGCAATCATACTCCTAATATGTGCAACTAAGCAATCATATCCACAAAAGAGTAACAATTCCAAAAATCATGTTTCTTATTGACATCATCAGGTTAAAGAATGATGTGCCACTTGTGTGAATTATTTTTTCAAGCGGCATTGATATGAATTAAAATTGAAATTACATTATTCTTGGGCGGCCAATTTCATATTTAAACAATGCCACTGTCATGAATTAAAATATTAAATAAACTCTGAGCAATTATCACCCTATTTGTTAACATGATGATGAGCAGAAACACCGTGCTAACTGATAAGTGAAATAATTGCACAAACTTTACAAGAATGCTGGTCTAGTTCATTTTTTAGAGTTAAAGAACCAGTCTTATTTGACCAAACAGAACATGGACATTGAGTACTTGCATACTTTAGGGTTTATATAAAATTGACATTGGTACTTGCATATTTGACCAAACAGAACATGGACATTGCGTACTTCAAAGTAAAAATCTTGTGCACCCAAAAGCACTTGCATATATTTTTGTATTCATTAAAGCATATGTGAAACTTAACAAATGAACAAAGATACAGAACTCTTTTGTCACTCTAAATAATTATCACTTTTCCTAAAAAATTGTGACTATTGTATAGAAATTTCTTTTGAGTACGCTATATGTATTTACAATTATAAGAAAAAAATATTGCTTAAGAGAAAGAGTAGTTTTGTTCTTCCCGAGATAATATGCGCAAACAATCATTATTTAAGTCTTAATGTTGCTGAGGTCCACAACATGAATGGTTCTCTTAAGAACCAGGTCGAATTTAGATAGGTTAATATAGATCTAGCACTTTCACAGAGGTTTCAAATTGATAATGGGAACTGGCTGAATTATGAAGAAGATAATAATGAGAGCCAAGATAAAAAAACAAGCATTGAACAACTTTGAATGAGAGTATGAGAGTGTAACTAAAATTGTTGATTGGCTTGAATAGGATGAACAACTCAAAAGATAAAGATAAGTCTTTCAATAAATTGAAAACAAACAATATTAAAAAGATGTACAGAAGTTTTTTTCCATCTTTTCACAAATAGATAAGTTCTTGAACTGTTTCTTAATATGAAAAGAAAAAAGAACCACAAAAAACCAAACCAACCAACCCTGGTTAAACGATTTAAACGAAAAACCAAACCAACCTGAATGATCTAGTTTGCTTTGGTGTTTGTATTTTTGTCAAAAACCAACCCGTTTAACTGCATCCACTCCCGTCCTTTGATATTTAACTTTAAGGCACTATGGTAAAATGTATAGAAGGATTTTGTTATATTTTATGATCTTTTCCAATTAATAGTGATATGAAATCACATTGTAAACATGTCAAACAACATATACAGTGTTTTACTTTATTGTAAGATGTATCAAGGATGCAGGCTAGATTCTCAACAATATTAACATTTGAATCATCATTGCTATAGCTAATAGATGAAATGGTACAAAAATGATGATGCAATGATGATATGAATTGATACGTGAATTACAACTCAAAACAGTGGATGGCGATGCGTTGAGGTGAAGTGTACCCCTATTAAATGAAATAAGTTTAATTGTACCTCTAATTAGGAAATACAATTTCAACCAACCACAGGAAAAAACTTCATAAGTCAGCCTAGCTATTTAGAATGTGACCATATGTTAATCTAGTGCCACCACATATACAAAATAAAATGACTCACCAAAACTAAATCTGTGTACGCGCCCTTTTCGGTCCTCAAATTTGAAGGTGAATAAATTTCCAAGACCAAGGGATGGATATGAAGACCTCCCAGTTTCTGTGCAATCAGATGTCAGTGCTCCAGACATAGACGGCTCACTGCATAATAAAAGTCAATCGATGCAGAATTTACAGTCACAAACCACACTTTTTATACAAAATTCAAGGTCACAAAACTGTTTTTGTTTTACACACGGCAATCCATAATTACACACGGCAATCCACAATCAATATCTATCCATGCTCACAATCTTTAGGGACTAAGGCTTGGACATTGTTGTTGAGGGCATTACTATCTTTACCTTTGAGTGTCACAATCATCTGATTGATCCAGATTAAGAGCTGAATCCCAGAACTTTTGCATTACTGTATTTGCAGCATCATTAACAGTACCAGAACTACTCTCCACCTGGAGAAAACATGTACATGTGTGTTAGCTCAAACTACAAATAATATTTACACATCGAATATTCCTTTAGTCCTCTAATTGCAGCAACAAAGGGAAAGATTGTGATAGGAACCCGGGCAGACTAGTACTATTAATAATAATATTAAAGAAAAGGTCTAATAGGAGTAGGATAAATGTAAATAAATAGCTGAGGTGGCAACCTCATGCTAGGATACGTAGTATTAATAGTAGCTGAGGAAGGAGGAAGGGGTTAGGCTGGGAAAGAAAGACCACTCAAAAGAGTCTCAACCCTGTTTTTTCTCTTTCTTTCTATTTCCACCATTGCTGTTCGAGTAATCCTGATAATTCATCGGACTTTCTGATCAATATACTACTAATTTTCTGCTGCATTTGTTGATCAGATTGTGCTTCATGTAGTTGAAATGGAAAAGTCACAAATAGGACTAATAAATTAGTTCAAGGTAATATACATTAACATTCATCACTTATAGAAGGGTCAATAGGACACCAAAGATGTAAAGTGCTCATCATTGGTTCACTTACCATGGAAATTGATGCATGAGCTATCTGCAACACATCTAGAGATGCTACAACACTTCCTTCTGGAAAAAAATGTTACACTGATAGTTAACCCCACTTTTCTCAGTTAGCACATAAAAGTACTACACAAAGCAAAAATGGTAACATCTAACCTCTGTCTAAAACAGGAAGGTGCAAAAATTTCCCATCATGCATTATATGTAGAGCTTCAAGTATTGTTGTATCTAAAGTTGCACATTCAGGGTTTGGTGTCATTACCTTGAAATAGAAATAGCCGAATATAGTTTACATTACAACAATGATAAGAAACGTCATCAAACATATAATATGTCACTGCTGTCACGTTTTGTGGACGCATTCTTGATATTTAAGATCTTCAAAACTACCAATTGAGCACAGAGGTACATGAGATGTAACAAGATGGGTGGATTTATAGATTGAAAATTGTGTATACTTGATGAGAATGAGTATTGGGCATCGCCCTGCAGGACTACACCAACAGAGAAGAAAGTAATGAAAGGAAATATCTCATGGAAATGTTTGTAAAGAGCATATTATGGCACTAAAGTAGTGCAAATGGCATGAAAAAAACATGACAAAGAAAGTAGCCATTTTTAGATAAGTCTTAGACCACACATGCAGCTCTCAGAAAGAAATGACAAATTTTATATTCTATTCATCCTAGCAAACAACCAGCCAAGCCTAAAAAAGAACACTGTTTATTTTTTGTCAGGTTATGGTAAGGCCTTGGCAGAGGATCAAAACAACTCATTCACTAATATTTTCGTACCTTTTCCACCAGTGTAAGCTCAGGGGAGAGATTTTGGGCCACGACACGCATCAGGATGTCTTTAGAACTGCATAGCAATCCCGACAAATTTGCATTAGATATCTCATATCCTTCAGCTATGAAACAATAGGTACAAAATGTGCCGATTCCATGGGTCAAAGAGAGTGGGACCTATTTAAGCAATTCTCAACATGCAAAGCATAGGTAGATAAATGGTCAAAGCGTGATGTTAGTTGGATGGTTGTATTACAGGCATGGTTGAGAGATAAGAATAAGAAGTTCAAAAAATAGATGAACTTTTCTGCCCTAGGCAAGAAAAGGTGGTGTCCGACCATGGTAGACCAGCATTATACTATTAGAGTTACTCTAACCTAGGAATATTAAATAAAAAAGTCTTCATATCTTCATATACTAATGGGAAACTACAATAACTAATAACAATATGAAACTAATACTAATGCTTATAAAGGAACCTTATAATAAAATAATAAATATAATATTAAAAATAAACTAAAGCATGTCCATTTCACTATGAAGTTGTAACTCAAAAGTCATATCACTATAAAGTACTTTTAACTTTTTGTCAGCTACAAATCTGAAACTGACCAAAAATGTCAACTCTAAGAGAAACAAAAAGGAATGGCATATAACCGAAATAAATTCATGTCATAGTAACTGCCGACTTTGGTACATTGAAGAAGCCTGAAGAAATAAAAATGATTACGTTAATATTCCCTGCATCTTGTTCCCAGTTATAACAATGACTGAATTAACCCGCAGCTCACGCATCTTCTTAGCAGCAATTTGCACAGGATCTGATGGGGACACTATTGCAACCCTGATATAAACCAATGGTTCAACCTTAGTCATGTTATACCAATCATAAAAAATTCATATTGTGAAAAATAGAAGGCAAGAAGACAGTGAGGGTTGAAATCCTTACTTGGCATTTTCTGAAATGATTGTGGACAAAGCAGGTTTGAACATGCGCTCCCTAAGTATTTCAACAAAAGCTGATGGGGCTGAATAAAATCCATGGAAAAGCAAAACAATATCAAGCATACAATTTTGAATGAAATCATGATTCAATTCCATAAAGACAGCCACAGTACCAGCCAAACTGTTTCCCCATTGACGTTCCACTCCTTCAACAGCTGCTGCAATAGCAGTGCCCTGCTCTGCAGCCTTCTCCATTCTTGATATAGCATCATAAAGGCATTTTGTGATATCTAACAAAGCTATAACTTCACCATTTTCAACAACAGGAAGGTGGCGAAATTTTCCTGTAAAGGTGATGTAAAAAAGAGGACAAAAATCAACTTTAAGCATAAAAACTAGTAAAAAGATAGAAATAAAACTAAAAAGGTCAGCTTCTGTTCAGCATATAGTATCACAACAGGAATAGAGGTTGAAACCTCATTACTACATAAAGGCATGCAACCTAGAAATATCCGTACATAAAAGACTTTTAATGGGATGATATGTTGCAGTCCTGTGAGATGATTTTCTCACAGTTTCTCCGTCCAAGGCTTTACAAGGTATGACTCGCTCACATTCTCATTCTTGGTTGTTCACAGTTGAGTTAAGATTTATGGGACAAAAATAACCATTTTGTTTTATATTAAGAGTTGTTGATGATTCAAACAGTTTCTGTTTGACATTTACATTAGTTTTGAAATCGGGTTGCTAACGGGAACCACTACCACTTTTTTAAAATAGCTCACACTGAACATCTTCACTAGAAGTCCGTCTTCATATACAGAGTACTGACATCCTCAACTAATGTTATTTTATAAGTGGCTCGCTATCATCAGTATAAATGGAATTTTCTTTATAACTTTGTCTCTTCCTCCTAGTTCTTAGCACTAAAATAAGTGTATTAATACATTTGGTTTCATCACCGATGTTGTACTAAGAGAGTATATATATATATATATATATATATATATATATATATGTATGTATGTATGTATGCATGTATGTATGTATGTATGTATGTATGTATGTATGTATGTATGTATGTATGTATGTATGTATGTATATATATATTAAAGCATTGTGAGAATTGGGCCAATTGGCTTCCATGAAAGCTTGTGTTTCAAATAATTAGAACTTTACAGCTTCTTAGTTGCTAAGACGGGTGTCCTGGAGGTTTGAAGTAAAAGACTTTTCTTGTGTGAAACATTCCAAGGACCTGAAATCATCTGACTGTGTATGTACTATGTAACTGGGTCAGTCTTGTGGGGTCACAATGTCGCATGAATCGTCCAGCCTACGGTTTCGCCGTGTATTAGAGTACAAAGCTGCTCACTCGTGTCTTTGATAGAGTCATTAGTTTACCCTATTTCATCGTGTATTCATGTACAATGTTGCTAACTCGTGTATTTGATGGAGTCGCTAGTTTACCTATTTCTATAACGATAGACAAAGGTCAAATCATAAGACACCATTTGGAAAATGAAAGCTACTACGTACATCCCAAGAGGCCAAGAAACCACATTCCTTAAGCAACTCTAATGCACATTACTGTTAAGCATGTCTCGTTGGCACAGATTTACTCCAGATACATTTGTTCACCCTATAGTGAGTTTTTTATACTGTTGTGAATACTATAGTTCATGATTATCATTTTTAATATATCATCAAATGAAACAGAGCAATGTGCCTATTTTGGCCAACTAAAGATCTAGTCATCTAGATATTCAAATTAGTTTGATAAGGATCTTTCAGAAGCTATGAATCGTGAATACAAGTCTAGCTATAACATGATGGTCCAATGCAAAAACAGCTAGAAAGCATCAACTAACCAATGACTGGCAGGCACACAGAAAAATGAATTCAATTTGAAATGAGAATGATCATAGGGCTAAGATGGTTTCTTTCTGGAAGCTAGAAGAAACCAAAGAAAACACTTAATCTATGACTACTAGGGTAGTATCCACATGAAGAAAGGTAAGGGTAAGAATGCAACCTTGGACCATCTTCTGAAGAGCCTCAATAGCCAACATATCAGACGTTACAAATATGGGGTTCCTTGTCATGACCTTTGAAACTATCGTCTGTTCAGGCCTCAGTTCTTCAGCTATAACTCTGGTAGCAATATCCTTTCAGATTTAAAAAGAAAAAACAAACAAAATGTGAAGTTAATAACTGAACCAAAAAACACCTTTTCAAATAAACCACCCATCTACTTGCCCACCCACTTACCAATATAGACATTTCTGTTTCATTCTCATTCCCTTATATTTCTCACAATAGAAAACACTAATCAAAACAAATTAGCACAGCCAAAGTTTCATAAAGTAAACCTTGTCAGTGACAATGCCGGATAGCAGTGCATTGGCATCTGTGAGTAGGACTGCATTCACACGCCTAGCTGCCATGCGGCGACAAGCCTCAGATACAGTTGTGCCCTCCGGAATTGTCAATGCCTTTGACAGCCTCAGCTTCTTAACCGTTCTCTCCCCATTAAAAGACCTGCAAGTACAAAGTGGGAAAATTTACATCAACAAAGCATCTGAAGAAATTAATCCTGCTTGCGTCAGAACAGAGTAGACAGATGTTTGATTTTAAACTGAGCTCTGAGAGAGAAGGAAAAAGAGCAAACTACAGTATCCCTCGTTTTCTGTTGGGGGCAAAGAATGAAAGAAAGAAACGTACAAACCCACACGCAATAAGTACTTACGAGTGAGATGGAGAGGTGGGTTTAACGTTGGCCCCGTTAGCGGTGCCGTTCCCATTCTCAGACTGAGCGGACGGTTTTCTGATAGTTGACGGATTGCGGTTCTTCTGAACCATATTGTTTCTTTTGGGCAGTGGCGCCGCCGGTGCCAGATGACTGCTCATATTCCTTGGCTCTAAAACCCAAATCTTTATTCCCTTGTGTCTTGTTTATCACCACTGCAGCACTATTTACTCAAATAAAGATGTAACGTGTTGTTGTATCTGCATGTACATGAGTCCCAGGAAGCGGGAATTCGATCCAAACTGGTTTTTGACAAGAATCGAAAAGGCAAGCACTGTGCAGATTAGCAGGATTTAGGTTTCCCTTAAACTAACTCTGCTCTCTGCGTTTACTTCCTTTCCCTTTTTGTCTTTTGTTGAGCGGTGAATGAGGACGACACGGAGCTAAAGAGACAAGGAGTTAAAGAGGTCAGAAGGAGCAGATACGTCTCAGTTTTCTTTTTCAGCGCTATTTACCCCCAGCCTGTCCCTGCTCCCGTTCCGTCATCTAAAAATTCCAACTTTGCATCCATTTGGAAGTTTAATGGACTGGGTGTTGACACAACTATAAGCTATGCTGGTGCACTCGAAACAAATTTGTTAGGTACATACCACGGAGTGCAATACTAGCCTAGCATAAAGGCCGGCCAAGGAGGAGGTGCTTGGAGATGCTTGGCACATTATTTTGAGACCGGGATCTTAAATATATTCTCTCCCTCCCGCAAAGAAGTTCCTAGTTTGACCTACACATATTTATGTAAGATAGAGTATTGTTTTGACTTTCCAAGTATACCCTTACTTTACGTCAAATCAAACAAAAAGTGGGTAAAAAGTAAGGGTAGTTATGATCTTTTGGTCAAAAGTGGATTCCTTTTATAGAATTGAGAACTTCTTTTTGGGACATCCATAAAAGGAAAGTGAGAACTTCTTTGCGGGACGGAGGTAGTATATTTTTAGAAAGTATTTTGAAGTAAATGACATTTGGGTAATTTATAATGATATGCGAGTAACATATAAACTAGAGGTTCATAATGATATTTGTGTAATCTATGAACTACATGTTTATTATGATATGTGAGTAATCTATGAACCTGTTCATAATGAGAATTGGAATAATCTATGAACCATATGTTCGTGATGACAAGTGGAGTAATTTATGAACTCCATGTTCATAATGAATTTTGAGTAAACTATGAACTACAAGTTCATAATGATAGTATTTTTTAATTGAATACTAAATGGTTTTGAAGAATTAATTGTGGATATGTATTTATTGGAATATGAATCTCTAAGTCAAGAATGAAACTAAGAGATTAGGAAGAATGACATTCTCACAGCCAAATATTGACCCACCCAAGCATTGTGTATATATAGGATAGACCAAATGAAAATATTTGGATCAATAATTAATACTCCCTCCGCTCCCAAAAATATTTCTCACTTTCCTTTTTGGGTTGTTCCCAAAAATACTTTCCACTTTCCCATTTTGGACAATTTGTGTGGCTCACATTCATTTTACTTTTTTCTTACACAACCACAGTCATACATTTCCACTTTATTTCACTTTCTTAATAAGCGTGTCAAGTCAAACCGGGAAGAATTTTTAGGAACAAAGGGAGTACTTGGTAGATTTTAACTACAAGAGAATCAAGAGGAGCTAACTTTATTGAAAGTACTCCATATTCTCCACTTTTTACCATAGAAGGTCAAATCATAACAATGTGGTCCTTCAATGGAGAGAAGATAAGAGGTTGGTCAATTGACTCATCTCATGGTTCAAAATGATATTTCAAGCTTCATTCATTATGGTGTGTTACACAAAGAGAGAAGATAGATCTCGATTATAGTTGTATTATCTGACGTGATTTTGACTCGTAAATCTTAGCAAGAGAATGTGCATTTTTTCTCTTCCTTTTGTATATAGATAGACATTTTCAATAATGACGGATTTATTAATTTTGAAAAACTTATAGTGAAATTATTCAAAAACTTAGACTTGATGAATACAAATAGGAAAAGACATCAATTCAAGCACACAAAAGTTGGACTTGCAGAATCCAGTCATGGAGAGGGGAGAATCTAACACATAAAGTCATATTTTAAAACTTCATTGAATGTATTCTTGTACTAAAAAACATCTATGTGTTTTTATAGGTGAGTTATGCATGCATCATCAGCGATTACTTTGTATCTCCAAAGTACACATGAATCAATTAAAATAATTCAATTAGGTAGATTAAACATAAATAAATGATGAAATAGCGACATTGACGAATCATATCCCTATGGGTACAACAATCAAACTTATTAGTGAGTATCGTAAGTCTGTAACACAATATTTTCTCAAATCATAAGCATTAACACTCCTTATTGGACTTCTTACGGTAATATATAAAAATGAAATGAAAAGTAGTGCAATAATAAACATTTCATATACTCATAGTCTCATATGTTATAATAATACAAATGATAAATAATAGAGGGTAAATAATAAACTAAATGCAATTCCAGATCTATCAAGAGTTATTAACACCCCTAATTTTTCCTCCCCTTGTTGACTCTATCTCTCCCGGTCGTTGCGGTTTCAATTCTCTAGTTCATATATCCTTATTCTCATTGTATCTCATTCTTTTTCGCCTCTAGAGTCTAACCCTCCCTTTCATAAATACACTTGACCTCACCCTACCCCTACCCTTTTCACCACACCCGAATAGAAATAGAATTAAAGTAATACCCTCTCCACATATTTGCCCCCTAGAACAGAACTCTTTCTTTCACTCCTTCTTAAAATTGTATATGCACTTGTCCTCCTTACGAATCTTTTATTCGGCAGGTCATTTCATAGTCTATATGGGTAGGAAAAAAAAATACAATCAAAGGATGAAGTTAAGATAACAAGGAAGGATGACTTTGGCCAAATATTGGCTCACCTAAACACGGTGTGTGTGTGTGTGTAGCACAATCAAAATGTGGATAGTTAAATCAATGAGTAATACTTAGTCGATTTCAACTACAATACAAGAGAAATCAACACGTGCTGACTTTATAGGAAGTACTCTATATTTTTTCTTTTTAACATAGAAAGGAAACCAAAAAAATCAAGTTAATGGCTAGAAGATAAGGGGTTGACCAATTATCTCTGGTGGCTTTCACTTTACCCTGATTACAATTCTAATATCTTCTGATAGTTCAAATTAATATTTCCAATATCGTCCATCAAGACGTGTTACCCAAAGAGAGCAGATAGCTCCCGACTGCAGTTGTATTAGTTGACCCGATTTTGATTCACCTTTTTTAGCAGGAAAATTTATATTTTTCCTTCCTTTTGTTTATAGATTGATGAAATAATTTTGGCCTAGCGCTCAAAGGTCATACATAAAAGTTTAAGGTCATGCATAAAAGATTCCCATTATCTTCATAAAGGTTAAAATGAAACAAAAAGTTGATTTTAAAATAAATAAAAGATAGTAGTATTGTTTTTCAAATATGATAATAGGCTTTTCAATAAATGTAATGGTAAAAGATCAAAATATATGGTTAAAGTTTAGATATATTCAATTTTTTGATAAGGGGATTTTTTTTTTAATATGACCAAAACATAATCAATTTCCTCAATCATGATTACGTTTGTTTGTAGTCATTCATATGATTGAAAAGAAGAAGAAAAAACTTGTCATTTTAAAGAGCGTTGAGAGACAAAAATAACTTATATAGAAAAGGTATATATTGCACTGATTTCGTCCAATAAAATATACTAGTATTTGAATCTCGTGTGTTGCACGGGAAAATATTTCATCGAGAATGTAAAGATTTAAATGATCATAGAATTATATTTTAAATATTATAATTATAGAAATTAACAATGTTAAAAAATAAGAGAGTCACAATGTGAAAATGGTGTATACAAAATCATGAAAATCAAATAATCAATATGTGAAGAAAATAAATCTTGTAGAAGTTAACACAGGAAGGATGACGAATGAAATTGAAAATTAAAAATCTAAAATAATGAATTTTGAGTATCAACTCATCAGAATTGCAAAAGAATAGCCGATTAGTTGAATATTTTTCAAAAAAAGAGAGGAAATAAGTGTCATATACTAATGTACTACTATTCATATATACTTAATATATTAAATAATAAATACATAAACTATTAAAATATGTAAGTTAATTGTGCGGGTCGGGTAATGGTGTGGGTAACCGTATCCAAATTAAACGGGGCGGGTAACGAGGCGGGTAGGTATAAACCCATAACCGCCCCATTACCCGTTTACATAAATTGGGTATTCCCCGCCCCGTACCCGTTACCCGGTTAAAGCGGTTTTCTCCATTTTGACCGGTTCGGTTCGGTGCGGGTATCCATCGGGTCAGGTTAAATTGCCATCCCTATTTAACATCTAAGAAATTACATATGAAAAAAATTATAAAGTGTTATATACTTTTTTGTAAACAACATGTTGAGCAGTATTGCTTGGTTGACCGTCATCGTCACATGTGACTAATTTCAATCCTGATAGACTTGTAACTCTAGATATCGCAATGTACAATGGTCCGTAAGTAAAAATTGGACGTCGCGATAATATGACAATCCTTTCTAAGGATTGTCCTTGACTCTTATTAATCTTCATCACATAACCAATCATAAGAGGAAATTGTCCCTGTCGAAACGTGAAAGGGAGTTTCAAGTCCATAGGCATTAAACTTAGTCAGGGAATCAAATACTTTTCAGCAGCATTTGGTCCCGACATCATCTAAGTCCTAATAATATGAGTCGTGAGTTAAGTTACCATGAGTCTCGTACCATTGCATAACCCAATAGTGCAATCTATATGTTTCTCATAAGCAGCATATGCACACCCACCTTAAGCTTTAGTTCATGACTTGCACACTAATATAATTAGAATATTATATTCTAATTAAGAAATTCCAGAGAATGTATGTGTTGAAGGACCTCGTTATCGGAGTTAGAGGAAGATGTTGAATCGCAACTTAAGTATGTCTTTTCTTCACCTGGAATAAGCCCAAACATGTAATCATTGATCTTGTCTCGTTCAGCAATCGTATGCGCAGGAATAGCCCTAGAGTTCAGATATAAAATGTTGATCCTATGACTCAAGAAATCTGGATACGTACTATTAACAATAAACTCAATTGGATCGTTATGGCATCGAAGCAAGGAATTCGGTAGGTATGTCCACTTCTGATTCTCCATCCTCATTGTCTCCCAAAATACCATAGCCTATCTTCAAAATCCAATCTGCAAAGCGCTCTATGCCAACCACGCTAGATGATTCGGTCACATGTACAAGTCTCATGTGCATTGCCAATTTCAACACCCTACAATACGACCACAAATATGATGAATTTTAAGATGCATAAACAATATCTTGCCTCGTGCCTTTTGCATTGGCTGGCAATATACATGTCAAAAGTCCCCACTAAATATAATAGTTTTTTCACCGAAAGGCATAGCAACACCACACTCCGGTGAATACCGAAGGACATCTCTCAAAATAGTGCTTATGCGTCATCGGAGACTCGTCCCAAATAATTAGTCTTATCTATTCAAGTGGCCTAGTAAACGGACTACAATGTTTTATATTGCACGTTGAGTCCTCAGTCACATTAACTGGAATAGCAAACCTCGTGTGTGCGGCCCTTTCTCCGGGAAGAAGGAGTGATGCAATACCGTTGGATTCCACATTTAATACTATTTCTCCTCGGGATCTTATTGCCGCAGACAAAGTGCTCCACAAATGTTTTTCCTATGCCACCATGTCCATATAAGAAAAACATACCGCCACTTTTGTGGTCGACAAATTCCATGATTATTTCGTAAATAGCTCATGTCCTGCAGTCATTTCATTATACAATTTTTGTGGTCGACAGATTCCGCCACTTTTGTGGTCGACAGATTCCATATATTTACAAATGTTTTTCCTATGCCACCATGTCCATATAAGAAAAACATACCGCCACTTTTGTGGTCGACAGATTCCATGATTATTTCGTAAATAGCTCATTGTCCATCTGTCATTTCATTATACAATTTTTGAAGTTCTTCTTCTATATCACTTTTGTCGTACTTTAAATTTTCATGAATGAGAATGTCTTCCATAGAAGAAATGTAAGAATCGGGGGGGGGGGGGGGGGGGGGGGGGGTATTTTCCCCTTTGTTAGAGAAGTTTTTCACTCCAATAAACAGTACTTCTGAATTTCCTCCTTGTCCAATTCCAACTATTTATAAGAGGTGACACATATATTCAATGTAATGTATGAGTCAAAGAATATGAATTACGAATATATCTTTAACCACAAAAATCATTAAACTATTATAAGTAATATTTATGCGTACCTTGACCATGAAGGTTCATCTTAATGTTGTATAATACGCCTTCTGATAATTACTCTCATCATTTCCCCCCACACCGACTCATGCACAGTCATCGATCTCTGTAGGACAAGAGTGACAAATAAATGATGCATCCATCGTGCCATCGATGATTGGCTTGACTTTTTAATGCCATCTATATATTCCTTGTCATCCCTTTGTACCCCATGTCCCACGAGCATAGCCAACATCCATAAAAGTTTCATATATGTTTCCATCCACGGTTCGCAACTCTTCATAACTTCTTGCCCCATTTATTACATTCAATTGAGCTCTGAAGTAGTATCTCTCACCTGCTGCAGGACACACAGAGATTACACGCCCAATGGTGAACTCTTTTTTCCACGGTGACCACTCCTTTTTCAATTTATTCCATGTGAACTTAGATGAAAACTCAACGTATGTAGTTGCCTCCTCATAAATTTGATTTGCTCTCATCCAAGTTATAAACTTTGTAGAGTGAAGATCCCCTTTTGTTATTCCAATGTTGTTATTTAGTACTGGCTCAATAGATGCATCTGGATTGTAGGATACATTTTGCTCTAGTAGTAGATGAAAGCTTTAAATGAAACAAAAATTGATTTTATAATAAATTAAAGATGATAGTATTGTTTTTCAAATATAATAATAGGCTTTTTAATAAATGTAACGGTAAAAGTTCAAAATATATGATTAAAGTTTAGATATTTTGAATTTTTTGTTAAAAGGAAATGTTGAACCAAAATAGGACACTCGTAGGCTTTTAGGAAAGCTACGTACGACACTCAAGCAGGAATCAAGAAAGTAATATGAATAAGGAAAGCCGCAAAGGGAATTTGGTAGCCAGAAATATCATATCTATTATTTGACTCGAACTTGCCTTTTATAGGCGATTACAAATGGTAACTGCCGAACATGATAATGACTAAATTAATTACAACATTTATACGGAATTAAACACACAATTAAGTCGTGCATCGATTGTTGGCTGTTACTCTTCCTGGCTGGCTGGCAGGTCGGCCTGGCTAGCAGGCTGAACGTTTGAGCTCCTCGGGTGGCAGGCTTCCGGTTGGGCCGGTAGGCAGGCTCCCCGCTGGGCTAGAGGATAGGCCGTTGGCCGGGCTGGAAGGCAGGCTTCCTGCTGGGCTGGAAGGCAGGCCGCTGGCCGAGCGGGAAGACAAGCTTCCTGCTGACTGTCCTCCAGCCCAGTCAGCAGCCTGCCGTCCAGCCCAGCAGTGATCCAAAATAGGACGCTCGTAGGCTTTTAGGAAAGCTACGTACGACACTCAAGCAGGAATCAAGAAAGTAATATGAATAAGGAAAGTCGCAAAGGGAATTTGGTAGCCAGAAATAGCATATATATTATTTGACTCGAACTTGCCTTTTATAGGCGATTACACATGGTAACTGCCGAACATAATAATGACTAAATTAATTACAACATTTATACGGAATTAAACACATAATTAAGTCGCACATTGATTGTTGACCGTTACTCTTCCTGGCTGGCTGGCAGGTCGGCCTGGCTAGCAGGCTGAACGCTTGAGCTCCTCGGGTGGCATGCTTCCGGTTGGGCCGGTAGGCAAGCTCCCCGCTGGGCTAGAGGACAGGTCGTTGGCCGGGCTGGAAGGCAGACTTCCTGTTGGGCTTGAAGGCAGGCCTCTGGCTGAGCGGGAAGACAAGCTTCCTGCTGACTGGGCTGGTAGGCAGGCTCCCTGCTGGGCTGGACGGCAGGCTGCTGACTGGGCTGGTAAGCAGGCTTCCTGCTGGGCTAGAAGGCAGGCCGCCTTGAGCTTTCACTCTTTGATGGGCCTGATCGGTTGGGCCGGAACGAGCTCTGGATCACTGGGATTGGGCCTGCTGGTCCAAGTCCGGGGCCTGGGCCGATTAGGCTCTGAGCCTAGTCCCATAACCCCATCAGGAAAATTTTGAGAATATGACCAAAACATAATCAATATTCGTGTCAACTTTATTTCTTACCTATATTATTACCCTTCGCAGATGTCATTTCGCCGCCCTTCATGTTGGTGTTACTACTCGATGTAATTGAACAACAAAAAGAAAGAAAGAGAAAATTAAAGAAGCACATGATCACACTATCTATTGACTTCAATTCACTACAGAATACACTCCATCAATGCATGCATTCACTGCACAAGTTCAATTCCGCTAGCGATTATGACGTTGGCTAAAGCGAGGAAGAAGAGAGCCTCTTGCTCGCCTGAGAGCGCAACACTCATCCGTTAAGGGGAGGGGAGGGGAGGGGAGGGGGGAGGACTTCGTCCCTAAACACCGGTCCAACGCCGTCCACCAACCCTAACGAGCTAGTGGTGACTAGTTGCATGCGGCTAATGGGATGGCGGTGGTGATCAACTCAGTCGAGAGAGGTAAGTCGATCGATAATAAGTTAGTATTTAATAATAATAAATTAAATGCATATTAGTCTGTCTAAATTATTTATTTTACCTATTGAATGTATTATTTAAATACTAATCACTCTGTCAGTTACTACCTCTATCTCACTAAGATTGCGACAATTCGGTTTGCATTGCTTGACTGACGATAAAGCAAACAAATCTTTGTCCGCACTCAAATTATTTTTAGGAAAAAAATTACATATTCAAAAATTACATTAAAAGCTTTTCAATGTCGCAAAAACCAGAATCAAATTTTATATATAAAATAAGAGATTAAGAGTGATTTGTGATGACCAAGTGAATAAGAACTTGGACAATCTTAGTGAGACGGAGGGAGTATAACTTTGTCATATTTATTTGTTAACTATACCAAAAATTTGCCACTTTCTCTTTTGATTAACTAATTTGTGATTTTCCTCTCCACTTCACATTCCTCAATCATAGATTTTTTACTTTATTTTTCCATGCCGATTAAATGTGACAAAATTTTAAAGGATTGTGAGACTAATTATTAACTACCTATATCCCATTTTACGTGTTCTGTTATAATTTGACACAATTATTAATAAAGCCATCAAAAAGAAAAAAAATGTGATTCATATTTTAATATATAGAAAAGTGAAATCATGTGGAGCACATATTTGTTTCCAAATAAGATCATGACATTTATTTTAGGAAGTAAAACATGTAAAATGGGATGAAAGGTTATTATTTTATAAAATGACGGGTTATTATTTTATTTTATTCTGCATAAACAAAGGTTATTATTTTATTAAAAACTAATAAGGTCATAGATTGAAATATTGGTTGTATTGGTTGTTGCTTCCAAACTGCTAGTATTATTATTTTTATACGGAGTATTGATTTTAATGAATGAATTTGTACAATTGTGTGTTCTACACTTCTACATAAATACATTTCTCAATAATTGTTAATAACTAGTAACTTAGTGCTAACCAACCCACAATTGCCCAAAAAACACAGTTTACGAAATGCTACACGGCTCATTTTGGCCAAACCGCAAAAGTAATTTTCAACCATTCGGTTAGCGGAAGTTACCGAACCATTTGCAGGGATTGCAGCTACCATATCAAACCACAAAAACAAGGACATAACGACAGCTGGATACTAGAATGACTTATATTGCTAAACAAAAAGAGATACTACTGGGTTTAAGGGACTCCCACCCACATACTGTAGTCAAAATGCAACAACTTACATCATTCCACCCATATGAAATGCCTAAATTTTTTTGATTCCTGCAATAAGATTGATTTCCTCCTTTTTTCATCATCCAAAATATAATGAGCAACTTGCTACTGATATTTTTTTGTCATCCTTTTGCCATCGCCTTGTCAATTTCTTCCACATGTTCACGAAGTACATTCCACTGCAAACAAATGGGGTAATGAGCAAAGTTAAATATTAACGGAGCTCATAAATATTAAAAAGAGAATATTAGAATCAATAGAAAAGGCAACTGGGCACACCTGATCCTTGGTTAATGAAATGCCTGGAAAAGAAAAATTAAAGAGATTGTAGATTAGTAGGAATAAGTGCATAATTCACATTTCACATATTGGAGTTAAATAGCAATGAAACCAAGTAACTAAATTCCCGTAAAAAGAATCATCCTAACATAGAAATGATAAGAGGGTTTTTCATGGCAAAGAAATACTTCACATTTTTAAAACAATAAGGAGCGGGGGAAGAGGCATGGACACCCCATGCCTTAGTTCTAGAAAGTGCGCATTAGGAGTCTAGGGCGGTAGGCGCTAGGGGCATGATAGCACCAAGCTCTTGCCACCTCCTATTATGCCAGCTCTTGATCCCCCCTAGGTCCCTCTTCGCAGTAAGTTATTCTTCTTTCTTCTTCCTTCTAAGTTCTGCCATCTCTTTTAATTTTTTGAATTTGTCTCTCCATTCTTTGTGCTACTGCACCATCGAATCTCCACTTTTACTGCATCATAGAATATGATAGCAAGCTGCTACAGTTTTATGCATGAGTTATGCATTTTCATTTATGCTTAATAATTTTACCACTTGTATGCAGTTTTGCCATTTTTATGTAGTTTAAGAGCTTCTTCTCCATTCAACCGCATAGTAAGGCACATTGCTTATTGACTTGGGCAATACTAGTTATACACTTCCGGTCTACTTTTTCCTTGTTATGAGTTAAAAAAAGGGCAGCCCGGAGCAAGGAGGCATCCTCTCAAGGAGAGGGTCCAGGGAAGGGTCCCACCACAATGGTGTATAAGGAGCAAATCTTCTCATTCAAATTTTGACAAGAGACCACTCATGAGACTTGAATTCATGATGACCTCTTGGTCACAAAGCAACACCTTAACCAGTGCGCCAAGACCCCCCTTCTTTCTTGGTACGAGTCATGACTTCTTTATTTTGTCAGTGTTTGACTGATTTAGTATGAAATTTTGGTTTACAGTAAGATTGTGTTTGAGCACAAGATATCATATATGTACAAATAGTAGGATAACCGCTTTGCAGTGAATATATGCGTGCCTTAGTCCCTTGAGGTGCATACATCCATTAGCGCCTCACGCGTTAGTTCTATAAGCCAAAAGGACTTAGCTCATGCAACTAAGTCTCATGCAACTAAAATAAAAGAATAATACACTTCCACAGGTTTCTTGAACATACAACATATATGTCAGTGTATATTATTAGAAGTAGGAAAGATATACAGTGAGTATATATGATTTGAAGTTGAAAAATATCAGCCAGTATATATTATTAGAAGTTGGTAAGATATCCTGTAGTTTAAAGCCCAAATAAAATTCAACATTTCAACCTATCAATTTCATGAATATATGTGTTTTTTATTGTTTGTATTGTTGAAATGATTCTACCAAGTACGAATAAGGGGCATTGTGTTTGAGCTCATTTTATGCTGTCCTTTCAAAGACCCAATTAGCCTGATCTATATATAGAGAAAAACAAGAAAGATGCCATAAAAAGATCTGCATAAAATGTTTGAAATTCACCTAGGTCATACTAGGTATTATTGTTTATATTGCACTTTTGCCATAGAGCTTATATTGATGTCATAGGTTACTCAACACGCTATACTAGGATGAAGAAGAACTGAAAAGGTAAGAAGGAATGTAATGACTAATAACTTAGAAGAAAAAGTACTTGCCTTCAAGGTTTCATAAGATAATAGTCATAATGCCACTGATATCACAGAAATCTATATATGGCTCTAGAATAAATTCGGAATCTATGGAGAGTTCTCATCTTAATGCATCCTAACTTGTCAAATTTTAAGTACTTCAATTCCATTTCTGAAATCTTTAAAATTTCATTCTACCAAATTACTCACCACCGAGTAACATAAACTGTAAAGTACTTCCTGAGTATCCCAGAATTGTGAATCGTTCTAACTCAGTCTTGTGAATCGTTCTAACTAGGTGGCATACTCTTGTGCTGAGAAAGGGATACTCAGCCTAGTAACTAGCGCTGAGCACTGAAATTCGCGTCCTATTTGCACATGTTTAATGTTCCAAAAAATAAATTTTCATAAAAAGGACACATACAGCAAAGTTAAACTCATACGATCGGAATAGAGAAAAAAGATTCTGACGAAAGAAATATTGAACCTTTTTTCCCTGGCAGCTGTTTTCCGTCTTTCAAATAGAACTCGCGGATGTCAACTACAGCCTTCCCCTGCCAGTTCCTCACAGAAACCCTGCGATTCTTCGAAATCTGTACAAAATCTCAACCATAAAACAATGAATACGAGTAAAAACATGGTAATACATAGAGTTTGGGTGTACGGCATACCTCGCACACCACGATGTCGTCGGATTCATCGGAATCGTTGGTCTTGGTAATCTTCTTAGGATGGTCATCGCCTTCAGACGCAGAGCCGTCGTTTTCCTTTCGCTTTCCGAACCTTTTAGGCATTCTATGCTTCTAGTCTAGTTTCAAAACGAGCAGTTCAGCACTTTCGAGTTCTTCCGGTAAAAACCTCCAAGGGAAGGACGAAATTAATTGCGGTGGGTTAAATAAGGGTTTCGAGAATGGCGCTCACTGGCCACCACATTCAATCACAAATCGAATTCGGATGGTTTATACTTTTAAAAGGGGGGAAATAATTCTAAACAGGTACAGTCTAACTTCAGTTCGTATACCATACATATCTGGCTAATTTTGTAATTTTGATGAAAATCACGATTTGTCTGGAATGAGCATTATGTCTATTCTTTTGAGTAATAGGAGCCTAAAAATGAGTATCGTGAAATCTGCTTCAAATCTTCTAATGTAATTTTTTTTATTTGTTTAAAAAAGATTTCTGAAATTATGTCTATAATCGATTTGAATTAAAAACAATATGTGAATTTAATGTAGTATAATATTTTTAAAATATGCATTATTGATATGACATTTTAAAATAAGCATACCATTACTACCAAATGAGCATACATAACTTATGAAATGAGTATCAAAAAATTTAAAAACGCATTTTTGTGTGCTTATTCAAAATTTTCGAGTGCGTATTCATTTTGGACGTCATACTCATTTGAATTTAACATAAAACTCATTTCATTTGTGTATTGATATGACATTTTAAAATGAACATAAAATGAATATTAAATGTGCATACGTAACTTACGCAATGAGATATTGAAAAACAAAACATTAATATCTAAAATATTTTGTAATTGAATAAAGATTAAAATAAAAAAAATAAGAAAAAGAAAGAACTAAAGAAGGAAAAACGTAAAAGCAATAAAAGAAGAACGAAACAATAAAAGAAAGGAGAATAAAAAAATTAAAAAGAAAGCAGAACCATTGAAGTAGAAAGGAGGAGAATAAAAATATGTATTGATCAGCCCACTCACGTTCAGGGCAAGGGAAGCGCAGGATCAGTGGAGCACTACACGCATGCGGTGGAAAAAAACGAAAACCACTCAACTTATTTATTATCCTAAAAGTTATTACTAATTGCAAAAATACGGGTGTACATGTACACCCGGGTGTACCATATAATTTGCCGTCTAACTTTGTGTGTTTCTATGCACCGCTCGTTGTCCTTCAGAGCTTCCCTCGCACAGTCGAATCTCTTATCTAGTTCACGTCCACCTCACCTGGCTCGCCTGACTCATTGCCCCGTCATCACTGGGATCGCTTCGCTCTTGATCTGCGGTGGTGTAGCTCTCAACTAGTTTTTCACCCGTGCATTGCACGGGGTAGAAAACTAACTAGAATGTAATTTTGAATTTTAGATTATGAGTGTGTTTGGCATTTAGCGCTTAGCAGTTAGTAAATAGCGGATTGTGTTAGCGGATTATCAATAGCGAATTCAGTCAGCAGGTTTAGGTGTTTGGCCATAAATGTTTCAAAATACTAACCCAAAAGTCTCCGATTTGCGGTGTTTCCACTTCAGCGGTTCCGTCCAAAAATGCTAGGGCCGAACATTTATTTACCAAACATCGTTTTCACTTATTAAAACCGCTTTTAGTCAAACCGGCATTTTTTTGTCTAAAATGCCATTTTCCAAACTCCCCCGTAGTATTAGATACTTCTTTCATCTCATGAAAACATCCTAAGATTTGTACAGATGAGAGAAAAATAACTTTAGCCACATATTTATTATTCTAAATACTCCCTCCGTTCATAAAAATTCTTCCCGGTTTGACTTGGCACGCTTATTAAGAAAGTGGAATAAAATGGAAATGTATGGTTGTGGTTGTGTAAGAAAAGGTAAAATGAATGTGAGCCACACAAATTGTCCAAAATGGGAAAGTGGGAAGTATTTTTGGGAACAACCCAAAAAGGAAAGTGAGAAGTATTTTTGGGAACGGAGGGAGTAGAATTTTTTTAAACTATTAAAAAATAAATTTTGCAAAGCTTTGTAGGCGTACAATACTACTATAGTCTCTAGAATATGCTACTATAAGAACTTTTAAATTCTTTTACAGTATTTTGTTATTATAAAAACAAAAGATTAGTTCTGAACATCAATTTACCCATTACCCAACCAAGTTAGTTTCATCAATGGTTAGAAATTAAAACTTAAGATATTTTTAATTGGAATGAAATTTTTTAGTCTAATCTGGTTTGGTAGATGTCTGATCCCTGTGTATTTTATAATTATCCAAGTTTGGTCTGATTGGATCTGGTTTTAGACTAAAAACGATCTAAGTAAAAACATCATTAAAAGACTCCATTTTAACTTGCTTTGTCCCAATATTGAAACATCGATTTTATCCTTAAAACCAACATAATCTAAATTACACCTAATTAATTTGTTCGAATATATTTTTGAAGGTAAGAGATTGTTAGTATATACTTCATATAATATATGCACAAAACTACAAAAGCTTCTAGTCTTGTATGTGATCTTTACATAAATAAGAATTTAATCAAATACTCCCTATGATATATGCACAAAAGCATCTAGTCTAGGCATCAAAGGGCAACGGGTGTGTTTTGAAAACAACATTTAGTGAAAGCAGACCTATTGCACTAAAAAGTCCCTAATAAACTTGAGTAGAAAGAATATTGGGAAAATTCTAAACTGAACAAATACTTAACTATGGATATACAAAACCATAATGCATAAATTATTTTCATTATAGTGTTACAATACCTTTTTTCTTGATCATCAACCAAACTATATGGAAATAACTGCCACATTTACAATTAACACTTGAATGCCTTAACAAATTTTATAGGCAACTTCATTTTATGAATTAGAAAGGGGATAAAAAAGCTTGAAAGAGCTCCAACTCCCGAATGCATCAAATCTGGATATGGCATGAAATTTAATCACGTTATGACATTTGGTAAGTAGATAATGTGTCTATGGAACATAATATACCTATCATATTCAATCTAGGAGAGACAGAGAGATTATTTGCACTTTCTAGATCCAACAAATACGCCACACCGACCTGTTGGGCAATTCACACATCACAAAAATTAAAACTTTGTTTAGGACAATACTCTAATAGTTGAAAAGAGAAAGTAATAATTCACTTCAATAAGAACATAGAGGGCTTTGACCAATTCAAGCACACTCTTGAATACATTATGAAGAGTGAATAAAATGACTAAATTAGACTTACTGTTGAGAGCTTACACGACCTCCAAAACCACATATAAAACTGGTGATACCCTGCAAAAAGTTACCATGATGTTGAAACAAAAGAGAAGAATGGAAAGGACACTCTTTGTTGCATGCTACTCCCTCCGTATCTAATTAGATGACCCGTTTGCTTTAATTAATTAATGTTTTTCCAGAGTAAAAATTTTCCGAGTGATGGAATGGCTTATGGTACTTACTCAGTGGCGTCTTCTTCTACAGAGCAACAATAGAGTGTGGCTTAGATTCAGAAGATGAGTAAAGTAAGCTCCGATCACAAAGGTCTGAAAAATCTAAGAGCAGTGTAAGTCCTTAGCAACGTTGTTCACGAGTGTATGCCATCAACAATCTTGTTGGAAAAATGCGACAAAATCATTTTATAAGATAAGACTCGAGATAATCATTGTATTATAATTTGTCTTTGCATTTTAATTATTTGTGGCTATGGTGTACAAGTAGAAGTATGTTAAACTTATTTTATGCTTCCAAGTTACAATAAAAGTTGAGATCTAAACTATGAATACCAAAAGATAACCACATAAGTACCGCCGATAGAAATATACATTATTATATGGTGTGTGTGTGTGTGTGATGTTCTTAATGTTCAATAGAGTTTCTCTATATGATTGTAAGCCTTAACGGAACTTAAACACAACGAAACCATGTACCCACATCTTTGACATAAATCAGTAACATAATATAGTAACATCGTACGCATAATAATTGACAAAAAATGTAATGAATATTAAACTATAGCATACATTAAGAAGAATCACAATACTTTTATTATTATTCTTGCTTTGAAAGTAATCTTGGTCCGTTTAAAACGAAAAAACTTATGGAGAGAAATGTCTATTTTCCATATTTTACAAAAAAAAATAGAAACATTAATTGATCAATTCAATGAATGATTTAAATATATAAGAGATAAACAATAATTTAAATGAAAAAGGAACCGTTCCCGTGTCTGCTTGGTGTTTGTATTGTTACAATACAAAGTATTTAATTCTTAAATTTTAAAATTAAATGCATGGGGGCTAAATATAGAGTTCTAAAAGACCAAAACTTAGAATATTACTAGGTTCCTAACATTTTTCAATCCTGCATCGCAAAATTAAGTTTTTTAAACTTAATGTTTCTTCTAGCGTAAACTACTGGATATAAACAAAATAATAAACATAGCAATCACACGACTTTTTCATATGTCATCCGTCATAATAAAGATGATGAGTTTAATTCGAGTGTTGTGGGATTAAGATGATTGTACTGACTTGGTCTTGTTCTATCATTATTATGCATTATTTGTGTCAAATTATGTCTTAGAATTTATTTTTTGGTGTCGTAATGAGATTTGCTATTTGAATATGTGTATAAGTTGTTTTACTATATGAAGTTTTATGGTGTATACAATTTAAGTGTTCAGACTGCACTCATTCATATCCGTTTTTTTTTTTGGAAATATCACATTATACACAAAAATAGATTTGCACGTTTTAAAGTCAACATTTCCTTAATAATTTTTTTTTAGAGTTTTTTTGTTCACGAATAATAAAAGGTAGAGAAATTTCTCTAAATATGACTAATACAAACATTAAGTTCATAAATAGGGATCTCGTTGTTTTATTTCCAAAATAGGGCTCATTCACTTCTATTTTAGTTAACTTATTCTTTTAGTAGGACTACATAAGTCCTATTTGGAGAATATAACATACTTAGTCTTATTTCTGAACTTTGTGTGTGTTTTAGTTTTATATTGAGCAATTTTTATAAAAGGTATGTGATGGATAGTCTACCCGGGGGTATATATCCGAAGGGTTATTGCTGGGAATAACTTAGAGAGAAGTCAGAGCAAGTAAATGTAGAGAGAGAGTGTGTATTATAAATGTGGAGCGTTTTCAGCGTGGTTACAAATGGGGAAATGGGGTGCTATTTATAGTAGCAATAAATGCCGGACAGGGACACGTGTCAAGCGCCTATTGGCCGAGAGGTCACCTCAACTGGTTGGCGTTGGCAGCCGCATGTGGCCGCATTTAATGCGGCTGTTGGATGGGACGACGTCTGTACAGGGTACGGTGATCTGTACGCATGTGAGGCGGATATCATGTCGGGAGAGGTGCCCTCGGCTGCAGAGGACTAGCCGAGGGCTCTTAGTGCCAAGGACCCCTGAGTGCCGAGGCTCCAGGTGCTGAGGGCTACTGTTCTCGCCGTTTTCTCCCAGTCCCTCTGTTTGTTCGAAATACCCGTTCTGTGAGAGTTTGGAGCCTTCGGCCAGGGGGCCGAAGGCACCCCCTGGTGCGTATTGCGGGCTGCTTGGTACTCTGGCCGCCGCGATTTGGGCCTGTTGGGCCTTCTGGGCCTGTTGGGCCTCCACTGAAGTAGTAGGAGTCTGTGGGCCGGGTGTTCCCGGGCCATATACTCCATCAGGAGTCCCTCACTCCTTTTGCCGAAAAGTATTTGAGGGAAAAGGAATAATTTGTGCTTGCCCTTTGATGTTGTCCTGTCGTGATCTCTGAAGTTGGTGAGGAGTTGTTGCTTTTATGTCCCTGCCGAAGGCAGTCCCTCAGTTACCCACATGTCGGGACTTGAGGGCTTGCTTTGTCGTTTGTTGGAATTTTACTAATTTTGTAATTTAATGATTTTCCCGAGGGGGTTCTCCAGTCCCCCACTCCTTGAGGCACTTGTAAAGTGGTGAAAAGGAGTAGAGTAGTTGCGTTGCTGTTGTGGGCCGAAGGCTGACGCTTTTCGTTTCATTTTGGGGGGATGCCTCGTTAAAAACCTCATTAGGAAAAACCCTGGGGGAAAAATCCTAATGAGGGAAAAAGAGTGCACCGAATTCCCCCAACGATGAATCGAAAATGTGAAACCTTGGTCAAAAATGGAGAATAACGGTAATGCCGAAGGCTCTTCTTTTTCTGAGGGCTCATGTGTTGATTAGCCGAAGGCTTGCTGTTGATGTCCTGGGGGCCGAAGGGGAGCCCCTCAACCTGGGGATCGAGGGCATGATGGATGAGAGCAGTAATTGATTTGTCGCCGGGGGGGGGGGGGGGGGGGTGATGAGGATACCCGAGGGCTCCCATTACCTGTGTGCTGTAAGCTATCCGTCAATGAGGCAACTCCCCGGGGGCTACCCGGTTCTTACAGTGCTGAGGGGGAATCCCCGAGTGTTGGTCCCGGTTATACTGGATACAGTCTAGAGGGGGGGGTGAATAGACTGTATTGGTTTTTTGTTTTTTTTTTTGAGTAAGTACCAGATTTTCAGAATAGCCTGTTCTGTTGAAAGAACAGACTGGCAGCAGATGGGGTTCTGGCAGGGAGTTCTGTTAGCCTCAGAGAAGCAAAGGCAGAAGGCCTTCTGTTAACTCGTAGAACCAGTTCTGCTGAACACAGATACCAAGTCCAAGGAGTTATACAGTTCTATCTAAGTGCAAGTATTAAAAGCAGTAAGTAAACGACACCAGGGATTTTTATAGTGGTTCAAGGAACAACTCGTTCCTCTAATCCATTGTTCCACTAAGTTGTAAAAACTGCCGTTTACAAAGCCTTAGTCCTAGCACTTAAGAAGCACTCCACGTCTTCTTCTAGTCTAGATGTGTCCTGGGATGCACTGCCTGGCTTCCTTTAACACTGGTCCTTTCACTGAGTCTCCTTGAAGTATCACCACTTCACTACTCCAGTTATTTGGACGTCCTTCTTGTAGCAAGAAGAGTTTCTGTTGAAACTGAGGTTCCTCCAACTAGCTTCGTTACAAAATATGTGTAGGTGAGGAGCTTGAAGAGTTGAAGAACACTTGGAACTTTGCTTGAGTTGGAAAGAGTATTTTTCCAACTTCTGCCTTCTCTTGTAGAGGATAATAAGTTTGAATCTCAAGGAGGCTTTTGCTTTTCAGAGTTTGAATATCTTGTTTGGTTAGCAATGTGGTTGCAGAATTATGGCAAAGTTATTCGGTTGTTCTTCGTAGTGTATCTTTTATACTGAGGTTGTCTTCCCGTTGGAGGAGTAGAAGGACAACTGCATTAAATGAGCGATCAGTTGACTTGACTAGTAGAGCCCGGTAAGGTTGGCGGGTTACTATTTTGGGATAAAGTATTCCTGACATTTCCGCCAATCATCTGCAATTACTCTACGTAGCATGGGGTGCATTAAATGAGCATTTAATGCATGCACTGTAGCTTTTCCGTTTTATACTCCTAGCCGTTGAAGGACTCTTTAAGTTGACTTCCTGGTTCTTTGAAAATCTTCTAAGTGTCAGACCTTCTGGTGTCTTTATCATGGAGTATAAAAGAGGAGGTCTGGAGCACTTCTGTTGGGAGTAGCCAACAGAGACCCAGAAGGGTTTCTGTCAGAGTCAATACTAACAGAGGTCCAGAGGACTTCTGTTCTGGAGCAGAGAACCAAGGGTCCTCTGTTCCAACAAAGCCTTAAGAGGCACTTCTGCTCTGGGAGCCCTTCTGTTCTTGAAGCACTTCTGTCAAGTCGAATACATCTAAGAATTTTTACAAAGGAAAATTCTAATACATCATTTCTAAAGGGGTACTTCTAAAGTCCTAATGGATATAGCATCATCAAAATCTAAATACAATTATTCCTTACAATTTCCCCCTTTTTGATGATGCCAAAACCCTTTAACTATTTCCAGAGAAGTGCCTTCACCATAAAAATATTAAGTTTAAAAACTTCTATTAAAATATTGGTGGGCAACTTGGCATAGGAAAATAGTAAGAGTAAGATACATTCAGATAGCAGAGTATAACAAAAAAAAACAAACACAAACAGAAGGCAAAAAGACAAGAATTTGAGGAAAAGCACTTCAAAGTAAGAAGGCAGAGATGTGATTTTATTAGATAGATATTACAGAGTTTAAGCCTTACACATTCTCCAGATTAGCTGCCTGTAGAGCTTCTTCCTCTAGTCTTTGAAGCCTGAGCAGTTCTTCATTTATTTCAGCTCTGATTTTGAACAGATTGCCCGACCTTTGATAAGATGCCCATATTGGAGAGAGTTTGCAGTCTAAGTAGTTGAGGACACCTTCATGTACAGTCTTTCCAGGGACAATGTTCTTCTTGTACCATTCTTCTGCTTCTTCAAGAGATCCTCCATACCTAACTCTGACAATACCATCTTTGTCTAGATAAAGGTGCTGTTGTTGGGTAGGAGTCATTTTGGCTTTCATTTCCTCAAATTGGGCTCTGTCAATGATTTGAGAGCCACCCAATCTCCATTCAGTAAAGTTGAAACTTCTCTTCTTCTTGGTGCTCTTCTTGACTGGAGATGGGGGTCTGGGTATGCCTGCTGCCCTTTTCTTTTGTAAGGCAGCCTCAAAGTAGGGAGCCGGATCTACTGCAGGCTCACCAGAGGAGGGTGCTCTGATAGGAGTTCTGTGAGACCTAGGCCTGGTCTGTTGAGGATCCTCTTCCCCCTTTTTGGCATCATGCAAGTCTTCTATCATAAGACTGATTTTCTGGAATTCTGATGCTTGGGTTGAGGCTATCTGCTCCAGGGCCTCTGGTAATGTCTGAGTGACAGATGTAAGGCCTTCAATCAGTCCTTGCTGCTTCTGGATGGCACAGAAGATGTCCTTGTTGTTGGCTTCAAGAAGCACCATCTTCTGATACCGGTCTCTGTCAGTAGATAGGAGGGCTTGAGCCTGTTCTTGATGAGTTCTGCACATCTTCTCAATAGAGGTCAAGTGCCTCTCTGTTCTGGCATCAGATTTCTTCAGAGCCTCAAGATGCTCTGAGATATGGTGGATTGCCTGACCTTGACTCAGGAGAGTCTGTTGAAAGATTGACAAAGTGTTGTGGATGCCTACCACTTCTGTGGACAGGACATCTGTTCTGGTAGTAGAGGAGGTAATGAAATTGTTGAGGGTCCCAGTGATGTTCTCAAAGCGGTCAGAGATGAACTGCATCCCTGAATTCAGATTGTCATTCACATGAGCAAGATGCCCATAGTGTTTATCATTTATCTCTATCAGCTTGTCCAAGCCTTGGAGGATCTGTCCTCCAAATTCTTCTGCAGATTCAACAAATCTGTTGAAGGGAATATCATTCTTTTGTCCATCTGTTTGAGGCATCTCTAGACCTCTTCCCCTTGGTAGTGGGTGATGTTCTTGGACAGATGACAGAGAATGAACAAGTTGTTCATGTTCCAGTTGAGTCAGAGGAGGGGTCTTCTGTCTCTTGGAAGTGGCTTTGTGAGATTTGCTGATCATGAATCCATCCATGTCAGATGAATCTTCATAAGACGAATAGATAGGGATTCTGTTGCGTACTATCTTCTTTTTCTTCCTCAGAGAGGGATTGGGAGCAACTGAGTCCCTAGAATACCCGTTGGGTGCAGAGATAGGGGAGATAGTTGTAGGATCTGAGTCTCTTAGGAACCATACAGGTTTTAGGTTTCCTGCAGGTTGTTGTGGAGGAGGAGGTGATTCTGGTGGAGGATATTGATGATCTGCTTCTGATGAGGATGAGGAGGAGGTGATCTGTTGAGGTGAGGGGTTCTGGTGTTGGGGTGAGGAGTGAATAGATGAGGCATTCTGGTGAGGGGGAGATGGGGGAGGGGAAGGTGAGCGGTTTCTGTAGGGAACAATTGCTCTGCAAGGAGATACAATGTTCATTTTGGGTGATGGAGGAGGGGTGGGGGTGTTCTGTTCAGGAGATTTATGTGGAGGGAGTTCTGGTGGAGGGATTTCTGTGCTGCTGGGAGGTGAGGGTATATGAGGTTCTGTTGGAATTGAAACAGAAGGGGTTGGAGAGTTTACCTTAATGACGTTGTTCACGAGCAAGGAAGTCCTCCATTCCTTGATGTGCTCCATCATTGCTTGTCCTTCTGTCTTGAGAACAGAGGACTCTCCTGGGTTGAAGTTGGGCTGAACAGAGTCAGTCGCCATCTTGGTGAACAACCATTCTTCAAAGGCTTCAATTTCCCCATCTTCAAGAGGTTTGACAGTTTCCTCTGAGGGTGAAGAAATGAGAATGGCCTTACCCTTGTAGCTGGCCTTCTTCTTCTCAAGGACAGAGTGAAGGAAGTTGAGGGCAAAACACTTTGAGACATCATCAGTCCCAACCCAATTCAGGATTGCTTCCTCTTCTGCCTCATAATGATCAAAGAATTGGATTATCTTGTGGAGGGGTCCCATTCTCCATCTTCTCCATTCAAGGACCCGGGTAAACTGTCTGTCAAGCAAGGACAGATACCCATCTTTCACAGGGCTGGGGTGCTCTGGTGGAGTTGGCACCCTGTTCTGTTCAGGAGATGCAGCAGAGGTGGGGATCTCTGATTCCCCCTGAGTGTCTGCCACTCCTTCAGATTCTGGAACCAGAGGTTGAGCAACCTTCTTCTTGGGTTTGGAGGTCCTCTTCCTCTTCTGTCCGGCCTTAGGGGGGGCAAGAGGTGCTTCCCCTTCAGTCTTCTGCTTCTCCTTCTTCTTCTTTTCTGCCTTCTTAGCAGAAGTGGCTACAGAGAGAGGTTTCTGTACCTTTTCTCCTTGTTTCCTCTTAGCTTCAAGTTGAAGCTGCCTCTTCAGTTCTGCCCTTATGGCTTTTTCCCTATTGGGAGAGGCAGTCAAGAAAATTACCTTGGTATGATCCAAGGCTGAGGCCTTCCTCAAGCTTACCCCTTGTTTGAGGAGTACTTCAGAAATGAGCAGTCCATGCCCTAGCTTCCCAGAGTAGAGGCTAGTCTTGGGATTCTTCTTCTTGATTACTTCAATCAGGGACTTCACCATGATTTGTCCCCAATTGACATTTATCCCATGATGCACTGCATACAGGGCTTTAGCATTAGCCGTGGTAACATCATCTGTGGATGTGTACTTGCACCATAAACATTTGTGGAAAATGTTTATAAGTAGCTCAAATTCCCTTTTGAGCAGGTTCTTCTTTATGTTGACCTTCTCAACTTCTTCCCCTTTCCTGCAGAACATCTTCTTGAATTCTGACAGAGGAATGTCGATTTCTTCTAGGTCAAGTAGAGAGTCCCTTCCTCCCTTTTGCTGAATATGGAAGATGTTGTTGATGACGTCAGCATCAACCACCACCTTTTCTCCTTGGACAACTGAGGAGATGACTTCATCCTTGAAGAATGCGTTGAGATAGAACTCAACTGTGTCCATGTTGCTGTATGCCTCATAAGCATGAGAGATGACCTTGCTCAGTTGGCATTGTGACAGTCCGTCAACAATGGAGGTCATCCTCTCCTTTTTCTCTGTGATCCTGGGGAGTACGTCTAGTTCGCATCTTAGGCCAGTCAAGACACTTTTGAGAAGTGTTGCCTTTTGTTCCTTTGAAAGATCGGAGAAGCTCAAGATGGCCATGGAGTTTACTGTGGTTTAGAAAATTCTGAGAGATAAAGGTTCAAAAGCTTGAGAGTTATGAGAGCAGTAACGGTTTAGGTTTGCGAAAGGGGGGTTTTATGGATATGAGTTAGTGGACGTTTGAGATAATTTACAGTTCCAAGAAACCAATAAATGTAAAAAGAGGCGCAGTAAATAAACGGGGGCCGCAGTAAATTTTGTACGGCTGGATACCGTTTTAAGGGTAAAAGGGTAAAAGACCTTTAAGAAGTTACTAGGTCACCCGGTTTTACAAAATTTTCTTTTCCAAGTCCACCACCTTCTGTTTGATAAGATAGGGTCCTCTGTAGAAGGGGTTGCTGTTGTATAGGTGTTCTGTCAGGGTAGAGAACAGAAGAGGTTGACAGAGGAGGGTTAACAGAGGGAGTTCTGCTACAGGAATTCTGTCAACAGCAAATGAGCAACAGAGGGCCTTTCTTTTCAACTTTCTCTTGGAATCTCATCCATCATTCCCAATTCTTCTCTCAGCTTATTGAACCTAGCCTCAGGGAGAGGCTTTGTCAGGATATCTGCAAGTTGGTCTTCTGTTGGCACATGTTTCATGCAGATATGCTTCTTCTCCACATGATCTCTGATGAAGTGATGTCTGATCTCAATATGCTTTGTTCTGGAATGAAGAACTGGATTCTGAGTGATAGCAATGGCACTGGTGTTGTCACACAACAGCTTGATCTCCTTTGCTTGAATTCCATAGTCCTTCAGTTGTTGCTTCATCCAGAGTAGCTGAGCACAGCAACTCCCAGCTGCAATGTACTCTGCCTCAGCTGTACTTGTTGAGATGGAGTTCTGCTTCTTGCTAAACCAGGAAACAAGCCTTCCTCCTAGAAATTGGCAGTGACCAGAGGTGCTCTTTCTGTCTAGTCTGCAACCTGCAAAATCTGAGTCAGAATAACCAATTAGTTCAAAGTTACCTCCCTTGGGATACCATAGGCCTGCATTGGGGTTTCCTTTGATATATCTGATGATTCTCTTTGCAGTACTTAGATGGCTTTCCTTGGGCTTTGATTGGTATCTGGAACAGATTCCAACAGAGAATGAGATGTCTGGTCTGCTTGCAGTCAAATACAACAGAGATCCTATGATTCCTCTGTATGTTGTTGCATTTACATCCTTTCCTTCATCATCTGGACCAATTCCTTGTGAGGTGTTCATGGGAATCTTCACTGATGACTTGCCTTCCACTCCAAACTTCTTGATTAGATCTCTGGTGTACTTCCCTTGATTGATAAAGATCCCTTCTGGAACTTGTTTGACTTGAAGTCCTAGGAAGTAGCTGAGTTCTCCCATCATACTCATTTCAAATTGACTCTGCATTACTTGAGAAAATTTCTTGCACAGTTCTGGATTAGTACTTCCAAATATAATGTCATCAACATATATTTGTACTAACAGAATATGATTAGCAACAGAGATTTGAAATAGAGTTTTGTCAACCTTTCCTTTAGTAAACCCATGGTTCACTAGGAAAAGGGACAATGTGTCATACCAGGCTCTGGGAGCTTGCTTAAGACCATAGAGGGCCTTTTTAAGCTTGTAGACACAAGAAGATTGAGTAGGAATGACAAAACCTGGTGGTTGTTCCACATAAACTTCTTCTTCAAGATCTCCATTCAGAAATGCGCTCTTGACATCCATCTGATAGACCTTGATGTTGTTGTAGGCAGCATAGGCTAGAAAAATTCTGATGGCTTCAAGTCTGGCAACTGGTGCAAAGGTCTCATCAAAATCTATTCCTTCTTCTTGACAATATCCTTTAGCTACTAGCCTTGCTTTGTTCCTTACAATGTTGCCGTCTTCATCTGCTTTGTTCTTGAATACCCATTTGGTTCCAATGACATTCTGGTGCTTCGGCCTAGGAACAAGTTCCCACACTTTGTTCCTTTCAAACTGAGTGAGCTCTTCTTGCATAGCATTGATCCAATCTGAGTCTGCAAGAGCTTCTTCAACTGTCATAGGTTCCATCTGAGATATATAGCAGGCAAGCATTGCTTCTCTCCTTGATGTGGATCTGGTTTGAACTCCACTTCTGATTTGACCAATCACTTGGTTAGGAGGATGATCTCTTAACCATGTTAGGTCTGGTTCTGTCAGCTGCTGTCTTGGTCTCTCTGGTTCCTCATCTTCAGAGTCTTCATCTTTATTCAACAGAAGGGGGTTTGGTGCAGGAGTTGGAAATGCAGGGTTGTCTGCCACCTCTTCTGTTGGTCCTGGAGTTCTGTCTTCCATGCTGACTTCCTTGAGAGTCTCTGTTATTTCTTCAACAGAGGTGCTTTCATCAAACTTCACATGTATGGATTCTTCAACATGTAGGGTTCTTCTGTTGAGTACTCTATAGGCTTTACTGGTGTTTGAATAGCCTATAAAGACTCCTTCATCAGCCTTTTCTTGAAATACCTTCAGATGCTCCTTTCCATTGTTGAGAATGTAGCATTTGCATCCAAATATATGAAAGTAGTTGATGTTTGGTTTTCTTCCCTTCCAGAGTTCATAGGGGGTCTTCTGGTGATTCTTGTTGATCATGCTTCTGTTCTGAGTATAGCATGCAGTGTTGATTGCTTCAGCCCAATATCTCATAGGCAATCCAGATTCTGCAATCATTGTTCTTGCAGCTTCTTTTAGAGTTCTGTTCCTTCTTTCTGCTACGCCATTCTGTTGAGGAGTTCTGGCGGCAGAAAGTTGATGAAAAGTTCCATTCTGATCACAGAAGTCCTTTATGACTTGGTTGACAAATTCAGTTCCTCTGTCTGATCTGATTGTCTTCACTTTCAAGTTCTTCTCAGTCTGAAGTTGCTTTAACAGAGATGGCAACTTCTGAAGAGTTTCATTTTTCTTTGTCAGAAAAACAGTCCATGTGTATCTGGAGTAGTCATCAACCATGACTAGGGTGTATTTCTTGCCACCAACGCTTGGAGTCTCAACAGGTCCAAATAAATCCATGTGAATCAGATTTAGAGGACTTGTAGAAAGATCTCCAGCAATGGGTTTGAAGGAATTCTTTACTTGTTTTCCTTTCTGACATGCACTGCAGAGGGTCTCTCTCTTGTACACGATGTCTGGTAGCCCTTCTACAATGTGTTCTCTTGCTAGTTTGTTGATTGTTTTGAAATTCAAATGGTTGAGCTTTTTGTGCCAGTCCCAGCTCAGTTTTGAATCTCCCTTGGCTATTAGGCAAACTCCATCTTTTGCAGTGTTCCAATCAACTACATAGATGTTCTTTTTCCTTGATGCTGTAAGAACTACTTCCTTTGTTGTCTCATGCTTCACATAGCAGAAGTCCTTTGTGAATTCAACAGTGTAGCCTTTGTCACAGAACTGGCTAGCACTCAGCAAGTTGAACTTCAGTCCTTTGACATATGAGATATCATCAATGGTGATCTGGTTCTTGATCAGCTTTCCTCTTCCTTTTGTTTGACCTTCTTTGTCATTACCTCCAAAGGTAACTCTGGGTCCTTTGCATTTCTGGAACTCTGTTAGGCAACTTCTGTCACCTGTCATGTGCCTGGAGCATCCACTATCAATAAACCATTCTTGTTTAGAGATAGCTCCAGCACACAGTTCCTGCAAGATCAAAAGAAGGATTTAGGTACCCAAGCAATGCTGGGTCCTGGGGGGTCATGGAGTCTGGGTAGTTGGTACCATTTTGGTCTCATCAAGTGAAACCTTGGTGGGTGGTACCCATTGTCCACCTGGTAGTTGTAGTAGACAGAAGTGTGATTCACTTTGGGCAGATGCTTGTGAGGGTCATGCTTCCTGTTTACATACTTTTGCATAGCTTTCTTTGTTGGAAAGAAGTCCCATATACTATCAAGAGCAGAGGGACGGTTAACTTTGGGCTTCTGAAGTTGACCAGCCAACCTCTTCTGCCTGAAGTTAACTCTCTCTTGATATTTGCCCTTCTGGTGATCACTTCTGGCACGATTGACATGAGGTTGTCTGTCAATAAATGGTCTTTTATTTTTGTTATTCTGAAAACCTCTTCTGTTGTTAGGTTTTCTGCCAGGTTCATTATTTTTCAAAAAGGGTTTCTGGTGAACCTTTATCTTACCCTTTTCTGGTCTGACTTCCTCATGAACAACCTTGGTGCCAGATACACCAGCTTGACAGATGGGGCTAGAAATCAGTGGCTCTATGACCTTATCTGCCTTAGCAACTCTGGTGCTAGGCATTTCAGAAGGCTCACCTGATTCTGTTGAGCCATAACCAAGACCAAAACCAGTGCCAATCTGTTGATCAAGCACAATCTTTTCCATTGAAGACTGGGCCTTCTGGTAAGCTTTGTACTTAATCTCGAGAGGCTCTATTTCTCTTATTCTCTTAAGAAGAGAAACATTTTCAGTCTCCAGTTGATCTCTTTCCTCAATTAGAAGATTGATTTTGATCTCAACCTCCTTCTTTAAGTCAAGAATTTCAGCTTTTAACTTACTGTTTTCTTCTGTTACAGAGGAATAAGTGGCTTGTATGGTCTTAAACTCTTCCCAAAATTCTGACATTGACTCAGAATCAAAAGCTAAGCCTACCGAAGAAAAACTAGATTCAGAAGTAGAGGTTACCTCATCATCAGAATGAGCCATGAGGCAAAGGTCTTCTGTCTCAGTATTCAAGCAACAGAAGGCCTCACCAGAATCTGAGTCAGAACTGGATTCTGTTTCTGACAGAGGGTCTTTCTCCACTTGTTCTGTCACAAGTGCCTTCCTCCTTCTGGGGCTGTCCTCGTACTTCTTCTTTTCTCCATCCTGTCCTTGCTTCTTGGACACTCTAGGATGGGGACAATCAGCCTTGAAGTGACCAGGTTGTCTGCAGTTGTAACAGAGAAGCTCTCCACTGCTTTCTGTTGATTTGACCTTCTGGTATGGCTTTCTGTTGAAAGATGGACTCCTTCCATCTTTGGGATTCTTCATAAACTTTTTGAATCTCCTGGCAAAGGCAGCCATATATTCATCAGATAAAAGTACTGAAGGGTCAAAATCATTTACCTTAGATGTGCTGGCAGTGAGGGCTGTAGTGGTCCTCTCTTCTGGTACGTCTTCCTTTTCTTCAATCATTTCAAACTCATGAGCTTTGAGATCTGAAATGAGCTTATCAGTGGGATAAGTCTTCACATCTTTGCTGGCTTGGACAGCAACTACCTTCATCTTCCATGCTGAGGGCAGTCCCCTCAACACCTTCAGGTTGATTTCCTTGGTTGTGAGATCCTTGCCAAGCTCAGAGATCTCTCCAGTGAGAGTGAGGAGCCTGTCATACATCTTGGAGATGCTTTCACCAGGGAGAAGTTTGAAGTCATCAAACTTCTTGTTGGCTATGGTAAGTTTGTTGTCCTTCTCTTGCTCATCACCAGCTCCAATGAGTTCAAGAGTGTCCCAGATCTCCTTAGCAGTCTTGCACTTCTTGATTCTGTTGAAGTACCTATCATCAATGGACTTGTAGAGGATGTCCTTGGCAATATTGTCTAGGTTGTACTTTCTCCTCTCTTCAGTGGTCCATTCTGACTTGGCTTTGCTGATCATCTGGGGTCTGGTGTTGTCTATGGCATGTTCAGGATTGACCTTCTGGAAGCTAGTGAAGGGGCCAATGTCCAGAACCTCCCACATCTCATCATGCAGGGCACAGAGATGTGCTTTCATCCGGATCCTCCAGTCATCAAATTTAAGATCTGAAAACATAAGATTCTTGGACAAGGAGTGATCCATTATATCAGATAGAAATGAGGTAAAACAGAAAGACAAGTGGATCTTTGTTCAACAAATAACCTAAGAGATTATTAGAACAAGGAGGCTCTGATACCACTTGTTGGTCCCGGTTATACTGGATACAGTCTAGAGGGGGGGGGGTGAATAGACTGTATTGGTTTTTTGTTTTTTTTTTGAGTAAGTACCAGATTTTCAGAATAGCCTGTTCTGTTGAAAGAACAGACTGGCAGCAGATGGGGTTCTGGCAGGGAGTTCTGTTAGCCTCAGAGAAGCAAAGGCAGAAGGCCTTCTGTTAACTCGTAGAACCAGTTCTGCTGAACACAGATACCAAGTCCAAGGAGTTATACAGTTCTATCTAAGTGCAAGTATTAAAAGCAGTAAGTAAACGACACCAGGGATTTTTATAGTGGTTCAAGGAACAACTCGTTCCTCTAATCCACTGTTCCACTAAGTTGTAAAAACTGCCGTTTACAAAGCCTTAGTCCTAGCACTTAAGAAGCACTCCACGTCTTCTTCTAGTCTAGATGTGTCCTGGGATGCACTGCCTGGCTTCCTTTAACACTGGTCCTTTCACTGAGTCTCCTTGAAGTATCACCACTTCACTACTCCAGTTATTTGGACGTCCTTCTTGTAGCAAGAAGAGTTTCTGTTGAAACTGAGGTTCCTCCAACTAGCTTCGTTACAAAATATGTGTAGGTGAGGAGCTTGAAGAGTTGAAGAACACTTGGAACTTTGCTTGAGTTGGAAAGAGTATTTTTCCAACTTCTGCCTTCTCTTGTAGAGGATAATAAGTTTGAATCTCAAGGAGGCTTTTGCTTTTCAGAGTTTGAATATCTTGTTTGGTTAGCAATGTGGTTGCAGAATTATGGCAAAGTTATTCGGTTGTTCTTCGTAGTGTATCTTTTATACTGAGGTTGTCTTCCCGTTGGAGGAGTAGAAGGACAACTGCATTAAATGAGCGATCAGTTGACTTGACTAGTAGAGCCCGGTAAGGTTGGCGGGTTACTATTTTGGGATAAAGTATTCCTGACATTTCGGCCAATCATCTGCAATTACTCTACGTAGCATGGGGTGCATTAAATGAGCATTTAATGCATGCACTGTAGCTTTTCCGTTTTATACTCCTAGCCGTTGAAGGACTCTTTAAGTTGACTTCCTGGTTCTTTGAAAATCTTCTAAGTGTCAGACCTTCTGGTGTCTTTATCATGGAGTATAAAAGAGGAGGTCTGGAGCACTTCTGTTGGGAGTAGCCAACAGAGACCCAGAAGGGTTTCTGTCAGAGTCAATACTAACAGAGGTCCAGAGGACTTCTGTTCTGGAGCAGAGAACCAAGGGTCCTCTGTTCCAACAAAGCCTTAAGAGGCACTTCTGCTCTGGGAGCCCTTCTGTTCTTGAAGCACTTCTGTCAAGTCGAATACATCTAAGAATTTTTACAAAGGAAAATTCTAATACATCATTTCTAAAGGGGTACTTCTAAAGTCCTAATGGATATAGCATCATCAAAATCTAAATACAATTATTCCTTACACCGAGGGGTGCCCTGATATGAAGCCCTGGGTTTCTGAAGGAGTGATCCCGAAGGCGTCTGTTATGTGCTGTGTGGGGCACAACCCGGGGGCGTCTCTGGGTAAGTGTACCCGGAGGCTCTCCTTGAAGAAGTGGAGTGAAGTAGAAAACCCGGGGGCTTCCAGAATATAGCCGTTGGAGATATAGCCGTTGGAATATGTAACATCAGGTTTATAGCCGTTGGGGGAGGAGTACACGTGGCGCGTGATGGCTGGCTGTCCGTGGGCGGCATCACTGGTTGGGCGAAGACGCGGTGTGTAATGATGGCGGTCCATCCGGAGGCCCGGAATCCAAGCCCAAGCCCGGATTCCAGCGCCTATAAATACCCCAAGGCCAGAGTCATTTCTTCTTGTGCGATCATCTGTCTTAGCGAAGCTCTGCCAAAAATTCTAGAGAGAGAAACTCAAGCCTTCGGTCAAAACTCAGCTTTCAAGGTCAGTGTCCTGCTCTCCTCTCCAAACTTTTAGTAAGTTCCGCCCTCTGGCCTTAGATTAGGGTTAGAGTCCTGTAGAAAGCCTCCGAAATCTTAGGCACACTTCGTGATAAAAATGTCGTCCGAGAGCGATTCCCAGGATATCTCGAGGACGCCCTCGATGGAGGACGAAGGCATCTCCGACGTGGAGTCCAGTAGCAGTCAGCCCTCGGATGGTGGTGATGCAGCTCTCGCCACCGAGGTGCAGAAGGATCTGATGGCCGAGGCCGAGGCGGAGGAGTTCGAGCGGACCGCCGAAGATGAGGAGTTGGCCCTCGCCGTCCAAGTTGCTGAGGAGGAAGAGGAAAAGGAGAGGGCGAAGGTTACTGTGGCCGTCCTTCCCCCTCGGGGTGCTGGTGAGGCCAGTACTTCTCAGCCGCTGAATGCAGTTCCCATCCGAGTGGCCCCCGGGAAGAAGAAGGCCAAGGCAGCTGCCCCCAAGAAGAAGGTTGTTGCTGCTGATCAGGGGAAACCCGTAGATATGCCGGAGGGGTATTCCTGGCTCAATACGGCTGCCTTGGAGATAAAGTCGAAGGCGGACAGGGCGGACCTCTACGTCACGCAACTACACGTAGGGCCCTCGGCCGTGGTGGTCGAGCCGGGAGTTGACGACGTGCTATCTCGGGCGCCCGAGGGGTGTATTGCAGTACACGTACTGTCGGTCTCCATGGGCCTTCGGTTCCCTCTGCACCCCTTCCTCCGGGAGTACATGAGGTTTGTTGGCTTGGTACCCTGCCAGCTGACACCTAATAGCCACTCCTACGTGGCGGGTTTTTGAACCTCTGTAGGGACCGAGGGGTGACCCCCAGCCTGGACTTGTTCTTCCAGAGCTTCAACCTCTGTCGAGGGGGTCACGCGAATGCCGAGGGCTTCGCCAACTTGCAGCAGGTAGCCAGGTGGAAGCTATTTACGGAGGCGCCTTCGTCCAATAAGGGCTGGAAGGAGCGCTGGTGCTATGTCAGGGTTGTTGAGAACCCATTTCCGGCGGAACTTCGGGATCGCTTCCGTCGGCATCCGAAGGTTGGAAGCGCCGCCCTCGAGAACGTCAAAGGCCTTGCGGACCTGAAGAAGAAAAAACCTTCCAAGGGCCCGAGGGGGACGGACGCTGGTGTCCCGAAACCCGCCGGTGACTTTTTCAAGAAGCCGGAGGGGCCATCGGCGGGCCCAAGCGCTGACGCGGCTGCCGCCGCCAAGAGGAAGGGCACGGGCAGAGATCCCGAGGGCAAAAAGCCCAAGACCGGGGATGCTGGGAAGAAAGTACCCCCGGTGATCATTGTTGATGAATGCCCTGCCTCCGGGGCGCATGAGGAGATGCAGGTGGCGAAAGTGCCGTCGGGTGTTCAGGGGCCATCTTCCGAGGTCCTTATGGTTTCCCTCCCGGCTGGTACGGCCGTGATGAACGGTACGACTGACCCGAGGGCGCTTCTGAGAGGCATCACCCTCGAGATTGACAGAGTAGCCCTCGGGGCTGATGAAGATGAAGACCTCGAGGACAGGATCCTCCGGTCCTCCCTCACGGTAAGTCTTCGATGGTTATATCTTTCTTCTTTACTTTGAACTAAGCAACCATGTTCGGCCCTGCTAACTCCTTTGTTTTTGTAGACCTGCATTTCCCTCAGGGAGCAAGCCCGGCGGCTAGAGGAGTGGCGCCTTCGCAAGGCTGAGCAGGAGGCTAAGATGCGGGAGCTCATCCGCCAGAATGCTGATGCTGTCCGGCAGATGGCTATGCTGGAGGAGAGCCTTCGGCAGATGACCCTGCGGGCGGAGGCCGCAGATCGGGGCAGGGCAGAGGCTGAGAGGTCCGCAGCTGAGGCCTTGGAGAGAGCTGCCAGGGAGGCCGAGGCCGCGAAGATGGAAGCCGTCGAGAGAGCCCGAGGGGACGCAATCTCGGGGTTCTTGGCAGGGGGTGGCGGGCCGAGGAGCACAAGCAATGGTTGTCCTCGGTCGTCGAGTCCTCGGTTGACGAGTGGTGCGATGGGCCTGGTGTGCAGTGGGTTTCCCGAAAGGGTAAACAATACTATGATGGGGGCGAGTTTTTCACCCAAGCCCTCATCTACCGGAGGATGGCTCGCCACTTGAAGATCGAGCCAAAGGACTTTGACCCGGCGGCATACGGGCTCCCCCCCTGCAGCCAGACGTCCGCGTTCCTCTCCCCTCCGATGTCGAGAGGCCGGATCTAGAGGATACAGAGCTCATGAAGGAAGCCGAGGGTGATGAACCTGAGGCCGATGCAGAGGTTACCTCGAAGCCATCGGAGGAGGCGGGCCCCGGAAATGATCAGATTTGTAATTTGTAATTTACACTCAGTAATTTGAACATACTTGTAATGATCACATTCTCATGTTTTCGGCCCCGGCCATCTTTGTAACTATCACATTTACTCTTTCTTGTTGCCGATCGATGAATGTCTGCCTTCGGGCTTCGTATATATGACTTGTTTTCTCCAATTCCTTTCTTCTTGAATGTATGCCTCCGTTTTCCTTGAGTGTATGCCTTCGGTATTTTTGAATGTATGTCTAGGACTTAGAATATTTTCTGATTGTAGCTTGCCCTTGGAAGCCTTCGGTAGTTGGGCACCCTTTGCTGGATATACAACCGAGGGTTCAGCAATAATCAGGACTTAGAAAATTTTCCTAAGTGTAACACACCATAGGGCCTTCGGGTATTTGTAGTTCCATTGCTGTGTGGTGATTTGGTTGAGAACCCAATTCCTAGGGCTTAGAAAAATTTCCAGGTCTAGTTTTGCCCTCGGATGCCCTCGGCTGGTAGCCTCCTTCCTGATGTGTGAATATGGACCGAGGGCCCAATGTACAGGACTTAGAATTTTTTTGCAAGTGTAGTATGTCACGTAGCCTTCGGCTACTATGGAGCCCCAACTGAAATATTGATTAGGCCGGGGGCCAATTCTTTAGGACTTAGAAAATTTTCTTCAGTGTTGATTCCTTGTGTACTGTAGCCTTCGATTGATAGGTAGCCTTCGGCTATTAGGTCCCTTGAGATGAGGGTGAAATATGTAGGACTTAGAAAGATTTCTAAGTGCAGATTTTCCCTTGGGAGCCTTCGGGAGATGGCATCCCTTCTTGATGTATGAGTAGTTGACCGGGGGAAAAATATGTAGGACTTAGAAAATCTTCTAAGTGTAGATTTTCCCTTGGGAGCCTTCGGGATATGGCATCCCTTCTTGATGTATAGCCTTCGACTGTCATATTCATTTAGCTGTAATATTGATTGAGCCGGGGGCCCATCTTTAGGACTTAGATTTTTTTTGCAAGTGTTGTTGTATCGCATAGCCTTCGGCTATCATATTCCCTTGGCTGTAATATTGATTGGGCCGGGGGCCCAATCTTTAGGACTTAGAATTTTTTCCAAGTGCTGCTTCCTTGTGTCGCCTTCGGGTGATAGGTGCCCTCTGACTCTGCATCACTTTTGCGAGATGCCCGGGGGTTACTCATTTAGGACTTAGAATATTTTCTAAGCGTAAATTGATGTTGAGCTTCCAGATGTAGATCCCTCCGGGTATATGAATAGGGCCCTTCGGGTGATCGTGAGGCCCTTGTGTTGTATGAGTCTTTGGCCGAGGGCCAAATATGTGGGGCTAAGCAAAATTTCACAGTGTCGTAGATGTTGAACCTTCGGTCAGTGTGGAGTCTGTCCGAGGGGCAAATATTTTGGAATAGTCCCTCTCGGTTGGCTTTTGATGATTTGTAATATATGCCTTCGGTTGTCTGGTGATATATTAGCCTCCGGTTGCCGTCATATTCCAAAAATGTGGATTCAGGAAAAGTGTGGAATCCTGTTGTTGTGAAGAAAGCCAATGATGAGTGTGTGCCCTCGGCATACACTCTGAAAAGTTGTAGAGTTTGACTCAGCCAGTTGTGTCCCTTGTAATGGGGTAGGGGCCCTCGGTATTAGTGCATAACAGATGCCTTCGGTGTTTGAAGTACCGTTTAGTGGACTTTGGACAGTCCCGTCCCTTTGTATTGTTGAAGCCTTTGGTGCTTGTGTGACCGGAGGTGACCAGGCAGTGGACTTAGCCGTTTCTTGATGATATTTGTTTGAGTAGTATCCTTCGGGAAATAGGAGCCTTCAATTACCGGAGGTGTTCCCGTGGGGAGCCCTCGGCATGTTGTGATCTGTTGGAGTGTACTCTTTGATTTTTCGCTGAGTCTACTCCCCTTCACCCCCTCTTTTTTTTTGGTTGGTGGTGAAGGGAAGGCATCAAGAAACTTGGTTTCTTGGTAAGGCTGGGCCTATTAGGAGACCATCAGAATACACCAATGGCTCTCCTCCCTCGGGTTAACCTTCCGAGTTCCGAGGGGATCGAGGGTCGTTTCCTGGGCACAAGATATGGTGGTCTGTAACCTGCCTCCCCTTGAGGGATGGCGCGGAAAGCGCCTCATTTTTGAAAGTCGTCCCCTCAGCGCTAGACATAGTCCGTGGCCTGCCACACCCTTGGGGTGGTGGCGCGGGGAGCGTTTCGGTTTGGAAGTCGAATCCTGGGCATTTCTCGTGCCTGTCATACCCTTGGGGTGATGACGCGGATAGCGTTCCGTTTTTGAAGTCGAATCGTGGGCATTTCTCATGCCTGTCATACCGTGGGGGTAGTGACGCGGAAAGCGTTTCAAGGAAGGGTTTTCATTTGCACACTAGTTGCAAATGGCCGGGGGCACTACGTGCCGCCGGCACCGATGGTGGCGCCTTCGGTATATGCGTCCTCGTGGGGTACGGCTTTTAGAAACAACATTTGGTGTTAGTTTCGATGTGTAGCCCCCCGGTACTTGGTACCGAGGGGTCTTCTGTAGGAACACTTGGTGTTCTGATTGTAGTGTTTGGTGCCGGAGGGGCCCTCGGAGGAAACACTTGGTGTTTCCCAACAGATGTTTGGAAGCTGATAGGAGAGCATATCCCTGGAACTGGGTGCCGAGGGGTCTTCTTTGAAACATTTGGTGTTTTTCTTCGTTTCGATGTTTGATGATGGAGGTGTACCCTCGGCACTGGGTGCCGAAGGGTCTTCTGTAGGGACATTTGGTGTTCTCATCTTTTCTTTTTTGATGTTGAAGGTGGGGATGTACCCTCGGCACTGGGTGTCGAAGGGAAATAAAACACATGGCGTTCCTTGCCGTTGGTGACGGGAGTCCCCACCCTCGGTACTTGGTACCGAGGGGGCTTGTTTGAAAACACGTGGTGTTCTCCTGTTGTTGTAGGTGTTGATGGTGTCCGCCCTCGGTACTTGGTGCCGGAGGGGGTTTTTCTCGTGGTGAGACCTGGGGCCTGTAGTCAGTATGAGGGCGTGGTGTCTTGAATGTGTCTTCATTCCTCAAAAGTGGAGGCCTTGGGCCATAGGATAGTACATTCATTAGTTATGAGGGCTTGGCCGCTCTTACATTATTGGTAAAATTTAACTAAATGGTGTACATTCCAGTGCCTAGGGACCTCTTTCCCGTTGGGGCGTTTGAGCTTGTAAGTCCCAGGTTTGATGATGGCTGCTATGATGTAGGGGCCTTCGAATTTTGGTGCCATTTTTCCTCCCTCGGTTGGTTGGCTGGCTTCCCTCCTCCGGAGGACATAGTCCCCCACTTGGAATTCTCTGGTGCGAACTTTGGCGTTGATGTAGCTTTTGACTTGCCTTCGGTAATTTTCTTCCCGGATGAAGGCCTGCTCCCGGCGTTCTGAAATGAGGTGGAGGTCGAGGGCCATGTTGCTGTCGTTGACCTCGGGGTCATATTGGATCACCCTTCGGGTGGGAAGGGTGACTTCCGTAGGAGCTTTGGCTTCAAAACTGTAGCAGAGGGAGAAGGGTGTTTCACCTGTTGCTCGCAGAGGGGTGTTGCTGTCGTTGACCTCGGTGGTGCTTCCACCCAACCACCGCCCTCGGCCTCCAACTTCTTTTTGAGGCCCTCGAGCAAGGTCCGGTTGGCATTCTCTACTTGCCCGTTGCCTTGAGGGTAGGCAACGGAGGAGAAGGTGTGTTTGATGCCCCATGCCTCCAGAAGGGCACAGAAGGGGGCTGCCTCAAATTGTGTCCCATTGTCGGAGATGATCTGCTGGGGGACGCCAAACCTTGTGAGGATGTTCTTGAGGACAAAATGACGGCACTTCACCTCTGTGATACTGGCGAGGGGCTCAACCTCCACCCACTTGGTAAAGTAGTCGATGGCCACAATGATGTACCTGTTGTTGGAGGTACCCCTCGGCAGAGGGCCCACAAGGTCTATCCCCCATCGAGAAAAAGGGACAGATGTGCTGATGGGGGCATAGTTGACCGCTGGCCTGCCGGGGGCTTTCTGGAAATGTTGACATGCGGTGCACCTCCGGGCAAGGTCAGCACAATCTCTGGCCATGGTTGGCCAGAAGTAGCCCTGGAGAATGAGCCTTCGGGACATGGAGAAGGGTCCCTGGTGAGCTGAGCAAGTGCCACTGTGCACTTCATCCATTGCGACCTCGGCCTCATCTTGATGAAGGCATCGAAGTAGCGTGCCATTGTAAGATCGTTTGTAGAGCCTTCCATCTTCGATGGTGTAGCTAGGAGCCCTCAGCTTCGCCAGTTTAGCGCGGGTCTCATTCTCGGGTAGCTGCCCTGTGGAGATGAAGGCGGTGATATCTGAGATCCAATCCTCTTGGCGTTGTTGTATGTTCATAACAGGGCTTGCATGGATACTTGAGAGGCTGAGTTCCTCAATTTTGGCAATTTTGGAGATGTGCTCGGGGGAGTCGGCCGAGAGCTTAGATAATATGTCGGCCTCGGAGTTCTGAGCCCTCGGTATTTGAGTGAGAGAGTGTGCCTCAAATACCTTGAGCAACTCCTTGGCCGCTTCCTTGTATTGTTTCATTCTTCCCTCCTTGGCCTCATATTCCTCGGAGATTTGGCCAACGACCAACTTGGAGTCGCATTTGATGTGGATCTGCCGAGCCCTCATGTTGGCAGCCAGCCGAAGGCCACATAGGAGGGCCTCATATTCGGCTTCATTGTTGGAGACTTTGAAGGAGAAGCGGATTGCATAGTAGGCTCTGAAGCCCTCGGGAGTAATGAGGACTACCCCTCCCTCGCATGCTTTGGTCGCGGAGGAGCCGTCGGTGTAGAGGGTCCACCAGTCGTCCGAGGTAGCCGAGGGCTCCCCGTCCGTGGCTGACGTTGCGGTACATTCCGTCACAAAGTCCGCCAGGGCGTGGCCCTTGATGGCAGGCCTTGGACGGATGTCAATGTTGTACTGGCTCAAGAAGATAGCCCACTTCACCATGCGGGAGGAGCTGGTGGGGCTCCTCATGAGGGCGCCGAGGGGTTGATGAGTGAGGACCTGAACCGGGTGAGCCTGAAAGTAGTGGCCCAACTTCTTGACAGTCCAAACGATGACTAACACCGTTTTTTCCACAGGGGAGTACCTGAGCTCGGCCTCCCTTAGGGTCTTGCTAACATAGAAGATGGCATGTTGGATGCCGTCTTCCTCCCGAATGAGCACAGAGCTGATGGCTGCCAGGCTGACCCCAAGGTAGAGGTAGAGGGTCTCCCCTACCTTGGGTTTGGAGAGCACAGGAGGTGAAGATAGATATTGTTTGAGCTCGTCGAAAGCCCCCTGGCATTCTGGAGTCCATAGAAAGCCAGCCGTCTTCCTCATGATCTGGAAGAAGGGTAGAGACTTCTTCGCTGATTTAGATAGAAAGCGGTTGAGGGCTGCCAGGCGGCCCGTCAACCGTTGAACTTCCTTCACACTGCGTGGGGGCTCCATGTTGATGATGGCCTGGATCTTCTCGGGATTGGCCTCAATACCCCTTCGGCTCACCATGTAGCCCAAGAACTTGCCCCCTTGGACGCCGAAGGTGCACTTCTTCGGGTTTAGCCGAAGGTTGAACTTTTGCATGATGGCGAAGATTTCCCGGAGGTCGTCCGCATGGCTGGAAGATTGTTTGCTCTTGACGATCATGTCGTCGACATAGGCCTCCATGGTGCGCCCTAGGACGGCTTGAAAGACCCGGGCCACCATCCGGGTGTAAGTGGCCCCTGAGTTCTTTAGGCCGAAGGCCATTACTAGGTAGCAGAAGATGCCCTCGGGAGTCATGAAGGCAGTTTTTTCGGCGTCTTCCTCGTGCATGAAAATTTGGTGATACCCTCGGAAGGCATCGAGGAAGGACATGATCTCACATCATGCGGTCTCATCCACCAGTTGATCAATATTGGGCAAAGGAAAAGGGTCCATAGGGCATGCCTTGTTGAGATCCGTGTAGTCCACGCACATGCGGAAGGTAGGGGGCTTCTATGCGAGGACCACGTTCGCCAGCCATGAGGGGTATTTTACCTCCTTGATGTGCTTAATAGAGAGGAGCATGGCGACCTCCTTCTTCACAAATTCCCTCCTTTCGGCAGAGAGGGGTCTTCTTCGTTGTTGTACTGCTTTTGCCGAGGGGTCCACCGGAGGCGGTGGGTGATGACCCTTCGGCTGATTCCCGGCATGTCCTCCGGCCCCCATGCAAAGACAGTGGAGTAGGCGCGGAGGGCGTCGGTGATACCGGTCTTGAGATCTTTAGGGAGCTGGGCTCCAATCTTCACGACTCTCTCCGGCTGGGCCGGATCGAGCGCAAAGTCTTCTACGTCCTCGGCTGGTTCAGCCTTCGGCCTTTTTTCTTCTTGGTCGATGGTCCCGGTGATGGTGTCAACACGGAATTCCGTCTTACTTACCTTCTTAGTGACTTGAAGATAGCAGGCGCGGGCGATTTTCTGATTCCCCCGGGAGTAGCCAATGCCCCCCTCGGCGGGGAACTTGAGGCAGAGGTGCCTCATGGAGATGATGGCCTCGAGGTCCTCCAGGGCTGGCCGACCGAGGATAATGTTGTGGGCGCAGTCGATGTTAACGACGACGAACTCCACTTCGAGCTGGGCCCTATGGAGCCCGTCGCCGAAGATCACCGGGAGGGTTATTACCCCCTCGGAATCAATAGTGTTGCGGGTGAAGCCGGCAAGATGGGTCTTAATGGGCCGAAGGGACCCCCTCTCCAGATGCAGCTCTCTGAAGGTGCTGAGGTACATTACATTGACGGAGCTGCCCGTGTCAATGTAAGTTCGGTGAATGATGGTGTCGTTTATTTCAGTCCGAATCACCAAGGCATCCCTGTGAGGAGAAGAAGTAGGAGGGAGATCTGCGTTGGTGAAGGTGATGGGTTCCTCCCTCAGTCGCTTTACCGGGGGCATATGAGTGACTTCCCCCACGTAAAGCGATTGAGCCCACTTCTTTCGCTGGCTGGTGGAATCGCCCCTGTATTGCCACCGGTGATCATGAGGATGTGGCGTTTTTTCTCCTGGTAGTGGGGGTACTCCTCCTCTTCTTCTTCCAAGTTTCCGATCTCCCTCTTCTTGCCGAGGGGGATGGTGTTCGGGTTTACCCAAACGTTTACCTTCGTGTGGTGCCCTCGGGGAGGTCCCTGATGAGAAGGCCCCTCCTGCCGAGGGCTCTGAACGAATTGGGACAGGTGCCCCGCTTGTATCAACCTCTCGATGGCCGTCTTTAGCTGATGGCAGTCATCGGTTCGGTGCCCCTGGTGCCGATGGAAGCGACAGTATGGGAACTAAGGGTTGATAGCATGTACCTCCGAGGGTGCGCGGGAATCGCGCTCAACGAGGCCCCTCTCCTCGGCAAAATCAAGGATGATGCTGACGGGGTGCGTCAATGGCGTCCGGGGGCGGTCCAGGAGAATGGGCTGTGCCCAAGTCTTAGGGTTGCTCTTATAACCTCCCCCGGGTTTGGCTTGGCCTTGCCGAGGGCGGTCATCAGAGGGTCCTGAAGGTTTGGGGTGATTCGGAGGAGCCCCCGGCCCTCGGTTGTTTTTGTTGTCAGCCCTCGGGGGCTGCTGATCCGGATGTTGGTGATATTTTTCCACCTCCTCAGCCTCAGCATATCGGTCCCCCCGCTACAAAGCCCTTATGTAGTCGCGGGGGGGGGGGGGGGGGGGGGGGGTCAATGATGAGGCTCCTTGAAAAGTTGCCAGTGCGGAGGACGGTTTGTAGGAGGGCCAGGAGGGTCCCGTCATCAACACCGTCGACTTTGTCGGCTTCCGTCCTCCAGCGCTCCAGGAAGTCCCGAAGGGTCTCATCCCTCTTTTGGCGTATTGTTAGGAGGTGGGAGAAGTGCTTCCTTGTGCGACGCCTCCCGGCAAATTGTGTCAAGAATCGCTGGGCAAGTTCTTGCCAAGAATCAATGCAGCCCTCGGGCAGTCTGTTGAACCATTCGTATGCCGACCCCTCTAAGGTGGAGAGGAACCAACGACACAAATATTCGTCTGACGCCCCTACCATCATCATGATGTTCTGGTATTTGCTGTAGTGTTCCTGGGGGTCCGTTTTCCCGTTGTAGGGCTCTATGTGTTGCCCTCGGTATTTTTCCGGGATCCGGGCCGCCAATACCATTGGGGTAAATGGCGTCCGAGTCCGGAGCTGGATGACGGGTTCTCCGGAGCCCTCGGCCACCTTCTTCTGTAATTCCTCCATTTTGGCCATCATGGCCTCGTATTTGAGGTCTGAGTGAGGGGTGGAGGTGGTGGTGTGAGCTTTGTTGGACTCCATTTCGTCAAGCCGGCGTTGGAGGGTCGCAATAATCTCGTCCCGGGGATCCTTCGGGAGGGTCTCCGCCCCCTGCGAATGAACCCGGGCCGAGTGGGCCTGGTTGATCTGGTGGCGAGCATCATTGGAATGAAGGGGTGCCTTGCCTTTGTCTCGAGGGGGACGCTCCTCGTCTGCCCTCGAGACAGACCCTCCGCTTTCCTGGGGCCTTTGGAGTGCTTTCCCTCCGAGGCGGTCTTGGACCCCTCGGCGGTCTGGCCCTCCTCCGAGCCGGTTGAGGGCGGAAGTGCGGGCCTTTCTCTGTCGTCATGGTGGCGGTCCCGGGACTGAACTTCCTGGGAGGACGTATCTTGGGCCACTACCCCTTCGTCATTCCTAACCCGAGGGAGGGGGTTGCCGAAGGGGTGTGGCAGAGGGGGAAGTATGATGTTCTCCCCAACCTGGGGTTGAGCCGGAGCCAGGGTGCCGAAGGCACCCGGGTTCTGAGTGAGCGTTTGGATGAAGGCGGAGAGCGCCGATTGCACGTCGATGGTGAGAACCGGAGGGCTGACTTGGTCATCGCTCCGGTTCTTCTTCTTGGCCTCGATGCCGAGGCGGGCATCAGGGGCATTCTGTTGGATCTGAAGGCGTAGGTCGACAGCCGCCTGTTCCAGCCCAGCGATGACACCGCCCTCGGGAGCCCTGTGAGAGGCTTCGGGGGCGTTGACGTCGCCGAGGGCTAGGTTCTTGTCTTCTACGTTTTTGGAGTTGGCACGGGTAGTTCTCACCATTTTGGTAGAGGGCTAGTGTTTGGCGAAGGGGGAGGGTTTCTTACTCGATTGTTCGACCTCTCAACGAGAGCATCAAATGATGGATAGTCTACCCGGGGGTATATATCCGAAGGGTTATTGCTGGGAATAACTTAGAGAGAAGTCAGAGCAAGTAAATGTAGAGAGAGAGTGTATTATAAATGTGGAGCGTTTTCAGCGTGGTTACAAATGGGGAAATGAGGTGCTATTTATAGTAGCAATAAATGCCGGACAGGGACACGTGTCAAGCGCCTATTGGCCGAGAGGTCACCTCAACTGGTTGGCGTTGGCAGCCGCATGTGGCCGCATTTAATGCGGCTGTTGGATGGGACGTCTGTACAGGGTACGGTGATCTGTACGCATGTGAGGCGGATATCATGTCGGGAGAGGTGCCCTCGGCTGCAGAGGACTAGCCGAGGGCTCTTAGTGCCAAGGACCCCTGAGTGCCGAGGGCTACTGTTCTCGCCGTTTTCTCCCAGTCCCTCTGTTTGTTCGAAATACCCGTTCTGTGAGAGTTTGGAGCCTTCGGCTAGGGGGCCGAAGGCACCCCCTGGTGCGTATTGCGGGCTGCTTGGTACTCTGGGCGCCGCGATTTGGGTTTGTTGGGCCTTCTGGGCCTGTTGGGCCTCCACTGGAGTAGTAGGAGTATGTGGGCCGGGTGTTCCCGGGCCATATACTCCATCAGTATGCACTCCGTATAAAACACATAAAAGTACATTTTGAACATAGTTTAATCCTATACCTTGTTCCAAAAGGTTGAATCCCCAACCCCAAGACCCCCACACCATGACTCGAGAAGAGTTGTAGCCAGAAGTCTTTGTACCCGTGTGCACCAGAAGTCGAGTTCAGCACAAAGGAGTTGTAACCTCCTGTTATGGTTCATGGTGTTTAACCGAGAAAACCAAGAGAAATAGGAATTCAAGAAACAATGAATTCGAATAGGGAAGTAGAGAATATTAGGAAAAAAAGAATTATCATATTCAACGTAAAAGGTCCGTACATCATTGAGCTAATTATATACAAGAGAGCTGAAATAACAAACTAACAGTTACTAACTAATAACCACTAGAAGTTACTCAGTTGTCTGCTAATCCAAGGGTCCCCTGTTGCTATTATTTTACAGCTCATACTCAAGCTATGTAACAATGCCCCCCCCTCCAAATACAACTTGTCCTCAAGCTGCACTGATTTTATCTACAAACTCCGGAAACTTCTTAATGAATTCTGTAAGCAATTCACACGTGGCCTCTTCTTTATGAGCATTTGACCACTCGATTAACCAGTAAACCACAACAACATTCCCTCTTTCACCAATCTTCTTGTCCAGTACAGCCACATGTTCCCTCCTCAACTGCCCATTATCATCCATATTAGGTAGAGAGATGCTAACAGTAATAGGACCATGGTGTTTCTTAAGTTGGGAGATATGGAACACATGATGTACTTTAGCATTATCTGGTAGTTGTAATTTATAAGCTACTGCTCCCACTCTAGTTGATATTATAAAAAGGCCAAAATACTTCGGAGACAACTTCATATTGGTTCTATAACTCACAAATTGTTATCTATATGGTTGAAGCTTAATATATACCCAACCACCAACTACAAACTCCTTGTCACTTCTATGTTTGTCAGCCATGTTCTTCATCCTGTCTTGAGCCCTTTTAATATGGAATTTCAACATGTTAATGCAGTCCTCCCTTGCCCTCAAGCTCTTATCCACTGCATCCACAGTAGAATCTCGTGTAACATATGGTATATGGAGTGTAGGAGACTGTCTATAAACCACTTCATAGGGAACCTTACGAGTTGATGAATGGTAGTTTGTATTGTACCACTATTCAGGCAAAGGTATCCAGCTAGCCCAATCCTTAGGTCTTCCCCCAGTCATATACCTCAAATATGTTTCCAAACATTTGTTGACTGCTTCAGTCTATCCATCAGACTGAGGATGATAAGCAGTAGACATATGAAGCTCCACTGCAAGAGTTTAAATAACTCTTGCCAAAATCTGCTCAAAAAGATCTTGTCCGTGTCACTTACAATAGTCTTGGGTAAACCATGTAGTTTAAAGACACTATCAAAGTAGGCTCTGGCTACCACAGAAGCTGTATATGGGTGAGTAAGGAGTAGAAAATGAGCATACATACTCAATCTATCCAGTACAACCAGAATAATATCTTTCCCAATTGATTTTGGTAGCCCTTCAATGAAATCTATGGAAATGTTGACCCAAACAGCATCTTGAATAGGTAAGGGTTGGAGTAACCCTGTTGGAGCTTGAATGATGGGTTTACATCTCTGAAAAATTTCACATTCTTTAATAGTCACTCTAATGTCTTTCTTCATTTTCCACTGGTAGAATAGGGCTTCTATTCTTTTATATGTAGCCAGAGTTCTAGAATGCCCTCTCAATGGTTAAGTATGCATGAGCTCGATAGTTTCCTTTCTCAATTCCTCCTCCTGCCCAACCACCAATCTGCCCTTTCTTTACAACTTACCATCTTGCCAAGAGAACTTACTGTGAGTTAAGGATCCATTTTGTAATGACATGATAAGTTGCTGACTATTATCATCTGTCCGACTATCCTTAATTTTCTGCAACAAGTCAGACTGAATCTCAGTCACAATAAGGCTCATGATTGCTCCTCCATCCATTATGGAAAGGGAGTTTGCTGCAATGTTTTCTTTCCCTTTCCTGTAGCATACCTCATAATCCATACCTAGAAGTTTAGGTAGCCACTTACTTTGAAATGGGGTAGTAATTTTTTGATCCAGAAGGTATTTGAGACTGAAGTGACAAGTCTTGATGATGAAATGTTTCCCTACCAAGTAAGACCTCCATTTCTCTACAACAAGAACTATTGCCAATAATTCTTTTCCATAGGTAGAGAGTGATCAATTCTTCTCAGATAAAGCCTTTCTCAAGTAAGTAATAGGATGTCTTTCCCGAGATAGAACTGTCCCAATTCTCGGGTCTGAAGCATCTGTTTCCACAGTAAAAGGTTTATTGAAATCAGGTAGGGCCAAAACTGGGGCTTGACACATGGTTTGTTTCAATTGGCTAAATGTCTTCTTTGCTTCCTTTTTCCAGGAAAGAACATTCTTTTTTAGTAGGTTAGTTAGTGGTTTAGAAAGTAGACCATACCTTTGGATGAACTTTCAAATTTCTTCATGCCTTCAAATTTCTAGTTCATCCTAATCTGCAAATAATTTGACCTTAATTCAATTTTGGAAAAGACTTGAGATCCCTTTAGTTCATCCAGAAGTTCATCCCTATAGTCTGCACAAATCGTCCAACTTCCATCCTTCTTCTTTATCAGTACCACAAGTGAAAACAAGTGTTTTGGCTGTTCCTGATGATTCCAGTATCCAACATTTCCTTTATTGTTTCTTCAATGCCAGTCTTTTGTATCATTGGATATCTATAAGGTTTGACGTTTATAGGGGCAATACCAGGTAGGAGGTGGATTTGATGATCCCACTCTCTGTGAGGAGATAATTCTTTTGGTTCATCAAAAACATACTGGAATTGTGTCAATACCATAAAGATTTCATCGGGTATGCACTCTTCTATTGATTGCAATTTATCCTGAACATTCAAAGCTTGTTCCAAGTTTGATTTCGCTTGCATGAGATATAGTTGCCCCCATACTTCTTGCTCTCCTTATGAAATTCTTGGCATAGATTTTCTCCATTAATCCATTGCATACTTCCCCTTTTACTTCCCCTTAACACTACTCTTTTGCCCATGTAATGAAACTCCATAATCAGATTTGTCAAAATCCCACTTGATGGAACCCAGGGAAGCCAACCATTAAACACCCAAAACCATCTGACATCCCCCCAAAGGGACAAGAATAGTATTAACAGTGAACTCAGTGTTGTGTAAAGTGTTGGGTTTCGGGCAGAAAAACGCAGCGGAATAAACAAAAAAATACTGCCCAAAAGTAAACAACCGGATCTGAGGTTCTTACTATAAACGAAATTACAAGATATAAAAGGGGCTTACATAGCAATCTTAATCAAGGATGTCAGACAGTCCAAGAAAACGATCCCGAGCTCTACCGGTATCCACACGCACGTGATTGGATCGGCCGCAGGGAACGTGCTAGCGTTCTCTTCTTTCTTCCTCCCTACTCTATGTTTTAGAAGTGAATTTTAACTCTTAAAATTCGTGGGTCTATATAGCCCTATTTATAAGAGGAGGAAAGAAGGAGTTTTATAGCTAATAAAACCCTCCAAGAGGCCCTAGCCCAATACCATTCGAAACCCTATTTCGAATTGGGCTAATCAGGCTATTTTAATGTTATTAACGAACATTAATGATCCAAATCACTTAGGTGTGTGACCCTGTAGGTTTATATATTATTGGCAGTGGGCTAAAAAATTAATTCAAGCCTCACAAATCATAAGCGGCCTCTAGCAAGGCATTATGACTATCCAAAATATATAAATGTCAATTGAATCTGACATAACCTTTTAATGATTAATTTGTGCTAATAATTCTCTTTTGTCAAACGATATCTTAATTGAGACAAGGTTAGGTCATGTCATCCTTGTTATTCTCAATTAATATTTCTTGATTACCAAGTAAGATTAATTTTGAAGAAATGACACCTCATTTGAGCATGACCATGCTAATTAATCTTACTTGTCAAGGGGCCCAATAGATATCTTTCTCTCGCTATACGATAGTGACAAAAACTATCTTGATAATTCACATACCACTACATGGTTCATAATATGTACAATCACCACCATTATAATTACCCATTTAAAAATAATATTTAATTGTGTTAATACATATTAATTCGCATGCAAGTAACCATGATTATCTCAAGTATAAGAATATAGCACCTCATCATTATTGAGGACAACACTGATGACATATAACCTAGCAGTGTCCTCAAGTTGGGTCTGTCCAATTAACTTGTTCACTAACAAGCATCTATGTTATTAACTTAATATCTCTATACCCATGACTAGTGGAATATAACCATCAGTTAATCCACATAATGGTCTATTAATTATTAATGTCCCAGATTAATAATATTAGACCATGGACAATTAGAATATTATGCTTATTTTAAAGTGCAGCATTCCAAAATTAAGTCACGTACTTAATTAGCTACTAAACATAATATTCAGGGACTAAATATTAATAAAGAAAACTCACAATAATAATTAACATAAAATGAGTTTGTGACTTTATTAATTAATGAGCATTAAATATTCATTGATAAATCATAAAGTATGATTGTCCTAAGGCATACTTCCAACAGTCTCCCACTTGCACTAGGACCAATCGTGAACAAAACGAATGCCTAATGCGCTAGTATGACGTTCATGCTTTGCTTGTGGTAGTGGCTTGGTGAGCGGGTCAGCCACATTTGCATCCGTTGGTACTTTGCATATCTTGACGTCACCTCTATTGACTATCTCTCGAATGAGATGATATCACCTGAGTACATGCTTTGATTTCTGGTGTGATCTAGGTTCCTTGGCTTGTGCAATGGCTCCATTGTTATCACAATATAAGTCCATTGGTCCAACAATACTAGGAACGACACCGAGCTCAATAATGAATTTCCTTATCCATACTGCCTCTTTTGCTGCTTCTGAAGCAGCAATGTACTCAGCTTCTATTGTAGAATCAGCCACCGTGTCTTGTTTAGAACTCTTCCAGCTCACTGCTCCGCCATTGAGGCAAAACACAAATCCTGACTGCGATCTAAACTCATCCTTATCGGATTGGAACCCAGCATCTATGTAACCATTTACAATGATCTGATCTTCACCGCCATAGACCAAGAATACATCCTTAGTTCTTCTCAAGTACTTTAGAATATTCTTGACCGCTATCCAGTGACTATCACCTGGATCTGACTGGTATCTACTAGTCATGCTTAGAGCACAAGCTACATCCGGGCGAGTACATAACATAGCATACATGATAGAACCTATAGCAGAAGCATAATGGACTCTATTCATTCGATCTCGCTCATCTTGTGTTTGTGGACACTGAGTCTTGCTGAGATGTGTGCCATGTGACATAGGCAAGAACCCTCTCTTGGAATCTTGCATATTGAACCTATGTAGGACATTGTCAATGTAGTTACTTTGACTTAGTCCTATTAGCTTTCTAGATCTATCTCTATAGATCTTGATCCCTAACACATAGGATGCATCACCCAAGTCTTTCATTGAGAAACACTTTCCAAGCCAAGCCCTTACAGACGAAAGCATCGGAACATCATTCCCAATGAGAAGTATGTCATCTACATATAGGACTAGGAAAGTGATTGCACTTCCACTCAATTTCTTGTAAACACAAGGTTCCTCTTCGTTTTGATTGAAACCAAACTCTTTGATTGCAGCATCAAAACGAAGATTCCAACTCCGAGATGCTTGCTTCAAACCATATATTGATCTTTTGAGCTTGCATACCTTCCCAGCATTGATTGGATGTTCAAAACCCTCAGGTTGTATCATATACACGTCCTCATCTAGATTTCCATTTAGGAAAGCAGTTTTGACATCCATTTGCCAAATCTCATAATCAAAATGAGCGGCAATTGCTAAGAGAATCCGAATTGATTTAAGCATGGCAACTGGCGAGAATGTTTCATCATAGTCTATACCATAAATTTGTTTGTAACCTTTCGCCACTAAACGTGCTTTATAGACATCTACATTGTCATCTTTATCTAATTTCTTTTTGTAGATCCATTTGCACCCAATGGTTCTACAACCATCAGGTAGATCAACTAAGTCCCAGACTTGATTGTCGACCATGGATCTCATTTCGGATTTCATGGCTTCTAGCCATTTATCGGAGTGAGGGCTCGATATTGCTTCTTGGTAGGTCAAAGGTTCATCTTAGTCTATTAATAATACGTCACGATGCTCAGTTAAGATAAACATGTATCTAACTGGCTCGTTACGTACCCTAGATGACCTCCATGGAGCGAGTGCTACCTCAGGTGTATCCACAACAACTTGTGGCTGAGATTGTGGGACTGCTTGCATAGTCTGACTATCTAGAACTTCTTGAATTTCTTCAAGCTGTATTTTACTCCCACTGGTTCTTTCAGAAAGAAATTCTCTTTCTAAGAAAATACCATTACGAGCAACACACACTTTGTTCTCTGATGGGTTGTAAAAGTAATATCCTTTTGTTTCCTTAGGATAACCCACAAATAAACACTTATCTGATTTGGGTTCAAGCTTATTTGAAAGTAAACGTTTTACATAAACTTGACACCCCCAAATCTTCACAAAGGTTAGACTAGGAACTTTTCATGTCCATATCTCATATGGTGTCCTTTCTGTAGCCTTTGTTGGAGCCCTATTGAGTATGAATGCAGCGGTTTCAAGAGCATAACCCCAGAAAGAGATCGGTAGTTCAGCGAGACTCATCATGGAACGAACCATGTCTAACAAGGTCCGATTTCTCCGTTCGGACACACCATTCCATTGTGGTGTACCTGGCGGAGTGAGTTGTGAAACAATTCCACAACCTCTTAGATGATCACTAAATTCCTCACTCAAATATTCATCACCTCGATCTGATCGAATGACCTTTATTGTTTTGCCAAGTTGATTCTGAACTTCATTCTGGAATTCTTTGAACTTTTCAAAAGCTTCATGTTTATGCTTCATTAGGTACACATAACCAAATCTACTGAAGTCATCAGTGAATGTTATGAAGTACTGAAAACCTCCCGTGGCCATTGTTGACATTGGGCCACATACATTCGAGTGTATGAGGTCCAATAAACCGTGAGCTCTTTCACCTTTACCGGTAAATGGTGAATTGGCCATTTTACCTAATAAACAAGATTCACACTCCTCGATTGATTCAAAATCAAAAGAGTCAAGAAATCCACTAGAATGGAGTCTTTTAATGCGCTTCTCATTTATATGGCCTAGTCTACAATGCCAAAGGTATGTTGGGTTTGAGTCGTTAGATTTAAACCTTTTTGTATTTATGTGATAGATGGGCATTTCAAGGTCTAGAACATAAAGTCCATTTATAAGACTAGCACTACCATAAAAGATCTCATTAAAATAAATAGAACAAGTGTTGTCCTTTATTATAAAATGAAATCCTTTCTTGTCCAAACAAGAAACAGAAATTATATTCCTACTAATGGCAGGTACATGATAACAATTATCACGTTCTAAAACTAAGCCCGTGGGCAAACTTAAAGTAAATGTTCCTATTGCTAATGCTGCAACTTTTGCACCGTTGCCTACTCGTAGGTCAACTTCACCTTTAGCCATCCTTCTACTCCTTGTCAGTCCCTGCACATTTGAACAAATGTGAGAACCACAACCGGTATCTAATACCCATGAAGTAGTAGTAGTAACATTTACTTCTATCACATAGATACCTGAATTGGAAGCATCACCATGCCCCTTTCTTTTCAGTTCTTCCAAATACGCCTTGCAATTCCGCTTCCAATGACCGGTTTTGTTGCAGTGGAAACATTTTTGCTCTTCTTTAGAAGTAGAACTAGCAACATATTTGCCTTTACCCGAGTTCTTAACCAGAGTTTTGGATTTCTTGTTTCCACCAACCTTGCCTTTTCCAGGCTTCTTGAATCCCTTTCCCTTTTTGATCATCAAAACGTCACTCCGATTTTTCTTGATGTTTTGCTCAGCGGAGTTGAGCATCCCATGCAATTCGGTTAAGGTCTTCTCAAGACCATGCATATTATAGTTCAGGATGAACTGGTCATATGCCGGGGTGAGTGATGCGAGAATCACATCAGTAGCCAACTTTTGACTAATTGGAGATCCAAGTCTTTCCAAGTGGTCCCTATACCCAATCATCTTGAGTACGTGAGGTCCAACTGGGCTCCCATCAGTAAGCCTTGTGTGAAACAAAGCCTTGGTTGTCTCGAACCTTTCGATCCGTGTCTGTTTCTGAAACAAGTTCTTGAGTTCATTAGAGATGTCATGTGCACAACGATTCGAAAAATGTTTCTGAAGATTAGCTTCCATGATGGTTAACATCAGACAAGTGACATCAACTTCATCACGGACATGCCTTTCATAAGCATCTCTAGTGGCTCTAGGAGCATTGGCCGCTGGTTCAACAGGAATTGGTTGGTCAAGGACATATTTTTTACGCTCTTGCCTGAGAACAATTCTCAGATTCCTATCCCAGTCCATGTAATTTGTTCCATTAAGTTTTTCCTTCTCAAGGATTGATCGCAGTGAAAAAGTTGTGTTGGTGGCCATATTAACTACAACAAATAATGCAAAGAATTTTAAATAATGCTCAAAATAACTCCCACTATATTAAATAGAAAGTCCCAAATATAGTGGTCCAATATTCATATTTCACTAAAATTTAAGTAAGCTTTATCTTATCACTTAAACATTAGTTACTTAGGTAAACAACTCTTGTTAATCATATCCTATATGACTCTTGGTTTGTTTGGTCACTATCATATGATTATCCAAACATTCCTTGCTTCAAGGCCCAAAACCATTTTGATGGCCTTGTAAGTCCAAACCAATATTAAGACCCGAGAATGACGATCATTCAAAACATCTTCCTAAGATAGTGTGAAATGCTCTGCTTTGGCGGACACATAACACGACTAGCATAGTATAAAAGGTGGTCATATTGGGAAAGCAATTCAGACTTATAATTAATAGGGACTAATTATTAAACACATGCAGCAATCATAGATTTAAATAAATAATTTAAAACTAGTGTAGTGATATAGCATGACCCCCAATACTTCATATCTCCTTGACATCTTCAACCTGTGCAGTAGACTACTAAATATCTACGGGGTTGAAAACATTACAGGGGATATTCGGAATAACGACACGCAGGCCGTAAAACAACATAATATAAAACATACATTCGGATCATGCTATACCACCAATTCAATCTGTCCTATGACGAAACAAAATAATTGCGCATGCACGGATTGAAAATTAAATTTTAAAATCCGCAAGTAATATGTAATTAATTTGGATCTCATCCGAAAAATAAACATACATATTAAAGAATTCTAAAATAATTCGTATTATTTATACACATGTACAGATCATATCCGTAATATAGATCAGTACACATATATAAATGCGAATAAAATATAATGAACTTAAATTCGAATTTGGCAGAACACTTGATCAAATCATTCGAATTATAATATGGGAGATTTGTCACGGCTTTGCCTTGATTTGTGTAGAGCTCGTCTTCCCGTTTCCGAAAAGTACTTATGGGTCGGAAACGGATTAACGAGTCAAAAGTTACGGCCAAAACAAGATTGTCCGATCCACAAAAACAACTCATTAGCCGGCGGTTGCCAAAATAATTCGGATCTCATCCGAAAAATTAGAAACCAAATCTCCTAAAACTAAAATAATATTCTGAATCAGATCTGATTTAAAAAAAACTGAATTTTTGATATCCACTCAGATCTGTTCCGAATAATTAGGCAGTAGGATTTTATCCAATTCCTAATTCCATTCAGATCTGATCCGAAAAATAATAAATAATATCATAAAATATTCTTAACATAAATTACGAGTATCAATTCGGATCCAATTCAAACTATTGAACTTTCATGTCCATTCAGATCTCTTCCGAATAATTAGGCTGTAGGATTTTATCCAATTCCTAATTCCATTCAGATCTGATCCAAAAAATAATAAATAATATCATAAAATATTCTTAACATAAATTATGAGTGTCAATTCGGATCCAACTAAAACTATTGAATTTTCATGTCCATTCAGATCTCTTCCGAATAATTAGGCTGTAGGATTTTATCTAATTCCTAATTCCATTCAGATCTGATCCGAAAAATAATAAATAATATCACAAATTATTCCAAATATAATTGTGAATATATATTGGATCAAATTCGAAATATTCGAATATCACGTCCTTACCAAAAAATTTGGAATATAAATACACATAAATTCCGAAATTAATAAAAAAAACTAATTCCGAAATTAATAAAAATTAATTCCTAAAAATCCCAAAATAATCAAATTACTGATTATATATTAAATCAGGTAAGCCGAATATAATAAAGAATCGTAGGCTCTGATACCACTGTTGGGTTTCGGGCAGAAAAACACATCGGAATAAACAAAAAAATACTGCCCAAAAGTAAACAACCGGATATGAGGTTCTTACTATAAACGAAATTACAAGATATAAAAGGGACTTACATACCAATCTTAATCAAGGATGTCAGACAGTCCGAGAAAACGATTCCGAGCTCTACCGGTATCCACACGCACGTGATTGGATCGGCCGCAGGGAACGTGCTAACGTTCTTTTCTTTCTTCCTCTCTACTCTAGGTTTTAGAAGTGAATTTTAACTCTTAAAATTCGTGGGTCTATATAGCCCTGTTTATAAGAGGAGGAAAGGAGTTTTATAGCTAATAAAACCCTCCAAGAGGCTCTAGCCCAATACCATTCGAAACCCTATTTCGAATTGGGCTAATCAGGCTATTTTAATGTTATTAACGAACATTAATGATCCAAATCACTTAGGTGTGTGACTCTGTAGGTTTATATATTATTGGCAGTGGGCTAAAAAATTAATTCAAGCCTCACAAATCATAAGCGGCCTCTAGCAAGGCATTATGACTATCCAAAATATATAAATGTCAATTAAATCTGACATAACCTTTTAATGATTAATTTGTGCTAATAATTCTCTTTTGTCAAACGATATCTTAATTGAGACAAGGTTAGGTCATGTCATCCTTGTTATTCTCAATTAATATTTCTTGATTACCAAGTAAGATTAATTTTGAAGAAATGACACTTCATTTGAGCATGACCATGCTAACTAATCTTACTTGTCAAGGGGCCCAATAGATATCTTTCTCTCGCTATACGATAGTGACAAAAATATCTTGATAATTCACATACCACTACATGGTTCATAATATGTACAATCACCACCTTTATAATTACCTATTTAAAAATAATATTTAATGGTGTTAATACATATTAATTCGCATTCAAGTAACCAGGATTATCTCAAGTATAAGAATATAGCACCTCATCATTATTGAGGACAACACTGATGACATATAACCTAGCAGTGTCCTCAAGTTGGGTCTGTCCAATTAACTTGTTCACTAACAAGCATCTATGTTATTAACTTAATATCTCTATACCCATGACTAGTGGAATATAACCATCAGTTAATCCACATAATGGTCTATTAATTATTAATGTCCCAGATTAATAATATTAGACCACGGACAATTAGAATATTATGCTTATTTTAAAGTGCAGCATTCCAAAATTAAGTCACGTACTTAATTAGCTACTAAACATAATATTCAGGGACTAAATATTAATAAAGAAAACTCACAATAATAATTAACATAAAATGAGTTTGTGACTTTATTAATTAATGATCATTAAATATTCATTGATAAATCATAAAGTATGATTGTCCTAAGGCATACTTCCAACATAAAGTTCATCTAAAATGCTAGCAGAGTTGTGTAGTTGTTATTTTCCCCCATTAGTTACAGAAACTTCCCATGGGTATGACTGTATGATTCTACATCCAAGTCTCTTGGCAATGTTGATATCTAGAAAGTTGTGGGTGCTCCCATAATCAATTAACACATGAATATCAGTTTTTAACCCTTCATGTCACATTCATAGCTTGGAGTTGATGATGTCCAGATATGGCATTGAAGGAGATCAAAGGTGAGTTCTCAATCATCTGTGATTCTTCATTCATAGTCCCTTCTGATATTTCATCAAAACTAGGAGATTCCTTTACAGAGTTCCCTTCACCGACTTCCTCCTCTACAATAGAGATATGGATTCTGTATAACTGAGCCTTACATGGTGTCCAGGAAAGTATTGATCATCACAATAGAAACATTGGTTCGTTCTTCTTCTTCTTTCTTTAATGTCAATAGGCTGTAGAGTCCTTCTACCAGTGCCAACCAAATTCTTGATGGTAAAAGTACTGACCTATGGTTTCTGAAGTAATCCTTCATACTTGGATACAGGTTTCAAGGGTACCTTAAACCCATAATTTCTCATATATAAAGAAGCTATATCAACCTTCTAATGATATTCAATTTTACACAGCTCAAAACATTTAGCACACTTTTGAACTCAGCTCCTAGGATTACTACCAGCAAAAGAGGGGAATTCAATATTGGGAGAGAAACCTATGTTCCGATTAGAATTACCTCCTTGAAATTGATATTTCTTTCATGGGAGTGAATCGAGTGATGAGAACTGCTTCTGTCACGCCCCAGACCTACCCGGACACGTCAACAATCCATCGTACAGTATGAATGGTCAAACGCAGTCCAACGCATCCATACTATACAAGGCGTCTGGAATATCATTCACACATAGTACATCCATAAACAAACGTAATATAAAATATTCATTAAAGCAGCGGAAACATTATTTCAAGTGTTCAAGCCACACTTGACAAACTTAGGCATACGAGCCCCCAATTAATTATTCAGAAAATAATATCCATGAGCATTAATGTAATTGTTTTTAAAACAGAAATGGAGGAATCACGAACCACGCCTTTTCTCCTTGATCTTCCCAAAGCAACGGGCGATGGTAGCAACTTTCAAGTTCTACCTGAAACTGTGAGGTGGTCTCCCCCGTGAAAGGGAGGTCAGTACTTTGAAGCATTTGAAAAGTACAATGACAACTACACTGTATATAATCAATGTTTCAATTTATAAGACCCTCAATATAGGGTGATATTATTTTATAGGCCATAATCCCCTATTACCCTCTTTTAAAATATACTTACTTAATATATATATAAAGTCAAGTAGTCGGCCCGTGGCCCATATTCGTTTTGAAACGTCCACCCCTGTTTCCCCGTGACTATTGGTCACGATTGTCATAACCTTCGGTAAGTTATTTTACCGTCATGGGTCATTTCTCAATTACATTAATTAGTCATCATGGAGCCTCGCTCAATCTTATTATTATACTGTGCTAGAGCCTCGCTCTTAGTCGTCCTACGTCGTGCTAGAGCCTCGCTCTTAGTCGCTCTACGTTATGCTAGAGCCTCGCTCTTAGTCATTCTACGTTGTGCTAGAGCCTCACTCTTAGTCGATCTACATTAGGCTAGAGTCTCGCTCTTAGTCAATCTACATTTGTGCTAGAGCTCCGCTCTTAGTCGAACTACGTTATGCTAGAGCCTCGGTCTTAGTCACCATTACGCCATGCTAGAGCCTCGCTCTTAGTCAAGTTATTCGATTCCTAAGCCAATTCTATGCCTAGAATCAATTTACCTTGAGTAGCCTTTAAGGCCTACTCCTAATATACTTAGAGCTTATACAATCCGACTTTAAGGTATCTCTTGAGACTACCTAAGGTATGACTTCTCACAATCCGAAACAATTGGATTAATTCTATCATTTTTAATGCTAACATTCCAACTAGTATTTCAATAATAGTCAATTAATCTTGGAACAACCAAGTTCCTGATTCATAGTCATATTGTTCATCTCCATTGATTTTTCAATCCAAATATAATTAAATCTCAATATCAAAAATATCACTTTTATCCATTTATGATTTCTATACATGAAATAAAAGTATATTTTATCACAATATTTTCATAGTTAATTCCATTATCATGCCATCACTTTCATATCACATAATCATACACAATTTCTTCCAAATTTGTATATCATGCTTCATTTACTCATAAACAATAGTATTTTCATTTAGACATTATTAATCATTAATAATCCATGAAAATCACATTTAACTACCTTAGGTAATCTTATGAAATTAACTCACTAATTATAAGCAATATAGTCAGCCATCCTCACCTTGTGATGTGCTACAATAGTTGCCTTTGCTAAACCCTTTGATCAATCCTCGGTCTAGGCCGATTGAAAGTGGAAAATCTGGACAACAACCAAAATCGGGTGGCTTTTGCAAAAGGTGGGTGGCTTTCAGGCCTGCAGCTCGAAAACAGTCCCCAACAATGACAGTTTTCCGGCGGTTTTGAGTCCTATCGATTCCACAACTCTTCTAAGTTAAATACCACTACTTTATATCAATATTCTACACTTTTAAACACGTAGAACTTCACATTTAATCCACCATATGATTTCTTAAAAATCATACAAAAATAATGCCACTTAAAGAACTATTCGAGTTCTTACCTCTCTTCCTAGCTATTTCTTTTTGAATTCCCTTGCCTCTTGCTTCTTCCAAGCTTGAGCTTTGTGAGAGGTGATGTCTAGAACTTCACTCTTTCCTTGGGTTATCCGTATGGCTCAAATGAGGGGGATGTATCTATCCTCAATCAAACACCAAGTTGAGGTGTTGATAGGACCATAGAGAGTGTGATTGTGTCTCCAATCACTCCCTCCTCCATAAGTCCGATTTTGCCACTTCATTTTGTCTCCATCCCATTATTTGGAGACCATAATTCATGTAGGAAAAATCCTTAAGTGGGTGTAGGAAGTCTCTCTCAATTATTCCTGCTATTTCTGGCAGGTTGGGTCAAAATAGCACTTGGTTCTCCAAACCTTTTCCTCAACTTTAGTTGACATATTATTGGGCTACTAAAATCATTACGATGACCCAACTAAATATTTGGTAGTCCGTTCTCAATATTACGGTCCCGATAAATAATTTAATTAATCATTCATTAATTAAATCCATCATTCTTTTACACGAAATTATTCGCTAGAAAATTTCAAATACATACTGAATTCTAAATTCAAGTACATCCGGGAGCGGTGTCACAGCTTCCTTCATCATCCTATTTTTTCTGGAGCATGAGCATCAAGGCGTCGAGTTTCTGGGAGGTTTCCATGGCCTTCAACTCGCTTCTCCGGGCTTGTTCCTCCCATCGATTCTCCAATTCATCCAGTCTATCCTCCATAAGTGCAAACAGAGCATCTACAATTTGTTTCTTCGCCGGGATGGAATGATTTCCAGTTAGGTTAAAGAAAATGGCAGAAGGTGAGTACCAAGATGATGCTCTCATACCAATTTGTTATAGTTCAGGGTGTTTAATCGAGAAAACCAAGGAGGCGTTTACTTCGTTGCTAAAGTCACAGTTAGGTTAGTAAGACATGTGAAATAAACACGCAAGTTGATTAAAACGCTGCTTACTAACCGAAAGAGGTGCTTAAAGTGCCAGTTACTAAGCATATCACCCCCCATGTATCAATTAAGCGGCACTTTAAGCTTTTTCAGTTTCCGAATTTACCCTTACCTTTACCCCTTGCCCTTACCCTATTGCTACCCAACTACCCCGCCCTACCCTACCTTACCCCGACCCCACCCTTGACCCCCACCCTTGACCCGAACATACCCCCACCGCCACCTACCCCGACCACTCCACCACTTGCCCTACCCCACCCCTCACCCCTTTACCCTTGTACCCCCTACCACCTTCCCCTACCTTGACCCGACCTCGACCCCACCCCACCCCTACCCCTTTACCAACTACCCCCACCCCACCCTTGACCCGATACCCCGCCCTACCCTACCTTACCCTGACCCCACCCTTGACCCGCCCATACCCCACCCCACCTTACAACTACCCTAACCCCTCCACTACCTGCCCTACCCCACCCCTCACACCTTACCCCCCTATACCCCTACCACCTTCCCCTACCTTGACCCGACCCCACCCTACCCCCACCCCACCCCACCCTTGTCCCGACCATACCCCACCCCCACCTTACCCTACCCCGACCCCTCCACTACCTACCCTACCCCACCCCCTCACCCCTTTCCCTACCCCTGTACCCACTACCACTTTCCCCTACCTTGACCCGACCCCGACCCTACCCCTACCCCTACCCTCCACCACCTGACCTACCCCACCCCACCCTCACCCCTTACCCGACCTACCCCTTTACCCCTACCACCTTCCCCTACCTTGACCCGACCCTGACCCCACCCCCACCCCGCCCTTTCCCTACCCCGACCCTACCCCTTTTACTCATACCCCCTACCCCTACCCCCACCACCTTGACCCGACCATACCCTTACCCCACCTTAGCCCTACCCCCTACCCTCCACCACGTGCCCTACCCCACCCCACCCTCACCCCTTACCCTACCCCTTTACCCCTAACCACCTTCCCCTACCTTGACCTGACCCTGACCCCGACACCACCCCTACCCCTTTACCCCCTAACCCCTGCCCCTACTTCGACCCACCTCTACCCTCACCCCCACCCTTGACCCGACCATACCCCACCCCACCTTACCCCTACCCCTACGAGTTGGGGTGGGAGTAGGGGTGGAGGGTAAGGTCATGGTAAGGGTAGGGGGTAGGGAAGGGGTGTGGGTCAAGGGTGTGGAATTGGCGGTATGGTGAGGGGTGGAGGTACAGGGCGGGTTAAGAGTTAGGGGTGTGGGTAAGTGACTAAGCGTATGAGGTGACCCTACATATTATATTATATAGTTGTGTTCATGAATGTTAAATACTCTAAGTTAAGTAATATAAGCGTATTATAGTAATATCCTACTTATATGGAGTAACTATGTTAAGTACTCAGGTAGATGAATTATTGTCCGCAATCTGTAATTTTTGAACTCTTGACTCCGTCTCCCTGTCGTTGACATGTATTTAATGGAGGGAATGCGGATTGCGGAAGGGAAAAATCAGACTACACCAAGAAATTATTGCAACGCCTCCCAAGAATCCTATCGATTTTTCAGACCCAAAGAAGAAGATTCAGGCAAGCTCTTCCGGGGTAGGACATTTCGAGAAGAATCAATATTGAAGGGTAGTCATCAGAGTTGGAGTTTTGAATGTTTCACTTGCATAACACTTGATCGGTGGTGGTGAAGGCTGACTGGGGCGATAGGGAGAGTTATGGGGGGAATGAAGCTGGTGGCGCTGATGATTTTTGCGGTGCTCGCTGTTACATCGGTGGCGGAGAAATGGTGGAAACTCGATTCCAAACGAGTCTTTTCTTCACCGTCGGCGGTCAAATCGATGCACACTTCTTCCATAATACTCCCACTTCACGGCAATGTTTATCCCTATGGGTATGCACCTCGTCACTTCATCAATTCGTAAACTTTGAGCTGTGCTATCGGTGGAAGAACCTTATAAGATTCCTGCTAATGCCTGTAGATTATTGTTGTATATGAGAATGATACCATACCTTGATGATATTTCATTTTTATTACTTAGACTAGTTCTTGGACAGAACTAAAAGAGTTCACTACTTATCAGGTGTCATAAGTAAAAAAGAAAAGGATTCTCTTTGAGTTTGCACTGTAGTAAGAGCATTTTAGCAGATACAGGGTTGTTTGGATCTAATTCTTAAAAGGGATAATTTGAGTTTGCACCCCACTTTTTTGTCTAAATTGGACTTTGCACCATGTTTTTAAAAATCTTTTTTTTTTGCACCCTAACCCCGTATGAAAAGACAAAAATGTCCTCGATCAAGAATATGTTGATGGCCAATAAAATTGTTAATGGAGGGGCATTTTTGTCTTTTCAAATGGGGTTGGGTGCAAAAACAAAGATTTTTAAAAACGGGATGCAAAGTCCAATTTGCCCAATAAAATGGGGTGCAAACTCAAATTATCCCTTCTTAAAACTTATTCTGCTCCTTCGGGGAGCAGAAGTTAAAAGTGCAGAAGTACTTCTGGTGCTCTAAAAACCGATTCCTATTTTGCTGCTTCTTTATAAAAGAAGCGGAAGCAGAATCCGTTCCAAACACCCTATAGTGTACTCCCCCCAGACTGGCTAGTAAGCTAATTGTATACTACGTATTTAGTATTATTAAATCTGCTTTCTATTGCAGTTTTTATTTTACTGAAGTCACTGTAGGGAAGCCTCCAAAGCCCTACTTTCTTGATCCTGACACTGGCAGTGACCTCACGTGGCTTCAGTGTGATGCTCCCTGTAGTCGTTGCACAAAGGTAACACTTTTTACAATCTCCTTAGTCAGAAATTATCTGATTATTATTATTATTCCTCACTACTGACTCTGATTCCCAATAGTTTTTTTCATGTTTTATTTCCAATTGTGTATGTCATTGCAGACACCTCACCCACTATACAAGCCCAATACTGAACTTGTTGGCTGTAAGGACCCTCTTTGTGCCTCATTGCAGTCAGGTGAACAGAACTGTGAGACTCTAGAACAATGTGATTATGAGGTTCAGTATGCAGATGGGGCTTCTTCTCTTGGGGTCCTTCTTACTGACGTTTTCTCTCTCAACCTCACCAGTGGGGTTGAGATTGACCCTAGGCTAGTTATTGGGTTAGTGTTTCTTCCTTGATATGTTACTCCAATTTTATTTAAAATGTTCTTCATTCCTCTGTAAAGTTAAAAGTGTTTTCTGCTAACTGATGTAATGATCTGTGGTGAATGTTTTAGGCGCTTTTATGCCTTGTGGCGTATTGCAGTTTGGTTGGCAAGGCATAAGCCTTGAGGTGGTTCAGGGCGTAAGCCTCAAACCTCATGCCTAACTTCATTACCAGTTTAAGTTTTAAAAATTACTTACAATCTAAAACATATTATCAATCTTATATACGAGTGAGTCATTATTAAGTGTCACACACCCCTATCATTAGTTTAAACCTTTAGGGAAAGAGTTTAATGTTTTTGGCCTAAATAATCAGAAAAAGTTTTTAAATGAGAAAAACATAGAAGAAATGGCGGGAGCTTTAAAATTCTGATATTCTGGAGCAATTTGAAGTAAAGAAAGACTAGAAAAGTTGTGTTATTTCTGCGGTTATTTTTCAAATAATAAAAATAGTTGTGCCTCTGAAAATAAGAGAAAATAAGAATAGGGATAGTAGCTCAATATACCTTTGCAAGGAAAGTTTGCACTTCGGCTGGAGTGTAGAGTAGTTGTAGACTTGTCGGTTTTGTGAACTTTATAAGTAGAGCTTTGTGATGAATTGATGATAAATGATAATCGTTGATTTTAGCAATATATATGTTAGGGTTTTTGATGGTCTTAGTGACTAGTTATTGGGAAATAATAAGTCCAGTTTGAATTTTATTAAAAAACTATCATCGTACGAAAAAACTTAACATTGAAGAGTACATACATGAGGCTTAAGCCTCACAAAACACCTCAAAGCTAATTCCTTAATCATATCAGGCTTTAGCTTCAGTTCATTCGCTTGAGGCTTAATCCGAAAGACTTTTTCCACCACTTCACACGGAGGCGAGCCTAAAAACGGGCTTTTAAAACTATGTAGTATAGTGGATTTTGCGCATTGATAAACTGATACTATGAATAAAAAATACTAGAAACCAAGGAAAAGAGCCTGTTTTGCAAGCTCACATTTGATCATCATTTTCATTTTCATTTACCCCAGTGCCGAAAAGGCTCCCACCTGCGGTGGGGTAAGGGGGGGTCGGATGTACGCAGTCTTACCCCTGTACTAAAGCACAGAGAGACTGTTTCCGGATGACCCATAGTGAAAATCCCGTCCAAAATTGCATGGACTCACTGCTGCTTCATAACAAAGAAGCGCAGACAGTTTAGTGAGCCATTTTGCTTTATTCCATCATAATCTCAAGCCAAAAAATAATGAATCTTTGGCTCCATTGCAAATGATGGAAGAGCAAGCTCACATTTGATAATATATAGTATTTTACTGAAAAAGACATTAATTTGTAGTTTCTCCACCAAAACTCCGGTTCAAATACACCTAGTTTTTGATAGATATAATTTGTTAGTCTATTAATTTACACTAAGTAGTTTCTTACAGTTCTCAAGAAATATTAACTGCTACCAACAATTATTAACAGCAATTGGGAAGATGTGTGAGACGAATGGCATACTATATGTTTCACTCTGAGAAGTTATCTTTATGTCCATTCTTGTCCAACATATCTTGGAAATGTAATGTAGAAAACAAGATGGAAATATTTTTATTTGACATATCTGTTGTAGATATTTACATTGTTTTTTCAAAGAAGCTTTTGATGTTGGGAAATGTTTCCTTTCGTATATTTACCTGTAAATTACTTTTTGTATTTCATTTGACGAAAAAGAAGTATTTTTTTTGCTATAGATGTGGATATGACCAGGTAATTGGTCACTCTCACCATCCTGTAGATGGCGTACTTGGACTGGGAAAAGGACCAACCAGCATTCTTTCACAGCTTAAGAAAATGGGTCTGGTGCGAAATGTTGTTGGCCATTGTTTGGGTGGGCAAGGAGGGTATCTCTTCTTTGGCGATCAAGTCTATGATGCTTCAGAAGTAGTTTGGACTCCAATGTTGCATGATTATAAGTAATAATGTTATCTAATCATATAGGCAGTGAAAAGGGGGGAAAGATGGGCATGAAACACACATACACACCCTCTATTATACTCCCTCCATCCCAAAAAGGTTCGCTAAATTGACTTTTCTTGGTCAATGGAAATTAACTTTGTCCAAGTGTCCAACGATATTTTTTAATATGAAATTATTTTGAATATGAAAGTTATATCAAAATGTTCCTTATTCAAAATATTTTCTGAAGTATAAAATATATGCAGTATAAATTATATAGAATTATACAAATAACAACAACAACAACATCCAAGCCTTAATCCCAAAAGAATTTGGGGTCGACTAACATGAATCGATCTATGATATCGATGCCAAAAGGAGAAGACGGACAAGAAAGGGAAGGAAAAAAGTAAGATAAAATGAATAAAATAAAGATGAATAAATATAAGATAACAATAACACAAGAATATAAGAAAGATAAAAGATAAAAAATGAAAGAGCATAAAAAAGCTAAAAGATAAAAATAGCATAAAAATATAAAAAGATAAGGAAGATAAACGATAAAAGAAAAGAGAGGAAAGGTAGACAAGACATCAATCGTCCACACGGATATTAGTATTATACAAATATAATACTAAAATCATTGTCCAAAGATTGCCAACATCGACCAAGAAAAGTCAATATGGAAAATCTTTTCGGGATGGAGGTAGTATCTATATACTTTGAATTAATTCTCCCGGATGAATTTTCAACTGATGTTACAGGAGCCACTACTCACCAGGAGTTGCAGAGCTGAGTTTTGATGGTATTAGTACAGGGGTTAAAAATCTTCTTGTAATCTTTGACAGTGGGAGTTCTTATAGTTATCTACATTTTAAGGCATACCGAGCTTTCATTTCTTTGGTGAGCTGGAGTATTTATTTTGTTCTTTTCTGATAATATTTGAAAATTGTTTCATGATACGGAGTAATGATATTTAGTTTAAGGCTATCGTATATTAAGAATCTATTGGAGGAAGAACCGAACTTCTTGCCCTAGGTAATGAAGTGACCCACAGGCTTTGCCTTGCATATCAGTTAGTTAATATTCCAAAGATATTTTATTTAGTCCAAATAATAAGGCTTATATAGGCAAAGACAAGAGTTCTAAAACAAACATAGTTAATAGATCTAAACTGCTACTCCTTCCGTCCCATTTTGTAAGATACACTTTCCTTCTTGGGTTGTCCGAAGAATATGATCACTTTGCTAAATTATACTCCACTAAATTTTTACTTTACTTTTTATCCCTTTATCTATCTTTCACCTTATACTTTTTGTGGACCCGTCCTACTAATTCTTACCTTTTGGAGGTTAGAAATGTAAAACAGCAACTTAATCCTCAAGTTTCTAAAAAAACGTGCCACACGCAAATGTTTCTTACATTATGGGACACAGGGAGTATAAACTAATGCTTGTAATATAATAGGCTGACTAATATAAGGAAACTTATTAGACAGATACTTGGGGACTACTTCAACCTGGCACATGCAGCCCTCTCTTTTGGTGGTTGTAGACTTGTCCCACATAAGGGTCCTTGACATATTTCTTATAGTGCAAAATTTAATTTGATACCTCTGGCTGGTCTCTACTTATTTACAAGTGATCTGCCTCTATTCTTTGTAGTGTTTGATTTATATATGGCTGTTATTTCATTTCTGCATGTAGGTAGAAGAAGGACTGAGTGGCAAGCCTTTGAGAAAAGCGGATGATGATGACACTCTCCCACTATGCTGGAAGGGCAAGAAGCCTTTGAAAACAGTTCAGGATGTCAAGCAATACTTCAAACCTTTTGCACTAGGCTTTTCCAATGGATGGAAAGCCAAATCTCTGTTCGAGATATCCCCAGAATCATATCTTATTATCTCAGTGAGTGATTCAACATTATCTCTTTAACATTTCTGTTCCATATTTTTATTACTCCGAATTTACTTTTACTTTTTTTTTCCAACTCATTTACTGTTGGTGTTTCTGTGAAGTCTAAAGGCAGTGTCTGTTTGGGGGTTCTCAATGGTACAGAAGCAGGCCTGCAAGATATTAACATCATCGGAGGTAATAATGGATGGTGTGGCATAATACAAGCATCTCATTATGAACCTAATACTTTCTTTTCGTTGCATTTTTGTGTGTTCTTTTGCAGATATATCAATGCAACATAAAATGGTGATTTATGACAATGAGAAGAAATCAATAGGATGGACCGCTGCAAAGTGTGATAATCCATCAAGATCAAACTCTTTTCAGATGTAAATAGAGAACATGATTTCTTATTTGTGAAATAGCAAGTGCAGCATTATTTATACACTTATACTATCGTATATAAGTAATAAGAAGCATGAACCAAGCCCATAGTTGACTTTATCTTCAACATTTGTGCTTTGGTTTGCTCTATGCATACATTGTTTTGTTATTCCAATTGTTCCTTTTATTACGTAGAAGTAAAGGCGTGGTGAGAATAATAGGCTAACCCATTTTCTCTGTAGCCCTCAATATCAGAAACAACCTACACATCAAGAACTTTAGTATTTGTGCCTCCATAGGACATTCAGTGGCAGACATCCTTTCTGGCAAATGTAAAACATTTTTTTGTCTGAGTTTTTCTGGATGTAGAGCTCGCTTGATCTTCAGTTTTCTACCCTTTTCAAACCCAAAGATTTTGCATCAGGTACCACCTGCTACCTCCATTTGATTTGTATTTTGCTTTGGCCATTTAATTGCACAACTATCTTTTTTTATTCACCCTCTCTGTTTAGTCTTCTTGAAATTTTTAGGAAGTCCCTAAATAATGTCCTCTTTTCTGATTTAATAATATAAATCTTATCAAGTTACTATGCTATCTTCAAATAATATCCACCTTTTGTTGTAAATGGTAGCTGTACAGTGGAACAAAGTTAAAACATTGTAGATCAGTAATATTCACCCTCAATAAATCGGCATAGCACTTTGGAAGTCAAAGGAATAATCCGATTTGCGTAATGTCTGTGAAAGTCAAACTAAGTTATTGAGGCATGAAGACAGTCATTTTTTTTAATTTTTGTTTCATTGCATTCTATTCTATTGTTTATATTGTAACTGATTTCTCTATGATACTAGCTGGTAATCAAGCCATTATTGCTTGTATATGAGGATTAGCTGGATCTTGCTTCTATATATGCAGTTTAATTACTAAGTGTGGTAAAAGAAATAATGCATTGGGATGACTCACATACTTTGCAATTCTTAACCATTCTTTTCCTACTTGATCATAATTTAGCTCGTAAAGACTAGCTGCTAAATGGCGTATATGTTTTTAAGTATCTTTCAGTAACTGACCTTCAATGTTTTCTTAATTGATGCAGGTATGGTGTGGGTGATCATAGGGTTCTATGATTGAATTGGGTTGGTGGTGTTATAAGCTCAGTAATGCTACACGAATAATACTGAACCTTGGTTAAGGGACGTTCTTGGCTTTCATTAGAGTATATATATTAGCAATGACATTTTGTAAGCACAGTTTTAAGTGAACCTTTTTCCTCTAGAGAGTAGAATATTTGATACTACTTTACTGTGCTAAGCCATCCCACGCCATATAAGTACAAAAAATGCAAACTCACATCTAAGTCATTAGATTGTTTATCTTGTTGCATAGTCGGGTGACCTTCTAAGATGGTTCATACTAAATAAAGTCTAAATATAATACGGAGTAATAGTATTGTTGCACGTTCATTTAGTTTACACTTTACGGCGTAAACTTTACGCATATATGCAAGGTTAAGAAGTATGGGAACTGAAAGTTGTTTACTTCTTTGTTTCATTTATTTACATGAAGAATTTCCCAACTTACAGTACTTGGGATCATCAATACATTTAAACAATAAAATTTCCAGTAACCAAGTACAACACAATCTACCCCTCCATCATAGCAAATGCTAGCAAACTAGCACTTTTCTTGATTTTGCTTGGTGAATAAGATATTTGGGGGGAGGAGCCAATGTATCTACAAGCAGAAGTTGGAAGTGGACTTGTTGTGCATGAAAAACATATCTGACTGGAAAGGATTGAATGAGTCATTATTATATTGCTGGGGCGTTTGAGAGGTGAAAGGATAGTGGAAGTTCATTGGAGGCAGAGCATCATCATCTGCCATATGGTAGTAGCTGTTGTTGAGTAGCTGGACATGAACGTCTTCTTTGTCGTCCCATTTAGGGGCGGCACTCTGGACCTCTTTGTCACATGACGATTGTATTTGCTCTGAGCAGCAGCAACTTGAGCCTGTCTGAAGAATGCCTGCTTGCCTAGGCATCCCATTAAAAGGGCTGATTATTTTGGGCTTATGATCTTCTTCGGCTTCTGGGAAATGGAATTCCTTTTCGTCCATACTGCTACCGTCGCCACCATAGTGTGAGTAATTCTCAAGAGTTCCCTTCTTGTTGTATATTCGGCACAGTACCCAGTCATCAAGCTGCTACCATTGATCAATACACAATCAGAAATGGTGTTACCACTCTCTCCAACTATGAATATCTTCTCACTATGCCTCCTTAAAAAATGTCTTGCAACCTGATTTGGAATCAATGTTTCTAATCTCATTTGGTCGGAACCAACTTTTTCTGTGTAGTCTAGATAATAGTGTTTTTTATTTTGTCATATTTTCTTATCTAAAAAAGCATAGGGGGTTTCCTAAAATATTACAAATAAAAAGTCAAAACAAAAATGCGATTACAAATTTTACGGCATATTCACTGCACCTTGTTATGGCATCACATTGTTTTCCATCCTTTCCAATAGTAATATTAGTAGTTTCTTTTTATAAAATACTCCGTATTTGGTTTGATGACTTTGGTCTGATGTCTTTTTTATACGGTTTGAATTCTTTAATTCGGTGTGACTTGATTAAAATAAGATGAAGTAAAGCAAAAAGAAGCTTTATTCTCCAATATATTTGTAAATTCAAACAGCTGACATGTGTTTCTGTACTTGGTAATTTATGATGAAAAAGGTGGTAAAAAGAAGAAGCTTTTCTTGATCTTGGTCCAAAAGGTTGAATGCCCAACCCAAAGCCCCACCCCGATCCGACAGGACGGTGGGGAAGAATCACGGTGACTCAGTCAACAAATCGACGATAGACCTTTTACGTGTATACAACTATACAACTATACAAGTACGAGGTTGAAGAAGCTTTTCTACTTGCATACAACTATACAAGTACGAGGTAATTCGAAAGTAAAAAAAAGTTAAACCTAAAGAAGGCTACTCTTTAAGAAAATAAGCAAAAAGAGTTAAATTAATTACCCTCAGATTGTTTCTCTTGCAGGCTGGAGAACGGTCGACGTTGGCGAGCCTATACTCATGCATAATCCAGTTTGTCTTTATTCCTCTAGGAGCTTTCCCGGCGTAGAAAACCAGCGCCTTCTTTATCCCTAACGTTTTCGGTTTCCCGACGGGCTTGTCGGCTCCGGTTGCCTTCCAGTACCCTGTCCCGGCAGCCCGGTTCGGGCGTGAACCGTTCGGGTACTTCCGGTCCCTCGGAGAGAAGAAGTACCACTCTTTTTCACCGTACAAAGCCATCTCTGCATTATTCGAAAATCCCGATGACAAACTAACTTCAGTAAAAAGGATCACTAAAATTCACTTTCTTTTTGAAAAAAAGAGAGATCGAGATGAAATTGAAAAGGTACCGGGAAGCTGCCACGGGTCGAACTTATAGAGGTCGATCTCGGCGATGATGGGAACGGCGACGGACTGGGCCGCGCATTTCCGGCATAGATAGTGCACCACCAGCTCCTCGTCGGTAGGATGGAATCGGAATCCGGGAGGTAAAAACTCCATACCGTATTGAATTTCACTCTTCGAAGTTCGAATTCTCTACTCTCTTCTTCGGTTCTTGGTCTTCTTCTTATGCTTCCCCTGTTCGGATGCCGGCTATGGTTGACCCGAATTCCTTTGAGAAATGGAGGACCGAGCATGGAAGAGGACATATTTATAAGAGTCAGAATCGGATTTCCACTGAGAGTAGAGTACCAAAATTACACACATGGTAAAATTCACCGGTCCGGTTCGAGACAGGCAGGGGACGTGGGGTTGCGATGTGGAAACGGGAGACAGACGAATGCGAGGGGGGTTGACCATCCACGAACGGAACGGGTGGTTGTTTTGTCACGGCTGCCGTCACCAATTTGGAAGGATTTGGCGGCCGAAGAAAAGTCGCTGTGAAAAGGGGGAGCCGTCAGGTCCAGTCGACGGTAATGGGCTATGGCCGATGCACCGTCTCTGTATCAATTTTGTCTGGTGTCAGCGTCAATCTTTTTTTTTTGTCATTTTGACAGGGATTGTGATACGGAGCAGTAAAATTTCTTTACGTCGTTACAACTTTTTTTGGAAGAATTTGCTTTAAATTAATATCTCAACATTTAGATGATGGGTAATCCGACAAATAGAATCCTGACAATCGCTGTCCCGCGAATCAGATTCAGAGTTAATCACCTCATCAGAATCAATATAATTCGTTGATCCATTAATGAGCACAAATGATCAAAAAACGGTTACCCCAATTCCGTTGTCATCCACATCTAAATCCAATGTCTTACAAACAGGAAAAACAACAGCTAACCAAAATAAAAAACAAATGGAACAGTCTGTGAAGTAATAAAAGCTAAAATAAAAAATAAATGTCTGCCTTCCGATCTGCTTGCTCTGCACCCTCATCAAGATTCCCGTCTTCTGGCTCTTAATCTTCTTAGGCGGACCTACTGCTCGAAGCCCGCCTCCTCCCCGTTTTTGTCCCATCCAGTGCCATCCTTTCCTTCCCTTGCAGATCATCTTCCTGTGTCTCCCATAGCCTCCTGCGCTTCTGTTCTCCTGTTAGTTATTCCTTATTCTCACCTCCTGCACCCTTTGTTATACTCTGTTCTGACTCAACCCTCAAATCTTTTTTCCCGACTCTCATCCTATCCTCTGATTTAGCCCCCTCCCCGTACCTATGATCCCTTCCAGAGCTCGAATAACTCTCCAGTAACCATTGGTTTCCTCCCGTAGGGCTCGTCTTCCCTCCATTACCTGCTCTAAGATGAACTCCAAACTTTTTCTCCAAAACAGGATCTTCTTCGTAGTTCAAGTGGCAGATTTTGTCTGAGTGTCCAATTAATTCACAGATAAAACAGAAGTTTGGCAGTTTCTCATATTTAAAATCTACCTAGTAACTTTTGCCATCCTTCTTCAAATTGGTACCTCTTTTCAGTACTTTTTCCACATTCACACACACTCGTATTCTCATATAGGCCTCCCACTTTTCACTATTCTGGTTATCATTGTATTTTATAAACCTTCCTATAAAATTTCCAACTCTCTGGGCCGTACCTAAATTAACCAAATTATAAGGCACATTATGAACCTGGACTCATAAGTCAATCTCATTCAGGACAATTTTGTGAGGAATATCATCAGGTTTAACATCTTTTAATAACAATATTTTTTTCACAAATTGCCATGGTCCTCCATCCAGAACCCGATTCATATCTAAACGATGATAAAAAGTAAATATATACTTTTTCTCCCCGACTTCTTTGACTGATAGACCTTTACCCGGTCTCCATAGCGACGCTAACATCTCCTTGATCGTCGGGAATCGGACATTTCGGTCTGTCAGCAGCACCCCGACCACTGGGAAACCCGGCCTAATCTCCTTCTTCAGCTCCTCGCCCGCCTCTGTATCGTCGAGATCCAGGTCTTCCTCCTCCTCCGCCAAAGCCCTCTGTCTGTACTTGTCTACCACGCTTTCCATACAGACGCCCCTTCTCCCTCTTTCTCTTGGTAAACACGGTGGCCGAATCTACCCCCGAAGCGATCCAAAGCTTGCCCATCCCAAACGTCCTAACCGACTCGAAGACGTAATCAAAGCCCAAGAGGTAGAGCACCGACGCTTCGAGAACAAAGCTCAGCAACAGGAGTCTCGCTTCACTCGGTTCTCCTGGCGCAAGCCTGGTGAGAAACCTGCGGCGGCGGTATATCCTAGGCGTTACCAGTGGGTAACCCTAGAGAGAGAGAGAGAGCTACGATAAATTCTTTATCGAATCCCGGTTCTTAAATCACAATCCTAGAAGTGATCACGATTCACGATTGCGTCGTTACAACTTTCTGAACGATAAATACTACGACTGGCCCAAAAAATTGATCTATTTTTTTAAAAAGGATGACACCCTTTCCCTGAGGGCCCAACCCCAACCGGACGGTACATTGGGAGGATGTAAGTTGGACTATAATCATAATCTGACAGATAGAGAGTGAGACTCTGTCCCTAGTACTTGCAGAGACCCTATGCATTTTTAGCATAGTAACCTCTACCTCCACTACTACGAATAGGCCCGACAAGCCCAAGTGACAGAAAGACCCTGGGGACGTATGACCTCTAGCATATGGAAAACCCCCGGGGACGTACGACCTTCAGCGTATGAGAAGACCCCCGGGGACGTACGACCTCTAGCATATGGAAGACCCCAGGGGACGTATGGCCTCTGGCATAGGGAAGACCCCCAGAGACGTTGATGAAGTCATTTGTCCTATGAAGGACCAAGCTTTGAAGCTGGCCTGAAGATGAAGGACGGCGCTGGTGGCGCCCTTCCTTTGTTGATGACGGCGTTGATGACGCCGTACTTCCCATGAAGGACTAGGCTTTGACGCTGGCATGAATTTGAGGGACGCTTGTCTTTTTTATGGACTGGGCGTTGGCGCCCACCTGAAGATGAAAGGCGGCGTTGGGGACGCTCGTCCTTTGATGAAGACCTGGGCGTTGGCGCCCGCCTGAAGATGAAGGACGTCGTTGGACGCCCATCCCCTGATGACGACGGCGCTGATGAAGCTGTTCGTCATATAAAGGACCAGGTTTTGACGATGGTTTGAAGTTGGGTGGAGCTGGACGCACGTCCCCTGATGACTACGGCATTGATGAAGTCGTTCGTCATATGAAGGACCAGGCTTTTATGCCGGCCTGAAGTTGAAGGACGGTTTTGGATGCACGTCCCTTGATGACTACGGCGTTGATGAATCCGTCCGTCATATGAAGGACCAGGCTTTCACCCTGGTTTGAAGATGAAGGGCGGCGCTGGACGCACATCCCTTGATGACAATGGCGTTTATGAAGCCGTACGTCATGTGAAGGACTAGGCTTTGATGTTGTTCTGAAGATAAAGGACGACACTGGTGACACTCGTCCTTTGATGAAGGACAAGTCGTTGGCGTCCATCTGATCCGCATGTAAGGTCTTACTTCGTCCATAATGCATAGTATTTGCCTGATATGTACTTAGCCAAATATGTGGCTTGATTTGTGGGGATTTTATTTTTATTGCTCGAGGCCGGCGAGTGCATGGTCCTCGGCTTCCCTCTTTTGATTTGTGGGGATTTCGCTCGAGGCCGGCGAGTGCACGGTCCTCGGCTTCCCTCTTTTTTGATTTCCTCTTTACTTCTTTGAGCGAGGAGTGAGTATCCTTCTTTCAGACTCGGCCGAGGGGGTTGTTATTCCCTCGGCCGGTAGGGAGTTCATGAGGGCGTTTGTTATCCTCTGGCGGTGGATCGTCCCTTAATCTTGGGGGGTCCCGTCGTCTATTTACGACGCGGGCTAGGCTTTTGGTCGGTTACCGACGACTGCCGTTTCCCAACCCCAAGTGTGGGGATTTTGTCACCTCGGCCATTCTTTCAGGCTTGCCGCCCTGCGATTTAGCACGAGGGTGACGCGGTGAGCTTCCCGTTTCAAGATGTGGGCCATTTTGAAGGTCCCTCATCCTGGGACATCGTCGGCCATACTTGAGCGTTTCGCTCTAAGGGGCCGAAACGATGTTCTTTGTGGAGATTTTGTCACCTCGGCCTTCTTTCAGGCTTGCCGCCCTGCGATTTAGCGCGAGGACAACGCGATGACCTTCTAATTTCAAGACGCGGGCCATTTTGTAGGTCCTCGTCCTGGGACATCGTCAGCCATATCTGCGCGTTTCGCTCTAAGGGGCCGAAACGATGTTCTTTGTTGTGTAGCATCCTTTACTTAAGTTTACAAAAATAAGCGGAACACAATAGGTGCGTTGTTCATGGCAACGACTTTTATTATGATCAGTGGCTCGAGGCCGAGGGTGGTAATCTTCTCAACAACCCGTTTAGGAGTTGGCTTCTCAGTGAGCTTCTGACCTTGGGGTGGGGGTTCTGCCCGTCTGCACCCTCTTCGGCTTGCTAAGAGCTCCTGACCCATTAGGGTGTGAGTTTGTATGCGCCGTTCTTGATTGCGGCATTGATGATGTAGGGCCCTTCGTATCTTGAGGGCTAATTTTTCGCCTCCCCATCGGTCGTGCGTCCCTTCGGTGAAGGACACAATCAGTGGATGTGACGCTTCTTCGGCTGGGGCTCCTCGAAGTCCTCGTCATCGCTAAGCCTCCCAATTTCACGCTTCTTTGTTGAGGTGTCCCCTTCCTGATTGTCGGTGTTCGCCCAGGTGTTTTTCCTTGGGGTGCCTTTAATAAATTGGTGGAGTTCACCCCGTTGAATCAAGCGCTCAATGGATTTCCTCAGCGCGACACAATCGTTTGTATCGTGGGAGGTGTTCTTGTGGTAACGACAATAAGTACCGCCCTGGTGGACCGCGTAGATTTCTTTCGCTGATCGAGGATCCCTGGGAAAGAGATCATACCCCTCTACTTAGTCAAGGATGGTGCTCACCGAGTGTGTGAGGGGAGTCCTTGGCATGTCCAACCTCGGCCGCCATGGGCGCTCCATCCAGCCCTGGCGGGCCTGGCCTCCATGATCTCGCCCCCCGGCCGAGGGTGCGCTTGGAGCCGGCGCATTGTTTGTCTTCTTTTATGGCTGGCCTCCATCCTTTTTATGGGAGTGGAGCTCATCGACGTCAGCATACAAGTTCCCACGCTGGAGTCCCTTGGTGTATGACCTCGACGGGTCAGTGATGAGGCTCCGTGCGTAGGGGCTGCTGCGGAGAACACTCTGCAAGAGGACGAGGAGGGTGCGCTCATCGGCACCTTAGCCCTCGTCTGTCTCCTTCGTCCATCGGTCGATGAAAGACCAGAGTGATTCATCGTGTTGCTGTTTGATGGAGAGGAGATGGGAGAAATGTTTCTTCACGCGCTTCCTTCCGGCGAAGTGGGTGAGGAAGTGTTAGGCAAGATCTTGCCATGAGTCCACGCTTCCTTTAGGCAGCGTGTTGAACCACTCGTACACTGGTCCCTCAAGAGTGGAGAGGAATCAACGACAAATGTATTCATTAGACGCATTCACCATTAGCATGTTGTTTTGATAGCGGCTGAAATGCTCCCGGGGGTCAGTGCGGCTGTCGTAGGGCTTGATGGCATTCCCCCGATACTTCTCGGGTATTGGGGCCGAGAGCACCCTTGTGGTGAAGGGAGTTTTTGTTCTGATTTGGATGACGGGGTCACCACGTCCGTCGGCCAGCTCCCGCTCCAGGCGCTGACCTTGTGCAAGAGGTTGTTGAAGCCGGGGTCCCTGGACGTAGCGTCCGTACGTGCCCCGACCATTTGATTTTGTAAGGAATATTTGTAATTAGATTTTGATGATGCTAGATTAATTAGGACTTTAGAGTACCCCTCTTTAGACTTAATGTATTAGAATTTTCCTTTGTAAAATTTCTTAGTATAATCGACTACCAGAAGGCCTCCAGAGCAGAAGACCTCCTGACAGAAGATCTTTGGTTCTCTCCCTAGGAACAGAAGACCTCAGGGTCTCTGTTAGTCTTTAATCTGACAGAAACTCTCCTGGTTCTCTGTTAGATATATTCTCAACAGAAGTGCTCAAGACCTTCTCTGATCAACTCTCTGCTAAAGACACCAGAAGGCCTGACACTTAGAAGAATTCCACCAAGCCGGGAAACCAACTGAAAGATCCCTTCAACGGCTAGGAGTCTTGAACGGAAAAGCTACAGTGCGCGCATTAAATGCTCATTTAATGCTCCCCATACTCCGTAGAGTAATTGCAGATGATTGGCCGCAATGTCAGGATCACTTTATCCCAAAACAGTAACCCGCCAACTTTACCGGGTCCTACTGGTCAAGTCAACTGCTCGCTCATTTAATGCAGTTATCCTCTTTCTCCTCCTACGGGAAGACAACCTCAGTATAAAAGATACACTACAAAGAACAACCGGATAACTTTGCTAACCTTTGCTACAACTCTGCACATACAAGAAATTCAAGCGCTACAAAGCAAAAAGCCTCCTTGAGATTAAAACTTCATCATCTTCTACAAGAGAAGGCAGAAGTTGGAAAAATCCTTATTTCCAACTCAAGCAAAGTTCCAAGTGTTCTTCAACTCTTCAAGCTCATTACTTACAAATCCCTTGTAACGAAGCAAGTTGGAGGAACCCCTGTTCTAAATAGAACCTCTTCTTTCACAAGAAGGACGTCCAAAGTACCTGGAGCTGTGAAGTGGTGATACTTCTGGGAAAGCTCAGTGAAAGGACCAGTCTTAGGAAAGCCGGAAGTGCATCCAAGAAGACATCTACACTTGAAGAAGACGTGGAGAGCTTCTTAAGTGATAGGGCTAAGGCATTGTAAACGGAAGTTTTTACGAGCTTAGTGGAACAGTGGATTAGAGGAACAAGTTGTTCCTTGAACCACTATAAAAAGCCCTGGTGTCATTTACTTACTGCTTTACATTCATAGTTTCTATTTGAACTGTTTAACTCCAAAGACTTGGTATCTGTGTTCAGCAGAACTGGTCTTGTGAGTTAACAGAAGGCCTACTGCCTTTGCCTCTCTGAGGCTATTAACAGAACTCCCTACCAGAACCCCATCCGCTGCCAGTCTGTTCTGCCAACAGAACAGGCTATTCTGTTTAATCTGGTACTTAGCTTGAAAAAGTTAAAAACCAATACAGTCTATTCACCCCCCCTCTAGACTGTATCCAGTACAACCGGGACCAACAAGTGGTATCAGAGCCTCCTTGTTCTAATAATCTCTTAGGTTATTTGCTGAACAAAGATCCACTTGTTTTTCTGTTTTACCTCATTTTTATCTGATATAATGGATCACTCCTTGTCCAAGAATCTTATGTTCTCAGATCTCAAATTTGATGACTGGAGGATCCGGATGAAGGCACATCTCTGTGCTCTGCATGATGAGATGTGGGAAGTACTTGACATTGGACCCTTCACAAGCTTCCAGAAGGTCAACCCTGAACATGTTATTGACAACACGAGACCTCAGATGATCAATAAGGCCAAATCTGAGTGGACAACAGAAGAAAGAAGGAAGTACAATCTGGACAACATTGCTAAGGACATCCTTTACAAGTCCATCGATGATAGGTACTTCAACAGAATAAAGAAGTGCAAAACAGCAAAGGAAATCTGGGATACTCTTGAGCTCATTGGAGCTGGTGATGAGCAAGAGAAGGACAACAAGCTAACAATAGCCAACAAAAAGTTTGATGACTTCAAACTTCTCCCTGGTGAAAGCATCTCTAAGATGTATGACAGGCTCCTCACTCTCACTGGAGAGATCTCTGAGCTTGGCAAGGAACTCACCATCAAGGAGATTAACCTGAAGGTGTTGAGGGGACTGCCCTCAGCATGGAAGATGAAGGTGGTTGCTGTCCAAGCCAGCAAGGATGTGAAGACTTATCCCACTGATAAGCTAATTTCAGATCTCAAAGCTCACGAGTTTGAAATGATTGAAGAAAAGGAAGATGTACCAGAAGAGAGGACCACTATAGCCCTCACTGCCAGCACATCAAAGGCAAATGATTTTGACCCTTCAGTACTTTTATCTGACGAATATATGGCTGCTTTTTCTAGGAGATTCAAGAAGTTCATGAGAAATTCTAAAGATGGAAGAAGTCCATCATTCAGCAGAAAGCCATTCCAGAAGGTCAAAACAACAGAAAGCAGTGGTGAGCTTCTCTGTTACAACTGCAGACAACCTGGACATTTCAAAGGAGAATGTCCACACCCAAGAGTGTCCAAGAAACAAGGGCATGATGGAGAAAAGAAGAAGTATGAAGACAACTCCAGAAGGAGAAAAGCACTTGTGACATAACAGCTCGAGAAAGACCCTCTGTCAGAGACAGACGCCAGTTCTGACTCAGATTCTGATGAGGCCTTCTGTTGCCTTGATACTGAGACAGAAGACCTATGCCTAATGGCTCACTCTGATGATGAGGTAACCTCTACTTCTGCATCTAGTTTTTTTCGGTAGGCTTAACTTTTGATTCTGATTCAATGTCAGAATTTTGGAAAGAGTTTAAGGCCATCCAAGCCACTTATTCCTCGGTCACAGAAGAAAACAGTAAGTTGAAGGCTGAGATTCTTGACTTGAAAAAGGAGGTTGAGATCAAAATCAATTTTCTAATTAAGGAAAGAGATCAGCTGGAGACTGAAAATGTTTCTCTTCTCAAGAGAATAAGAGAAATAGAGCCTCTCGAGATTAAGTACAAAGCTTACCAGAAGGCCCAGTCTTCCATGGAAAAGATTGTACTTGATCAACAGATTGACACTGGCTTTGGTCTTGGTTATGGCTCAACAGAATCATGTGAGCCTTCTGTAATGCCTAGCACCAGTGTTGCTAAGGCAGATAAGGTCATAGTGCCACTGATTTCTAGCCCCATTTGTCAAGCTGGTGTATCTAGCACCAAGGTTGTTCATGAGGAAGTTAGACCAGAAAAGGGAAAGATAAAGGTTCAACAGAAACCCTTTTTGAAAAATAATGAACCTGGCAGAAAACCTAACAACAGAAAAGGTTTTCAAGATAACAAAAATAAAAGACCATTCATTGACAGACAACCTCATGACAATCGTGCCAAAAATGATCACCAGAAGGGCAAATATCAAGAGAGAGTTAACTTTAGGCAGAAGAGGTTGGCTGGTCAACTTCAGAAGCCCAAAGCTAACCGTCCCTCTGCTCTTGATAGTATATGGGACTTCTTTCCAACAAAGAAAGCTATGCAAAAGTATGTAAACAGGAAGCATGACCCTCACAAGCATCTGCCCAAAGTGAATCACACTTCAGTTTACTATAACTACCAGGTGGACAATGGGTACCACCCACCAAGATTTCACCTGATGAGATCAAAATGGTACCAACTACCCAGACTCCATGACCCCCCAGGACCCAGCATTGCTTGGGTACCTAAATCTTTCTTTTGATCTTGCAGGAACTGTGTGCTGGAGCTATCTCGGAGCAAGAATGGTTTATTGATAGTGGATGCTCCAGGCACATGACAGGTGACAGAAGTTGCCTAACTGAGTTCCAGAAATGCAAAGGACCTAGAGTTACCTTTGGAGGTAATGACAAAGAAGGTCAAACAAAAGGAAGAGGAAAGCTGATCAAGAACCAGATAGTCATTGATGATGTCTCATATGTCAAAGGACTGAAGTTCAACTTGCTGAGTGCTAGCCAATTCTGTGACAAAGGCTACACTGTTGAATTCACAAAGAACTTCTGCTAGGTGAAGCATGAGACAACAAAAGAAGTGGTTCTTACAGCATCAAGGAAGAAGAACATCTATGTGGTTGATTGGAACACTGCAAAGGATGGAGTTTGCCTGATAGCCAAGGGAGATTCAAAACTAAGCTGGGACTGACACAAGAAGCTTAGCCACTTGAACTTCAAAACAATCAAAAAACTGACAAAAGAACACATTGTTGATGGACTGCCAGACATAGTTTACAAGAAAGAGACCCTCTGCAGTGCATGCCAGAAGGGAAAGCAACAGAAGAACTCTTTCAAACCCATTGCTGGAGATCTTTCTACAAGTCCTTTAAATCTGATCCACATGGATTTATTTGGACCTGTTGAAACTCCAAGCGTTGGTGGCAAGAAATATACCCTAGTCATGGTTGATGACTATTCCAGATATACATGGACTATCTTTCTATCAAAGAAAAATGAAACTCTTCAGAAGTTGCCATCTCTGTTAAAGCAACTTCAGACTGAGAAGAACTTGAAGGTTAAGACAATCAGGTCTGACAGAGGAACTGAATTTGTCAACCAAGTCATAAAGGACTTCTGTGATCAAAATGGAACCTTTCATCAACTCTCTGCCGCCAGAACCCCTCAACATAATGGCGTAACAGAAAGGAGGAACAGAACTTTAAAAGAAGCTACAAGAACAATGATTGCAGAATCTGGTCTACCTATGAGATATTGGGCTGAAGCAATCAACACTGCATGCTATACTCAGAACAGAAGAATGATCAACAAGAATCACCAGAAGACCCCTTATGAACTCTGGAAAGGAAGGAAACCCAACATCAGCTACTTTCATGTGTTTGGATGCAAGTGCTACATTCTTAACAATGGAAAGGAACATCTGAAAGTCTTTCAAGAAAAGGCTGATGAAGGTATCTTTATAGGCTATTCAACCACCAGTAAGGCCTATAGAGTACTACTCAACAGAAGGACTCTACATGTTGAAGAGTCTATACATGTGAAGTTTGATGATAACACCTCTGTTAAAGAGGTAACAGAGATCCTCAAGGAAGTTAGCATAGAAGACAAAGCACCAGAACCAACAGAAGAGGTAGCAGATAACCCTGCATTTCCAACTCCTGCACCAAACCCCCTTCTGTTGAATGAATATGAAGACTCAGAAGATGAAGAACAAGAGAGACCCAGACAGCAACTGACAGAACCTGATCTGACATGGTTAAGAGACCATCCTCCTAATCAAGTAATTGGGCATATCAGAAGTGGTGTGCAGACCAGATCAACATCAACAAGTAGAGAAGCAATGCTTGCCTGCTATATATCTCAGATGGAACCCATGACTGTGGAAGAAGCTCTTGCAGACTCAGATTGGATCAATGCAATGCAAGAAGAGCTGACTCAATTTGAAAGGAACAAAGTATGGGAACTTGTTCATAGGCCAAAGCATCAGAATGTCATTGGAACCAAATGGGTGTTCAAGAACAAAGCTGATGAAGATGGCAATATTGTAAGGAATAAAGCAAGGCTGGTAGCTAAAGGTTATTGCCAAGAGGAAGGAATAGATTTTGATGAGACTTTTGCACCAGTTGCCAGACTGGAAGCCATCATAATATTTCTAGTCTATGCTGCCTACAACAACATCAAGGTCTACCAGATGGATGTCAAAAGTGCATTTCTGAATGGAGATCTTGAAGAAGAAGTTTATATGGAACAACCACCAGGTTTTGTCATTCCTACTCACTCCTCCTGTGTCTACAAGCTTAAAAAGGCCCTCTATGGTCTTAAGCAAGCTCCCAGAGCATGGTATGACACATTGTCCCTTTTCCTAGTGAACCATGGGTTTACTAAAGGAAAGGTTGACAAAACTCTATTTCAAATCTCTGTTGCTAATCATATTCTGTTAGTACAAATATATGTTGATGATATTATATTTGGTAGTACTAATCCAGAACTGTGCAAGAAATTTTCTCAAGTGATGCAGATTCAATTTGAAATGAGTATGATGGGAGAACTCAGCTACTTCCTAGGACTTCAAGTCAAACAAGTTCCAGAAGGAATCTTTATCAATCAAGGGAAGTATACCAGAGACATGATCAAGAAGTTTGGAGTGGAAGGCAAATCCTCAGTGAAAATTCCCATGAACACCTCACAAGGAATTGGTCCTGATGATGAAGGAAAGGATGTCGATGCAACAACATACAGAGGAATCATAGGATCTCTGCTCTATCTGACTGCAAGCAGACCAGACATATCATTCTCTGTTGGAATCTGTGCCAGATACCAATCAAAGCCCAAGGACAGCCATCTTAGTGCTGCAAAGAGAATCATCAGATATATCAAAGGAAATCCAAATGCAGGCCTATGGTATCCAAAGGGAGGTAACTTTGAACTAATTGGTTACTCTGACTCAGATTTTGCAGGTTGCAGATTAGACAGAAAGAGCACCTCTGGTCATTGCCAAATGCTAGGAGGAAGACTTGTTTCCTGGTTTAGCAAGAAGCAGAATTCAATCTCAACAAGTACAACAGAAGCTGAATACATTGCAGCTGGGAGTTGCTGTGCTCAGCTACTCTGGATGAAGCAACAGTTGAAGGACTATGGCATTCAAGCAAAGGAGATCAAATTGTTGTGTGAAAACACCAGTGCCATTGCCATCACTCAGAATCCAGTTCTTCACTCCAGGACAAAGCACATTGAGATCAGACATCACTTTATCAGAGATCATGTTGAAAAGAAGCACATTTGCATGGAGCATGTGCCAACAGAAGACCATCTTGCAGACATTCTGACAAAGCCTCTTCCTGAGTCTAGATTCAACAAACTGAGAGAGGAATTGGGGATGATGGATGAAATCCCAAGAGAAAATTGAAAAGGAAGGCCCTCTGTTGCAAAATCTCTGCTAACAGAATACCTGTTGCAGAACCCCTTCTGTTAACCCCCCCATCTGTTCTTTATCCTGGCAGACACCTCAACAACAGAAACCCTCCCTCCCTCTCTTCAGAAAACCCCTTCTTATATCTAACAGAAGGTTGTGGACTTAGAAAATTCTGAAAACCGGGTGATCTAGTAACTTATTAAAGGTCTTTTACCCTTTTACCCTTAAAACGGTATCCAGTCGCAAAATATTTACTGCGCCCCTTTTTACATTTATTGGTACCTTGGAACCGTAAATAATCTCAAGCGTCCACTAACCCGAACCCATATATTCCCCTTTCGCAAACCTAAACCGTTATTGCTTTCATTACTCTCAAATTCTCAAACCTCCATAGCTCTCAAGTTCTCTGCAACTCTTCTCTACTCTAATGGCTTTCATCAACATCAATGACCTCACCAAGGAAGAAATCAACACCCTGGTCTCGAACATCTATACTGGGATGAACTGCGACCTCTCCGCACTCCCTGAACTCGCAGCAAATCATGAAACGATGGTGAAAATCATCAAAGGAATGGAGGACTCGCAACTAAACAAGGTGGTAGGATATAATTTTGATTCCTACAGCACGAGGGACGTGGCAGAGTTTTACCTCAACGCTACGTATGAAGGGGAGACCATCAGGTCAACTGTCAATGGTGAGAACATAACCCTCACTCCTGAAGTTCTCAACGCTTTGTTTGGCGTAGTGGAGGACCCTCAAGAAGAAGAGACTGAAGGCTTCTTATCTCTGGACAGTGTCAAGGTCACTGTGGACAACTTTGTCCAACTCTACTGCCGACCTGAAGTGGGTAGAGTTCCCAAATTGTACATGAAGAAGAACCTCCTTCAAAGTGACTATGAAAAGTTGGTGAACATCCTCCATAGGTGTGTCTGGAGCAAGAGCACCTCCACTGATGACATGAATGTGCTCAATGCAAAAGCTGTCTTTGCAGTTCATCATGGGATGAACATCAACTGGGGACAGGTAATCGTCAAATCTCTAGTTAAATTCATCAAAAAGAAGGACAAGGAGACCGGACTGTTCAAAACCCCCATGGGTTATGGCCTCTTAATCTCTGAAACCCTGCTCAAGGCAAGGATAGGGCTGAGAAACCCTATTGAGGCAGATTACACCAAACTGCTCTTCCTCAATACCTCTAGTGACCGAAAGGTTGCACTCAAGGCTGAACAGAAGAGGCTGAGGACTCTGGAGTTTAACTGGGAGAAGCTCCAACAGAAGGCCATCAAACCCAAGAAGGCTGTGAAGAAACAACAGAAACCCTCTACACCTTCAGAATCTGAAGAAAAAGTTCTGATCAGAAAACCTGTGAAGAAGGTTGTTCTGTAGAAGGCTGCCCCAGCCAAGGTTCAGAAGTTGGTGGCTAAGAAATCTGTCTTAAAGAGAAAGGCACATTTCCCTATCTCTTTAGAAAGCACCCCCTCTGCCTCCCCCATTGCAAAGAAGGCAAAGGTTCTGACACCTGCAGTACAGGAGAAGCTGGAGGATTCTGTCACCTCTGCCCCAGCCAACAGAAATGCTTGGCAAGGAAAGAGGATTGTTTTTGAGTCTAGTGACGCTGAAGAAGATGTAGCAGTACTGGATGCTACTGTTCAGGGGGAATCTCACAGATCTCCCTCTGCAACCTTGCCTGATCAACCCATGATACTTACATTATCAGAACATCATCAAGAAGACAGAACCCCTGAGCCCACAGAACCCCATGAGCATATCCCCTCTGATCTAGACAAAGTATTTATCAGGGTTCTGGCTTGGAGGAAGTGGAGAGTGGGACCTCTTCCAGAACTACTCAGATTGCTCCCCAACTTTATCATAGAGGAAGCTGAAGCTCTGAAGTGGGCTGGCACAGAAGATGTTGAGCTATGCCTCAACAAGGACTTTCTTCTATCTGTTCTCGCTGAGAAGAAAAAGGGGGAATGCAAAGGCAAGAGCAAGCTCACTCATGTCATAGCAGAAGAGCATGTCAAGGCTCTGACAGAAGATGAGATGGCAGCTTTTGATGATTGACTGATTGAAAAGAAGAGGAAGGAATCTATGATCAAATTTCGACATAGTGCTCATGGAGAAGGGGAACCCTCCACTGTTAATGATCTACCCTTGGTCATGGAGAGGTTGGTCAAAGAATGGAGAGATTCACAGTTCAAGAGACTCTACTTGAGGTAATTCCTGAACCTCCACTCTCACCCAGAATGCCAACTCCCTTTACCACTCCACCCCAATCTCCTCACCACAAAACCCCTTCTGTACTTATTTCAACAGAACCCTTGATTCCATTATCCCCCTCTGTGCATACACTCCCATCCCCCCAACAGAACACCTCCTCACTTCATCAGAAACCCTCTTCTGAACAGAAAACCCCCACACCCCAAAAGCCCTCAATCTCCAAATCTCCATCTCCTTCAGCCTGCAAACCGTTCTCTCCCCCTAAGAACAGATCCCCTTCCCCTCCCCCATCTTCTCAAAGACAAATTATTCCACACCAACCCCAACAGCCTATCTCCTCATCACCTCAACCTCAACAGAAATCCCCTTCACCTCCCAAGTCTGAACATCAAGTCACTCCACAAGAGTCCCTTCCACCACACCAACCTGCAGCTCAGCTAAAACTTGAATGGTTCCTTAGAGACTCTGATCCTACTACAGTCTCCCCCATCTCTGCACCACAAGGTTATTCTAGGCATTCTACTGCCCCCAATCCCTCCCTCCGGAAGAAGAAGAAGGTAATCAGAAACAGAATCCCAATCTACTCCTCTTATGAAGACTCCTATGACATGGATGGCTTCATGGTCAGCAAGTCCTACAAAGCTACTTCAAAGAGACAGAAGACCCCCCCTCTGACTCAACTTGAGCATGAACTTCTTGTCCAATCTCTCTCCTCTGTCCAAGAGCATCACCCTTTGCCTAAGGGAAGAGGTTTAGAGCTGCCTCAATCTGTTGGACAAGAGAATCAGATACCCTTCAATGATTTTGTTGCAGCAACAGAGAACTTTGGAGGACAGATTTTAGAAGGTATGGACAAACTCATATTGATTAATGATAAACACTATGAGGGACTGCAACATGTGGACGATAATGTGAAGTCTGGCTTCAAACACATGTCTGCTACTCTGACCAATGTGCTTAAGGATTTCATGACTTCATCAAATTCCAAGATTGATGCTGTCTCCACTGAAGTGGACTCTATCAAGACTGTTCTCACTGCCATGAATCAAACACTGAATTCCCAGCATACAACACTTTCAACCCTTTCCCAGGCAGTGACATCTCTTCAAAGATCAGATTCAGTGCTTCATGCAAGGTGATGGATTATAGGGTATCCAATCTTATATAATTAGGAGAGATTTGAGCTAAAGATAGTGAAGAAGATGAATCAATAGTAGAGTGTGAATGAGTAATTATGTTCTAGGGTTACAAATGGCTCCAAGAGAAGTATAAATAGGGAAATAATGGGCCAGGCCGCTAATATGGGCCCGGTAGCCCAACTACATAAAAGACTAATCTAGTACATCCGAGTCTATATACTCTATCATTAGACGTGGAGCTTCACCGTAGATCATAGCCGCCACAGCGATGATGTACAAATCCATGGCCTACTGAACCTCCAGACGTGCAGTCTCCGTCCAGATTCAGATCTACCAGGCGACCGGCAGCAGAGTCGAGATCGGCACTACAACAATCGACTCCAACCACGAGCTTTGTCGCGGGAGGTGTCTCATGTTCTTTGCTGCGTCGTTACAACGTGGAGCTTCACCGAGCTAATAGTGGAACTAATTTCTGCTTCTCACATAAATTTCCCGAGCCTGGGCGAAATTTCTGCCGGATTAAAATTTCAGTAGGCCATGGATTTGTCCGAGTCTATATACTCTATCACAAGGATACAAGAACTAAACACCCTCTGCCATGATCATACTACTCAAAGACAGCTTCTCCTAATTGCAGACAAAGAGAGATATCAGAAGATGGCTCTCTTAGAAGCCAGCAACAAGGATATCCTGTCTGCCATCCAGAAGCAACAGGGGCTGATTGAAGGTCTTACATCTATAACTCAAACCTTACCAGAAACCCTGGAACAGATTGCCTCTACTCAGGCCACAGAATTCCAGAAACACTCCCTTCTGCTTGGTGATCTCGATGATGCCAAAAAGGGGGAAGAAGGCCCTCATCTGCCAAAACCCAGGACCACCAGAACCTCATCATCTACTGAACGAGTTGTGGATCCCACGCCTTATTTTGAAGCTGCTCTCCAGAAGAAAAGGCTAGCTGGTATCCCTAGACCTCCATCCCCACAGAAGAAAGGAACTAAGAAGAAGAAAGCTCTAAGCTTTAAAGAATGGAGACTGGGAGGATCTCAGGTGATGACTAAAACACAATTTGAGGAAATGAAGCAGAAGATGACCTCCACACAACAACATAATCTTTATCTGGACCATGATGGTCATGTAAAGGTTAGACATGGTGGATCTCTGGAGGAGGCAGAATTCTGGTTTCACAATAGCATTGTACCAGGAAAAGATATTCATGAAGGTGTTCTAAACTACCTAGACTGCAAACTCTCACCCGTTTGGGCTTCTTATCATAGAACTGGAAATCTGGTTGGAATCAGAGAAGAGGTGAATGCAGAGCTAAAAATGCTACAAGGACTGGATGAACAAGCAAGAGCTGAAGCTGCAAAGACTATTATGTAATCAGATACTCTTGTAATCCACCTTAATAAAAGAACATCTCTGCCTCACACTTTGTAAGGCAATTCCTCAATCTCTGTCTTTTCTTTGCTTTCTGTCTTTGTTTATTTGTTTTTTGAATTATTATCTACTATCTGAATGTACTGCACTCTTACTATTTTCCTATGCCAAGTTGCCCACCAAGATTCTAATGGAAGTTTTAAACTTTAAATATTTATGGTAAAGGCACTTCTCTAGAAATGGTTAAAGGGTTTTGGCATCATCAAAAAGGGGGAAATTGTAAGGAATATTTGTAATTAGATTTTGATGATGCTAGATTAATTAGGACTTTAGAGTACCCCTCTTTAGACTTAATGTATTAGAATTTTCCTTTGTAAAATTTCTTAGTATAATCGACTACCAGAAGGCCTCCAGAGCAGAAGACCTCCTGACAGAAGATCTTTGGTTCTCTGCCTAGGAACAGAAGACCTCAGGGTCTCTGTTAGCCTTTACTCTGACAGAAACCCTCCTGGTTCTCTGTTAGATATATTCTCAACAGAAGTGCTCAAGACCTTCTCTGATCAACTCTCTGCTAAAGACACCAGAAGGCCTGACACTTAGAAGAATTCCACCAAGCCGGGAAACCAACTGAAAGATCCCTTCAACGGCTAGGAGTCTTGAACGGAAAAGCTACAGTGCGCGCATTAAATGCTCATTTAATGCTCCCCATACTCCGTAGAGTAATTGCAGATGATTGGCCGCAATGTTAGGATTACTTTATCCCAAAATAGTAACCCGCCAACTTTACCGGGTCCTACTGGTCAAGTCAACTGCTCGCTCATTTAATGCAGTTGTCCTCTTTCTCCTCCAACGGGAAGACAACCTCAGTATAAAAGATACACTACGAAGAACAACCGGATAACTTTGCTAACCTTTGCTACAACTCTGCACATACAAGAAATTCAAACACTACAAAGCAAAAAGCCTCATTGAGATTAAAACTTCATCATCTTCTACAAGAGAAGGCAGAAGTTGGAAAAATCCTTATTTCCAACTCAAGCAAAGTTCCAAGTGTTCTTCAACTCTTCAAGCTCATTACTTACAAATCCCTTGTAACGAAGCAAGTTGGAGGAACCCCTGTTCTAAATAGTGTAACACCGTCCCCAAATGTATTTATCTTTAAGCGAATAATTCATTGAACCCTATGAAATTTTTAGTGAATTTACGAGGTTGTGAATTTGTATTAATTTTTTTCGCGTGAATAGTAAAATGCACGTGGGGCCCACATCGGGAGTGGGGATCGCCCGATATTATCGGGACCACATATTATATTCATATGGGTCTAGAAAATATTTATAGATGGTGGATACTTCATTTGGGCCATGGAAGGACCCAGAGTTGACCGATCGGTCAATAGAGGCCTCAATACCGGTATCGATAAATTTATCAGATAAAAGCCCGAAAGTGGATTTTGGAGATTTATAAATTAAAGTTGGGGAATGCATATTCATTCTAAATGTTATAATGATTAAGAACACGTAATATATTTATTTAACCCGATGAAATAAAATATATCTAAAACAGTCCGGAAAATACAACTTTCGGGGCAAATTGTACACTTTGGGACAAATTGGGATGACCTCCCACATGGGTGGGGGCCACCCCACGAATTTGTCAACCTTTGGGGGCTGTATGAGGGCTAAGTTGGCTGAATAACAATTGATAGGATGGGGGAGACACCCTTTGACATTTGGTAGACCCCCTCCCTTCACTCATTTGTCTAAATGAGACAAAAACCACCCCTCTCACCTCACCAACTCCACCCACTCGTACCAACACCCTAAGATAGCAAGGAGGAGCTCTGAAATTCACCATTTTCACACCCAAACTCGAGCTCAAGATAGAGGATCCAAGGAGGAGTGCTTGGAGAAGGAAAAAGGTGTAGGAAAGTGTGGAAATTGAGGTAATCACCTTGCCATAGCTTTCCCTTTATTCTTCTTCTACCATGAGGCATATTTAGTATATGAAGAACCCTTGGGATGGTTCTCCATGTTCTAAGTATGGATTTATGGGTTGGAAAGTGGTTCTATGTCCAAGAACGGACATAGAAGCCAAATCGACCGGTTTGCCGGAAAATAACCTTTTATAGGTTATTTGTGTTGATATGGGTTTTGTGATGATAAAACCTTGTTAGGAACTTGAATTAAAGTATTTTTGAGCTTCGCCGGAGTTTCGTCGGAGTTGGTCAAAGTTCGCCGGAGTTGGTCAAAGTTCGCCGGAGTTGGTCAAAGTTCGCCGAAATTAGTCAAAGTTCAATCGAGAAGCGTAGAACGTGCTTGAGCTTAATTAAGGTGAGGATGACCGACTATGTTACTTATAATCTTTGGGTTAATTTCATGGGATTTCCTAAGTGAATACAAATGTGATGTGCATGGGTTGTTAATGGTTAATAATGCCTAAATAAAACTACTATTGATTATAAGTATAGTATGCATGATACACAAATTTATGAATAAATTGTGTATGTTTAGATGTTATGAATATGTGTGTATGATGGTTGTACCAACCATGAATTTCATTTGAGATAGTATACTTTGATACCATGAGGAGAAGCCATGAAGGTATGAAAGTGATACTTGATATTAAGGCCAATCATGCATGAAGGAAGAATTATATTGAAATAAATAAATAACTAGCATTGAAATATTAGTTGGAAATGTTAGTTGAGAAATGGATGAATTAGATCCTAAGAATGAGAATTATAAGGAATCGGTGATTATGAGCCGGGCTCGGGACCGATGTAGATAACAGTGATTATGAGCTGGGCTCTAGACCGTGGTAGATGACGGTGATTATGAGCTGGGCTCTAGACCGTGGTAGATGACGGTGATTATGAGCGGGGCTCTAGACCGTAGTAGATAACGGTGATTATGAGCTGGGCTCTAGACCGTAGTAAATAATGATGAATTGGTACTAAATGAACGGATTAACTATAATGTAATAATGCTCTAGATTGAGGGCCTCAGAGATTTAAACTTCGATTATACTTAGTATAGTTGTCATTGTACTTGTCAAATGCTTCCAAGTACTGACCTCCCCTTCACGGGGGAGGCCACCTCACAGTTTCAGGTAGAACTTGAAGGTTGCTACCATCAGCCGCTGTTTCGGGAAGTTTCTGAGAAGAAGACTTGGTTCGTGCTTCTTCCGTTCTTGTTTTGAAAACAATATGAATAATGCTCATGGATATTATTTTCTGAATATACATTTCGGGAGTTTGTATACCCATGTTGGCCAAGTGTGGCTTGAACACTTGTAATGTTGTTTCCGCTGTTTTAAATGAATGATTTACATTATGTTTGTTTATGGATGTACTATGTGTGAATGATGTTCATGACGCCTTGTATAGTATGGATGAGTTGGACTGCGGTTGACTATTCGTACTGTACGGCGGGTTGTTGACGTGTCCGGCTAGGTCCGGGGCGTGACAATTTAAATGGTATCAGAGCCTTAGTCCGTAAACATCATAATGAAGCTTCAAAATTTCTTTTTGAAAATGAATTTGAAAACCATGAGCATAAGTTTTGTACTTATAGAACTTTTGGTACTTGAGTTGCAATGCCTCTAATTGTTAAGATGGTACCCTTAACAATTGGTATGGCGGTGATTTGAGCCAAAGGATGTCTTTAAGTACCCGTCCGTCATTTGACATTCGATACGAGTCTAATGACTCATTCTAATTTCTTTCAGAAATGGAACCAGTTGGAAGGATCACTAGAAGGAACCCGTTGGGCCGTGCACCGGGTGGGTCCGAGCGCGGTAGCCGGGGGTCCTCTAGGGGATCAAGAGGAAGGGGCCATGGGGGCCAACGTCAAACCGTGAGCGATGGCCACGTCGATACCGAAAATGAGACCTATTGGTCCTATGAGGACTCAACCTACCAGCCGGGGACTCAGCCAGTTGAGACCCCTTACGAAGAGAATGATGATGATGTGAGTGATGAGGAGGAAAGTGGCTCCTTGGCCAGGATCGAAGCGCTGCTCCAACAGTATGTGTTGAATGTCGTACGTCCCCGGGATCTTCATGTCCCGAAGGCCGTATGTCCCCGGGGTCATGTTTGCTGTGTTTGAGCCTGTTCGTAGTAGTGGAAGTACGTGGGTCATGGTGTCTGGACCCACATACTCTATCAATTTATATGTAAGGTCACCAATTTTTTTTTCAATACAATGTTATAGAAAAAGTATCTATGAAATTAAGATGATGTTAAAAATTTGTATCGAAATACTGCTCGATCTAACTGTAGTTAACGAAAAATGCCAATTCAAGCTAAGTGGTGTTTTTCCTTCGAAATAATTACATAAATATGACCAAAATAAATATGATTTACAAAAATATGACTAATGACTAGAGTAGTAATGAAATCATAGTAATTCATGTTCAAGTTTTGAGCTTAAGTTACCACAACACCACATTGTAGTAATGAATAGTCATATTTATGTAAATATGACTTATTTTAGTAATATTCTTGTAAAAAATCCTTTTCCTTTAAAACAAAAAAGGAAGGCAGCCAACATATGGGAGAAAGAGAGGGGGAAAGAAGGTGGTGCGGGGACCATGAAAAAAATCTTTTTCTTTAAAGTGTTATAGTTTTTATATTTTTGCTCCAATTTTTACAAAAGTATATCAAACTTCATAATTTTTTATGATTTTTCATATAAAACTAACATCACATATATAAAATTTAGAAATATATGAACCTATAGGGTAAAAAATACTAGTTACAATCGTGCACCGTAATAAATCTAATTGTGAACAAGTTTATACAAAAAATGTGTATTTTCACCACATCAATCTAGTTTTGCCCAGGAATTTAGCTTTGTCAATATAATAATCCAAACTATTTTTTTAAATCAAATCCATACATTTATTATACAACTTTTTGCCAATATTTTTTTACAAAAATCTTAAGATCCTATTGCTAAAGTCTTTTAGGATCAATTTTTTTAAGTAGATCGGTGTTCTAAAATTAAGCTCTCGTGATTATTTTAACATCTTTCAGTTATTTTTTCAAGAAAGGGTCGGAAGCAACAAAAAGAATTTAACTCCATTTTTCTGCATTAAAATATTTTACTTTTAAAATCATAATTATATGTAACTTTCTTGCTTCAAAGTTACAACAATATATATTTGTATCAACAAAAAAATTAAATCCCAATAACTTTTTTGCATCAACTTTTTGTGAATACTTTTTTACAAATACTTATGATTTAACAAGTTAAATATTTTGATGCGAAAATAATAATATAAACTTTAATTTTTTGTACAGTTCCTCCAGACATTTTAGCAACAGGATCTTCAGATTTTTGTAACAGATATTGGCAAAATGTTGATATATGATACGGAGTACGTACTAAATATAAGGATTCAATTAAAAAAATTATATTGGATTATTATATTGATGTTGCTAGATTGCAGAGGAAAAACTAGATTGATAATGCTACACATTTTTTGTATAAACTTATTTAGAATTAAATTTATTGACAATGCATGGTTGCAACTTGCATTTTCATCTTATATGGTGATGGAGTGCATGGGTCCAGACCTCATTACCCACATACTTGGAAGGCTAAATACAAGCATAACCGACACCCACGTGGTCCTACATCAGCCAGATAGGCCCTCGGGGATACCGTGTAAATATTTACTATGTATATTAATTTTTTGTTATAAAATATATAGTAAAGTTAAACAATTTTGTCATCTAAATATGAGTATAACACATCAAAGAAATCAATAAACCAGTTAATTAGAAAAAAATTATTGAATTATTTTATATGTGACATTTGAGGATACAATGTACCTAAACCGACAGTATGAAACTAGTACAAACATTGGTTGCAATAAAGAATTTTGAATTAGGTAAAGATGTGAAAGATATATTGTGCATATATGAAGTAACTTTTTCATATTTTAAAATAAATTGCAAGTTTCTAAATCATGAATACTATAGTTCAATATTTCACTTAAATAAAAGAATTAGAAAAAAATAGTGAAATACTATCAACGAATCATGAGTATAAATCAGACAAGTAGACCAAAAGAACATTTATGCGCTAAACCATAACGAATCAAAAGAAATGGTGAAGTACGTTCTCAATGAATTCTAATGTGGACATTTTAAAAATGAATTGAAAGTATAAAAAAAAATAACTTTGATTTTAGTTTTTATTTTTATAGATTTTTATGTATATATAATTAATATTAATATATATCCAAACGGATCTGAGAACACAGTCCAGAAGCCTAGAAACAAGAATGGGCCCTCCATTTGGCCGGGCCCTCCATCTGGTCTGGTCCTCCGTCGGTCAAAATGATTCCGACAGAATAGATTTTATATTTAGTCAAATAAATCATGTACTCAACCCAATAAAGGCCTTATTTTATATTGGGCCTCCCAAGCCCAAGATGTGGGAGCCCAAACCCATATTTTCTCCTATAAATAGCCCCCCAGGGGTAGTTATAGAGGGTTGAAAAATATTAATTGCTCACTTTCTCTCTCTAGTTCTCACTTCTCTCTAAGATCAGTACTCTATCATTTGGTGCTTTCATTGAGAGTTAGAACAATTAAGTTAGTATCCTTCGTCGCTAGCAGACACCACTAACTGAAATGGGAAAGACAAGGTCAAACCGCAACCTCATTGACAAAACCCGCCCCGACCCTCAAGAGAAGCAAGAGAGGTTGGGTGACGCTACGACCGACAAGATAGTGGAGGAAGAGGCCTTCTAGGGAACCATCGACCCCACTGCGGACCTTTGCAACAAGCTCAACGTCAATGCTCAAGATGCTCGCATTGGCCTTGAGAAGAAACTCTCAGAGAAGGGCAGCCATGCTTCGGGAAAACAAACTACTCCCCCCGTTGACCCCCAAGTTCAGGCCGCACTATTGGCTATCATTGCCAGTCTGGCCCAGAACCCTACTGTCCTAAGCGCCCTCATTCCACAGACGGAGGAGAACACAACACCACCATCTCCTCCACCTCCTCTAGATCAGAAACAGACGAAGCATGGACCCTCTTCACCGATGGTTCATCAGCCGCTAAAGCATGTGGAGGGAGGCATCATCCTAATATCACCTGGAGGAGCTGAGCATGTTGAGCATCCATGCCAGTCCCATCTTATGCAGTCAACAACGGGCAGAGGACTAGATCAGCGACATCATAACCTTCATCACGTCTGATGAACTACCTCAAGACCAGGAGAGAGCCAAATTGGCCAAGCTTAGGGCCCCAAGCTACACCATAGAGGATGAGAAGCTATACAAGAGGTCCTATAACCGCACTCTCCTCTGGTGCCTACATCCGGACGAGGCCGAAGTGGTGATGGAGGAAGTACATTGTGGCATCTGTTCATCCCACCAAGGCCCCTTTAGCATTTCCAGACGCCTCATCATCCAAGGTTACTTCTGGCTGATAATGGCACAAGATTGTGTTGAGGTAGCTAGGAAATGCACCGTATGCCAACACTTTCAAAGAGCCCCTAGTCGGCTAACAGTCAACTACACCCCAGTCAGCATAGCCATCCCTTTTTCAAGGTGGGGAATTGACCTGGTCGACCCTCTTCCAAGAGGCGCAACCAACAACTGGTACATCATCGTCACCATAGACTACTTCACTAAGTGGATTGAAGCGGAGCCACTAGCTAGCATCGCTGAGGCACAGTGCCAGAAGTTCATCCTAAAATCATCCTTACTTGCTACGGCATTCCTTAGGAGATCATATCAGACAATGACACTCAGTTCGAGGCCGCACCATTCCAAGAAGTCCTCCAAGCATGGGATATCAAGCATCGCTTCTCCTCTGTTGCCTACCCCCAAGGGAAAGTTGAGAACGCCAACAGAACCATCTTGGAGGGCTTGAAGAAGAAGCTTGAGGACAAAGGAGGCAGCTGGGTGGATGACTTTCACAACATTCTATGGTCCTACCGCACTACGCCAAGGAGAGAAACCGACGAAACACATTTTGCCCTATGCTATGGCTTCGAAGCAAAGGCACCTACAGAGGTTACATTGCCCAGCCGAAGGTCGAGCAATACGAACCCGAAGCAAATGACGAAAACTTTTAGATCGACTTGCACCTCATCGACGAAAGAAACGAGCAAGCCTACCTCAGGGATGAAAACTACAGACGCCAAGTCAAATCCTACTATGACGCCAAAGTCCGTTCCCGAGAATTTCAAGTGGGGGATTATGTCCCCCACCGACAGGAGGCCAGCAGGCCGACGGAATGCGGAAAGCTAGCCCTAAAGTATGAAGGGCCCTACATCATCAATGCCGTAATCAAAGCCGACACATACAAACTCAGACACCCAAATGGGTCAGAAGTACCACGATCGTGGAATGTACATCATTTGGTGAAATTCTATCAATAATCCAAATGCGGTGTAGCCTGGCAAAGCCCCCACCCCGAGGTCAAAAGCTCATTACGAAGCTAACTCCTTCGCGAGTTATTGATAGACTACCACCCTCGGCCTCACGCCATTTATCTATATAAAACGTCACATTCCACTTTGTGAAATTCAAGTAAAGGAAAGCACACACAAACTAAACGTCGTCTAGGCCCCTTCGAGGTGAATTACCCAGGTATGGCCGATGATGTTTAGGACGTAGAGCCCGAAATATGGTCAATGTCTTGAAAGGAGAAGCTTACCGCGTCATCCTCACGAAACACGTAGGACGACAAGCCTAAAGGAAGGCCGATGTAACAAAATATACAAACTTGGGGTCACTTCCTAAGGGACCAAACCCCACAGCCGACAGAAACCGACCAAAAGTCCAGTCCCACGTCCTAAACAGGCGAGGGAAACCCCAAGCTATGGGAACATCCATTTAGCCGAGGGGCTAACACCCCCTCGGTTCAGCTCACGTGAACATCGGAGGAATGGACAGAATCGGGGAAACCCCACCGGCCGAGGGAAGTCAATAAAAAGAAAAAAAGAAAGAAAGAGGGAAGCCGACGGACCGTGCACTCGCCGACCTCGAGCAATACAAAATGAAATCCCCAAATACAAGCCAAAATATTGGTTAAGTACATATCAGGCAAATCCCACACCTTATGGACGAAGCAACATGATAAGGGCACTTTCGTGGGCTAGAAATTTTCACAAAGGCTAAGACATGAATACAAGGCCAAGTGCAGCCCGGATGATCCTGATCACCACACTGAAGCATGCCCTTATGCTGCATAAATTCCTGGATGAAGGAAATCCCTGAACGAGCATATCTAGGAACTTGAAAAAAATCTAAATACAGGAGTAACGTAACTATATAGCCGACAGAAATACATCCATCGGCCAAGCTTCTCAAGACAATTAACGAGTATATCCAGAAACTTGGAATGTTTCTGTAACACCTCACCACGTAGGACCCGAGGTAGTTACTCCTACACACCCTCTAAACCTCTAGTACTGTACTCACAAACCGCCACTAGCCTTTTCCGCGCATTTTGTCCTCACTCGTGCGCGCCATAAGAAACTTCCAGCAAGTCACCCATCCTAAGACTACTCTCGTGCAAGCATACTTAACTTTAAAGTTCTTGGGTGATGAGCTCCCTTAAAAGGAGATGCATCTTGTTGGTATGAGTAGTACTATTAATCCATATAAATTAAATCTCAAGTGTTACAATCACCCCCACTTAGGAACGCAACGTCCTCGTTGAACCCATAAACCAATCTCAAATCTCAATCAAACACCAGAATCCTCCCCCGCTGAGTGCCCGCCCTATATCGAACAAGTCAACACAATGTCGCAGGGTTGCTCTGATACCACCTGTAACACCTCGCCACATAGACCCGAGGTAGTTACTCCTACACACCCTCCAGACCTCTAGTACTGTCCTCACAAACCGTCACTAGCGTTTTCCACACACTTTGTCCTCACTCGTGCGCACCCTGAGAAACTTCCCAGGGGGTCACCCATCCCAAGACTACTCTCGTGCAAGCAGCCAAACACGCTTAACTTTAAAGTTCTTGGGTGATGAGCTCCCTTAAAGGGAGATGCATCTTATTGGTATGAGTAGTGCTATTAATCCATTTAAATTAAATCTCAAGTATTACAATTTCTAAGTACACAACTACTTGGGAAAGTTTCCAGGAAACCAAGGAGCATATACAGCCCAACCGAAGATATTCCCTCGGCCACAACCAACGCTCAATCAAGTCTTTATGTTATGATTTTTTTCTAAAGTATAAAGATAATTAAAAAAGGGAGACGATGCAAAACCACAAGCATGGAAAACATTGAGGATGAAGAAAAACCACATATGAAGGAGGAACAACAATTTTATTAACAAATATTCAACAAGTACAAAAGTCAGGGCACATCGGCCATTTCATAAAGTGGGCACTACGGCCTCTAAACTAAGGCACATGAGCCATCAAAGAAAGGGGGGACTAAGCTACAATATCAACTTGACCTCCACTCCGGTCGTCGCCGTCTTCGGCATTATCACCCCCTCATCTTCATCCTCCTCAGCATCCTCCTCGTTCGTGCCCTTGGAAGCAGCTGTGTCCTCGAGCAGATCATCATCACTCCATGGCTCCTCGACGATGCCAGAGCTACGAATCAGGAGCTACCTTTGCTCTAGAAGAAGCCCGAGCTCACATTCAAGATGGTTCATCCTACGGGGGAGATTTAGGCAAAGGGGCTTCATTCTATGGAACCGACGACGGAGCCTCCGGTATATGAGCTTTTGCATACAGAACTGGCCGAGGTCATAAAAGACCTTCATCTCCTTCCTCCAGTACTCCTCGCCGGAAGGGTCATTGTTGACCCAATCTTTAAGTCGGGCAGCTACCACTTGGTAGCAAAAAGGGCGCCGATCATCAGCCTTCCACCCTTCGACCATAAACTTATCAATAGCCGCATCAATTGCTCTCTCAGAAACAGCCTTTGAATTCTCACCCTCATCAGAGCGGTGGACGCCATCGTCCCTGACCTTCTCGAAATCGATCAGTTTTGTCCTCGCCTCGTCCCGTTCAACGGTGAGGTTCTTGTCCCTCGTCTCTGCTTCCCCAGCCTTCTTCTTCAGGCTATCAAATTCAACGCGCAGGCGTTCCAAGTCCTTCAAGGCCTCATCGACCGAGCTCACCTTCTTTTTGAGCTCCCTTAACCGAGAAATCTCCTCCTCTTGCCTCTTCTGGTGTTCCATCAGAATGAGAGTACCCTAGACAAAATATGCACAAAGTTAGGAAAGCGCAAGAAAGAATGAAAAACGGCTAAGTACAGACGGGGCTACTTACATAAATGATGTTGTCCATGGCCCCATTGTACAGCTGAGCATCCTCAGCCGACACATATACGCCTGATCCTCATCAGGAATAACCTGGAAAACGATCTCATGGCCGCTCACAATTTCGTTGAACAGGCCACCCCTATGTGGATAACGAACCACAACATCATACAATCTCCTAACCACCTCGCATCCAGAGCTGACATTGGCTGAGGGGGATTCTATGTTGAGGGGAGGGGGTTGAGTTAGGGGAGCCGAAGAAGGACCCTCGGTCAGATCCCCTACCACCACGACCTCGGCAGCGTGGCCTCCCTCGTCCACAACCTGGACGACAACAGTCTTGGCACCAGAGCCACTAGAGGCCTTCTTCGGCCTCTTAGTGGACTTCGACGGCTGGAGGCCGGCCTTGGCCAAAGTCTTCTGGCCCTCATCCACAACAACTCTCTTCTTTTTCTTAGAGAAAGGAGGCTTCTTTACGACATCGGACTTGGCCTTTGAGCCATTGGCCTCACTCTTGGAGCCCTCAGATGCCTTGGCGGCCTTCATCTTCGCCTCTACCTTCTTGGCAGCTTGGGTCATAAAGAGCATGTGATTCATATTGAAACCTGCAAAAAAGGACGATTAGTCAAAGGATAAAAAATAACAAAAAGAAATGCGTCAAGGCGAAGAACAACCTTCTGCCTTAGCAGGTACGCCCAGATGGGGTCCATCAGCCTCTTCATAAGAACCACTCATCTTCGGTCATAAACCGTCATCTACATCTCCTGGGATGTAATACCTCACAAAGTCGAGGGCTGCCAGCCTGCCATCTTATATTCCGTAATATAATCTTTGACGCTCCTCGGTCCATCCCTCAGAAACTCTTCTACCTGGGCATCAATTGTGGCGTTCTTCGGAGGCTCATAGAGATTGAAAATCCCAGAGTGGTTGATAGAAGGGAAGAATCCAGCCTCACCCAGGGTCACAGACACAAATTTGGCCTTCCAACCATGGATGGACGTCAGCAGGTCCTTGAAAGACCTCATGTTCTTCACCTGCTAAAGGTTGGCATAGCCGGCACAATTCTTATGACTCCCTCGGCCTATCTGGTAGAGATTCATAAAGAGAGCCGTCGTCGGCCTGAAATTGAGCTCGACACATCATATCAAGAAACCGACGATCAGGGAGTAACTGTTCAGCGTCAGCAAGGCCGTAGGAAGACCCACCATGTTGAGATATTCTGTGATGTAGGGATGGAGGAGAAAGCGTAACCCCTTGGCAAAACTCATGGGGTCACTCCGAAGTACCCCACGTGTGGAGAAAGCACGTGGTCTGTCGGCTTAGGCGCCCTAACGTGATCATACAGCCCACATACAATTTGGAAACATACTACTCACCCATTGAGATCTTCAGCCGAATGATATACAGGTTGGTGAGATCCAGGTGGGAGAGCCCTGAAGACATGCCCTTTCTCGGACAACACCAACGCCTTCTCGTTTGAACTTTAGCCGGAGGAGTATCACCTCGGACGGAAGAAATGGGGGAGGGCAAGGAATAACAGCCAACGATGACGCCCCATCTTCTTCAGGTTGGGAGCATGAGTCCCCCTCGTCCTTACTAGACGGTTGCGAACCCACATCATCTCTCAATCGCTCCTCATCATCCTCGATACGGTACTCACTCGTTTCCTCCATCTCAACGTCAAACTCTTCTACGAGCTTGAGCCTAATCCGAGGAGATGTGTCCTCCCCGTCGAAGGAATAGGATTCCTCGTCCAAAGAAGCTGTTAAATCAATGGGGGAGGGCACACTTCGGCCGTCAGAGAACGAGATAACGACTAACGAATCCTAAGGATGGGTTTGTCGGATCTAAGTGAATTTTCCTACAAACACTAGATCTAACCCCAAGGAAGCAAAGTGATCGGGCTAAACTTGCAAGTGTACAGGTGCCGATATAGTAATAAATTCCGGTAAAATACCGGGTCGAATCCACAAGGAAACGTTGTTTAATTCAAGTCCGAGAGTAGATAACTTTAAATGAAGAATTGAATAAAGTGCAGGGATTTTGATTTGTGTTTTATATTTTTGGTTTTTTTACTTTTTGTTCAACAAGATAATTGTTAACTAACTTTGAGTTCAAGATAAATGATAACAAAAACTAAGGCTTCGGGAATCACTCAAATGCTTAAATAGGGTTGAATATTAGTTCTTTGCCAATAATTATGAATACGATGTCGCTAATATATTCTCAACTCTGGTTAAGGCAGCGAGAGCGTGGTTTTCGTTACGTGTAAGTCCCGTTACGGCTTACATTCATCTACCGAAAACCCCGTTGAATATCAAGACATCACACCCGTATCATATAAGACCGGATATATTTCTATTCTCGGTACTATATATGTTTATCCTTTAGTGTTCATAGTTTAGACTTCAACGTTAATTGCAAGTATAAACTAAATTTAACATACTTCTATGTTGTACACCATAGTCATAAACAATCAATATATAAAGGATAAATCACAATTTATTGGTTTGGAACTTTTATCAAACACCTAGTGGGCATAGAAGTTCATCCCTAGCCTTAGCTAAGAAATTAGCCTCTAATGCTCATATTATTCACAATACAATAATAAATGTAATGGAACATGAAATTACAAAGGAAATAATACCTAAACACCAATGATTTTCGGAGGATGAACTTCCCTCCTCAAGAACTTGAAGAAAATACCAAGAACAAAAATATTAAAGCTAAGAATTAATCTAAGGAAATGGAATGTATTTGTATGATGAATTCAGGGCTTTATATAGGCTAAAGAATGGCATCTTTTAGTCTATTCAAGCCCAACAAGCCGGTGTGGAGCAGAAATCTTTTGCACGTAGCTATGTTTGTAGCAGAAATCGGATCAACCGGCGCCGGTTATAAGGTGCCCGGCGCCGGTCGTGTGCAAAAATGCACCGGTTGCTCCGCGCCGGTTGGAAACAGGCGCTTTTGGGGAAAAAAAACAAACGACCGGCGCCGGATGTAGGATGACCGGCGCCGGTTCCTGCGCCCAAATGTGTACTTAGCTTCTTTTGTCTCTTTTGATGCCCGAAATTTATCCAGAAGTGCCGGTTTTCGACCCCTTTTTGCTTTTGACCCTATTTTTGCTGTTCCAAGGCGCATTGCATGTTTCCGCTCATTCGGGAATATTTACCTGTTTTTGCATTAATTTTTGTACAGATAATTATAATCACTTATGTAAAACATAAGTAATTATTGTGCTTATCAAATTCCCCCACACTTGAGCATTACTTGTCCTCAAGCAATTTCTTTGTATTGATGCATAATTAGAAAAGAAACTAAACCATGCAAATTAAAAGTTTAATAAGATGTTAAAAGTTAGATATAAACTCTTTAATCTTTCTCGAGCCAAAAACCTTTTTCTAGTACTCACAATAAATGTATTTAAGATTAAGAAAAATATTTAAACGCTTGATGGGTTTATTTTGTGACAATTTAGGCAATGTGTGGGTATGTCGGTTTTTTTTTTGCTTGTGGACTGACAACTTGATTTTGTAGAGAAGGCTATTCTAGGAGAACATGAGTTTTTTTTTTTGCTTTTGTATATAAACTCTTTTTTTTGTTCTCCATAATTATATATCTAGATTGTCAGAAATGAGGAGAATCCGACAATAGAGTGATTTGGAGTTGGGATGAAACTTTTATTTTGAATTTGCACTCTATGCACATTTGTATGGATTTGAAACATTGTCACAAATTTGAGTGAAAGTGGTGGTTTCAAGATTAATAAATATTTTAATTAATCTAAAAATACATTTTTGTGAGTAAAAGAAAATCTTTCTCAACCAAAACCCTTAAAAGAGAGAAAATCAAAAAATTTAACCTTCCTAGAAAAAATTTAGTTTGCAAAAAAAAGTTTCTCAACCAATTATTCACCCCCCACACTTGATTTACATTGTCCTCAATGTAGAAGCCATAGGAACATAAAAACTTCAATCCCCCATAAAGTGTGTGTTGAGAGAAGAGTATGTCATATGAAATAACAAGGGGAACCTAATTTTGTGGGTCGGGAGGGGGGGTGCCCAAATTGACCATAGTAGTATTGGGTGAATTGCCCAAACCTTTGGTCAATATGGTCCAAATGCTCTTCCATCCTTGTTTGACGGGTGCGGAGGTCCTCTTGGTTAGCTTCGTACACGTCCATCCGCGTATGCATACGATCCATGGACTCAACAATGTAATCAATGCCATGTGCCATAGTTCGTCGTGGCCGGGCTGCGGGTTGTGCGGCGACTTCTCCCATCTCTTCGTCCCTATTATCATCCTTGCGAACCCATGCACCTCCCACCTTCTTGAAGTGGAGGGACACCATAGTGCTTGGCCTCAAAATTTGGGCTTTGGTGGTGTACTCTACCTCTTCATTTCTAAGATCGACGCCAAAACTCCTGAAAATCATTGTGAGTAAAAGAGGATAAATAAAATTTTTATCACCTCTTTTAGTTTTGACGACGCCCCTCATTTCTGTCATGATGAGAGGGGCCAACGGAATGCCCTCGATTTCTCCAAGCCCGTTCATCATTTTGTGCATGAGATAGAGGTCCAACCGCCGAAGCACATGCGTGTCACTAGCTCTTGGCAAGATGTTGAAGCTCAAAAGATATGCAATTAGCCTCTCTCGGGGTTCAAGAACACGGGCCTTGAGTTCTTCATCGAATCCATAGTTATTCATGACATCAATCTCCTTGTAAGCGGGGTCGGTGAGCACCACTACAGAGTTCATTTCAACCGGATGACCGTCGTTGGGGACGCGAAGCAAGTTGCTTAATTGTTGTTTGCTAATGGTGATTTTTGTGCCTTTAACAGTGCTCACAATATTTCCAAACGGGTCCGTTTTCCTCTCAATATTGGCATAGAACTCCCGTACAAGCGTAGGGTAGAATGCCCCAGTCAAAGTGAGCATGACGGCCCATCCCAATTTGTGAAAGGCATCGGAGAGTCGATAGAGAGCTTCGATCTCCGGATGCACAATCTTTTCAATCACAATCTTCCACTTCTTCCTTTGATCGTACCAAGCTTCATTCTCCGTGGAGGTGAAACGTGGTACGGATGAAGAGGAAGAAGTAGCATCATTTTGTCGTTTAGGAGCCATTTGACCTGCACAATTAGTTCAACATATACACATAACACCATTTGTTCATCAATTCAAGGTAAGATTTCAAAAATTTCTTCAATTTCCCCAAATGTCATGTTCATTCAAGAATTCTTGTAACAATCATGTTTAGAAGATTATATATCAACAACAAGTTATATCAACATATCTCTAAGCATCAATTAAAAGAATTCATCAATGAACAAGAAGTTCAAAATTAGGGTTCTTGAGAAAATTTGCAAGAACTTCCCCTAATTTTGAACTTTAATCTCAAATTTTTTGGCAACAAACAAGTTTATATACATCACGTGAGCATATGGAGGCAATTTTCATCAATGATAAAAATCTATTTTGCCAAAAATTGAAAGAAAGAATAAATTTCAAAACTTGGAGAAAGTTGGGATTAAAGCCAAAATACCTTGAATTGATGCTCAAATTGGGATGAAGAAGCTTGAGAATTGATGCTTGATGCTTAATTGGAACTCTTAAGGGTGACTTTTGGCTTGGGATGGCGGTTTTGGGTGGTTTGGAGGTGTTTTCCGGCGAAGAGCTCTTAAGATTTGGGGGAGGGTTTCGAAAATAATGTCTGTGGAGCGACCTGGGAACTTTTTTAAACGGGACGACCGGCGCCGGATGTGTGATGACCGGCGCCGGTTATGCATATTTTATGCGTCCCGACCGCACTGTCTTGGACCGGCGCCGATTGCCTCTAACCGGGGCCGGTCGATCCGTAATATATATATATATATATATATATATATATATATATATTTGAATTCAATTACAAATAAACAAACAAAAAAGATATGTACATGTTTATTTATAATTGAAATTTTTGATGTTGGGTTGTCTCCCAATTAGCGCTCAGATTAACGTCATAGACTGGACGCAACGTACCTTTATTCTTCCAATTGGCATGCAGTGATCGCCGAAGTGATGTGGTACTCCATATATGGCTTGAGACGGTGACCATTTACAAGGAATGATGCTTGATCACCATCTTGAATCATCATTGACCCGTATGGTCGGACCTCGGTGATCGTGTAAGGCCCCAACCATCGTGATTTGAGCTTTCCAGGAAATAAACGGAGTCTTGTGTTGAAAAGTAATACCTTTTGTCCGACGTAGAATTCCCTCCGATTTATGTTTTTGTCGTGCCAAGCTTTGGCCTTCTCTTTGTAGATGCGGGAGTTCTCATATGCATCTCTTCGGAGCTCTTCTAGCTCATTGATTTGAATCATCCTCTTTTCTCTCCCAAGAGTGTTATCAAGATTTAATTGGGAAATAGCCCAATGAGATTTGTGCTCAAGCTCCACAGGGAGGTGACATGGTTTTCCATAAACGAGCCGAAAAGGGGACATACCGAGTGGAGTTTTGTAGGCCGTTCGGTATGCCCATAAGGCATCATCAAGCTTTAGTGACCAATCTTTCCTAGAAGAGTTGACCGTCTTCTCGAGAATGGATTTTATCTCCCGGTTGGAAACCTCCACTTGACCATTAGTTTGAGGGTGGTAAGTGGCTCCGGTCTTGAACATGCATCCATACTTCTTTAAGAGACCGGTAAAATGAGCAGTTTTGAAATGAGTACCATTATCACTAATGATACTCCTAGTAACCCCAAATCTTGATAAGATGTTCTTTTTCACAAACTCCATCACCGATTTAGCGGTGTTGTCCGGTAGAGGAATGGCCTCCATCCATTTGGATACGTAATCAACTGCAACAAGGATGTATTCTTTGCCATGAGAGTTAGGAAAAGGACCCATGAAGTCTATTCCCCATACATCAAATATTTCCACTACAAGAATCATGTTTTGTGGCATTTCATTCATCCGGCTCAAATTTCCTGTGCGTTGACAACGGTCACAAGTTAGGACAAAACTTCTTGCATCTTTGAAAAGTGTCGGCCAAAAAAATCCACATTGGAGGATTTTAGCCGCTGTTCGGTCCGGACCATGATGACCTCCACAAGGAAGATTATGACAATGCTCGAGGATTGATAACATCTCTTCATTTGGGACACACCGTCGTATGATTCCATCAGCGCAATGCTTGAAAAGATATGGCTCGTCCCAATAGTAGTGTTTGACATCATTTAAAAATTTCTTTCTTTGATGAAAAGTGAGCTCTTGGGGAAGGATTTCTTTAGCAAGGTAATTCACAAAATCTGTGAACCAAGGTAAAGGGACTCCCTTCACCTCCATAAGTTGCTCATAAGGAAAATCATCATGAATTACCTCCATATTAGTAGTGGTATTTGGCTCAAGGCGAGAGAGGTGATCCGCAACAAGATTTTCACTTCCTTTCTTATCCCGGATCTCAAGGTCAAACTCTTGAAGTAATAGCACCCACCGGATTAATCGTGGTTTGGCATCTTTTTTGTTCATAAGGTACCGGATGACGGAGTGATCAGTGTAAACAATCACCTTTTGGCCAATGAGATAAGACCGGAATTTGTCAAAGGCATAGATGACGGCTAGGAACTCCTTCTCCGTTGTTGCATAGTTGAGTTCCGCATCATGAAGTAACCTTGATGCATAATATATGGCATGAAGTTTCTTTTCTCTTCTTTGACCAAGTACAACTCCAATGGCATGGTCACTAGCATCGCACATCAATTCAAATGGTAGAGACCAATCCGGTGAGATGATTATTGGAGCCGTAGTAAGAGCCTTTTTGAGAGTGTTGAAGGCTAGTAGGCAAGATTGAGAGAAATCAAAAGTGGTATCCTTGGCAAGTAAATCGCAAAGTGGTTTTGCGATTTTTGAGAAATCTTTGATGAATCGCCGGTAAAAACCGGCATGCCCCAAGAAACTTCGAATGGCTTTTACCGAATGAGGAGGTGACAATTTTTCAATAACCTCTACTTTAGCTTGATCAACTTCAATACCTTGAGGGGATATTTTATGTCCCAAGACAATGCCTTCGGTCACCATAAAGTGACATTTCTCCCAATTAAGAGCAAGATGGGTTTCTTCACATCGGATGAGCACTTTTTCAAGATTATTTAGGCATATATCAAATGAGTTTTCAAAGACTGAAAAATCATCCATAGATACCTCCATAAAATCTCCCACCATATCCGAAAAAATAGCCATGACGCATCTTTGAAAGGTCCCCGGTGCATTGCAAAGTCCAAACGGCATCCTCCGGTAAGCGAATGTCCCAAAAGGACAAGTAAATGTGGTTTTCTCTTGATCTTCGGGTGAAATAGCTATTTGAAAATAGCCCGAAAACCCATCCAAGAAGCAATAGAATTCATGACCGGCTACTCTCTCTAGCATTTCATCCATGAATGGTAGGGGGAAATGATCTTTTCTTGTGTCGGCATTCAGTTTTCGGTAGTCAATGCACATTCTCCACCCGGTAACCATTCTAGTAGGAATTAATTCATTCTTACTATTGGATATGACGGTGATTCCTCCTTTCTTCGGGACTACTTGCACGGGACTCACATAGTTACTATCGGATATGGGATAGATGATACCATAGTTAAGGAGTTTGAGAACTTCCTCCTTGACCACCTTCTTCATATTTGGATTGAGCCTCCTTTGATGTTCTACCGTTGGTTTGTGATTTTCCTCCATGAGGATCCTATGCATGCATAGAGATGGGCTTATACCTTTGATATCCGCCAAAGACCAAGCTATTGATGATGTGTGAGCTCTCAATACCCGGAGTAACTTCTCTTCTTGTAAAGGAGAAAGAGTAGAGGAAATTACCACTGGATATGTAGAATCATTGCCAAGGAATGCATATTTGAGATGTACCGGTAGAGGTTTGAGAGTAGGTTTTGGAGGAGTTTGACTTGATGGTTGGAGGATGGACTTCCTTTGCCCAAGATCTTCAAATCTTTGCCGGTAAGGTCTATGAATGGTTTCACCTTGCAAGAACATCATTTGTTGGAAAATTTCAGAATTTTTCTCTTCTTCGGTGTATCCTAGTGTAAGACATGCTTCAAGAGGATCTTTGTGAAGCTCTCTTTCAAACATCTCCTGAGTTATAGTATCAATGATGTCAATACTAAAACACGAGGAGATATCATGATGTTTCTTTAGTGAATCCCAAACATGGATTCTTGTTCATCTTCTCCCACCCGGAATTCAACAACTCCGTTCTTCACATCAATGAGGGCGGCAGCGGTAGCTAAGAATGATCTTCCAAGAATAATTGGAATTTCCATTTCTTCCATTTCCAAAATGAGAAAAACCACCGGAAAATAGAATTTCCCACTTTGACTAGAACATCCTCCATAACACCCAATGGATAACAGATTGTTCTATCCGCCAACTGAAGAGCAACCGTTGTAGATTGAAGTTCCCCCACACCAAGCTTTTTAAACAGAGAATGAGGCATAAGATTTATACTAGCTCCGAGATCACAAAGAGATTTTACCTCTCCAATTTTGCCAATAGAACATGGGACGGTGAAGCTTCCGGGATCCTTCAATTTTGAGGGGAGCTTATTTTGAAGGATTGCACTACACTCCTCCGTTAGTGCCACGATTGCAAATTCCGCTAGTTTCTTCTTGTTTGAGAGAATCCCCTTTAGAATTTTGGCATAAGAGGGAATTTCCGCAATAGCCTCCGCGAATGGTATGTTAATGCTTAGCTTGGTAAAAATATCAAGAAACTTCTTGTATTGTTTACCATCATCCTTCTTCCTCAATCTTTGTGGATATGGGATAGGGGGAACATAATTTGCCATTGTTGGAGATGGTGATATATGTTCCTCCAAATCTTCCTCTTCTTGTGATATTGGTGCATTCACCGGTGATTTAGGATCCTCCGTTTGTTTGCCACTTCTTGTTGTTATGGTCATGACATTTTCTTTTGGGTTGACTTCCGTTGTTGTGGGGAACCGCCCTTGCTCTCTAGTGCTTTTTCCTTGGGCAATTTGCCCAATTTGTACCTCCAAGTTGTGAATGGATGACTTGGTGTATTGTTCTATATTCTCCATGCGTTGGTGAAGTTTCCAGTTTTGATCTTCAAACCGGAGGTCAAGCTTTGTGAATTGTGAATGGAGATTCCCAATGGATGCCTCCACTCTACTATGATTCTCCTCATTCTGGGCCTTTACACTAGCCACAACATTTTGAGTGAGAGTTTTCATCATTTCCTCCATGGTTTACCCTTGTGAAAATCCGGACGGGGGGTTAGATGGACCTTCTTGTGGTTTCCAAGAATTACCTTGGCTAAACCTTTGTTGATTGTTGGAATAGTTGTTGCCGCCTTGATTCCCCCTATTCCCATATGAATTCATATAATTCACATCTTCAATAGTTTGAGGTGAATTACCTTCCGGATGTGATATACTCTCCACATTGGCCACTTGATTAGCCCCTCCGATCACGGCTTGTAGAGCCGTGTGAATTGAAGCTTGAAGATCTTTGTGCATGGCTTGTTGAAAATCAGCGAACCGTTTGTCCAATTCATGAGCAATAGACACTTCACTCACACCGGCCACTTTGATATCTCCTCCTTGTAATTGAGGGTTTGAAGCAATGGATTCGAGGATCCTTAATGCCTCCGTTTCAGTTTTGTTGCCAATATACCCCTCCACACGGTTATCTACAATGGCTTGGCATGAAGAGTTCAAACCATTGTAGAATGTGTCAATTTGAAGATCTAGGGGAATGCGGTGGTGTGGGCATTCCTTCAACAAGGCTTTGAAACGCCTCCATGCATCTTGATATAGTTCTCCAACTTGTTGTTTGAAGTTGAAGATTCGTTGCCTTAGCTCTTGAGTCATTGTGGGTGTGTAATACTTAGAAATGAAAGCATTATAGATACCTTCCCACGTTGTAAAACTTGCTGGTGTTTGCTCCAAGAACCATCCCCTTGCTGCCCCTTTCAAAGTGTAGGGAAAACTTTTGAGTTTGAGATCATCCTCGGAGAGATCATGCCTAGGAATTCCTTGGATGAATCCATAGAACTCAGTGATGAAGTTAAGTGGATTCTCCCCCGGATGACCATGAAATTGAGGCATAGCATTGAAGTAGCTATTCTTCATTTCATAGTCCCTTGCCGCCTCGCTTAGGACAATACATGAGGGAGTGGCGGCAACCACAGGCCTCTTCCTTTCGTTGAGTGTTGGCATCATCTTTGCTTCTTTTCTTTCCCTCCGGTTGTGTTTGAAAGTTCGTTCTATTTCAAGATCAATAGGTTCAAGATGTTTAGAACCTTGACTTCTCAATTGCATTCAAACACAAAGCATAGGCTACACACTTGAAATAAAACAAAATACCACAAGAACAAGTGAAAAGCAATGTGAAATGAAAAATTCAGGATTTTTGATTGATTGATATTTTTTTTTGATTGTTTGGACTTTATTAAACAAGACTGTTTCCCCAGCAACGGCGCCAAAAACGTGATCGGGCTAAACTTGCAAGTGTACAAGTGCCGATATAGTAATAAATTCCGGTAAAATACCGGGTCGAATCCACAAGGAAACGTTGTTTAATTCAAGTCCGAGAGTAGATAACTTTAATTGAAGAATTGAATAAAGTGCAGGGATTTTGATTTGTGTTTTATATTTTTGGTTTTTTCGCTTTTTGTTCAACAAGATAATTGTTAACTAACTTTGAGTTCAAGATAAATGATAACAAAAACTAAGGTTTCGGGAATCACTCAAATGCTTAAATAGGGTTGAATATTAGTTCTTTGCCAATAATTATGAATACGATGTCGCTAATATATTCTCAACTCCGGTTAAGGCAGCGAGAGCGTGGTTTTCGTTACGTGTAAGTCCCGTTACGACTTACATTCATCTACCGAAAACCCCGTTGAATATCAAGACATCACACCCGTATCATATAAGACCGGATATATTTCTATTCTCGGTACTATATATGTTTATCCTTTAGTGTTCATAGTTTAGACTTCAACGTTAATTGCAAGTATAAACTAAATTTAACATACTTCTATGTTGTACACCATAGTCATAAACAATCAATATATAAAGGATAAATCACAATTTATTGGTTTGGAACTTTTATCAAACACCTAGTGGGCATAGAAGTTCATCCCTAGCCTTAGCTAAGAAATTAGCCTCTAATGCTCATATTATTCACAATACAATAATAAATGTAATGGAACATGAAATTACAAAGGAAATAATACCTAAACACCAATGATTTTCGGAGGATGAACTTCCCTCCTCAAGAACTTGAAGAAAATACCAAGAACAAAAATATTAAAGCTAAGAATTAATCTAAGGAAATGGAATGTATTTGTATGATGAATTCAGGGCTTTATATAGGCTAAAGAATGGCATCTTTTAGTCTATTCAAGCCCAACAAGCCGGTGTGGAGCAGAAATCTTTTGCACGTAGCTATGTTTGTAGCAGAAATCGGATCAACCGGCGCCGGTTATAAGGTGCCTGGCGCCGGTCGTGTGCAAAAATGCACCGGTTGCTCCGCGCCGGTTGGAAACAGGCGCTTTTGGGGAAAAAAAACAAACGACCGGCGCCGGATGTAGGATGACCGGCGCCGGTTCCTGCGCCCAAATGTGTACTTAGCTTCTTTTGTCTCTTTTGATGCCCGAAATTTATCCAGAAGTGACGGTTTTCGACCCGTTTTTGCTTTTGACACTATTTTTGCTGTTCCAAGGCGCATTGCATGTTTCCGCTCATTCGGGAATATTTACCTGTTTTTGCTTTAATTTTTGTACAGATAATTATAATCACTTATGTAAAACATAAGTAATTATTGTGCTTATCACAAAGCATAAAAGAAAAATGAAGAACAAGTGAAGAACCTGACCTTGAAGACTTGAAGAAACACTTGAAGATCCGGGGACGCTTTATCTCTCTAGAAAATTTGACAGCACTTCGTTACTCAGCGAACACAAATGAGGATACACTTCGGAGTTGGGGGGTACTTATAACCTTTCCACCAACGATCACTACACGTGGCACGCCCCTAGTGGGCACACAAATGGTTGCCTCCATCAGTACAATCAGAGGCCAAACACCCAACTTCTCAAGCAGCCGCACCTACTCCGGCCAAATCAGCCACAAACAATGGGCTAAGCAACGAACACAAACATAACCAACTAGTCAGCGGCCAAACCTGGCACTTCATCAGCTACAAACTATGGTGAGGTACAATACAAAGCCCTAGGCCCTTCGTACAGAACCCATTGATGATAACCTCTGATCCACGATCTTCGTCCAAAGGTTCTCCCACAGAGTTACCTTGGTCAGGGATCGCCAAGAGGTTGGGTTCATGAGGAATGTGAGAGTTCCGCTTTGGCCTAAGAGACTATCTTACTCCTTCACACCTAGCATGCTCTTCGGCATGAAGGAGTGGGGGACCGGGGGACTCTATCAGCCTCCAAATATGTGAAACATGAAAGACACGAAAAGCACCTAAGAGGGTGGGGGAGTGAATTAGGTGTTCAAAAAAATGTGCTTAAGATATAAAGACAACGGAAACAATCAAGTATATAACAAGGTTGAAAAAAGTGTGTGTGAGTGTTAGTGCACAAAAGAATGCAATACAATGAGTGTGTGTATGTGTGTGTTCAAACAAGAAAGCAATTAACAAATAAAGAACACAATGATTTATAGAGGTTCGGTTAATCCCACTCCTCTACCTAAGGGCACCTCCGTTAGGATTTCCGAATCCACTAAAATGGTCTCCCTTGAATGCAAGAAGAGCACCACCTAAAGTTTTGGCAAACAAACCCTTGCCAATGAGTATGAGTTTTACACGGGCTAACTCACAACCTAATGGTTTTCAAGAGGATCAACGAAAAACCTCAACTAATGGTTTTCTAGAGACACACCAAAAATCTCACATTGCTTTTCAAGAGGCACAACCATACAACCTCAACTAGTTGGTTTTACAACTGGCTAACCAACAACCTAAGATTGGTTTTAGGAAAACCAAACGAAACCTTACAATTTGGAGAATATAAATACAAGTAGAGAATATGATCTCAAACTCTTAAGCAGAATATATAGATTGATGCTTGACGTAGAGTTGAGAATTACAAGGCAAAACACACAAAGATATAAAATTTAATCAAGATCAAGTGAGATTGCAAATATCAAATAGCTCTCTCAAAAATTGGTTTTAGCAAGATTAAAATATGAAGTTTAACAACTTGAAAACCAATATGAATTTCGGCAAATATATGTTAAAGATTAAGCACAGGCAGAATTCAACCAGAGAAAATTAAGAAGGAGCTTCAGGGATGAAAGTAAGCTTTTTCGCAAAATATGCAAAGTGCAGAGTAAGATTTGCAGAGTATGAAATTACTGTAGTATTTCGTCAAGAATTTTCGTCGTTAAATTCATTGTAGAAGACTGAATATTTATAGGAAAAGATTTGGTCGTTGAAGGATTCAAATCAGAGAATTGAACGATCACTTGGAAGGAAAGTATCGCTAAACTATTGGCTTCAACGGCTATAATATCAATTATTGATATTTGATTGATTTCCTTATTTGGAAGATAGTGAAAATGGATAGAATGATTGAGAACAAGTTCCAACGTTCAAAAAAGAATCTAAGTCAATGAAACAAGATGGTTGTCTTTACCAGACAACAAAATAAAATATTTGTCTTTACTGGAAAGGTCAACGGAAGATTTAATGAGTGCTGGACTTAGGAACGAAACGTAATGAAACTAGAATGAAGTCTGATTGAATTCTAAGAGATTAATACTTAGATATAAGATTAGAGTAGCAGAGTTAAAGGAAAGCAACCTTACAGGAGGAGCATGTTGGGAGCAGCAGCCTCGGCAGCTAACTCAAGCAACAAGCTCAGAAAGTGAACCTATAGCTGACTTCTAGGAACTACAGATGCCATAAGAAGCTTAGAAATAACTTCTAGGAACAACCGACTAGACATATGAGTAGTCAGCAGGCTGCTAGACGAGTAGCAGGCTCAACAGCAGGCTGCTGCCGAGCAGCGGACTGCTGAAAAAGCCCACTAAAAGCGCAAACTCTAGAAAACTTTAACCACGATTTAAACACATATTTAAGAGGGATTTAAATCTCTTAAAACTTAGGTTATGTTACAACAAATAGGATGAAGAAAAAGCTTGAAGATAGCTCACTCAAAATAAGAGAAATTCAAAGAACGAAAACTAGTGAGCTGGTTGAGAAAACCTATGAATTTGACTCTGCTGTGAAAACGTAAAATGTTTAAATATTTATAAAGAAAACATTTGAAGGAATATTTTGAGAGCCTTTAATACGCAATCCACATAGTCTTGATGAAACGACTTGTATAGCTATCAAGAAAGACTATTTTTAGTGGATTGTTTTGAAGGAATTAACCTGCAACATCTCAACACACATGTTAGCTTCATTATTTGTAAACATAAAAAACACAAGTCGGATAACAAAACATTCCAATGACAAATCAAGCTCAAAAAAAAGGAAAGCAAAGCTACGCCATTGACACCGCAATGTCCACAGACATGTGGTCCATCCTCGACCAAAGCCATAACACGAAAAAATGAGAGCAAAGAACAAGGAACACACATTGTCCTCAAAATAGTGACATTCATCGTCCACTCAAAGCAAAAGCAAGGGATACACGTCAGCTTCAAAGCAGTAACAATTATCGGCCACCAAATAAACACCAATGGCGTCATCCAAAGAAACCAACGGACTATGTAACGGTCGGGTGCAAAGAAAGAGCAAGCAACAAAATATCAACTGCAGGTGGTTCAACATCGACCAAAAGCATCAAAGCAACAATGATTTACTCCCTTTCACTTCATCTACATCTCAGGTCAGAGAGTGAGGGACTCCTGATTGAGTATATGGAACCAGAGCCCATGGCCCACATACTCAGAAGACTAAATACAAGCATAATCAACACCCACGTGGTCCTATACATCGCCCAGATGGTCCTTCATCGGCCAAAACCAAACGGATCTCAGAACACACTCCAGAAGCCCAGAAACAAGAATGGGTCCTCCATCGGCCAGGCCCTCCGTCGTCCTGGTCCTCCATCGACCAAAATGATTCCGGCAGAATATATTTCATACTTAGTCAAATAAATCATGTACTTAGCTAGTTAGCCCAATAGATGTCTTATTTTGTAATGGGTCTCCCAAGCCCAAGAGTTGTGAGCTCAAACTCATATTTTCCCCTATAAATCCCCCATAGGGGTAGTTATAGAGGGTTGAGAAATATTAATTACTCATTTTCTCTCTCTAGCTCTCACTTCTCTCTAAGATTAATACTTGATTATATGGTTTTCATTTTTTTAAACTTTATATACTCCAGAGTATGTAATAGTTATGTTATATGAAAGATCATAAAGTTTTTTGAAATATGATATATTTTTTGTAAAAATTGAAACAAAAATATAAAGGTTATAGCCTTGTAAACAAAAAAAAGTTTTTTTTTATCCTTGTTCCCACCTCCTTCTTTTCCCTCACATGTTGGCTAATGGCCACCTTCTTGTTTTGTTTTAATGGAAAGTCGTCACTTAAATTTATCATCAACCAGAGTATTGTTTTGGAAAATCATGATCACCATTATTATTTTTATGATCAACTCGAGTTTATTTATTCTCTTAAAAGGAATTTAATAATTGTTGCTTGATCTGATTATTAGGTAATAGGTACTATTGGTATGCCATGTTATGTTCCATTTCACCCAAATTCAATAAAAATATTGATTTTATGTTTAAAACATTGTGTAAGAATTTGTACTCGGTTTAAAAACTATGGGTTCGTTTGGATTTTGGCATTTCAACCTCCTACCCGCTTCAATTTGCAGTGTTTCACGTTTTAGTTGAATGGCGGTTTAGGCTGAAACGCCACTAGCCAAACATACCCTATGTCACTATATTAGTCGACGACAACGGTTGGTGACCTAAATGTGGCCGGCGACGATGGCCAATGAATGGTTCGCCCTTTTGGTGGCAGAGGCCGACGGTTGGCAGAATAATTGACCCCCCTTATGTTAAAAATGGGATAGAATCAGAGGATTGGAAGAATCTAGCCAGGGTGCATATGCGTATTCACTCACTCAATTCAGTTTCTTCCTGCTATCCAACACCGTTGATGGAGTAATGGGACTAGGCCCGGAGCCTAATCAGCCCAAGCCCTGAACTTGGACCCGTGGATCCAAGTCCACAACCTGGAGCCTGTCTGCCAGACCAGCGGGGAGCCTGCCAGTCCGGCCGACCTCCCAGCCCGGAAGAGTAACGGTTAAACAATTAATGCACTATTAATTATGTATTTAATTCCGTATTAATGTTGTAATTAATTAGTCATTATGATCGGTAGCGGTTACGATTTGTATACGCCTATAAAAGGCGAGTTGTAATTCGGATTATGGGAGGCAATTTCTATATGCTATTTCTGGCAACTAAATCTCACAGCTACTTTCCATTCTCGTTCTTGCTTTCCTAATTTCTGCTTGAGTGTCGTACGTAGCTTTCCTAAAATCCTACGAGCGTCCTATTTTGGACCAACATTGATGCTTTCATTGAATGCGAGAAAGATTGTTCTCAAAATCTCAAAAAAGATGAAAGAAACATAAGAATCTAGAATTTCAGTTGAACGAAAGTTGTGCTCACCATCCAGGACGACAATGCACCGAATGCTGCACCTGATTTCGCCACTAACACTGGAGAGTCATTGTTGAGATCACGCCAGCACTGCTCTGGATCCCTGGTCCAATTCCCATTCTCCTAGTGCCTAACAAAGCTTTCAGTCCAAAAAAAAATTTAGCACATCTGAAGGTGATGTCGTAGAGGTCAACCAATCTAATGCTCTTGTCTCAAAAATTTTGAGCGAACTCGACCACAAGATAAGTGCTAAAAAGCTCTCCTACGGTTATTTAGCAAAAAGATTAAAAAAATCATAGATCGAAACATTTGAAAAGATATTTTAAGTGATATGATTGCGTTTACTCTTGTTAAGTGTGTGTAATTTTAACATTGAATAACGGACTAATGAAATCTTATCACTCAAGTACGCCGGACGAGCACACACACTCGTACACTGGCCGAGCACACACACTCGCGCCACCGGGTCACGTCATACGGGTGTGACGATTAATAAGCTCCAATATAAATGTTAATACCGCACACTCTTGACTTCATACGAGCTCTCGTGTACTCTTACCTCTTCATAGTGCATCACACTCCGACCTCGTGGGACGAGTCATCCGTTCAAAAGTTTTTACTTGCGGGTTCGAACTACTAATCTGGGGCGGCGAGTTAAACTCTTATTAGGGGCCTAGAGCCACGCTTTTCCGAGCAATTTTGTCACTTAATTGACATTCACATTTCTCGAAAAGGTTGATATACTTTAGTTCTTTGGGGTTAGATTATTCATTCGAGTGAGGAGTCCGACTCACTTACTCGCGGATTCAATCTTTCTTTCAGAGATTGGGTTGAGGCCTAACTTGGGAACTTGATGTCACTCTTTTACAAGTAGTGAGTCCGACTCACTTACACACTGAGCCGTGGTTCGGGGCTTGGGCTGATTAGGCTCCGGGCCTAGTCCCATTACTCCATCACGAGTCCCCCACTCCCTTAGTCGAGTAGTAGACTCGGCTAAGAGGGAGTAGTCCAAGTTAGTTGCTCTTCTCCGAGACTAGAAGAGCCCCGCCCTTGTCCATGTTGGGGAGATGGCTCATTAAAAACATTCATTAGGAAAAAACCCGATGGAAAAAAATTCTAATGAAGGGAAAAAGAGTACATCTGATGCCCCCAAGATGAAGCAAGAGGTGAGATCCTCAGCCTTTATTACAATGGTCGCCATCTGCGAATAGGATGGCTAGAATTTGTTCTTCTCGTCGGGCTCAGACTCGTAAGGTTCATCATTTGCTTCCTTGAAAACGGTAAGACCCTCAGTCCCCCACTTCATTCGGTTGTACCTACACATAAAAGAAACTAGTGTAGAATAGAGCATCTGGCCCGGAGCCTAATCAGCCCAAGCCCCGAACTTGGACCCGTGGATCCAAGTCCACAACCTGGAGCCTGCCTGCCAACCCAGCGGGGAGCCTGCCAGTCCGGCCGACCTCCCAGCCCGGAAGAGTAACGGTCAAACAATTAATGCACTATTAATTATGTATTTAATTCCGTATTAATGTTGTAATTAATTAGTCATTATGATCGATAGCGGTTACGATTTGTATACGCCTATAAAAGGCAGGTTGTAATTCGGATTATGGGAGGCAATTTCTATATGCTATTTCTGGCAACTAAATCTCATAGCTACTTTCCATTCTCGTTCTTGCTTTCCTAATTTCTGCTTGAGTGTCGTACGTAGCGTTCCTAAAAGCCTACGAGCGTCCTATTTTGGACCAACAACCGTCAATATATTTTTCACTTAGAACAATTTTTTTCAATTTAATGCATAAATCCTTACTTTTTGTATTACACATCATTTATGTGACATTTTTATTTTTGCCAATAATTATAATTTAAAAAGTCAAACATTCCGATATAAAAAATAAAAAATGTGATTTTTTTTGTAAGTATTAAAAATGCACACTTGAGTTCAACTTGAAATAAATTTCAATAAAATGCATAACATTACATTATTTTCTATATTTCTAGCTACATTATTAAATTTTATACTACATAATATTTTCAATAAATTTCATTTATTAAATGTCAACTAAATGCACAATTGAGTCATTGTTTTAATTACGCAGCTTATAGCAACCAGGTCAAATATTATCCAAAAATGAATAGTCTAAACTCTAAAGGAAAACGGTAATACTCCGTATCATCTAATTTAATGTGAGCGAGGCAAGATTTTAAAAATCTTCATCGATTTGACCTTTTATAATCATTTAGAGATTTGATATCAGATTTGAAGGAAACCGCTTAGTTTGTTACGGAGTATTATTAGAGATAAAAGATTGGAGAAAATCTTGGAAAATATTTTCTATCTTGTCTTCCACAATGAAATAAAATGAACTTGAAGATCTGACGTGCATGAACTAAGCCACGGACCTCTTTATTTCCTAGTTGAAAACTAGAAAACATGCTCTCGTTAATCGTTATATCTCCATTTTTTCAAAAATAAGTTCTAGTCTCTAAGAAACAATCCCACCCATATGGCGGGAAAATTTTGGACAATTACCTAGGATCTAAACTTATAACTTCGTGTAATGTCATAACTTCTGCGTGTTGGATTGAAAAGATTTAAATATAAGAATATATATATACTATTTTATTCTGCAAATTCAGAGCCCGTTTGGTAATACTTAAATTGACTGTTGACTGATTCTGCTGAAATTTATGAAGTTCTGGCTGAAGTGACTGCATTGGCTGATTTTGATGATTTTTGAAAAAATTATATTTAAAATATAACTTATTAATAATATAAAGAAAAAATATATGAAAAAATAGTTTTTTTTTGGAAGAAGGTGGCTTATATTAATAAGAAAGAACGTAAGCAAGATACAATCAGACAAAGAGCCCATTGTCTACCACCATCCCTTGAACTGGACTTACAATTAACCTGTCACCTCGAAAGAAGCAACCCGATTCGCTGATCCTGAATTGGGCTAACCCGAACCAATGACTGACAAACTAGACTCTCCATCATCCGACTTAAATTCTAGAGTTTTGACACTAATAAAAACCAAAACAAGCAAAACCAAACGTAGTTCAATGCAAAAGCCAAAAAAAAAATCGAAAATTGAAATGTTCTTCAATAAGCAAGAGGCACCAGAATTTCATGCGTTTTGACGGGTCTGATTGTTCCAGCCCGCCCCATCCCTGTTTTTTGCCTCGTCTAGAGCCATGTCATCTCCCTCTAAATCTTCCTGCTTCGGGGCTTCCACCGCCTTGTCTGTCGCATCAGATTCATTCTCCTTCTCATCGTCCAGAAGCAGTTCATCGTATTGGCCGATGAGCTCCTCCATCTGCCCGCTGCCTTCCACCATTGTGTCTACAACTTCCTCCTCCTGTCGTGCTTCTCTGCCCTGCGTTTTAGAGCCGCCCGATACCATGGTGAATCCTTTCTTTCGCTACTACAACTGTGCCGCACTCTACCGGCGGAAAAATGGCCGCACAAAATCGGTGGAAGCCCTAGTTAGGGAAAGGCCGCTTTTTTAACACTAGTATATGTAATTGAATTGAATAAATGAAAGAAACCAAGAAATAAACAAAGAATCGAAATCATAATGGAGAAAATGAAAAAAAAAATAGTTAAAATAATCCTCTACATTAACTTCACCAAATACAGCCAGAAAAGTAACTCCAACCTTACTTTTTCTTATTACACAATCCAGCGCGCGGGATAAAATATTACGTGTTTGGTGAAAAGGTTGGTTGATAAGACTGATAAATCGAAAAATAGGGCACCAAACGTGCTCTCTATCATCCGATGCTGTTTGGTTCGGTTTTGGTTTTTACTCTTCAAAACCGAACTGGACCGAATAAACCGAACCAATTAAAATATGAAATTTTATTTGTTAATTGTTAAGCAGTAATCATAATAACATCAATAGTCTTTGGTTTTCTTGTGTTAAATAACTAATTTTCGTGCTAAGTTTAGTTTAGTTTATAAATGCATTCACACATGCATTGCATGTAATAATGTAATTAAATTGATCTATTATGTCTTTTTTGTATGTATGTTGTGATTTGTTGCATGATGATGATATAATTTTACTAGTTATAACTAGTAATTAATTTTTGTTTTTTATCTAACTTGAAGTTTTTTATATTGATAGAGGAAATAAATATTGACGTACATATTCATGTTTTTTGAACTAGTCAAAAACAATGTAAAGTAGGAATATAAGTATTATTTACTTTTATCTTTCTTGCATACTCATATAATTTAAGACATATTTATGTCTTCTCATTTTTTATTTTGTTTATTCTAGAATGTTTGTGTTTTTATGTGATATATGTTTCACCCATGGGCGGAGCTAGGGGTGGGCCAACCTAGGCCATGACCCACCCCAAATTTTAAAAATGGCTTGATTTTTAAGGTCAAAAATTTCGTGTAAATTTTTTTCTAAAAATATTCTTTGTACCGGCCGAGTCCGGCCTAGTGTCCTGGTTCCACCCCTCCAACTATTATATCATTTTAAATCAAATGAAGTTTTATTAGTAGAAAACCGAAAAAAACAAATCGAACCGAAATAAACAGAACCAATGAAACTGTGGTTTCATGTTTTGAAATGTAAAATCGAATTGAAGTATCTACTTTGATTTCGTATTTGGTTTGTGGTCAAAACAGAACGGAAGAACCGAACCCACCCTTAATCTATATTGCGTGTATTATATCTTTTATACGTAGTACGAAGTATATACTAATATACCTCCATATTACATCTGACCATTTTTGTTACAAAAAATGCCCAGTCTCCAGAATGGAGAAATAATAAAGTACTACATACGTATAAAAAAGTATACAAATATACAATGATATGATATTTTTGTATATGAAATAGTAGATTATGCGCGCGGCATTGAGGGTTCCTATACTATACATCGGGTTGTATATTTACATCCAGTTTTTTTTGTAATTTATTTCATCTTTAGATTTGTTCAATACGGAGTAGTTTATACTCTCAAGCCTTTTTAACGGATCATATGAAGGTATGTTGGTTCACCTGTAAGTCACCCCACTCATTCTTTATTTCAATTTCTTTTATACGTAGTATTAATATCCTTAAGTCTTAATTGATAAGAGTATTAAAAATTGACTCATGTGAACTCAAAAAAAAAACAAATCGGATGATTTTTGAAAAGAAAAAAACAGTCATCTTCCACTCCGATCCACTACATTTTTTCCTAAATTGATTGATTACCAAGTGTTTGAAAAAATGACAAAGTGAGTTTTAGCCTCTTTGTTGATCGAATAATTGACTTATTGATGCACTTGTATAATATTGTTGATATATGTATGATTTGTTTTTCTTAACAATTCTTGTGACTAGATTCTCTAACTCTTTTCTAATTTTATACTTTGAGTTTGTGTTTAAAGAATTTGTAAAATGATTGGAATATGCTTTCAATGATTTTATGATAAATAAGAAAATATATGAATGAAAATATGTTCATTCAATTCAACAATAACATCAAAGACTTAATCTCAAAAGAGTTATGTGTTCATTACATGTTAAAAAATTAAATGAGTATTTCGTTACATTAAAATGAGTATATTGTGCAAAGTAAATGTGTATTGATGTAGCGCTTTAAAATAAGCACAACAATTTATGTAATTTGCAATTATACAATACGAGTTTACTATGACTGTTATATATCTCATGCAGCATAAATACACAGATCATTTAGATAATGAATATAATTACATTAAAATAGTATTTAAATGAGCATTAATGCATTTTTAATGAGTATTATACCTATTCTTTTGAATATCAGGAGTCTAATATTGACATCGTAATATCTGCTTCATATCTTTTAATTTACTTTCTTTTTCTTATTTTTACTTTTAGAAAACGTTTCTTAAATTATATTTACAATATGTGAATATTGTAAATATTCACAAGAATTTCAAACTCCCTTATTTGAGTATTAATTAATTTTCATTGAGCATCAAGCTCCTTTTATTGAGCATATGAACTCTACAATTGACTATACAAAATTTGAAAATTCTATATCTTATCAAAATATTTTCATTAAATATCATGTTCTCTACTATTAGCATCATTATGGTGTGTATTGAACATTAGAACTTTCAAATTGCGTATACAAAATTTCAAAATTGCATTTAAGTATCAAAATATATTCATTTAATATCGTATGCTCGATTATTGAGCATTGAGACTATGCGTATTGAACATTGGAACTTTGCAATTTGATACAAAAATTTCATAAGCATATTTGAGCATTAAGACATCTTTATTGAGTATTGTATTTTCTATTATTGAGTATTAAAGTTATGTGAGCAAGCTCCAATCTGGTCGCATAAATTTCGTCGGTATTGATATGACATTTTAAAATGAGCATAACTCTAGTGCCGAATCAGTATACATAACTTACAAGATAAGCATCCCAAAATTCAAAATCTCATTTAAAATTTCTAATGTGCTCAAATATTTATTTGTGTATGCTCATTTCTTTTAAGCGTTACATTTGTTTGAGTTTAACATATAGCTCATTTCGATAACATGAACATATAATAAACAATACATCTAACCCATCATTATGTATAATAATGAGAAATATATTAATTTTATTTTAAAATATTTTATGATTTGTTATTCTTGAAATACAATTTTAATTGTGTTTTTTATAATATTTACTCATACACATTTATTTTAAACACTATACTCATTTAGTATAACACAAAATTCATAGTAATTAGCACACAATACTAAAATAATTAACACATGATATTTAATAAACTTATTCCAACCGATATAATTAAGTATTACTTAAATATTAATATAGTCAACTTAATTATAAAACAAAACTCATTTGTATCATTCACACATGTAATATATTGATTACAAATCAAATTAATATAACAATTTTTCTATAATTGAGCACATTTTATAGAATTACATTAATGTAAATTTACTCTAAACAATATGCTCATATTTTTTGAGAAGACCGGATCACTTTTAATTGAAGAATGAGAGAAGGGTGTCTTTTTATTGAATTTTGATTAAATGCGACTTTAAAATGATGGCATGAAATAAAGAAAAAGTTAGTAAAGAATATACTCCGTACTAGATAGGGAGAGGTGGAGAAAATAGAAGCACTTTAAAAAGGAAAATGAAGCTAAGCTCAAAATTACAGGTGGAAAAGAAAACAGATAAGAAAAGAAAAAACAAAAAACGATGCAGACTTGAGGAAAATAGACTATAGAAGACTTGAAAATTGTCAATTTAGGACTTGAATGATTGAAGACTATCAATCTCGGACCTATATTGTCATGACTTTTTATTATTTTTATGTTAAATTTTTTAAATATTATTTAGTTTTATTAAACTAATAAACATTTGTGGAAAAAAGTTTATCAAAAATTAGCAAAGGAATTAATAAAAAATAAATAAATGAAAATCTATGAAATCTTGAAACCTAGATTGATAATTTTCATCTTTCGGGTCCTATATTAATACATTTCATCTTTCGGGTACCGAATTTATAATTTATTTATCTATAAGGTTCTGAATTCATAAAAGTTCTTAATATTTTGATGATGTACATTAACTATGAAATGTTAAGCTACTTTAATATTATATACTTACATTTTTTTAAGTTTTTATTGGTTAGACTTACATTAAGGTAGGGACCCCGTGACTCCGATTTTTTGGGTCCGCCACCGGAAGCGCCTAATTACTACCCTCATTTTTCTAAGCAGTTACAAAAAAAACCGGATGTACATTGCAAATGGTACACATGATAATGACATGATAATGAGTTGGTAGTATAGTAGAGTGAGGCGAGAATGGAGAAAGTTGACGAAATTAAATTGGCGGATAATTGAAGGTTTTCTTACAAAAAAGTTCAATATAAGATCTAATACTGTATATCGATGGTAGATTTATATGAGATGTTAATTGAGGAAAGATTTGACTTTTCGATGAGTATTATAATAAAAAATTCCTAAATCGAAACACTAGTTGTCAATAGCGAGCGCACTAGCATCACATCGCCACACATACACAAGTGTACGTACATGCTTCAACATGTTAAGCCCGTTTGGTTAGGGATAATGTCATGATCATAGATTCATATTCAAATTGATGATTTTTATCATGGAATGTACAGTTGATTTTCTGAATCTCCTCAAATATGAAAAAATTATAGGTAGTGTTTAAATTACAGTTTTAAAATTAAACATGAGTCAAATTCAAGTTTACCTTACCTTATGGTCGGGATGAGTGAAGTATCAGCAGACTAAAATCTTGAAAAATTATGATACCAAAAAAAAAATCCCATATTCAATCTATCTCCAATGTCACATGCATGTTTGGTTCCGGTGGCGGAACCAGAACTATATCTGAGGGGTGCTGGGATGGCGAAAAATATATTAAGAAAATTGGCATATTCGTGGCGAAAATTGGCCTTTTATTATACACACCAATTACATATTTTTGTATAGGTTCCCTAGTTGCTTGTGTATACCGGCAATTCGTAAAAAGAAAACGGAATTTATTAAAGTGTATGCAATTGTCTGTATAGCGCGTAAAATTGGCATGCACATGCCCATAAGTGTACACAAAAAACGGCTTATATATGAAACCTCAAAAATGGTAAGTTGATAAAAATAATAGAAAATAAACATATGTGGTTATCAATGGCAGATCTTGCAACCGAAAATTGGGTGTTCAATAAAATTTATGGTTAAAATAGTGAACAATAATGTTTTTCGATACCACAATTGAAGGAATGTAATTTTTTCAACCACAAAAAACTAGGAAAAAAGGTTAAGGGTAACAAAGATTGTATAAAAAATACACTATATAAATTATTATATTAATTCTATATATGTATTTTTACATCATATTTTCAAAATTTTGGGTGTTCGCCTAAACATCCTTGAACAATATGACGTCCGCCACAGGTGTTTATCTAAATTCAAATAATTAGAAATCTTAATGTTCACATCTATATATCTAGAGAACTAACTACTTCAGGAAATAAATTCTACTCAAGATTGTTTTTGTCCTTTTATTCTTTTCACTAGAAGTGTTTGAAAACCCACCAATATGAATTAAGAACTTAACACTTTTAACCTAACAAATTAGACAACAAAGTAATATAATAATTACATAACCTAAATTTATATTTAAGATCTAGTAAATAAATATAACATATAAATTGTACGGAATAGCAAATATCCTAATTCTGAAACCACTAATAAAAAATTACAAAGTTGACATACCTAAAAAAATAAAATCTATAAAGGCACTTATTACTTATACACTTGATGCATGGCAATACAAATTCATCAATTGATTTATACACAATTTTTTTTGAAAGATTTATACACAATTATAGAATTATTGAATTACATAAAATAAAACAGTAAGAGAATAAAACTCCAAAACTAATACGGAGTAAATGGAAACTTACCAGCAGAGAATCACAGCCTCACCTAAACAAATGATGACTTACATAGTTACATCGGAAACAGTAGTACTTCGTATAACTTTATTATCCGTCTTAGTTCTTAGCCGTCGTTTAGTTTACATTAGGCGTCGTTTTATTTTAGTGTGCGTATTCGTTTCACCTAAACAAACGGTGTCGTATAAGTAAATGAAATTTTTAAAACAAAAAAAAAGGTGACAACTCCGGTACCTTTCTAAAAAATGGAGTACCGTACCTACCATTCATTTGATTGGACCACACCACTTTATCATTTTTAATTTAGATTTAAATAATTCAACTGCTACATTCTCATTGATCCACGTGGACAAAGGTATGGTACCTTATGGGTACCATAGAATCTACCAAAAAACAGGTGATAAGCCTACGACAGGTGCAACAACTTTGTGCGGGTGGAGGAAAGCTCAAGAGACAGCAGGGCATCAGGTACAAGGAAGAGAGGTTACCAGGTGGTGTAGGCCTCCAGCGGGAGTAGTCAAAGTCAACGTTGACGGAGCTTTGGATCAAAGACGGGGTAAAAGATCGTGGGGATGGGTAGCTCGAGACGAAGGGGCAAGGGAACTTCCTTTGTGCGGGCAGCAAGACAAGCACGGCGACCTTGTCATCTTTTACAACGGAGGCTATGGCTATTCGAGAAGCAATTTTGCGAGTGAAAGAACATGGATGGTCTCGTGTGATTATTGAAACGGACGCTCTTCTAGTTACTACGAGAGTTTCAGGAGATAGCGGAGATTCCTATCCTGATCTTATTGTTGAGGATATTAGACTTCTGCTTCACGATGAAGTGAACTATTCAGCCAGTTATTGTAAACGATCCGCGAATAGTGTAGCTCACACATTAGCAAGGGCTAGCCTTTCATATGCGGATGGTAGAGTTATTTTCCATTCAGTTACGTTCCTAATTGCATATGTAGCCAGTTGACAAATGACTCTTTGATTTAATTGGATATGGATTTCTCAAAAAAAAGCCTACGACAACGTCGCGAAAGAAGATGAAAGTTTCCAGTTCAGGGGAAAGTCAGACAGGTGTGTCGGCGGAATAACACATACATATACCTTAGTTTTTCCAGTCAGGGGCGGCGCCCGGCGGCACCGGCTCGCCACTGTGACTGCTTCAAACTCTTAATATAGTAGACATACAAAATTATCTATTTTGTACAACTATTCTACCAAGTGGGATATTCATCTCACCCCATGATCACCGGGAGCCACTCAAGAAAACCTCAAAAAGAAACAGACTACTATCTTTACCTAGTTGACCCGAGGTTCGACTAAGGATGGCAATTTAACCCGATCCGATAGATACGCGCACCGAACCGAATCAGTCAAAATGGGGAAAACCGCTTTGACTGGGTAACGGGTACGGGGCGGAGAATACCCGATTTATGTAAACGGGTAATGGGGCGGTTATGGGTTTATATCTACCTGCCCCGTTACCTGCCCCGTTTAATTTGGATACGGTTACCCGCACCATTACCCAACCCGCACAATTAACTTACATATTTTAATATTTTATGTATTTATTATTTAATATATTAAGTATATATGAATAGTAGTACATTAGTATATGACACTTATTCCCTCTAATTTTTTGAAAAATATTCAACTAATCGGCTATTCTTTGCAATTCCGAGGAGTTGGTGCTCACAGTACACTATTTTAGATTTTTAATTTTCAATATCATTCATCATCCTTCCTTTTTAAACTTCTACAAGGTTTATTTTCTTCACATATTGATTATTGAGAATTTTGTCTTAAATAGGACTAAATTATTGTTCAAATTCCAAAACAGAAGTAGGTGTATTTTTATTCCCTAAATAGGACCTTTGTTCCAAAATTGCCCTTCTTTTGTTTGGTTCACTCACGCACAACAGCCCCTTCTCCTCCGTTCATTCTATTTTCTCCACGCACGCCTAATAGCCATCGGCTAATCTTCATTTTACACGCCTTCTCCATCATGTTCACCATCTATTCCGACCTCCTCACAATCTCCTAGGTGTGACGTCCATCCTTTCTTCTCCGGTCACCATCTTCGCCCTGCAGAGTTGAGCTTCCTGGTGCAACGAGTAGCAGTGATGGCCATCAAGGAAGTTTCAGCAAGTATTGAACTCGGATTTGGTGGCTGGAGTAAAATACCTTGTTGTTCTCACAATCCTTCTTACTCCTCGGCCTCTTCTTCTCTGGATCTGACATGCCCCTCTTCATTCCAGGTGCTAGTTGCCAAAAAATGAGATGTTGTTCATGATGTTCTTTGTTCATGAAAAAATGCCAAGTTATACTCCGAGAATGCCATAGCAATGACATTTTTCCTCTTCTGAATTTCATATTTTTTCTTTTAAAGTGCCATCCTGATGGCATTTTCCATTCATGTTGGCATTCTCGTAAAGATGTTGGCATCAGCTTTGACGGCGGCCAGATCTGCAGCGGTGCAAGCCGGATCTGCAGTGGTGGAGGTCGGATTTCCAGGAGCAACGGCGGATCTGCAGGAGCGGTTACCTGTGAACGGCGTCCGCCAGATCTGGCAAGATCTACGGCGGAGGTGGTTAGACCTGCGGCAACGATGACTAGATCTGCAACACCGGTGGTCAGATTTGCAGCGGCGGTGGCAACCGGCGGCGGCGGAAATGGCCAGCGATTGGCGGCGGTCCGGCGTTTTCACAGTGCAGTGATTTTGCAACCATCAGGGTATTTTTGTAATTATGAATTTATTTACTCTTATTTATTTACTCCTATTTTGGAAAATTTTAAACTTTGTTTCTATTTTAGCAATTATGAATTTATTTACTCTTATTTAAGTAAATCCCCCTTGATTATTTGATTTTCGTGATTTTTCACATTTTCACAATTTTGACATTGTGACTCTCTTAATTTTTGACATTGTGACTCTCTTAATTTTTCACCCAATAACTTTCATAAAGCTCACATTTGAGTTTAAAGTCCAAATATTTGGAAACATTACTCTAGATTGCTTTAATTTATGTAATTGCTAATAATTTTGCAGAGGTGTATTAGATTATTAGATTGGTTTTGATTGGTTGCTCTAATTTATATCAAGTTTTAAATTTAAATTATGAGGTTTCTAAAACAGTAACTACAAGAATACCTAAATCATAGTATTAGAAGTACATTTTTTAGAAATAATTCCAAATTTATAATCAAAATAAAAGCTGTGGACAAAAATGCGATTCTAGTAATTAATATAGTGATTATAATTTTACTCAAATTTTATATCGTAGTGACTATAAAACTTACCCATGGTAACTTATAGTCACATTTATGTCCATATATTTTTTATTAGTAATATTTTAGGGAAAAAACTTCTCATTTTCATTATGTTACTTGTATACATTATTGTTCTTAAATTTAGATGTTGAATGTTGGTGGGTATGATTATTGAATTTTTGGAAGTTAAATGTTTTTGTGATTCATATTTATATTTTACTATCTCAACAAGACTTAATATTTTGATGTTGATGTGATAAGAGATTCATAATTTTGAATCTAGACACATATAATTGGTGAATATTAGGTTCATTGTAATTTTTTGTGATGTTTTAAAAAACTTTATCTGGAGTGCTATTTAATTTTGTTTTTTTATTTAGGCGGTCAATTATAAGTAGTTAATCATCATTTTAGGATTTATACTAATTTTGAAGAAAAAAATTTATCTTTTAATAAAACGGTTACCAGCGGGGAAACCGTTACCCGCGGGGAAACCGTTACTCGCGGATAAAAAATACCCGACGGGTAACAGGGCGGATTCGGGGGAAAATATTATCAAACGGGGCGGGTACGGGTAATGGTATACCCGACCCCGAACCGCCCCGTTGCCATCCCTAGGTTTGACTCACCACACAAACTACATGCCGCTCTTCAACGCTTCAAATTGACTCATCCAGAGGAAACGAGTTACATGCCTTATCTCAAGAGGGCCATCAGATTTCATAACAGATACAATAGATCTCTTTCAGCTTCAATTGGAATCCCCTCACAAAATTTCAATTGTTGATGTAGTTTACCATTTCCTTTCACTTCTCTTTATGTTCAACTTGTAATTTCAATTCCTTTGATGAAGTGTTAAGTCCTAGAGAGAAGTGAGAGCTAGAGAGAGAAGTGCAATAATTCCTTGCAATAAATGATTTGTGAACCCCCTACAACTACCCCCAAGGGAAGTATTTATAGAGGAAATTAGGGCTGGGCTCCCAAGTCTTGGGCTTGGGACTCCCATTTACAATTGGACCACTATTGGGCTGAGTACAAAATATGTAGGAATAATTAAGTGTGAAGTCTGGTTCTGGGAGCCCTTTGTGGCCGACGGAGTCATGGCCGACAGAGCCATGGCCGACGAAGCCACGGCTGACGGGGCCACCCGGTTCTTCTTGCCTCTGGACCATGTTTTGAGTTGATATCTTTTTGACCGATGGAGGGTCATCTGGTCGACGGAGGCCCCACTGGATGATAGCTATGTCTCTTATCCTTCTGAGTATGTGGGTCCAGGGGTCCAGGCCCATATACTTCATCAGGAGTCCCCCACTCTCCGAGCTGAGTTGTAGACGCAGTGAGGGAGAGTAGATTCCAATCTCGGTGTCTTCTGGCCGTCGTGGCCACTTCCTGTTTTGGTTCTTTTGTTTTGACCGTTGTACGCCTTTCGCTGTAGATGCAGAAGGCTGATGTTCCTCTGCTGGATGAGTTTGTTTGTTTGAGGACGATGAGTGTCCTGGCTCAGTGGCTGGTATGTGCTCTTGATTTGAATAGTTGATGCGGGTGCTGTTCTTTCTGGTCATTGGCGGTTGCCTTTAGTGATATCCGTAGCTTGGTGTCCATCTTTGAGGATGATAACGGCGCTGCCTCAGAAGGAGCGTGTACTTTGATCTTATGGACGAGGATGACCCGAGGACGTTGTGTCCCCGTTTTCTTATCTTGGCCGAGAGTGGAGTATGTGATCTCAACGTCGTTGAGTGGCGCGCGTCAAGGGACGATGCGCGTCACATTTTGGGAGGTACTTTGTTTGCTGACTTTGTTGCGGCCGAGGGTGCACCAAAAGGTCATGGACGTTATGGTGCACTTATGACATAGTGTTGTAGTTGTGGACTTGTGTTGTTTTTGGATTTCTTTGATTTTGTCTTCTCCTGTATTCCAGAGGCCGGTGTAGCCCCCAGTCCCCCACTGCTTCAGGCCGAAGAGAGAGCGAGGGGTGAAGGAGTAAGGTGTAAACCTAGGCCGAAGCGGGATCCTTGTATTCCCCTGAATCCAACCCCTTGGCGATTCCTGACCAAGGTAACCCTGTGGGAGAACCCTTGGACGTAGGTCGCTTTCAAGAAGTTATCATCAGGGTTTTATACAAGGCCGATGGCTGTTGAGTTGTTGTTTTTTTGCTTTTATGGCCGTTGAAGGGTCACGTTGCTTGCAATGTGTCAAGCCGATATGGGCACACCTTGTGGTGTGACAAGCCGTTGAAAAGATCATTGGCTTCTAGGGTCGTTGTAGCCGTGCCCTGTGGAGGCAGATATTTCTGCTTGGGGTGGCCGTTGAATGGTTATGGCCGTTCATGTGGCCATTGGGGGAGTGCCACGTGTAGCGACCATTGGAGGGAGGTCTATAAATACCCCCTCCATCCGAAGGAACTCCCTATTGTTTTCCGAGATAACGAAGTGTTGCCCAATTCTAGAAAGAGCTTGTTCGAGTGTTCTTCAAAACTTCAAACATTCAAAGGTCAGTTCATCACACTTTTCTCCTCCTTTCATATACTTTGCTTCTGTAGTCGTCGATCTAGTCTTAGTAAAAAACCAACCTTAGATCTAAAGTAATCCCCTCTAGGCCTTAGTAAGCCGTTAAGATGAAGATCTTGGACGAAGAGTACTACCCATATGATGACGAGGCCTCTGCCAAGTCCTTGGATTACGGGGTAGTTGAGGAGTTCTGTGAGGAGCTTGAAGAGTTGAGTCCTTTTCGTTCCGGGGAGCAGAGGGACGAGGAGAATGAAGACGACGAAGCCGCGTCATCGTCTGAGGGGAGGACATTGGGGCATCACGTGCAGTGGACGGGGCGTCTACGTCGGATACTCTTCCTTTCCCCAAACCGGTGTCTGCAGTTAAGGGGATCGCTCCAAAGAGAAGGCACCGAGAAGGGTCGCGTTTTCTCCTTCTTGGACATGGCTAACGTCCGTATCATCAGGCCGTAGAGCTGTGCGGCCGAATACCTGGTTGCCCAGATGTACGTGGGGCCGTTCGGCAGGGTTAGGGTGCCCAAGCCGACGGACCACGTACTTAACCCACCTTCGGGGTACTTTGGAGTATACCCCATGAGTTTTTCCAAGGGGCTTAGGTTTCCCCTCCATCCGTTCATTACGGAGTACCTGGAGATGGTGGAACTCCCTCCTGCCTTGCTGACCCCAAATAGCTATTCGTTGATCATCGGCTTCCTCATCCGTTGCGACGAGTTGGGTTTCAAGCCGACAACGGCCCTTTTTATGAACCTGTACCAAATAGGCCGAGGGAGCCATCAGAACTGTGCCGGCTATGCAAATCTGCAGCAAGTGAAGAACAAGAGATCCTTCTCTGATCTGCCGACGTCCATCCATGGATGGAAAAGCAAGTTCGTCTTCGTGTCCTTGGGTGAGGGTGGAACCGAATTTCCCTCTGTCGGCCACAGCGGCCGGTTTAACCTCCATGACACACCGAAGAGTTCCATTTTGGACGCTCAGGTTGCGGCATTCTTGGAGAGAGGGCTGAGGAGCGTGAAGCACTATATCACGGAGTACAAGATGGCTGCCATTGACTTTGTGAGGTACTTTGTGTATGGGGACAAGGAGGAGGATGTCACTATCTGACCGAAGATGACTACCACTTTTGAGGAGGCCGATGGCCCAGATCTGGGTGTGCCTGCTGAAGCCGGTGGTAATGTCTTCCCATCGTGCTTGATCCCCTTTTGTTTTTCTTTACGTTGCTAATGTGTTTTTCGTTGTTATGCAGATTTTGTGATGGACCGCAGATCTGTCATGGCCTTAGCTAAGGCGAAAGCGCGCGAGGAGATGGCTTCCAAGGAGACCGCAAGGTTGGCCGCTGCGAGTGGAGCACAGCCGAGCTCGGATGTGCCGAAGAAACCACCCACCCAGCCGAAGAAGAAGCGGCCGGTGGATGACGGTCACAAGAAGCTGTCTGAGGCTGCATGCAGCCTTCCAAGAAGTCGAAGATGGCTTCTCCTTCAGCCGAAGCTGATGCCGGGGATGCGACTGTACCGGCCGAAGATGCTAGGGGTTCCAATGTCGTCGCTGTAGTCGACCTGGTTTCTGCCCCTTCATCCACTTATATCTCCCAGCCACCCCCTATCAGCCAGGACTCTCGGAAGAAGAGGGTCGGGAAGGAGCTGGCCGTCGGGACCTATAACCTGGAGGTCAAGTACCCTGTAAAGGGTGGCATCTTCAATGATGCTGTCGACGGTTATGATGTGCTTGCACAAGCCATCCCAGTCGAGGACCGGGATTACCTCAAGAAGCTTGGCCCGTCAAGATTTATGACGGTGGTATGGACCTCGTCGTCCAGGTAAGATCGTTGCATTATTTTTTCGTCTTTCTTTTTGTCATCATAAGTGTCTTGATCGTCCTAACGTTTCCATTTTTTGCACGGGGCCTTATGCTGATGGAGAGCCATAAGAGGCAGCAACAAGAGATTGCTCGGCTGAAAGAGGTCGAGCAGAAGGCTGCTTTGGCCGAGGAGGCCATGAGCTTCCTGGACCGGATGCGGGCCGAGGTTGAGGGCCTGAAGAAGAGGGCTGATGAGGCCGATGTGGCCTACCGTCAAGTGGCGGCCGATAGGGATGATGCCCTGAAGGAAAAAGATGAGGCGCTGAAGGGACGTGAAGAAGCCCTGCGTTGTGCTGAAAAGGCCGAGAAGGCCCGAGCTGAGGCCGAGAAGGCTGGTGAGAAGGCCGATGATGCCGCCATTGATAGATTCTTGGCCGAGGACTGGAAAGCGAAAGAACGCCGCCCTTGGTGCTATGAGGTTGTGGCGGCCCAGCTAGAAGACTGGGGTCAGAACTGCCCTGCCGGCCAGGAGTACTTCCAGAGGGAGATGTCTGTCTATTACGTACGACATGGGCCAACAGCGGATGCAGCGGCTAATCTACCGGAGGCTCCACAGGCGGTTTTACTGAGCTCAAGCTGACGAAAAGCTTCGTCACCAAGTTAAAACTGCCCCCGAAGATGAGGAACCCGGAGGACGATGTCAAGCTCCCTGTGGAGGAGAGGCAAGATCCTATCCTCAGCTCCAACATCGGCGAGGAGGATTGGGGCGATGGTGACATCTTTGTAGATACTGTTGGGCCGCGGGTATGCGGTGCCAGCAACAGCCAGCCTGTCGGTGCAATCGGACCGCGTGGCGCTTCGCTTGTGCTATAAAGGGGGAGGAGCGTGCTTCACTATCAGCGATTGCTTTTAGTGTAGCGGTAAGCGCAACGATCCACAAGTGGTATCAGAGCCAAGGTCACGGGTTCGACCCCCGGCAACAGCATGCTGCGCAGTTGTAGGCTGGCAGGTGCTGGGGGGAGATTGTTGGGCCGCGGGTATGCGGTGCCAGCAACAGCCAGCCTGTCGGTGCAATCGTACCGCGTGGCGCTTCGCTTGTGCTATAAAGGGGGAGGAGCGTGCTTCACTATCAGCGATTGCTTTTAGTGTAGCGGTAAGCGCAACGATCCACAGATACTGCCACCTCCAAGTCTGATGAGGCCGCCACGCCAGCTCAGGATGCCGCTGAAGAAGACGCATAATTTCTTCTCTACCATATCATCATTTTTTGTTGATATGTAACGTCCATCGTTCCTGTAAATGTAATGGCCGTCGTGCCCTCCTGTGATGAATTTTTTGAATGAATGGAAATATTCAGCCACTCCCGGCTTTTGTGTCTTCTTCGTCTTGTGTCATTTCCCCTCCCTTTTTTTGTTTTCACTCGCAAATTTTTCTAAGTGTTAAACAAAAGTTCGAGTAGTTGCTTCCTGGGATCGTGGCCGATGGAGGATCTCGCCCTTTGCTCGGCTGAGGGAGAGATGTCCTCTTCGTCCTCGTACTGCTTGTTGGTGATGTCATACTTTTTGGAGATTTCCAAGTGTTTAGCCTGTAATTGCCTCTCTGATGTAGACGATGAGGGTCGTTGGCCCTTTGTTCCCACCTTCGGCTAAAGGAAATTAGGTAGTTTGTTTCACCTTCGCCTTGGGAGCCTTGTCGGCCGCATCTCGATGCCCCTTGGGAATTTTTCCAAGTACTTTGAAATTTTTCTAAGTGTTGGACAGACTTAGGTAGTTACTTCCTTTGGGTGTAGCCGATGAAAAGTTACGGCCTTGGGTTGACTGAGGGAGTTTCCCAGACATTTGATTTCTTGTCGGCTGCCTTGTGCCCTCATCGGTCATAAGAGTTTGTCTTGGAATTTTTTTCTTGGTAGCTTGTGTATGAATGCGTCGTCCATACTGCAACTGTTTAACTGATATGTACTTAGTTATTGGGGATTTTATTTTTATTGTGCGAGGCCGGTGAGTGTGCGGTCCATCGGCTTCCCTCTTTTATTTTTGGGGATTTCGCTTTAGGCCGGCGAGTGCATGGTCCTTTGGTTGTCCCTCTATTATTTTTGGGGATATCGCTTTAGGCCGACAAGTGCACGGACCTTCGGCTGTCCCTCTTCTATTTTTGAGGATATCGCTTTAGGCCGGCAAGTGCATGAACCTTCGGCTATCCCTCTTTTATTTTTTGGGATATGGCTTTAGGCCGGCGAGTGCACGGACCTTCGGTTGTCCCTCTTTTATATTCTTCCTCTTTACTTCTTTGAGCGAGGAGTGGGTATCCTTCTTTCAGGCTTCGGTCGAGGGGGTCGATAGTCCCTCAGCCGGTAAGGAGTCCTACTGGATCGTCCTGTGATCTCAGGGAGGTCCCGTCGCCTATTTATAACGCAGGCTAAGGCTTTTGGTCGGTTATCGACGGCTGTCGTTCCTCATCCCTGAGTTGGGGGATTTTTGTCACCTCGGACATGATTTCAGACATGTCGTCCTGCGATTTCGCGAGTAGACGACGCGGTGAGCTTCCCATTTCAAGACGTGGGCTCTTTGCGGGCCCTTCGCCCTGGGGACACCGTCGGCCTTACCTGAGCGTCTCGCTCTAAGGGGCCGAAACGATGTGCTCTGTCGACCTTTCCTGAGCATTTCACTCTGAGGGGTCGATGTAGTATGGTATTTTTTCCTTAAACTTTTCAGAAAAAAGCAAGTAGAATACAACTTATATTGATAAGTGGCTCGAGGCCGAGGGTGGTGTTCGATCAACAACCTGTGGGAAGGTGAGGGCTTTGCCGGCTGCGCCGTCCCCGGATTATTGATAGAATTTCACCAATTGATGTACATTCCACGTTCGTGGTACATTAGACCCATTCGGGTGTTTTAGCTTGTAGGTGTCGGGCTTGACCACGGCAGTGACGATGTAGGGGCCTTCATACTTGAGTGCCAGCTTTCCCCCTTCCGTCGGCTTACTCACTTCCCTTCGGCGAAGGACATAGTCCCCCAATTGGAATTCCTGGGAACGTACCTTGGCGTCATAGTATGATTTTACTTGACGTCGGTAGTTCTCTGCCCGGATGAAGGCATGCTCTTGTCTTTCTTCGATCAGGTGGAGGTCAATCTTCATGCTTTCTTCGTTGGCCTCGGGCTCATACTGTTCTACCCGTCGGCTGGGTATGGTGACCTATGTGGGCGCCTTTGCCTCAAAACCATAGCAAAGGGCAAAGGGTGTTTCGCTCGTCGCCCTCCTTGGCGTGGTACGGTAGCACCACAGGATGTTGGGGAGCTCATCGGCCCAACTGCCTCCTGCGTCCTGGAGCTTCTTCTTCAGGCCCTCCAGGATGGTTCTGTTGGCATTCTCAACCTGCCTGTTACCTTGAGGATAGGCAACGGAGGAGAAATGATGTTTGATTCCCCATTCCTTGAGGAGCTCTTGGAAGGGTGCGGCCTCGAACTCGGTGCCGTTATCGGATATTATCTCCTGGAGGATGCCGAAGCGGGTAAGGATATTCTTGTGGACGAACCTCTGGCATCTGGCCCCCGTGATCCTGGCCAAAGGTTCCGCTTCGACCCATTTGGTGAAGTAATCGACGGCGACGATGATAAAGCGGTTGTTACCAGCGGCTCTGGGCAAGGGGCCGAACAGGTCAATCCCCCATCTTGAGAATGGGATGGCAGTGCTGACCGGGGCGTAGTTGACGGCTGGCCGACCAGGGGCCTTCTGAAGGACCTGGCATGCAGTACACTTCCTTGTAAGATTGGCACAATCCCGCGCCATTGTCAGTCAGAAATAGCCCTGGACTATGAGACGTTGGGACATGCTGAAAGGGCCCTGATGTGAGGAGCAGACGCCGCAGTGGACTTCCTCCATGGCCACTTTGGCCTCGTCTGGGTGTAGGCATCGGAGGAGAGTGCCATTGTAAGATCTTTTGTAGAGCTTTCCATCCTCGATGGTGTAGCTTGGGGCCCTGAGTTTGGCTAACTTGGCCCTCTCGTCGTCCTGGAGCACCTCTCCCGAAGTGATGAAGGTTATGATGTTGGTGATCCAGTCCTTCGGCCGATGTTGGATGCACATGATCGGGCTGACATGGATGCTGGACATGCTTAGCTCCTCAACTTTGGCTATCTTGGAGATGTGCTCTGGAGTGTTTGTGCTGAGCTTGGAGAGGATGTCGGCCTCAGCATTCTACGCCCATGGGATCTGTGTGATCTCATGGGTTTCGAATGCCTTGAGCAACTCCTCGGCTGCCTGTTTGTATTGCCTCATCCTCCCTTCTTTGGCCTCGTATGAGCCCTCGATCTGGCCCACCACCAGTTTAGAGTCGCACTTGATTCTGATGTGTCACGCTTTGAGGCCGGCGGCGAGTCTGAGGCCGCTGAGGAGGGCCTCATACTCGGCTTCGTTGTTGGATACCCTGAAGTTGAAGCGGATGGCATAATGGGCTCTGAACCCTTCAGGGGAGATGAGGATGATGACGCTCCCACATGCTTTGGCGGCCTATTAACCGTCAGTGAAGAGAGTGCATGCTTCGTCTAGCTCTGGCCCGGGTGTGGTAGCGGCCGTCTCCCTTTCCGTGCACTCAGTGACAAAATCGGCCAAGGCCTGCCCCTTGATAGATGGTCTTGGCTTGATTTCAATCTGGAATTGGTTGAGGAAGATCGCCCACTTCACCATCTTTAAGGAACCGGTGGGGCTCCGCATGAGTGTGCCAAGGGGCTGCTGGGTCAAGACGTGGACGGCATGGGCCAGGAAGTAGTGCCCTAGCTTTTTCACTGTATGGACAATGGCCAGTACCGTCTTCTCAATGGGGGAGTACCTGAGCTCGACCTCCCATAGAGTCTTGCTGACGTAGAAAAGTGCCTTCCGCACCCCTTCATCCTCGCGGATGAGCACGGAACTGATGGCCGACGTGCTCACCCGCAAGTACAAGAAGAGGGTTTCACCAGCCTTGGTCTTGGAAAGCACTGGTTGGGACGATAGGTACTGCTTCAGCTCCTCAAATGCTTGTTGGCACTCCGTCGTCCATTTGAAGCCATTTGTCTTACGCATGATCCGGAAGAAAGGGAGAGACCTTTCAGCCGATTTTGAGAGGAAACAGTTCAGGGCCGTGAGGCGTCCCGTCAACCGTTGTACCTCCTTCACATTTCGTGGTGGCTCCATGTTAACAATGGCCTGTATCTTCTCCGGATTTATTTCAATGCCCCTTCGGCTGACCATGTAGCCGAGGAACTTCCCTCCCTGGACGTCGAAGGTGCACTTCTTGGGGTTCAGGCGGATCTGGAACTTCTTCATGATTTCAAAAATTTCCCGAAGGTCGTCAGCATGAGTGGTAGATTGCTTGCTCTTGACAATCATGTCGTCGACATATGCCTCCATCGTCCGGCCGAGGACTGCTCTGAAGACTTTGGCTACCATCCTGGTGTATGTGGTGCCTGAGTTTTTGAGCCCAAAGGCCATGACGAGGTATCAGAAAATTCCCTCTGGGGTCATGAAGGCCGTCTTCTCGGCATCATCTTCGTGCATGAAGATCTGGGGGTACCCCCTGAAGGCGTCAAGGAACGACATCAACTCGCACCCGCCGTCTCGTCCACCAATTGATCAATGTTGGGGAGAGGGAACGAGTCCATAGGGCACGCCTTGTTCAGGTCGGTGTAATCAATGCACATTCTGAACGTCGGCGGCTTCTGGGCAAGGACGACGTTGGCCAGCCAGGTTGGATACTTCACCTCCTTGATGTGGCTGATTGAGAGGAGCATGGTGACCCCCCCCCTGATGAAGTCCCTTCTATCAGCCGACCTCTTCGGTTGGTTCAGCATGCGGCCTCTCCTCGTCCTTGGTGACAGTGGCGGTGATGGTGTCCACACGTTGCTCGGCGCCTGCGGCCGGCTTCGTCAGCTTCAGGTAGCATGCTCTAGCTATCCTCTGATTCCCCCTGGCGTAGCCGATACCACCACTGATAGGGAACTTTAGGCACAAGTGCTTCATGGGGATGATAGCCTCCAGGTCCTCTTGTGTCGGCCTCCCCCAAATCAGGTTGTGGGCGCACTCGAGGTTGACCACCATGAATTCCATGTCGATTTTGGCGCGATGGGAGCCGTCGCCAACCTCCACGGGGAGGACTATCGTGCCTTCGACATCGATAGAGTCCCCGGTGAAGCCGGACAACGGTGTCCGTATCAGCTTGAGCAGGGCCTTGTTCAGCTTTAGCTGCTTGAACGTGTCAAGGTACATGACATTGATGGAGCTCCCCGTGTCAATGTAAGTGCGGTGGATGATAGAGTTACCTGGAGGCAGATCCTTATCGGTGAAGGTGATCGCCTCCGTCCGTTGTTTCTTCGGCTAGGGGGGGAGCGTGGGACACCTCCCCAATGTAAAGGGATTGAGCCCATTTCTTCCTCTGGGTGGCCGAGTCCCCCCCAGTGTTGCCCCCCACAATGAGGTGGATGTGGTTCTTCTTCGGAGGGGGCTCCTCGAAGTCTTCATCGTCATCGTTGAGCCTGCCAATCTCACGCTTATTCGCAGAGGGTTCGCACCCGGTTTTGCCAGTGTTTGCCCACGTATTTTTGCGTGGGCCACCTTTAACAAATTGGGAGAGTTCCCCCTGACGAATCAGCTTCTCGATGGCTCTTTTCAGCGTGACGCAGTCATCCGTGTTGTGGGGGATGTTCCTGTGGTAACGGCAGTAGGTGCCACCCTGATGAACGGCGTAGATTTCCTTCGCCGACCAAGGATCTCACGCAATGAGATCGTGTTCCTCGGCATAATCGAGGATGGAGCTGATTGAATGAGTGAGTGGGGTCTTCGGCCTTTCCATCCTCGGCCGCCATATGCGGTCCTTGTTCTTTCCGCCAGACCCGTGGCGGCTCTGCCCTCCCTGACCTCGGTCACCGGCCAAGGATGCGCCTGGAGCTGGTGCAACATTTTTCTTGGATGGGTGCCCTCCGTCCTTCTTGTGGTTGTGGAGATCGTCGGCGTCAGCGTATAGGTTCCCCCGCTGGAATGCCTTCATACAGGACCTCGGGGGGTCGGTGATGACACTCCTTGCATTGGGTGCTGCGGATGGCGCCCTGAAAGAGGACAAGGAGGGTGCGCTCATCGGCCCCCTCGACCTCATTGGTCTCCCTCGTCCAACGGTCGATGAATGACCGAAATGACTCGTCATGCTACTGCTTGACGGAGAGAAGATGGGTGAAATACTTCTTCGCGCGCATCCTCTCGGCAAAGTGAGTGAGGAAGCATTGGGCAAGATCCTGCCATGAGTCTATGCTTCCTTCGGGGAGTGCGTTGAACCACTCATACGTTGGCCCTTCAAGAGTGGAAAGGAACCAACGACAGAGGTATTCATCTGACGCGTTCACCATCAACATGTTGTTCTAGTAGCGGCTGAAGTGCTCTTGAGGGTCGGAGTGGCCGTCATAGGGCTTGATGGCATTTGCCCTGTACTTCTCGAGAATAGGGACCGAGAGTACCCTGTCAGTGAAGGGAGTCCTCGTCCGGACCTGGACGATGGGGTCTCCTCGTCCTTCGACCAACTCCCTCTCAAGGATGTTGACCTTGTGCAGAAGGGCGTTAAAGCCAGGATCCCTGGATGAGTTGCCCGTGGGGGTGGCGGCGAGATGCTTTGCCTCCATCTGAACGAGCCTTCGCTCGAGTTGGGCGATCACCTCGTCCCTGGGGTCCTTGGCGGCCATGGTGGCGGCTTGCGTCTGCAAGCGGGCTGCGTGAGCCGTGTTTATTTGATGGCGCGCGTCTTCGGCGTGCAGCTTGCCTCTGCCTTTATCCAGGCGGGGCCGGTCCGCTGTCCAGGATACAGACCCCAAGCTTTCCCTTGGTGAGCCAGGCTCACGTTCACCAATCCGTCCCGCCATCCTTTCCGAAGCAGGTCGACGGCGTGTGTCACCTAGCCTATTGAAAGTTGAGGGTTTTCCACGCGCTGGGGTCGGTCCAACCTGAAACCGGGAAGCAGGGTGGGAGTGGGATGATGACGTGTCCTGAGGCACCACCCCTTCATCGTTGCCTATCTTGATGGCCAACGGGTGGGGCTGAGGAGGCGGTGTAGTGTTCTCCCCCATCCTCGGTATTAGTGCACTAAGGACGGTGGGGTTCTGGGCCAGGCCGGCGATGATGGCCGAGAGTGCGGCCTGGAGCTGAGGGTCAACAGTAGGAGAAGCCGGTTGCCCCAAGGCATTGTCGCCCTTTTCTGCGCGCTTCTTGTACAAGCCGATGCGGGCATCTGGGGCGCCGCCGTTGAGCTTGTTGCGCAGGTCAGTCGTGAGGTCAATGGCTTCCTGTAAGACATCCCCCCGGGCAGCCTTGTCGGCCGTAGCGTCCTCCTCGTGTTCCCTATTCTCTTAAGTCTCAGGGATGGCCTTGTCGATAAGGTTGCAGTTGGACTTAGTTCTTCCCATGATCAGTTAGCTGTGCTTGGTAGCAATGAGGGATGTTAACTTGATTGTTCTAGCTCTCAACGAGAGCACCAAATGATGGAGTGTTAACTCCTAGAGAGAAGTGAGAGTTAGAGAGAGAAGTGCAATAATTCCTTGCAATAATTGATTTGTGAACCCCCTACAACTACCCCCAAGGGGAGTATTTATAAAGGAAATTAGGGCTGGGCTCCCAAGTCTTGGGCTTGAGAGGCCCATTTACAATTGGGCCACTATTGGGCTGAGTACAAAATATGTAGGAATAATTAAGTGTGAAGTCCGGTTCTGGGAGCCCTTTGTGGCCGACGGAGCCATGGCCGACGAAGCCACGGCCGACGGGGCCACCCGGTTCTTCTGGCCTCAGGACCATGTTCTGATTTGATATCTTTCTGGCCGATGGAGGACCATCTGGCCGACGGAGACCCCACTGGATGACAGCTATGTCTCTTATCCTTTTGAGTATGTGGGTCCTGGGGTCTAGGCCCATATACTCCATCATCCTTGTACTCAAAACTTTATTTTAATAAATTAGGGAGGTGTTCGCCCTCCTCCCCCCCCCCCCCCCCCCCCCCCACACCTAGTGTGGTATTAACCTGGACAAAAAACGGTAGACATACAAAATTATCTAGATACACTTAACTACTCGGTACTACATAATTGTCTCATTTTTCTTTTTGAAAAAAAACATATCCTAAAAACAGCTACAGTACCACTACAGTACTGCTACAGTACCAAAATACTCTTACTTTTCATAAAATTTATAATAATTATCTTAAATTACGTGAAAAAGCAAACAAGACAATCAAAATGATACAAAGGGAGCACTAACTACTGAAAAGATACACACTTTATAATACGGAGTACTTTTTATTTTATTGTGCATTTTATAAGGTAAAGTTGTAAGAAATTAGTTACTCCCTCCGTATCTAATTAGATGACCCGTTTGCTTTTCACGGAGTTTAAGACAATTACTGTATACATTATAAAAAGTAAGAGGTTTTTGGTACTGTAGCGGTACTGTAGTAGTACTGTAGCTGCTTTTTGAGTGAGATTCTTTCCAAAAAAGGAAAAGAGACAATTAATTTGATACATCAAAAAAGGAAAGTATGACAAGTAAATAGATATGGAGGGAGTATTTTGCATTTTATGTTTCAATTTGACTTTTGGATTTAAAATATTTTTTTCTTTTACACTTTCATTTCCATTATAATTTAGTTTTAGGTAGCATGACAGTATGTCATGAATCTGGCCCACCCTATCTCTAATATGGTATGCTTGTAGCATTAATTTTTGTTTGGATACAAAGGAATTCTGTTTGTAGTATCAATAATCATTATACAGCAAATCAATTATACGATAGTATTTCATTTACTGTTTAATTCATTTCAATAGCTTTCAATACTCGGATCTATTGGAAATTAATTAGCTATATGAATTGAATGTAGAGATCGGATTCGGATGATATGGTGGAATCAACATACCTTTGGGATCGGAGGATCTATTCAGAGTTACGTTGAAAAAATCATATTGCCACATGTCATTTTATTGCTCATTCATGGCCACATGTCATTATAGTATTCATTCATTTATTGAATACTACTTACGTCCCATAAAATTCTTCCCACTTTAACTTGACACGGAGATTAAGAAAGTGGAAATTATGGTTGTGGTTGTGTAAGAAAAAGGTGAAATGAATGTAAATCACACAAATATACTCCCTCCGTCCCGCAATGAACTTCCCATTTTTTTTTTTTGAATGTTCCATAAACAAGTTCTCATTTCCTTAAATGACAAGTTAATCTACATCAAAACAGTGTCAAACAGTGCGAAACAGTGTCAAACTGTGTCAAAACAGTAAAATTTACCCCATGATAAGTTTATTTTCTTAATATGTGTGTAGGTCAAACCGTGAAGTTTATTGTGGGACGGAGGGAGTATTAGCTTACCTTTAAAAACCAAAATATGTTTAGTTTTCATTTCCAAAAATGTGATTAAACTATGCTTATTGTAAAACCTTGGAAGATATTCTCTTTATTAGCACATAACACATATATATACATGAGAACATGGGATTAAGGTTACATCCTAAGAATACATGTGGGTCGAGGAGAATAATGAACATCCACATATCAAACAACATTACTCCCTCCATGTACATGCTAAAAAATATTACAAAAATGATATTATACATTATTCTTCTTTATACGACGGGAAATGTTGTCTCGTTAAAAACTCTATCAAGAAAAATACAGAGGACAAAACCTTAATCAAGAAAAATGAGGGCATCATGTTTATACCCTATATTGATTGCATCACTTTAAAGATACACAACTTATAATGCTTTTTATTTTCTTGTGCATTTTACAAGGTAAAGTTGTAAGAAATTAGTTATTTTTCATTTTATGTTTCAATTCCAGTTTTGGATTTAAAATAATTATTTCTTTCACACTTTCATTTTCATTATACTCCATAATAATGTTTAGGTCCGGGCAGTATCATAGCATGTCATGTATCTGGCCCATTCGGCGACAGAGCCAGACTTCACTATAAGGGGGGTCAGAATATAATACAAGTATGTAAATGGAAATTTGAAATTTTGGTCTCAAAAATTTACTTTGTGCCAATTTTTAATCCTAATACTTCATTTGCTCACAATTTTGGTCAAATTACTAATAATTATTTGCAATATAAGAATTCCTTACCGAAAGTACACTTTTTCTATAGACAATTCACCTCAAAATATGCCGCTAATGTCGATTTTTTGTCAAAAAGTTTACTTTCAGATGGAAAATTCCTTAACCTCAAAGACCTACTACCTCCGCCCATTTTAATTAGTCATCTTTGACTTTTCCACTCAAAGATGGTAAATGATCATCAATTATATAGACCTAAGACTGCGCTAATTGCCTTCATAATTTGCCCCCAAATATTTTCTAATAGTACTCCCTCTGTCCCATATTTATCTTCGTAGTTCGGTTTACGATGCTTGACTGACGATAAAGCAACAATATCCTTGTTCACACTCAGATTATTTTTAGTAAATTAAATTTACATATTCAGAAACTACATTAAATCCGCTACAAAAGCTGATCAAGAAAATTTAAGTTTGATAAAAATTTAATATATAAAGTAAAAGTTTAAGAGTAATTTGAGTTGATCGTGTGAATAGTAACTATGAAGATAATTTTGGGACGGAGGGAGTAATATTTAGGGGGGGGCATGGCCCCTTAACTTACTATGTACCTCCTGACCCACCCTATGTCATTGATAGGCACTAGTTGTTAGTGCCTAAGTATACATTTTTATTATTGTTTGTAATGTTTAGTTACTAATTTTGTGCAAGTTTGTAGTTGTTAGTTTGCATTTAGTTGTAATCGTATTTCTAGCATTTTATTGTGTGTTGTAAGTTGTAGCTAGTTGAGCTATATGTTAAGGATATGTTTGGAAGCAAAAAGGATGAAGAAACCTGAGTTTTGTGCAAAACCCGGTCGGGTGTGGCCTTTACCCGGCCGGGCATGAAGTGAAAGAGGAAGCTTCTGGGAAATTATATCAAATACACGGTCGGGTATTCCATATACCCGATCGGGTATGAAGTGATTTCAGACAGAAAGACGTGCAGAAGAACACGAAAACTTGGGAAAAAGATTTAATTTGACAAATACCCGGTCGGGTATGTCAAATACCCGGCCGGGTATCCGGTCATGGGTGTTGAAAACACCTATAAATAACCCCATTTTCCTTCACTTTTCATCATCCCTTCTTCCATATACTTAAGCTTAGTTTAGAATAACATTTCTTTATATTTTTCTAGCAATTTTTAGTCTCCAAATGAGGAGCTAAACTTCCATTTCTTGGTTTTGCTCTTGAAGCTTGTTGATTATTAAAGTTGTGAGTTATTTTCTTAACTTTTCTTCTTGAATATTAATTCTTTCCATAATCTCATTCCATATTAATGTTGGGGTGTTGCTAAGTGACAATTAGCTAACACTTTGACATTAATTATTACTAGAAACAATCAACGAACCGATGGTTAATCGTTGATGGTTTCACAAGTAAGTAACTTCGGTTTATTAATGCACGGTCGTGGTTAATAGACTTAAGAGGGATTAATTTTGTTGGTTAAACCGAAACCGTTGTGTTGAGGTTATCAATCTCAATTGATTTCATCAAGGAGTTAAAAAGATTAAATGCTACTATTAAATCGGTATACGACGGTGTTCTATATTTGATTAATAGTAAGGGTTGTTAATGAACGGTCGTTAATAGCTACCCTCGATGAATTGGATATACTCTTCGATTGAGTATTCGATAGGGGATAAGTTATAGATATAACAAGGATCGACTAAATATATCAACAAGTGGAAAGTAGCAAAGTCAAGTTCTTTTTATCTTTGAATTAAATCACATATAAGTTGTTCATCTTAGTTTTTAATTAAATTAAATCATTCAACACCAAAACCTCCCTTTAATTACTAGTTTCATTTAAAAAAGAGATTTATTCATTTCCCTGTGGATACGAACTCTACTTCACTATACTACGTATAAGTGTTAGTATTGAATTTATTTTGACGCACTACGACATAGTGCCTGTCAAATTTGGCGCCTTTGCCGGGGAAAGACAATTATTTTTCTTTTTTTTTTCAAAAAAAAAATTAAAAACAAATCTTACTTTTCTATTTTATGAACTTACATGAGTATATGAATGCCAACACAACATCCTTAGAGAGTCAAATTTCCGTTTTGGCTTCTCTAATAAAGGAGTCTATCTTATGCTCAAAAGCTCGAGATGTCAAGACTTGAAACATTTGCATGTCTCATAGGCATCTTATGGATTTTTGTCCAAAGCTCCAAGAAGAATACCTTGAACAACTTGATTATGTTGGTTTCCAAAGGAAAGTACCTCACGTGAGGTATGATCCATTCACCAACTCTAACATGTCTACGGAGGATATGGTTCGGGCTATTGCTTAAAACATGACCACCATGCAAAACAACATGGTGCAATTTCAAAATGAGACTAAGTCTAGCATTTTAAACTTGGAAACTCAAATGAGTCAAATAGTCGGAGCCGTGAGTAGGCTTGAAGCAAGGGATTCGGGAAAACTTCCCTCTCAAATAGAATGTGATCCTAAACAGCAAACTTTTGCAATCACATTGACAAATGAGAAGGAAATGCAAATGGAGATCCAAAATCTAGAAGAAGAAAGAGACACGGAGCTCGAGCTGGTCAAAGAAGAGGATGAACCGAGTTTCAAGGTCAAATATCTATTCTTATCATTCTTTGAGGTACCCCCAACAGTTCTAATAACTTTGAGGGAAACTCATAAAATTGAAAAGGATAATGACATTTTTGAAATCTTCAGCAAAATTGAGGGATCAAAACATTTTCCGTTGACCATGTTAAACAATAATATCTTTCCCTCACTCACACCACATGAATCAATAAAAATATGGATATTTGATCCTGGAAAGATTTTCAACGTGAAGGGTCAAAAAAATTGAGCATTTCTATGAAAGTCCTGGGAATGAAAATTTGAAGAAGATTAATTATCATGATCCAAGCTTGAACGATTGAACACAATGATGGCGTCGTGCCGCGACGTTAAAACGAGGCGCTTCTTGGGAGGCAACCCATGCAAGGTACATTTACTTGTTTTATTTAATTTTGCACTTTTCAAGTAAAATAAAAAATAAAAAAAGTTTTTTTGAGAGTTCTGGGAAAAACCAGACCGGGTATTACCCAAAACCCGACCGGGTATTGTGTCAAAGATGCCTCTGGAAAGGAAACCCATTCGGGTGTCGATAGGGTAAAGAAAACGATTTTTTTAAAAAAAAATGGCCTAATACCCGACCGGGTATCACAAAACTCCGACCGGGTATTATGCCTAAAAACGTTCTGCCAAGCAAAAAACAGCATACCCATTCGGGTATTACTAAAACCCGGCCGGGTAATTGAGATTTCAATCCAATTTTCCCCAAATCAGCCCACAAAACACCCATTTTCTTCCCTAATCTCCCAAACTCAAAACCATCAACCTCCATTGACAATCATCCAAGCTTCAAACCACTCCAATCTCAACTAAACCATCCAAATTAACCCCACGTTCTTCTTATCCACATCATCCTCTCCAACCCAAAACCTCCAAAATAAAATGCCATTTCTTTTTCTCCTCACCCTACTTTCCAAACCCACACACACAAAACCCACCAAATCCCCCCAATACTCTACAAACCGAATTCCCTAACCCCCCAAGCTCAAGTTTAGAATTCACTACAAAAAAAAAGGAAAAAAAACACCAAAGAGAACACATAACTTTGACCACTAAAGGTACGTCTCCAACATGCCCACTCTAGTACAACACCCGACGTGGTATCAGCCCTCATATTAGGGCAATTGGGAGGTTCTAGCTCCGGTGAACATGGTCTTGGTGGTGATGGCGGTTATGGAGGGTACGTCGATGATCATGGTGCCGAACACTAGGGATAGTGTTTCAAAAAAAGTGTAGGGGAGACACTCATTTGGTATGTACTCATTTTGTTAACCTTGTAATAACTTGCATTGTTTTTCTTCATAAAAATAAAAAAAAATAAAACAAATGTTGGTTAGGTTGAAAACCCAGATAAAATGGGCAATCTAAGTAAAAGTGGCTAAAATGAGTGAGTTGTGAGAAACGAAAAATAAAAAGAGAGGCTAGGATGAAAACTTGAAAAGGGCACCTAGGCAAAATGAGAGAATGAGAGAAACATTTCATATGAAAAACACTTTATTTTTCATTTCATAGGCAAAAATAAAATGAGGATAAAAGTATTTCTTTTATCTTTGCAGGATCCTAAGGGTATACACATTAGGAGCAAAAGAAGAGAAATCTAGTGGTGTTGAAGACCTTTTATTCATATGTTTTGATCATTAAAACATTTTTATGTTGATAATCGAAAAACACTTGTGAATGGTTGTAATTTCTACTATTGTTGGTTTGGAAACTTCATGGACAAGGTTTTGATTTACTCGAGACGAGTAAAAGTTCAAGTGCGGGGGTGTTTGATAGGCACTAGTTGTTAGTGCCTAAGTATACATTTTTATTATTGTTTGTAATGTTTATTTACTAGTTTTGTGCAAGTTTGTAGTTGTTAGTTTGCATTTGGTTGTAATCGTATTTCTAGCATTTTATTGTGTGTTGTAAGTTGTAGCTAGTTGGGCTATATGTTTAGGATAGGTTTGGAAGCAAAAAGGATGAAGAAACCTGAATTTTGTGCAAAACCCGGTCGGGTATGACCTTTACCTGGCCGGGTATGAAGTGAAAGAGGGAGCTTCTAGGAAATTATATCAAATACATGGTCGAGTATTCCATATACCCGGTCGGGTATGAAGTGATTTCAGACAGAAAGACGTGCAGAAGAACACAAAAACGTGGGAAAAAGATTTGATTTGATAAATAACCGGTCGGGTATGTCAAATACCCAGCCGGGTATCCGATCATGGGTGTTGAAAACACCTATAAATAACCCCATTTTCCTTCACTTTTCATCATCCCTTCTTCCATATACTTAAGCTCAGTTTAGAATAGCATTTCTTTATATTTTTCTAGCAATGTTTAGTCTCTAAATGATGAGCTAAACTTCCATTTCTTGATTTTGCTCTTGAAGCTTGTTGATTATTAAAGTTGTGAGTTATTTTCTTAACTTCTCTTCTTGAATATTAATTCTTCCCTTAATGTTGGGGTGTTGCTAAGTGACGATTAGTTAGCACTTTGACATTAATTATTACTAGAAATGATCAACGAACCGATGGTTAATCGTTGATGGTTTCACAAGTAAGTAACTTCGGTTTATTAATGCACGGTCATGGTTAATAGACTTAAGAGGGGTTAATTTTGTTGGTTAAACCAAAACTGTTGTGTTCACGTTATCAATCTCAATTGATTTGATCAAGGAGTTAAAAAGATTAAATGCTACTATTAAATCGGTATACGACGGTGTTCTATATTTGATTAATAGTAAGGGTTGTTAATGAACGGTCGTTGTTAATAACTACCCTAGATGAATTGGATATACTCCTCGATTGAGTATTCGAGAGGGGATAAGTTATAGATATAGCAAGGATCGACTAAATATATCAACAAGTGGAAAGTAGCAAAGCCAAGTTCCTTTTATCTTTGAATTAAATCACATATAAGTTGTTCGTCTTAGTTTTTAATTAAATTAAATCATTCAACACCAAAAACCCCCTTTAATTACTAGTTTCATTTAAAAAAGAGATTTATTCCTTTCCCTGTGGATACGAACTCTACTTCACTATACTACGACATAGTGCCTGTCAAATTCGTTTAAAAGTAATTTAACAAGTTAGTAGCCGATTATAAACAGTCATTTAACCAAACATTTTTTTATAAACATCTAACACTACCGGCTAATAAAAAAGGCCAACAGAATCCGCTGTCACTAATTAGTCAACAGAATCAAGCAATTGCCAACAACTAATTGCCAAACACCCCAATATGTTATGCTTGTAGCATTAATTTTGCTTTGGATCAAAGGATGGAATTCTGTTTGTTTAATTTGTAGCATCAATAATCATTATACAGCAAATCAATTATATTTCAATTTACTGTGATAGACCGTGTTTAATGCATTTCAATAGTTTTCAATACTCGGATCTATTGGAAATTAATTAGCTATATGAATTGAATGTAGGGATCTGATTGGGATTAATGTTAACCTTTAGCATTGAATGGAGCACATATTTAGGGTATCACGCTCTTTGAAGGGAAGTTTTAAAAAAGGGATAACTATCAAATAAGTACTCGAACTTTCATAAAAAGTGCAAATAAGCCCTTTTATCGGATGCTCTTTCTGGCCGTCGCCATTTGGGGTTGTTTCCGGTGGAATTTTTTGATGAAATTGTTTGAGTATCTTATTCATTAAGTCTACTTTATTCATACCAAATTTTAGGTAAAATTTCAATCGGGAAGGAAGCCAAATGAATTTTTGAAGATAACTGCGTAGTTAGACAGCGCAATATATTTTAGAAAATATTTGACTGTCTTCTCGATTGAATTTTTAGCTGAAATTTGGTATGGGTAAACTAGACTTAAAGAAGAAGATGTTCACAAAACTTCATCAAAAAATTCCACCGAAAATCGCCCCAAGTGGTAACAGCCGGACAAAGCCTTTTGTAAAAGAGCTTATTTGCACTTTTTTTGAAAGTTCGAGAGCTTATTTGATAGTTCTCCCTTTAAAAAATAAAAATGTTTTCCAAAAAGTAGGAATAAATATCGGATTAATCTAATTATAAAAAATGGATAGATTTGGTGTTTCATATTCAAAACAGAAGGTGACATAACCCTAATTAAGTGAAATTGAAATGTCCAGTTTCTAATGACAAAAAAAAGAGCTTAGCTTTGTAACGATCCGTTGTTTTATATTTTAAAAGGTTGAATCACTAATCACAAGGATTCCCCACGCCCTGGCTCACCAAGTCATTTGTAAGTTGTAAGATAGGGTGACTTAGTCAACCTAATGGTGATTGATCTTGTACCTGTGCGCACCAGAAGTTCAGCCCAACACACAGGATCAATAAACTTCACATGATCATTGCGGATTTCAATTCTTAGTCAATGTTCTAATTTTTCACCAATCAACCAATGGAGCTACTTGTGTGGGTAAGGTTGTTTTATTGATGTACGTGTGAATGAGGGCTCTAGAATTTAGTGACACAATTATGTGTAAGCTTTCCACCAAACAACAACATGATGATTGGGATACCTCAATACGATATCGACAAGATGGACATTGGATCATCCGATTCTTTAGATTTTCCTGCAATCTATTTAGTCTGTGACACAAAATCACATAGAACAATGAATTCATCTCACCCTAAGAGATGATCCAAAAGGTAAAATGCATAAAGACTACTTTAATTGTTGATATTATTTCATTTTGGTATTTTAACTATTAAATGAATTCTTCAAAAAAACTATTAAATGAAAGAAATCACTATAACTATGTGCAAATGTTTCAATCCACAATATTATTTGATTTTTTAGACAAAAATCCTATGGAGAGTACACTATATATTATTTTTATCAATGTCAAAATGTCACCACTCTACGTGAAGTGTATGAATGCAATTCTGGTTGACATGTAGGTTATTTTGGGAGGGAATTTGAATAACACTGTCGGTTGAAATATACTCTGTATATTTATGATTATGGCACCAAAATATAATCAAATCAACAGATAAGGTACGTGTAACACCCTCATATTCATATCCAAAATAGATGCTATTTAAAGTAAGTTTGAAAAGAATTTCTCAAAAATCATTTGAGTTCAAAACAGTTTAAATTGCAACGGAATAAAATAGTCAATGAGTCTTAATTTACACATTTTTTGCACACATTTTTGCGGAATAAAATAGTCAATAAAATAGTTCGGGTTTTTTGCAGCAGAATAAAATAGTCCGGGTTCCAAATTGAAGCGGAATAAAACAATCAATAAAATAGTCAATCATTCTAAGAAATGACACATTTTTTGCACACATTTTCAAATCCTTCACACCAACATGTTTTCTGTAAATTAGGACATGGACAAAAGATATATTGGACCTAAAAATTAAATTTTATCAACAATATTATTCACATACTCACAAAAATATTTCAGACTAGGCAAGATATTGTATAGTTTTTATTCAAAATCATTTTGCATGTATAATCTTTATCCGTAAAGTTAGTCCATAGACAAAATGTGCATCCGATGCATCAAAAAATCTCTTTCCTCCGTCCATATATTATCTTCTAACTTTCGTTTTTCGTTCGTCCCAAAATTATCACCTTTTTCCCTTTGCATATAATTTGCGGTTCACAACAATTATTACACATTGTTACACATTTATCTATCCTGTGCACAACTCTCCACCACATAATACCCATTATCTTAATTTGTGTGCCCAGTTAAATCAGGATGTTTTATGGGGACGCAAGGAGTAGATAATAAGAACCCTTCTGGTGACCCTGTTTTTCGATTTATCGGGCTTATCAGCCAACGTTTTATCAAACACGTCACTTTTTATTTTGTGAGTTGTATTATGTAATAGTAAGAAAAAGTAAGGTTCGAGTTATTTTTCTGAATATATTGGCTGAGGTTAGTATAAAGGATCAATTTAGCTATTTTTTCATATATTTTTTATTTATTTATTAATAAAAAAATTAATTTCCCCCACACAAATCAGCAGAATGACAGAATCGGCAAATCAACCACTTCAGCTAAAAGTTCATAAATTTCAGCAGAATCAACCGATTCAATCACTTTCAGTGTTATCAAACGGGCTCTAAATGAATGGCATACACAATCACAAGGTAAAAAAAGTACACTTTTCGTGCCACATGTTTATTGTTTGTAAAATGATTTTTTTCGACCGGTATTTTTCGTTTGTACCCTTTACAATTAAAAAAATGGTGGGAATGATTTTAAAAAAATGTGTACCAAAATACTACCTCCGTCCCGAAAAGGTTTGCCAAATATATTGACTTTTCTTGGTCAATAATGGCAAACCTTTAGCAATGACTTTAGTTATTATATTTGTATATAATTTATAAATTTTATACTTTTATGAAAATGTTTTCAATAAGGAATATTTTGATATAATTTTCATATTCTAAATAATTTCGTGTTAAAGTATATCATTGGTCAAAGTTGATTGTCATTGACTAAAAAAAGTCAATTTGGCAAACATTTTCGGGACGGAGGGAGTATAATTTAAAACCCCGTTAGAAACATGTTTTTCATACCAGATATTTGTTGTTTATAAAAGTGATTTTTCAACTGATTTTTTTTTCTAGAAAAAATTCCACTAATATTACTAGCCAAAAAGTGGTGGACAAAAATGTGACTTAGTAAAAGTAATAAATAGTGTAGAAAAAAGTAAAAGAGAGTGTGGGAAAACATGAAAGGAAATATGAAAGTAAAGGTAATGTAGAAAACAAATAACTTAAAAGAGAGTGTGGAAAAACATGAAAGGAAATAATTTCAACTGACTCTTCTTTAATAAACTTTAAACTTTAATAACTTAATTGTTCATAATACACTAAATGTCAAACTTTATTATGATCAGAAAACAAATTTATAAAGTAATAGAACATCAAGCATAACTTATAAGCTCCCACTAAACCTGAGGTTCCTTAAAATCAATGACTCCCAAGTGAGGAGTGTGCTTATGAAAAACTTTTGGTGGGAGACCCTTCGTTAAAGGATCCGCTTGCATGAAGTTTGTACTTTGTTCAATAGCGAACCTTTTATTCCGAACCCTTTCTTTAATAGCTCGATATTTCACTTCAATGTGTTTTGTCTTACTCGAGCTCTTTTTGTTGTTAGAGTAAAGCATCGTAGAATTGTTGTCACAAAATATCTTGATAGGCTTTGGAACTTCATTTAATATTTTGAGCTCATCAATAAAATTCTGCATCTATATTTCATGGTATGAAGCTTCAAAACAAGCTAACAACTCTGCTTCCATAGTTAAGGTAGCTATCATATCTTGCTTAACACGTTTCCAAGATACAACACCACACGCTAGAAGATAAACATAACCTGAACTGGATCTACTAGTGTCTTTGCAGCTAGCAAAATCAAAGTCAGAGTATCCAACGACCTCCAAATGATCTGATTTTCTATATGTAAGCATATAATCTCTTGTTCTCTTCAAGTATCTCATAACTCTTTTGGCTATTACCCAATGAGCCATTCCTGGATTACTGAGATATCTGCCTAACATCCCAACAATGTACACAAACTTGGACATACATAAGACTTCCTACAACAGATGTGTAGGGAATCTTTTTCATTTCTTGAATTTCCATATTTGTTTTAGGACATTGATCGAGACTAAACTTGTCTCCTTTAGACATACGGGTATCACCCAGTCTACAATCTTCCATGCCAAATCTTTTAAGGACCTTATGGACATAGTTCCTTTGTGATAACCTTAAGAATCCTTGTGATCTCTCACGAAGGATTTCAATTCCTAATACAAAGGAGGCTTCAACAAGATCTGTCATTTCAAAATATTTTGATAGAAATCTCTTGGTTTCATGCAACATGCCTATGTCATTGGTGGCAAGAAGAATGTCATCGACATATAAGACTAGGAAAAATATTTTACTCCCATTGAACTTTAATATACACAATCATCAACATCATTCATCTTGAAACCGAAGGATAAAATGACTTGATGAAATTTGTGATACAATTGACGAGAAGCCTGTTTTAGCCCATAGATGGATTTTGTTAATTTGCAAACCATTTGTTTTGGATCTCTTATCAAAAAAAATTCTGGTTGCACCATATAAATAGTTTCATCAATGTCACCATTGAGAAACGTTGTCTTAACATCCATCTGATGAAGCTCTAAATTAAAATATGCAACTAAAGCCATAATGATTCGAAAAGAGTCCTTTGATGAAACCGGAAAAAAGGTCTCTTTATAATCAATTCCTTCTTTTTGAGTTTAACCTTTAGCTACATGACGAGCTTTATTGTCTTGCATATATTTATACTCCTCATTCATTGCCACAATCCACTTTTGAGAATTGAATTTGAACTTTTCATGGCTTAACGAAAGTTGAACGGATCATCTTCCATAACACCATTTTCTTCCTCATGTTCTTGAATAAACAAAAGGATGTATCCATGCTTGACACATGTTTTGGAGATATACAACACAATCATTTGGAATTGCATATCTCATTTCTCTAGTGGATAGCCGCAATGTCACATTTTCTAGAGGAAGTTGAGTTTGTTCATTGTGAACAATGTGTTCAGTTTGGACAGGAGAAGATGTGATAATGTCTTGAGGTTCCTCATTAGCTTCAAAAGAAACATTCATTTGAATTGGTTCAGGTATTGAAATCAATTCTTCCTAAAAAACAATACCTCTAACTTCATTCTTTTCTACAAACTCAACATCCTCAAAAAATATGGCAGTTCCCGTTTCAAAAATATTTTTATCCGAGTAACTCATAAAATAACTACTAAATGTTTTGGTTTCCAGTTTCTTTTCATGTGGTCTATATGGCTTTGCCTCAGCTGGACAATCCGAAATATGAAAATGCTTTAAACTAGGCTTTTTACCCGTCCAAAGCTCATAAGGTGTTTTAGTAGTTGCCTTAGTTGCCACTCGATTAAGAATGTAAGTTGCGGTCTTTAATGCCTCAGCCCGGAGGGATTCTGACAAGATAGAATGAGAAATCATACTTCTTACCATTTCTTTAAGGGTTCTGTTACGTCTCTCAGCTACACCATTCATGCTAAGTGAACCCAACATGGTGTATTGAGGGACAATCTCACATTCCTCTAGAATGTGACTCTTCCTTAGGCCGGTAATAGACTAGAGATATCCTATTTTTTTTTTGATAATCCAGGTGTCGGAACTTACGCTCCCATAATCCTGGAGTCTATGAACTACCCTCCAAAGCCCCTATACAGTTAAGTCCAGATCTGATCACAGTCAGCCTCGTCAGTACTGACTTCAAAGGACGAATCCAGCAGGACTTACATCACCTTTCAGGCTGCTCCTCCCACCACACGAACTCGCTACCTTTATTATCATCCTCTCCCTTCTCAGCCGCTGAACAACTCCGTGAAAGTAGAGAGAATCATTGGGAGCAAGACTTCACTCATCTTCCTTGGGCGATATCCTAATTTTCTATCGAGCCATTTGGTCAGGCTTGTCATAGTATCTTTATCCAACTTTATTTAATTATTTTGCAGCTTTGACTCTTCCTTACCCGCTGGTCGCAGCGGCGCAAAGTCTATTGGATTTGGATGGTCGATTAGTCATATATACGAAGTATTAACGTATTTATATATGAATATATATAATACTCCCTCCGTTCCGCTAGAAGGTTCCCGTAACGGTTTACGATGTTTGACTGACGATAAAGCAACTTAATCTTTGTTCACCCTATGATTATTTTTAGTAAATAAAATTAACATATTAAGAAATTACATTAAAACCGCTACAAATTAAAGCATGATAAAAAATGTAAATGTGATAAAATTGATATATAAAGCAAAAAATTAAAAATGATTTAAGATGACCATATGAATAGTGGACGAGAACCATCCAATGGGACAGAGGTAGTAGTTGGTTTTTTATTAAACAATGGTGCCCAGTGGCGGACCCAGAAAATTGGAGTCACGGGGTCCCTATCTTAATGTAACTCTAACCAATAAAAATTTAAAAAAAATGTAAGTATATAATATTAAAGTAGCATAACATTTCATAGTTAATGTACATCATCAAAATATTAAGAAATTTTGTCAATTCAGGACCTTAAAGATAGATAAATTATAAATTCGGTACCCGAAAGATGAAATGTATTAATATAGGACCCCGAAAGATGAAAATTATCAATCTATGATCTAAGATTTCATAGATTTTGATTTATTTATTTTTTATTAATTCCTTTGCTAATTTTTGACAAACTTTTTTCCACAAAAGTTTATTAGTTTAATAAAACTAAATACTAGTAATATTTAAAAATTTTAACATAAAAATTCATGACAATATAGATCCGAGATCGATAGTCATCAATCATTCAAGTCCTGAATTGACAATTTTAATCATTTGAGTTTTATATCTATAAATTTATTCTTTGAGGTCTCGGATTGATAATTCATTTATCTTTCAAGTTTTGAATTGATAAAATTCCAAATATTAAAGTAGTACAACGTTTCATAGTCCCTACTGTGGCGCACCTCGTCTTGAACATTAGGATGTAAATCAACAATTTGTTTTCTCAAACCAGGATAAGCTTCTAAAGATTCAAAATAAACATGTTGATCATGTGTATTGTCAGCCAAATTAATTTCATATTCACCAATTATTTTATTCAATTCTTCACTTAATAATGGAAAATCACAATAGAAATTTTAATAATTAATTGAATTATGTAAAGTGAAAAGTTGAGGATTTTTAAAAAAGGCAAAAGGATGTAGTTGTAATCTTTTACAATAATAAACCAAAATAAACAAAAAAAAGAGGAATAGGAGTGAGAGGGAATCAATCCTTGCACCTCCAGGTAAAAGAAATGTTTTTAAAGCCTTTCCTTCATTGCTCTGCTCCATTCTTTGGGATTCATACTTGTTTTTGTGTTATATATATACAGTTATAAGTAAATTTTAAGTAAAATATATAGATATTTTTTTTGGAAGTACGCGGGGTCCCGGGACCCGTGGGACCCTTAGTGGGTCCGCCACTGATGGTGGCCCTTTGAAAGTGGTGTCCTAGGCTATTAATATGAAGTATTATTTATATATACTCCCTCCGTCTCTAAAAGGATGCCAAGTTTGACCGACACGTAGAATAATAAAGTAAAAACTATGTGGTAGAGATTTGTGCAGAGGAGAGAGAAATAAGAGGAGTCACAAATTGATTGATTAAAAAGAAAAGTGACAAAGTTTTTGGGACAACAAAAAAGGAAAAATTGACAAAGATATAAAGGATGGAAGAAATATATAATAGTTGGTTTTTTATTAAATAATGGTGCCCTTTGAAAATGGTGTCCTAGACTATTGCCTAAGCTAATGCCTATATGGCCGACTCTGATTGAGAGAGTACGTGATGTTTCTCTTGTTTCACCAAAGAAGTAAATCGGCAAGTGGGAATTGACATTTTGAACATGCATGTATCCAAAGCTAAGTAATACTCTCGGGTTCTAAACCAAATTCAGACTTTGACTTCACACAAATTAAAGAAATAAATTTTACTTTACTACAGAGTACATAATTTACCAAATATGTTTGATACTGTTTGACACTGTTTGACATTGTTCTGATGTAGATAATTTACCAAATAAGTAAAGGAGAATAAGTGTGAAGTTTAATTTGGACTTACCCAAAAAGGAAGTGTGAATTTCATTTGGGACTGAAGGGAGTAAGTATTACTCGGTCTCTCTAATATTGTTTTATTTTTCCTTTTTTGTTCGTTCATTAAAATAGTTCCATATCAAATTTAGTATATTATTTGTACTTTATTTTTATTTTATCAATATCAATCACATAAATCATTTTTTGTTGGTTTATGTGTAACACCCTCTTATCTTATTGTTAATGTGACTCTCTCCATCACTCTTGAAATCTTACATTGATAAATATAAAGTAATAAAAAGTTACTTCCTCCGTCCATATCTTCCATTTCACTTTGGCACACAATTTAAGAAAAGTAAATATTGTGTGGTGGAGAGTTGTGCATTGCAGAGAGAAATGTGTAAGAAATGTTGTGAATCACAAATCCTTTATCAAAAAGAGAAAGTGAAAGTTTAATTGAAATGGAAGAAAAAAGAAAGTTGGAAGATATAATAGGAACGGAAAGTACGATATAAAAAAATAAAGATTATACCTCACATCAATTTAACATTGAGTTTTCCTAGATATTTTTTCTTGATATGGGGATAGATAGACTATACCACGGAGTACTTTATAAAAAACATACGGAGTAATAAAAAACAGAAGGGAGAGATAGGAGGAGGAAATGGCGTGGGTCTGGACAACGATTGCTTTGTTTGCGGCGGCGGCGGCGGCATCTCTATTCCTCCAAGTACATAGCGCAGTGAAGAAAAAGAAGAAACTGGCACCAGGTCCAAGAGCTCTTCCCATCCTGGGACACCTTCACTTGCTCGGTAAAAACCCGCACCGTGATTTAAGCAAGCTTGCCAAATTGCACGGCCCCATAATGCGTTTGCGGTTCGGGTTTATCGAACACGTCGTCGTTTCCTCCCCGCCGGCCGCACACCTCTTCCTCAACACTCATGACCTGCTCTTCGCCGGCCGGCCACCCCACCAGGCCTCCAACCACATCAATTACGGCCAAATCAACCTGACCTTCGGCCAGTACGGCCCTTACTGGCGCGCCATCCGAAAAATCTGCACCTTGGAGTTGCTCAGCAGTCACAAGATCAAATCTTTTCAATCTGTCAGAACAGAGGAGATGTGCCTTCTCGTTCAATCGCTCAAATCGGCGGCGGCGGAGGTGGATCTGAGTGCCCGGGTCGCGGCCCTGGCGGCCGACATGAGCTGTAGGACGGTGTTCGGGAAGAAGTACGAGTTCAAGGACATTGATGAGAGGGGATTGAAGGTGGCGGTTAAAGAGACTATGGAGCTATTTGCTCGGCCGAATCTTGCGGATTTCTTTCCGCCATATCTGGGCTGGCTCGACCTGCAAGGCTTCACGAGAAGATTGAAAGCCACCGCCGGAGTCTTTGATACGTTCCTGGAGAGGATTCTTGATGACCATGAGCAGCTGAAGGGGGAGAGTGGCGATGAGAAGAGGACCAAGGATTTTGTTGACATTTTCTTGTCTATCTCGAAATCTGGGGAAACTGACTTCCACTTCAGTCGTCAACATGTCAAATCTATTTTGCTGGTACTGATTTATTTCTTCACTATCAAATTTGGCTTCATTCTAAATAGAGTCTCGAATCTTTTTTTTGGTGAAAAAAATCGACTTATATTAGAAAATGAGCAAAATCACAAATAACAACCGATTTGAAGAAAACACACAAGCTACAAAGATCAGAAATCATAGTTCTAGAATCAATCACCTCAAAAGAAGTCACTTGATTCCCTAATCCACGTTTGGACAATTGTAAGCGAATAACTATCGATCTAGATTTCTTATCGTTTGTCCCCTCTTGACTCTGACCCAGAAAGATAAATAGTAAAACAATAATCAAGTCACCTTGAGTAAAACAAACCCAGCAGAAAAACAACATACAATCCTTACCAAACGAATTAAAGGAAAAGCCAAAAAAAGAAACATAGTACTTTAATGTAATGAATACAAATGTGACGTCTTAAATGTAGTGATTATCTTAATAACTTTTAAGTGTTCCTTATTTTTATGTTCAATTTTTACTCTTAAGTGTTCATGACCTAATACCAATAGTAAATTTAATCACATTTTTATCAATAAATCTTATTTCAATAATTTTTTAAAAAACTTTTTTAAAATTGAGCCATCTAAATTTAGAGGCCTTGTACAATTGGGTCAAGAATCACCCTTAGGTAAAACACAATAAATATAATAGTAGTAACAATAATAATACTCTGTGATATTAATTATTATTACTATTATTGTTATCATTAAAATAACAACCATTCTTATCATATTAATGCAAGTAATAATATTTAATATTAATATTCGAAATGTAATATACTCCCTCCGTCCCAAATTATTTTGCAAAGTCAACATTTTTTTGTCAACCTATAATAAAAGTCAATCCCCCCTATCGATAATTAATCCAATTTTTAATAATTAAAATTTACATATTTAGAAACTACATTAAAATATCTTCAAAGTTGTAAACTCCAATATAGAATATAATTAAAATTTGACATTCTAATTAAGCGAATAAAATTAAACTGTTTGACGAAGAAAAGTCAAATTTGCAAATTAATTTGGGACGGAGGTAGTAGTACGGAGTAATAACATATTGTATAATATAGCTTTGGAATGTTTAAACTTGATTTGGTATCATCATGTATAGTACTCCCCCGTCCCATAATTTACTTCCGTAGTACAAATGGCACACTGATTAAGAAAGTGAGTTTTGTGTGGTGGAGAGTTGTGGAGAAGAGAGAGAAATGTGTAAGAATTGATGTGAAACACAAATTCTTTGTCATAAAAGGGAAAGAGAAGTTCTTTATGGGACGGACGAAAAGGGAAAATTGGAAGTATTTTCAGGGACGGAGGGAGTATATTTTATATTATTACTCCATAAGTCCTACTTATCTATCTTTGTTGACGTCAAACATGGACAATCAATCTAAGTAGAGAATTTAACTTTTTACTTTGGAATGAATGAAGTTTCCTTTTATACGTGCCAAATCATGTCATATATATGATCGAATGTCAATTTTTTTTTTTGTAAATATCGTATATCTTGTTCTAGCTATATATTTACTTTGTATGTGTAGGATATGTTTGTAACATCTATGGACACTTCAGCGACTGTAATTGAATGGACGGTATGTGAAATCATAAAACACCCACAAGTTATGAAGAAAGTCCAACAAGAACTAGAAAGCAAAGTGGGACTAGATAGGATGGTGGATGAATCAGATTTAGAAAATTTGAAATACTTAGAAATGGTCATCAAAGAATCCCTCAGACTCCATCCTGTGGCACCACTTCTTCTCCCTCATGAGGCAAGGGAAGACTGTGTGGTTGATGGTTTTCACATACCAAAAGGAGCACGAATCATGGTGAATGTTTGGGCGATTGGGCGTGACCCAAACGTATGGCCCGATCCCGAGAAATTCATCCCAGAAAGATTTGAAGGTCTGAATATAGACTACAAAGGACAACATTATGAACTCATTCCTTTTGGTTCTGGAAGAAGAATGTGTCCTGGCTTGCAACTTGGAATCACTGTGGTCAGGTTAGTGGTGGCACAATTAGTGCATTGCTTTGATTGGGAACTTTCAAAGAGTATGTCACCAGCTGAAGAATTAGACATGACCGAGGAGTTTGGTCTTGTGCTAACTCGTGCCAGTCACTTGATGGTTGTGCCTAAATATCGATTGTGTATTTAATCTCATGGTAAAGCAAGCATGTCTTCTGTTGTTACGTTCGGGGCCCACCAACGACAATAGAATTGACATACTTCCTCCGTTCCATAAAAGTTGCAACATTGGAATTTCTGCACTATTCACACACCTTACTTTGACTACGATTTTCTAATAATATATATAATAAAACTATTATGTATAAAATATTAATAAATTTGTATTAGTGTAAATTTCCAATATATTAACTTTTTTTAATGTTTACTAATACGTAAATAAATATAATTACAGTCAAAGTTGCGCGTTGGCAAACGTGAAAGTCAAATTGTTGCAACTTTTATGGAACGGAGGATAGTATATGGGAATAGTGTTGTACATACTCCCTCCGTACCTAAATAAAAGCATCTGTTTCCTTTTCGGGCCGTCCTTAAATAAAAGTTCCCTTTCTATTTTTGGCAAACAAAACAGTGCAAAATAGTGCAAAACAGTGTCAAACAGTGCCAAACAATGTCAAACAGTGCCAAACAGTACCAATTAAACCCACTTTCTTAAAATGTGTGGAAAACGAATGGATACTTTTATACAGGGACGGAGGGAGAATATGAATAAGGGAAAATATAACTCCTTCCATCCCATAAAATTTGACCAAAGTTGAATTGCACAACAATAAAGTAAAATCTGTGTAGTTGAAATTTATGCAGAGGAGAAAGAAATAATTTTAGCCGCATATTTTTTACTTTGTAAGTGGAAATGATAATTTTTTTGGGATGAACCCAAAAAGAAATTTGGTCAAATTTTTTAGAACGAAGGGAGTAGTATTCCTCGACAAGAGATGAATATGACTTGTGTTCACTACTTGAATTATGTAACTAGTGTCTCCACCCTTATTCAAAGCATGTGTAAATGTGTAATGTGCATGTTTCAAAGTAGGGATAAGGGTCAGATAAGGCTTCGAACTTACGAAAAATGTCAAATAAGGTCTTATATAAGATGATCTGTCCGGCCGACGTCATTTGGGGCAGTTCCCGATGGAATTTTTGATGATTTTTTTTTTAGAATCTTATTCATTAAGGCTAGTTTAGTCATACCAAATTTGAACTAAAAATTCAACCGAGAAGGCATCAAAATAAATTCTTGAAGATAAATGCGCTTTTAACTGCGCAGTTATTTTCAAGAATTCATTTGAATGCTTTCCCGATTGATTTTTTGTTCAAATTTGATATGAGTAAACTAGACTTATTCAATAAGATGTTCAAAATATTTCATCGAAAAATTTAACTGGGAACCACCCCAAATGGCGTCGGGCGTACAGAGCATTCTATATATGACCTTATTTGAATTTTTTTTGTAAGTCTGAGACCCTATCTGACGCTTATCCCTTCAAAGTAAGAACCTGTTTGTAGTCCTCACATTACATTTTTCATGTGAAATGATTGCATCTAAAGTGTAGGGTTGCAGGTAAAATAAAAATATATCGTTTGGCTATCTATTTTTTTTTAAATTACACGCAAACTATTTACAACTTCATATCTACACCGTGCTTCCCTCTTTTTTTGGCCGGCATATCTACCGCTCCATAAAGTGCGAGTAATGACAACTAAGCTTTCTAATGGGAATTTGGATGGTCAGTGGTCTTCTCCTTGCCCTACCCATGTTATGCTTTATTGGCCTGGGACGTTTTGGAGAAACCATTTAGAACGTAGTTTTTTTAAAATTACTTAAGAAGAACTTTGTATTATCTTGAGCTATGGCCGCAAACCTTTTTCCGATTTTGCCAGTTACACGGTTAAACTCATTGTAATACAATTGTTTCTTCTTGTAAAAAAAGAAGAAGAAAAGATTATTAGATCCAGAATTCTACTTGCCAGTTGCCACCAAACTCCAATCTAGGTTAGAAATCGTAATTGATTTGATTTGGCAGGTGCTTAAATGGTAGGTGGAAATCGTAATTGGATACATGCATTTATTTTTCATAATAATGAATGTAAACTAGTTTATTACCTTCCCACGTAAACTATTTTACATGTACAGTGTAAAATGTTTTTTAAAATGTAATCATTAAATAATTATTACATTGTAATAATTAAAACAAATAATGTAAAAATTTTACATACTCACACTTTGCATGTAAAATGTTTACTTTACATCATAACAAACGGGCCTAAGTGCCTAACATTTATAGTTGTTTTTGTTATCTCATTCGCTGTTATTAAGAACATCACCAATGAGAACATGTTCACAGTAATAAAAATTGCTCTGTCATTCATGTCAACCAGGGCCGGTCCCGAGAAAACGGAGACCCTGTGCAACAATAAAATTTGAGCCTTTTTTCAAGTTTAAACGCAAGCAAATTGTCTTACAATACAAGTTACTAATAAACGTAATAATTAAAATGAAAAAAGTCATCAATAACTTACCGTTTATTTAAAAAGAGACATTCTTCGAGCATATTTAGATGCGAAGTCATCTACCAAACTTGCAATGTCAATCTCTTCGAGTGTTTCAGATTATATGGATATCAACGCCAATCCATTGAGTCTCTCTTGTGACATAGTTGACCGCAAGTAGGACTTCAACAACTTCAACTTGGAAAAACTTCGTTCTGCCGAGGCCACTGTAATCGGAATGGTTAGCAAAACTCTGTACGCAATAAAGGCATTTGGAAAACAATTCATTTCTTTTAAAGAATTCAAAATTCTTGTTGCCCCTATCTTTTCCTTTGGCAAAATCTCTCTAAGCAACTTCAGTTCAATATACAAATCGTGGTCATCAACATCGTTGCATTGCCCATCCCTCTGCAGTACTGTTTGTAAATGAGTGCAAGATGACTCCAAATCTAAATCCGTAAGAGATTGTAACTTCTCAGAATTGAACAAAAACCCAAACATATTTTCATATACTTTGTATTGCTCAAACCTCCGTGTCAATGAGCCAATAGATTGATCAACTATGTAGACAAAGTATTCCACTCCGAACAGCTCTTCTGGTGTTGATGTGGATGATACAGAAGATTCACCAACACTCTCATCAAATTGTTTTTTTCTGCGAATTACACGCTTCTGAGGAAACACTGGTTCAACTTCCAATTCACTGGCTATTTCTTTAGCCACATGCATAGCACTAGAAAAACCAGTTTCTCTATACTTCTCAAAAAAAGAAATTAGCCCTTTGACTTCAACAATAGCAACATCAAGAAGCATATCTTTTGCTTGTAGATTTTTGCTCACCAAATTAACAGCATATAATATTTCATACCAAATAACTGTAGCAAGCAAAAATTCAAAATTACAAAGATCATTTGTAGCTAAGGATCTAGCTTCACTTTGTATTTTAGAATCATTGTCTGTCTCGGCCAATTCTAGCAATGCTTCTCAAATGTCATTGATTTGAAATCTTATTGCTTTGACACTTTCCACACGACTTTCCCACCGAGTGGTTGATAAGGATTTTAGAGTCAATCCTTGGACATTGTTTTTTAAATTTTGCCATCTTTTTGTAGAATTAGCAAAGAGTGTGTAGATTCGTTGCACTACTCCAAAAAAATCTCTTGCTTTTCGAGAACAATTAGCAATGTCACACAAGGTCAAATTAAGGCTATGACTACCGCAAGGAGTATAGAATGTCCTAGGATTTACATCCAAGAGTCTTTTTTGCACACCTTGATGCGTACCTCTCATGTTTGATCCATTATCATATCCTTGTCCTCTAACATTATCAATATCAAGATCAAGAGACTTTAACACACTTTGCAACACTTCAAAAAGGCCAAATCTTGTCGTGTCATTCACAACCAAGAATTCCAAGAAAAATTCTTCTATTTTAATCGGATAAGAGGAGATATCAACACATCTTAATATCAAAGTCATTTGTTCTTGGTGACTCGAATCAGGAGTACAATCAAGTATGACAGAAAAATATTTAGATTCTTTGATTGTTTTAATGATCTTAGATTTTACTCCTGAAGCAAGCATCTCTATCAATTCATTTTGAATCTTATGATTAAGATAATGATGATGAGTATCCTTATTGTCGACGCGACGAATAAGTTCTTGAATAACAGGATCAAATTCACCCAGCATCTCAATTAATCCTAAAAAATTCCCATTATGATTCTGATGGAGCCGCTCATTCGTTCCACGAAAGGCCAAATTATGCTTAGCAAGATATTTCACAGTTGCAATCACCCTAAACAACAATTGCCTCCAAAACTCTTTTTCTTTCAAAAGTTGATCATGAGCTACTTTATCAATTGTCTCATTTTTTTGTAATCGAAGCCTCAACTCTACCCAACTCCTCATGTTACCCATATGCTCCACACCCGTTTCATGTTCTCTCAGTCTAGCACTAAGATGTCCCCAATCATCAAAACCTGTGTTAGCTAAAGAACCTTTTCCTACACCTTTTCTAAAAATCTTACAACAGAAGCAAAATACCCTATCAAGCTCCTTTGAATAAACAAGCCAGTCTCTATCACATTTCTCTCCATTAGGCAAACTTCTAGTGTAAAAAGCTGATGAGAATCTTCTAGAGAATTTATCTTTAGGCCCTTCCACAAAATTTAAATCTGTTTTAGGACCATTCTCTACCAAAGTGTCTGTCAACTTTGAATCTAGAGCATCCCAGTTTCTTGGATCATATATGTCAAATAAAGCAGAATTATTTGGCCTATCATCTAAAACATCAATTCTGTGGTCCTCTTTATCAGAATTCTCAGCCATTTCATTAACACATTGATCAGGTATTTCAACATTATTTTCAACATTCACTTCTTGTTGTTCACCCTCTTGAACATCTCTAACTTCTTTAATAATAAACTTATCAAGAGCTCCTGTTTGAGATTGGGTTAACTCCTCAAGTCTTCTTTTCCTTTTACGCTTTTCATGACCGGATTGGTATTTATATGGAAACATAATTATTACCAATTATTGAAATTCTCCTATAATCCTGTACATGTTTATAAATTTTAAATTAATATTAAGTTTAAAATTAGGGTGAAAGCATGAATGACTATACTAGTGTATAATTATAATTTATCAACCTGAAGTTATCAGTTTTAATTGCTAAACACATTTACAAAATCACACATTTATTATCAATTCAAATAATGATTTACTTTAAATGAAAAAAATCAACAAATAACAACAACACAACAATTCAACAAACATTAAATCTGAAAATAAACAAATTAAAAGATTTCAACAAACAATTCATCAATTCAAATATTCAATAAATTGAAAGTTCACAAGAATTAGCAAATTAGCAACTAAATGAATAAAAGAATTAGCAAATTAGTAACTGACCGGAAGGAGGGCGTCTGAGGGAGGCCGGAGGGCGGCGGAGGCGGTCGGCTGAAGTCAGCCTGTCGGACTGCGCGTAGGCTCGTCGGTTGAAGACTTGAAGTCGAGTCGTGGAGACTGGAGAGCAGCCGAGCAGGAGAGGGCCTCGCGTCGGACTGCGCAGGGCCGGCAGCGGCGTGCGGTTGTGGACGGCGGTCTGGCGGAGTGGGCCGAGTGGCGCCGTGGAGGTGTCCCGTTGGCCTTTGTCTTGATTCGTGAAGACGCGAAGAGCAACGAGCAGCGTCAGGGAGAGAAGAGGGTGAGGGCGTGACCGCGTGAGGCCGTGAGGGGGATTTGCCGATTTTGAGGCTGGGGAATTGATTTGGGCTAAAAACAAAAGTTTTGGGCTGGGGTAATACTATTTTTTTTTTGGGCTCTCCAAAATAACGGGCCCTGTGCGATTGGGCTGGGCAGACAGGCCCAGGGCCTGCCCTGATGTCAACATTGTTTCTATTATTTACGTCTCCAATGCAATATGTTTGAGCTCATACAATGTTGATGTGTAAATAATTAATGTAAACAATGTTGTCATGACTCTCTTGAAATAACATGGTCCTTGACATGCTGACTAGGCATATTCCGGTTGAGAAATGCCGCAATATAATGTAGAAAAACTCTAGAAATTCTCCTGTCCAAAAAATATCTCTGCATACCGAACCAAACCAGCCACGCACCCACGACATGTATGTCCAATAACTCCAAGTAGTACGTGGGTTTCTCTAATTCTTTTCTCTACCACAAAAGATTAATTTTATCATTTAATCCTTTTACACCATAAAGCATTTCCAGAATCCCAGGTTCCGGCGTAGCAGATTTGTGTTGGGGAAAGAGTTTAATTTCTTGTATTCATGCTTTCATTATCCACAAATTTCCTATCTCAAAATTATTACTCCGTATTTCTTTTTCTTTAATGAATTTCACAACCAGAAGAGATCTTCTGATTTTCTTTCTCTACAGGGAGCTTGTTGATTCATTCTTTTTTAATTGAACATTCAAGCCAACTTGGAAGGGTTCTGACGTGCGGTTGAATTTTAATGAAAGATGGTGATCTTGATTTATTTATTATTTTAAAAGAAAAAGCTTACACGTAATATTTGTATTCCATGTTAACATATAAAGCATTGGACAAGATTTTTGGATGACATATGAACATTCCATTTATTGTTTGTCATGTGTCAAAATTTATTCAATGTTAACAATGTGGTATTAAAGATGCTCTAACTTATTTTTTTTACCTATATACTACATATATAATATGTCTACAATGAATATTTAACATATGTACAAATGATGAAAAAAAATTATTCTTGGTTTTGAAAATAACAAAATATGTCTTCTAGAAAATTTACAAAAAATTTTAAAAATGACATTCATCTAATTTCTTCTCTCCCTGTATGATTACATTTATTTGATACTTTTGAAGAGCGGTCCTACTTTTTATTTAGCCTTTTCTTTAGTCATATTTATGCATAAACCTCATATTTGCATGTAACTAGGTTATATTGGCATTGGCTTGGAGACTAGCCCAATGACTTGAAGCAGATAAAATGGATTTGGTTAATTGGTTTAAGGAATGGTTAAAGAGGTAATCAGAAGCCTAAGTAGCTAGGCAAGGACATAGAAGACACATCTAGCTTCTCACTTAATGGAGTAGCCCATGACGATGGGACCAATGTATGCTTCTTAGGAAATCCCTATGAAAATAAAGCCCCGTAATCGTAAACTATCAATAATACGGAGTATGATATATAATGCACTTGTAAGATAAGAGAAGACCACAATTCTTATGTCTTTAAAAAAAGTGATTGAGTATATTCCCATATACTCCAAGGGTATCAGAATCGCCGGCATAAGCATCACGAATCTATCCCGAAGTGCATAAAAATACTAAGTCCACGAACTGGGAACCGACCCCGACCCCGACCCTCCAAGGTCGGGACAAAGCGCCAGGCAACGAAGCAACAAAGGACTAAAAGTCAGCTGATGGATAGTCTACCCGGGGGTATATATCCGAAGGGTTATTACGGGGAATAACTTAGAGAGAAGTCAGAGTAAGTGAATAAAAGTAGAGAGAGAGTGTATTCAGTGTGTTATGACTTGGTTACAAATGGGGAAAAGGGGTGCTATTTATAGTAGCAATAAATGTCGGGCAGGGACACGTGTCAAGCGCTCATTGGCCGAGGGGTCACCTCAACTGGTTGGCGCTGGCAGCCGCATGTGGCCGCATTTAATGCGGCTGTTGGATGGGACGTCTGTGCGGGGTACGTTGATCTGTACGCATGTGAGGCGGATATCTTGTCGAGTGAGATGCCTTCGGCTATAGAGCAGTAGCCGAGGGCTCTTCCACCCGATGACACCCTGGTGCCGAGGGCTCACAGTGCCGAGGGCTACTGTTTTCGCCGTTTTCTCCCAGTTTCTTAGTTTGCTTGAGAAACCCGATCTGTGAGAATTTGGAGCCTTCGGCCAGGGGGCCGAAGGCACCCCTGTGCGTTGTGCGGACTGCTTGGTACTCTGGGCGCTGTGATTTGGGCCTGTTGGGCCTTTTGGGCCTGTTGGGCCTTTGCTGGAGTAGTAGGAGTATGTGGGCCGGGGGTTCCCGGGCCATATACTCCATCAGGAGTCCCTCACTCCTTTTGCCGAAAGGTACTTGAGGGAAAAAGAGTAATTTGTGCTTGCCCTTTGATGTTGTCCCGTTGTGATCTCTGAAGTTGGTGAGGAGTTGTTGCTTTTATGTCCCTGCCGAAGGCAGTCCCTCAGTTACCCACATGTCGGGACTTGAGGGCTTGCTTTGTTGTTTGTTGGAATTTCACAGATTTTGTAATTTAATGATTTTCCCGAAGGGGTCCTCCAGTCCCCCACTCCTTGAGGCACTTGTAAAGTGGTGAAAAGGAGTAGAGTAGTTACGTTGCTGTTGTGGGCCGAAGGCTGACGCTTTTCGCTTCATTTTGGGGGGATGCCTCGTTAAAAACCTCATTAGGAAAAACCCTTTGGGAAAAAATCCTAATGAGGGAAAAAGAGTGCACCGAATTCCCCCAATGATGAATCGAAAATGTCAAACCTTGGTACAAAGTGGAGAATGACGGGAATGTCGAAGGCTCTCTCCTCTGAGGGCTCCTGTGTTGATTAGCCGGAGGCTTGCTGTCGATCCCTCAATCCAGGGATCGAAGGCCTGCCAGATGAGGGCAGCAGTGAAGCTGTTACCGGGGGGGTCCACTGTTTGTTGATGAGTTGGTGATGAAGATACCCCAGGGCCATGGGCCATCCGTCAATGAGGCACTCCCCGGGGGCTACCCGATTTTGCAGTGCTGAGGGGAAAATGTGACACTCCAAAAATTTAAATAAAAATAAAAATAATTCTTATTAGTCCGATAAAAATATTTCAGTAGTAGGAACAACATTTTATGAAACAAGTGAACCAGACGGAAAATTAACAATTGTGACATTTTTTTTTGTCAGAAAAAAAATGGTCCGATAAAAGAAGTAATATTTTATACCAGGTACCAATTATACATATCACATTATAATTATTCTTTTAATTTGTGTATAAAATATAATATACTCCTAGCCATGCTTAAAATAAAGATGGAAAGTCTTTATTTGTGACCATATCATGCATATGAGCATACATAGAGCAACAAATAAGGGAAAACATTAACTACCTATTACACCTAAAATACTAACGCATACACATCATGAATCCATATGCATACCTGCGTAGTATATATGGAATACGGAGTAGACATAACATATATAACGGAGAGAGTAAGTGTTATGTTGAACGGCTGCATGTAATACGGAGTATAATAATCATACTAATTAAAGCAAGGATTTCTTAACGTTAGAAACGGACGAATGCCGCTATATAAACCACCGAAGACCTTCGCATCACCAAACTGTACTCCCAAGCCTTCGGCCAGGCATATACATACATGCGAAAACTAAAGAACCTACGTACGTCCACTGCCTAAAACACATGTTGTACTCGTTCGGTACATAAGAGATCGAACGGACGGGTCCACCGGCTAAGTAAACGGCGAAACATTCTGCCTGCGTAACCAGAAGAGAGGATGGCGTGCGCCGTACAGATCGCCGAAAGTTAACACCGGAGAAATTCAACTATTCCTACTTTACTGCCGGACTTCTAATGAGGGAAAGTCATTGACTGAGCTTCTCTCTGGACGAAGCCGGAGGGATATCCGTCTGTCAGGGACGTCGCAACGAGCCACTGAATCCGTCGCCAGAGGAAGATCTCGCCGGAGGAGGAACTGCGCTACTACGCCGGAAGAAGAAGGGCCGCCGCCGGGGAGGACAACCAAGCCAAGCCGTACTGCGCCGCCGATTTCACCGGGCCGCAGGAGGAGCTATTGGTCGTTCTATCGTCGCCAGCATCGTCGACGAAGAGGGTACGCCAGTTTCTCTGCTCTCTGCTTCGATCGCACACCATGGAGAGGACGACGATGAAATGTACGTAACTCTACGTACTCTGAGTTTTACTCCGTACTTGTTTTTGTTCAAGCCGCAGCCGCATTCCTACTTGATAATATTACTGGGCCATGTAGTTTAATTTGTTGGGCCGGCTAAATAGACTAAGGTTATTTGGGCCGCACCTTAATGAGCTAAATAACAATGATATTAATGGACTGGCAGATTGGATTATAATAATAACATGGGGCTATTAAGAAAATGAATAAAATGATTGCTGGATTTCATAAGAGGAGGAATTCATAAAAAAAAGGATAGACGAATTTAACCTATAGTTTTGATAAGATATTGATATTAGAATTTTAATATTCTTAGAAGATGATTTCGAGATGAGCGACATAGAAGTTTCGGTTAGGAGTTATCGCGATTTGAGGTAAGTTTCTCTGCCAATCTAAAATTGTTTCCTCGTATTATATGCTTATTATGCATTATGTGAATAAGTGTGAATTGTTGAATTTTGAGTATGTGATTTTTGAAGAGATATTATATATATGGTAGTTGAGAAATATAAATTAAGTACTTTTGGGGTATTTAATATTTTTAAATACCTTCAAGACTTTTTAGAGAAATTGAGAAGTATTTTTGAAGTATTATTTATTGAAGATAAAATTTACATTTTTATAAGAGGTGAGCATCACGGGAGAAATCCGTGGTGTCGGTTTTCCACGTCCGGATAAATGTGGAGGGTGATTAGGTCTGCTACTACTAAGAAGTACAGTTTGAGTTTAAAGTGATATTTGGATCGATGATCCCTTTTAAGAAGAAGTTATGGTAGTAGTAGTCCCTAATCATTCAAGATATCTTATTCAGGGGTAGTTGGTAGACTGAGTCCCGACTACTCATTACGACTTACTACTCGGGGGGCTTGGAATCCCTTTTAGGGGGTGTGCACACTTGAGGTAGTCGTTTCGTTTCCAACAGAGCAGTTGTGGTACCGGCACTTGTTCGGGGTGGCCATCCGTAACCACGGTCCACCGGGCTCTACCGAAAGGTTGAGCACCGCCCTTCTAAATTACTAGGAAGTTAGAGAAGAAGTGATTTTTGAGGAAATCAAAGAGAAGAGTTATTATGAAGTTTTATACAGAAGTTGAGGATTTTTTTGTAAAGAAGTAGCCTTGAGAAAAATCAAAGTGAAAAGAATTTCGATGGTGTGAGTATTTTTATATATTATTATATAAAAATCTATCTTAGTCAAACATGATTATTTTACGGGGTTGGGTAGTACTTACTTAGCTCTAAAGCTAATTTTTGTTTTCCTTTCCTTATTTTGTTTCTGCACTTTATTTGTGCAGGTGAGGATGATGTTGTCGAGTGATGATTGCTTGCATGGCCGAGAGCGAGTTAGAAGTCGCCTTAGTTACACTAGTCATGAAATAAACATTTACTTTTCAAACACTCTATTTTTATTAAATTAGTTGTTATGTTCTAGTTGCCTGTGCATCCGGTTGAGAGATGACCGGATGTGGCGGTAACACCCATTTCCCTATTTTAGACTTCCGCTGTATTTCTTTAACTCTTTGATGAATAAATACAAGTTTTATTCCAATTATGTCAACGTTTTGGGTGGGAAATTTGGGGGTGTTACAGAAAACCCCGAGGGGTACCCTGATATGCAGCCCTAGGGATCTGAAGGAGTGATCCCGAAGGCGTGTGTAATGTGTTGTGTGGGGCACAACCCGGGGGCACTTCTGGGTGAGTGCACCCGGAGGCTATCCTTGATGAAGTGGAGTGAAGTAGAAAACCCGGGGGCTTCCAAAATATAGCCGTTGGAAATATAGCCGTTGGAATATGTAACGACGGGATATAGCCGTTGGGGGGGGGCACACGTGGCGTGTGATGGCTGGCTGTCCGTGGGCGGCGTCACCGGTTGGGCGAAGACGCGGTGAGTAATGATGGCGTCCATCCGGAGGCCCGGAACCCAGGCCCAAGCCCGGATTCCAGCGCCTATAAATACCCCAAGGCCATAGCCATTTCCTCTTGTGCGATCAGTTGTTTTAGCGAAGCTCTGCCAAAAAATCTAGTGAGAGAAACTCCAGCCTTCGGTCCTAACTCAACTTTCGAGGTCAGTGCTCCCTGCCTTTCTCCTTCTAGCATAGCTGTATTGTGCCCTTAGGTTAGGAGATAGAAAAGTTAGGAGACACTTACCGTCTACGAGCCCTCGAACTAGAGTGCGAATGTCGTCCCAGAGTGATTCTCAAGATATCTCGAGGACGCCCTCGATGGAGGACGAAGGCATCTCCGACGTGGAGTCAAGCAGTGGTCAACCCTCGGATGGTGGTGATGCAGCCCTGGCCCGGGAGGTCCAGAAGGAACTCACTGCGGAGGTTGAAGCCGAGGGCTTCGAGCAGGAGTGCGATGATGAAGACTTAGCCCTCACCTGGCAGACAGCGGAGGATGAGGCACAGAATGAGAGCTCGAAGGTTACTATTGCTGTTCTCCCCCCTCGGGGTTCCGGGGAGGCCAGTAGCTCGAGGCCGTTGGATCCGATACCTCTGAGGGCGGTCTCCGGTTTGAAGAAGAAGAAGGCCGCTACCAAGAAGAAGGAGAGGGCCGTCGATCAAGGAAAGCCCGTGGACATGCCCGAGGGGTACAATTGGCTGAACACTGAGGCCCTCGAGATCAGGTCGAAGGCTGACAGGGCAGATCTGTACGTGACTCAGCTGCACGTGGGGCCCTCGGCCAAAGTGGTGGAGCCAGGTCCCGACGACGTGTTGTCCAGGGCGCCCGAGGGGTGTATCGCTATTCACGTCCTCTCGGTTTCCATGGGACTTAGGTTCCCTCTGCACCCATTCCTCCGGGAATATTTGAGGTTTGTTGGCTTGGTCCCCTGCCAACTCACGCCCAACAACCACTCCTACATTGCGGGGTTCCTCCAGCTCTGCAAGTCCCGAGGGGTGAAGCCCAGCCTGGATCTATTCTTCCAAAGCTTTAATTTGTGCCGGGGGGGGCACGAAAACGGCGAGGGGTACGCCAACCTGCAGCAGATTGCCCGCTTCAAACTATTCTCCGATGCTCCTTCTTCCAACAAAGGATGGAGGGAACGTTGGTGCTACGTAAAGTTGGATGAGAGCCCATTCCCGAGGGAGCTGCGTGATCGATTCCGAAGGCACGAAAAGATCAGGAGTGCCGCTCTCGAGAAAGACGGCCTAAAGCTGGCCAAGTTCCCGGAGGGGAAAAATAAGAACGTGGCGATCAAAGACTGCACCCTCGAGGAGGATTTATACACCCTCGGGTTCCGGAGGTACCGCTTCATAGGGGAGACCGATGAAAAGTACCCTCCCTTCAACAAGGCCTTCGGAGGGACCGGAGGTAGGAGCCGAGGGCTTTAGAATTCTGTACTTAGTTTTTTTTTTGCTTGGATGTTATTGTCCCTTCGCTTAGACCCGTCGAACTAACCCTTTGTCTCCTTTGTGCAGGTATCCCCGTCTCTATGGTGAATGTAAAGGGCCTTGCTCGTCTGAAGAAACAGGACCCGAAGGGGTCGGGACAGGGCAGCCAGAAGCCCGCCACTGCCCTCTTTAAGAAAGCCGAGGGCGATGCCGCTGCCGGCAAGAGGAAGGCAGCGATCAAGGGGTCCCCCCCGGCTACCAAAAAGCCGAAGAAGGGGGATGTCGCCGAGAAGGAGCCCCCGGTCATTATCGCTGATGAGCACCCCGCTTCCGGGGTGCAGGTGGGGAAGCTGCCGGGTGGAACGCCGGCGGGGGCAGAGGAGTTGCTGCCTGAGATCCTCCAAGTCGCGTTCCCGAGGGGTACATCTTTGGCCAGCGGCGCTGTCGACCCGGGGGCCATCCTGAGGGGTATGACCCTTGAGACGGATAGGGCTGCCCTCGGGGCCTATAATGATGCGGCCCTCGAGGACCACATTCTCCGCTCCTCCCTCTCTGTAAGTGTTTACCTGGCTTTCTCCATCTTCTCCTTTGATTATTTTGTGTGATTGCCTTTAACTGTTTTTGTTGTTGTTCTGCAGGCTTGCTTAGCCCTCGGCGAACAGGCTCGGAGGCTTCAAGAATGGCGCCTCCACAAAGCGGAGCAAGACGTCAGAATGAGGGAGTGCCTCCTCAAGAACCAAGAGGCGGTGAAGCTGGGGGCCCAGCTAGAAGAGGAGCTCCGGCAGATGAGCTTGAAATTGGAGGCTGCAGAGAAAGGCAAGGCTGATGCTGAGGCCGCTGCTAAAGAGGCCGAGGACTCCAAAGCGCTAGCCGTCGCCAAGGCTCAGGAGGAGGCCGTTGAGGCCTTTGTCGCCGAGGGTTGGAGAGCCGAGGGGCGCAAGATGTGGGTGTCCTCGGTCGTGGAGGCATGCGTTGAAGAATGGGCCGAGGGCCCTGGGTGGGAATGGATGGCCCGGAAGGGCAGAGAATATTATGAGGCCGGCGAATTCTTCACCCAGGCCCTCATTTACCGAAGGATGGCTCGGCATTTGGGCATTGAGCAAAAAGATTTCTCCCCCTCGACGTATGGCCTTCCTCCCCTGCAGCCTGATGTCCGTGAGTCACTCCCGGAAGGTGTTCAGAGGCCCGACCTTGAGGACACGGAGTTGAAGAATGAGGCCGAGGACGACGCCGTCGAGACCGGAGCGGAGGCATCATCGAGGCCGGCTGCAGAGGGCGCCCCGGTGAATGATGCTGTTGTAGTTGTAGAGTGACTTTGTATTTAAAAATCCTTGAACACATTTTGTAATGAACAACTTTGATCCTTCGGCTTCGGCCTGTTTGTAAATTTCACACTTACTCTGTTTTTGATGAATGCATGCTGCCTCCGGGCTTTTCATATTCGAATGCGCCTTATGTTTTGAATGTATGCCTTCTCCTTTGAATGTATGTTTTAGGACTTAGAATATTTTTCGATTGTAACTTGCCTTTGGAAGCCTTCGGTAGTTGGGCACCCCCTGGTGGATATGCAACCGAGGGTTCTGTAGGAATTAGGACTTAGAAAATTTCTCTAAGTGTGGCATGGCATGGGGCCTTCGGGTGTTTGTAGTAACCCACTTCCTAGGACTTCGAAAAATTTCTGAGTGTAGGTTTTCCCTTGTGAGCCTTCGGGTATCTGTAGTAACCCAATCCATAGGACTTAGAAAAATTTCTAAGTGTGGATCTTCCCTTGTGATCCTTCGGGAAATGGGATCCCTTCCTGATGTGTGAATCTTGGACCGAGGGCCCAATGTTCAGGACTCAGAGATTTTTTGCAAGTGTAGTATGTCATGTAGCCTTCGGCTACTATGGAGCCCCACCTGTAATATTGAATAGGCAGGGGGCTAATTCTTTAGGACTTAGAAGATTTTCTGGAGTGTTGATTCCTTGTGAACTGTAGCCCTCGATTGATAGGTAGCCTTCGGCAATTAGGTCCCTCGAGATGGGGGCGAAATATGTAGGACTTAGAAAATCTTCTAAGTGTAGAGTTTCCCTTGGGAGCCTTCGGGAGATGGCATCCCTTCATGATGTATGAGTAGTTGACCGGGGGGAAATATGCAGGACTTAGAAAATCTTCTAAGTGTAGAGTTTCCCTTGGGAGCCTTCGGGAGATGGCATCCCTTCATGATGTATGAGTAGCTGACCGGGGGGGGGGGGGGGGGGAAATATGCAGGACTTAGAAAATCTTCTAAGTGCAAAATCTCCTTTGGGAGCCTTCGGGAGATGGCATCCCTCCTTGATGTATAAGTAGTTGACCGGGGAAAAGCATGTAGTACTTAGAAAATCTTCTAAGTGTAGAGTTTCCCTTGGGAGCCTTCGGGAGATGGCATCCCTCCTTGATGTATGAGTAGTTGACCGGGGAAAAACATGTAGGACTTAGAAAATATTCTAAGTGTGGATTTTCCCTCGGGAGCCTTCGGGAGATGGCATCCCTCCTTGATTCCACATCACTTTGCAGATGCCCGGGGGCTACTCATTTAGGACAGAATACTCCTTTTTAAGTGTTGTTGTATTGCATGGCCTTCGGCCACCATATTCCCTTGGCTGTAATATTGATTGGGCCGGGGGCCCAATCTTTAGGTATTAGAATTTTTTCAAGTGCTGCTTCCCTGTGTAGCCTTCGGGTGCCCGGGGGCTGCTCCTTCAGGACTTAGAATTTTTCTAGGCATAAATTGATGTTGAATCCTGTTGTTGTGAAGAAAGCCAATGAGGAGTGTGTGCCCTCGGCATACAACTTTAAAAGTTGTAGAATTTGACCCTTGTCATGGGGAAAGGGCCCTCGGTATTTGTGCATAACAGATGCCTTCGGTGTTTGTTTGAAGTACCGTTTAGTGGACCTTGGATAGTCCAGTCCCTTTGTATTGTTGAAGCCTTCGGTGTTTTTGTGACCGGAGATGACCAGGTAGTGGACTTAGCCGTTTCCTGATGATATTTCTTTGAGTAGTATCCTTCGGGAAATAGGAGTCTTCAATTACCGGAGGTGTTCCCGTGGGGAGCCCTCGACATGTTGTGATATTGTTGGAGTGTACTCTTTGATTTCTCGCTGAGTCTACTCCCCTTCACCCCCCCCCCCTTTTTTTTTGGTTGGTGGTGAAGGGAAGGCATCAAGAAACTTGGTTTCTTGGTAAGGCTGGGCCTATTAGGAGACCATCAGAATACACCAATGGCTCTCCTCCCTCGGGTTAACCTTCCGAGTTCCGAGGGGATCGAGGGACGTTTCCTGGGCACAAGATATGGTGGTCCGTAACCTGCCTCCCCTTGGGGGATGGCGCGGAAAGCGCCTCATTTTTGAAAGTCGTCCCCTCGGCGCTAGACATAGTCCGTGACCTGCCACACCCTTGGGGTGGTGGCGCGGGGAGCGTTTCGGTTTGGAAGTCGAATCCTGGGCATTTCTCATACCTGTCATACCCTGGGGGTAGTGACGCGGATAGCGTTTTGTTTTTGAAAGTCGAATCCTGGGCATTTCTCATGCCTGTCACACCCTGGGGGTAGTGACGCGGAAAGCGTTTCAAGGAAGGGTTTTCATTTGCACACTAGTTGCAAATGGCCGGGGGCACTACGTGCCGCCGGCACCGATGGTGGCGCCTTCGGTATATGCGTCCTCGTGGGGTACGGCTTTTAGAAACAACACTTGGTGTTAGTTTCGATGTGTAGCCCCCGATACTTGGTACCGAGGGGTCTTCTGTAGGAACACTTGGTGTTCTCTTTTGTCGTAGTTGATGTAGGCGTCTACCCTCGGTACTTGGTACCGAAGGGTCTTCAAATGAAACACTTGGTGTTTCCCAACAGATGTTTGGAAGTTGAGAGGAGAGCATATCCCTGGCACTGGGTGCCGAGGGCTCTTCTTTGGAACATCTTGGTGTTTTCCCTTCGTTTCGATGTTTGATGATGGAGGTGTACCCTCGGCACTGGATGCCGAAGGGTCTTCTGTAGGAACACTTGGTGTTCTCATCTTTTCTTTTTTGATGTTGAAGGTGGGGATGTACCCTCGGCACTGGGTGCCGAAGGGTCTTCTGTAGGAACACTTGGTGTTCTCATCTTTTCTTTTTTGATGTTGAAGGTGGGGATGTACCCTCGGCACTGGGTGCCGAAGGGAAATGAAACACATGGTGTTCTTTGTTGTTGGTGATAGGAGTTTCCTCCCTCGGCACTGGGTTTTCACTGTTTGTTGTAGGTGTTGATGGTGTCCGCCCTCGGCATTTGGTGCCGGAGGGGGTTCTTCTCGTGGTGAGGCCTGGGGCCTGTAGTCAGTATGAGGGCTTGATGTCTTGAATGTATCTTCATTCTTCGAATTTGAAGGCCTTGGGCCATAGGATAGTACATTCACTAGTTATGAGGGCTTGGCCGCTCTTACATTATTGATAAAATTTAACTAAGTGGTCTACATTCCAGTGCCTAGGGACTTCTTTCCCGTTGGGGCGTTTGAGCTTGTAGGTCCCAGGTTTGATGATGGCTGCTATGATGTAGGGGCCTTCGAATTTTGGTGCCATTTTTCCTCCCTCGGTTGGTTGGCTGGCTTCCCTCCTCCGGAGGACATAGTCCCCCACTTGAAATTCTCGGGTGCGAACTTTGGCGTCGATGTAGCTTTTAACTTGCCTTCGGTAGTTTTCTGCCCGGATGAAGGCCTGCTCCCGGCGTTCTGAAATGAGGTGAAGGTCGAGGGCCATGTTGCTGTCGTTTACCTCGGGGTCATATTGGATTACCCTTCGGGTGGGAAGGGTGACTTCCGTAGGAGCTTTGGCTTCAAAACCGTAGCAGAGGGAGAAGGGTGTTTCACCTGTTGCTCGCCGAGGGGTGGTGCGGTAGGCCCAAAGGATGTTGTGGAGTGTTTCTACCCAGCCACCGCCCTCGGCCTCCAGCTTCTTTTTGAGGCCTTCGAGCAAGGTCCGGTTGGCGTTCTCTACTTGCCCGTTGCCTTGAGGGTAGGCAACGGAGGAGAAGGTGTGTTTGATGCCCCATGCCTCCAGGAGGGCACAGAAGGGGGCTGCCTCAAATTGTGTCCCATTGTCGGAGATGATCTGCTGAGGGACGCCAAACCTCGTGAGGATGTTCTTGAGGATGAAGTGACGGCACTTCGCCTCTGTGATGCTGGCGAGGGGTTCAGCCTCCACCCACTTGGTAAAATAGTCGACGGCCACAATGATGTACCTGTTGTTGGAGGTACCCCTCGGCAGAGGGCCCACAAGGTCTATCCCCCATCGAGAAAAAGGGACAGATGTGCTGATGGGGGCATAGTTGACCGCTGGCCTGCCGGGGGCTTTCTGGAAATGTTGACATGCGGTGCACCTCGGGGCAAGGTCAGCACAATCCCTGGCCATGGTTGGCCAGAAGTAGCCCTAGAGAATGAGCCTTCGGGACATGGAGAAGGGTCCCTGGTGAGCTGAGCAAGTGCCACTGTGCACTTCCTCCATTGCGACCTCGGCTTCATCTGGATGAAGGCACCGAAGTAGCGTGCCATTGTAAGATCGTTTGTAGAGCCTCCCATCTTCGATGGTGTAGCTGGGAGCCCTCAGCTTTGCCAGTTTAGCGCGGGCCTCATTCTCGGGTAGCTGCCCTGTGGAGATGAAGGCGGTGATATCTGAGATCCAATCCTCCTGACGCTGTAGTATGTTCATCACGGGGCTTGCATGGATGCTTGAGAGGCTGAGTTCCTCGATTTTGGCAATTTTGGAGATGTGCTCGGGGGAGTCTGCCGAGAGCTTAGATAATATGTCGGCTTCGGAGTTCTGAGCCCTCGGTATTTGAGTGAGAGAGTGTGCCTCAAATACCTTAAGCAACTCCTTGGCCGCTTCCTTGTACTGTTTCATTCTTCCCTCCTTGGCCTCATATTCTTCGGAGATTTGGCCAACGACCAACTTGGAGTCGCATTTGATGTGGATCTGCCGAGCCCTCATGTTGGCAGCCAGCCGAAGGCCACATAGGAGGGCCTCATATTCGGCCTCATTGTTGGAGACTTTGAAGGAGAAGCGGATTGCATAGTAGGCCCTGAAGCCCTCGGGAGTAATGAGGACTACCCCTCCCCCGCATGCTTTGGTCGCGGAGGAGCCATCAGTGTAGAGGGTCCACCAGTCGTCCGAGGTAGCCGAGGGCTCCCCGTCCGTGGCTGCCCTTGCGGTACATTCCGTCACAAAGTCCGCCAGGGCTTGGCCCTTGATGGCAGGCCTTGGACGGATGTCAATGTTGTACTGGCTCAAGAAGATAGCCCATTTCACCATGCGGGAGGAGCTGGTGGGGCTCCTCATGAGGGCACCGAGGGGTTGATGGGTGAGGACCTGAACCGGGTGAGCCTGAAAGTAATGGCCCAACTTCTTGACAGTCCAAACGATGGCTAACACCGTTTTTTCCACAGGGGAGTACCTGAGCTCGGCCTCCCTTAGGGTCTTGCTAACGTAGAAGATGGCATGTTGGATGCCGTCTTCCTCCCTTATGAGTACAGAGCTGATGGCCGCCGGGCTAACCCCAAGGTAGAGGTAGAGGGTCTCCCCTACCTTGGGTTTGGAGAGCACAGGAGGTGAAGATAGATATCTTTTGAGCTCGTCGAAAGCCCCCTGGCATTCTGGAGTCCATAGAAAGCCAGCCGTCTTCCTCATGATCTGGAAGAAGGGTAGAGATTTTTCCGCCGATTTAGATAGGAAGCGGTTGAGGGCTGCCAGGCGGCCCGTCAACCGTTGAACTTCCTTCACATTGCGTGGGGGCTCCATGTTGATGATGGCCTGGATTTTCTCGGGATTGGCCTCAATACCCCTTCGGCTCACCATGTAACCCAAGAACTTGCCCCCTTGGACGCCGAAGGTACACTTCTTCGGGTTTAGCCGAAGGTTGAATTTTTGCATGATGGCGAAGATTTCCCGGAGGTCGTCAGCATGGCTGGAAGATTGTTTGCTCTTGACGATCATGTCGTCGACATAGGCCTCCATGGTGCGCCCTAGGACGGCTTGAAAGACCCGGGCCACCATCCGGGTGTAAGTGGCCCCCGAGTTCTTTAGGCCGAAGGCCATCACTAGGTAGCAGAAGATGCCCTCGGGAGTCATGAAGGCAGTTTTTTCGGCGTCCTCCTCGTGCATGAATATTTGATGGTACCCTCGGAAGGCATCAAGGAAGGACATGATTTCACACCCCGCGGTCTCATCCACCAATTGATCAATGTTTGGTAGAGGGAATGGATCCATGGGGCATGCTTTGTTGAGATCGGTGTAGTCCACGCACATGCGGAAGGTAGGGGGCTTCTGGGCGAGGACTACATTTGCTAGCCATGAGGGGTATTTCACCTCCTTGATGTGCTTAATGGAGAGGAGCATGGCGACCTCCTTCTTCACAAATTCCCTTCTCTCGGTGGAGAGGGGTCTTCTTCGTTGTTGCACTGCCTTTGCCGAAGGGTCCACCGAGAGGCGGTGGGTGATGACCCTTCGGCTGATTCCCGGCATGTCCTCCGGCCCCCATGCAAAGACAGTGGAGTAGGCGCGGAGGGCGTCGGTGATGCCGGTCTTCAAATCTTCAGGGAGCTGGGCTCCAATCTTCACGACTCTCTCCGGCTGGGCCGGATCGAGCGCAAAGTCTTCTACGTCCTCGGCCGGTTCAGCGCTCGGCCTTCTTTCCTCTTGGTCGACGGCTCCGGTGATGGTGTCAACACGGAATTCCGTCTTGCTGACCTTCTTAGTGACCTGAAGATAGTAGGTGCGGGCAATTTTTTGGTTCCCCCGGGAGTAGCCAATGCCCCCCTCGGCGGGAAACTTGAGGCAGAGATGCCTCATGGAGATGATGGCTTCGAGATCCTCGAGGGCTGGCCGGTCGAGGATGATGTTGTGAGCGCAGTCAATGTTGACGACGACGAACTCCACTTCGAGCTGGGCTCTATGGAGCCCATCGCCGAAGATCACCGGGAGGGTTATTACCCCCTCGGAATCAATAGTATCGTCGGTGAAGCCGGCAAGAGGGGTCTTAATGGGCCGAAGGGACCCCCTCTCCAGATGCAGCTCTCTGAAGGTGCTGAGGTACATTACATTGACGGAGCTGCCTGTGTCAACGTAAGTTCGGTGAATGATGGTGTCGTTTATCTCTGTCCGAATCACCAAGGCATCCCTGTGAGGAGAAGAAGTAGGAGGGAGATCTGCGTTGGTGAAGGTGATGGGTTCCTCCCTCAATCGCTTTACCGAGGGCATATGAGTGACTTCCCCTACGTAAAGCGATTGAGCCCACTTCTTTCGTTGGCTGGTGGAATCGCCCCCTGTATTGCCACCGGTGATCATGAGGATGTGGCGTTTCTTCTCCTGGTAGTGGGGGTACTCCTCCTCCTCTTCTTCCAAGTTTCCGATCTCCCTTTTCTTGCCGAGGGGGATGGTGTTCGGATTTACCCAGGCATTTACCTTCGTATGGTGCCCTCGGGGAGGCCCCTGATGAGAAGGTCCCTCCTGCCGAGGGCTCTGGACAAACTGGGACAGGTGCCCTGCCTGTATTAATCTCTCGATGGCCGTCTTCAGCTGATGGCAGTCATCGGTCCTGTGCCCCTGGTGCCGATGGAAGCGACAGTAGGGGAACTGAGGGTTGATAGCGTGTACCTCCGGGGGTGCGCGAGAGTCGCGCTCAACGAGGCCCCTCTCCTCGGCAAAATCGAGGATGATGCTGACGGGGTGCGTCAATGGTGTCCGAGGGCGGTCCAGGAGAATGGGCTGGGCCCAAGTCTTAGGGTTGCTCTTATAACCTCCCCCTGGCTTGGCTTGGCCTTGCCGAGGGCGGTCATCGGAGGGTCCCGAAGTCTTGGGGCGATTTGGAGGAGCCCCCGGCCCTCGGTTTAGCTTGTTGTCAGCCCTCGGGGGCTGCTGGTCCGGATGTTGGTGATACTTCTCCACCTCCTCGGCCTCAGCATACCGGTCCCCCCGCTGCAAGGCCCTTATGTAGTCGCGGGGGGGTTCAATGATGAGGCTCCTTGAAAAGTTGCCGGTGCGGAGGACGGTTTGTAGGAGGGCCAGGAGGGTCCCGTCATCAGCGCCGTCGACTTTGTCGGCCTCCGTCCTCCAGCGCTCCAGGAAATCCCGAAGGGTCTCATCCTTCTTCTGGCGTATTGTTAGGAGGTGGGAGAAGTGTTTCCTTGTGCGACGCCTCCCGGCGAATTGTGTCAAGAATCGTTGGGCGAGTTCTTGCCACGAATCAATGCAGCCCTCGGGCAGCCTGTTGAACCATTCGTATGCTGGTCCCTCTAAGGTGGAGAGGAACCAACGACACAAATATTCGTCTGACGCCCCCACCATCATCATGCTGTTCTGGTACTTGCTGTAATGTTCCTGGGGGTCCGTTTTCCCGCCGTAGGGCTGTATGTGTTGCCCTCGGTATTTTTCCGGGATCCGGGCCGCCAATACCCTTGGGGTAAATGGCGTCCGAGTCCGGAGCTGGATGACGGGTTCCCCGGAGCCCTCGGCCACCTTCTTATGTAATTCCTCCATTTTGGCCATCATGGCCTCGTATTTGAGGTCTGAGTGAGGGGTGGAGGTGGTGGCGTGAGCTTTGTTGGACTCCATCTCGTCAAGTCGGCGTTGGAGGGCCGCAATAATCTCGTCCCGGGGGTCCCTCGGGAGGGTCTCCGCCCCCTGCGAACGAACCCGGGCTGAGTGGGCCTGGTTGATTTGGTGCTGAGCATCATCGGCATGAAGGGGTGCCTTGCCTTTGTCCCGAGGGGGACGCTCCTCGTCTGCCCTCGAAACAGATCCCCCGCTTTCCTGGGGCCTTTGGAGTGCTTTCCCCCCGAGGCGGTCTTGGACCCCTCGGCGGTCTGGCCCTCCTCCGAGCCGGTTGAGGGCGGAAGTACGGGGCCTTTCCCTGTTGTCATTATGGCGGTCCCGGGACTGAACTTCCTGGGAGGACGTATCTTGGGCCACCACCCCTTCGTCGTTTCTCACCCGAGGGGTGGGATTTCCGAAGGGGTGTGGCAGAGGGGGGAGTATGATATTTTCCCCGATCTGAGGGTGAGCTGGAGCCAGGGTGCCGAAGGCACCCGGGTTCTGGGTGAGCGTCTGGATGAAGGCGGAGAGCTCCGATTGTACGTCGATGGTGAGAACCGGAGGGCTGACTTGGTCATCGCTCCGGTTTTTCTTCTTGGCCTCGATGCCGAGGCGGGCATCGGGGGCATTTTGTTGGATCTGAATGCGTAGGTCGACAGCCGCCTGTTCCAGCCCAGCGATGACACCGCCCTCGGGAGCCCTGTGAGAGGCTTCGGGGGCGTTGACGTCGCCGAGAGCCAGGTTCTTGTCTTCTACGTTCTTTGAGTTGGCACGTGTTGTCCTCACCATTTTGATAGAGGGTTAGTGTTTTGTGTTTGGTCGAGGGAGAGGGTTTCTTACTCGATTGTTCAACCTCTCAACGAGAGCACCAAATGATGGATAGTCTACCCGGGGGTATATATCCGAAGGGTTATTACGGGGAATAACTTAGAGAGAAGTCAGAGTAAGTGAATAAAAGTAGAGAGAGAGTGTATTCAGTGTGTTATGACTTGGTTACAAATGGGGAAAAGGGGTGCTATTTATAGTAGCAATAAATGCCGGGCAGGGACACGTGTCAAACGCTCATTGGCCGAGGGGTCACCTCAACTGGTTGGCGCTGGCAGCCGCATGTGGCCGCATTTAATGCGGCTGTTGGATGGGACGTCTGTGCGGGGTACGTTGATCTGTACGCATGTGAGGCGGATATCTTGTCGAGTGAGATGCCTTCGGCTATAGAGCAATAGCCGAGGGCTCTTCCACCCGATGGCACCCTGGTGCCGAGGGCTCACAATGTCGAGGGCTACTGTTTTCGCCGTTTTCTCCCAGTTTCTTAGTTTGCTTGAGAAACCCGCTCTGTGAGAATTTGGAGCCTTCGGCCAGGGGGCCGAAGGCACCCCTGTGCGTTGTGCGGACTGCTTGGTACTCTGGGCGCTGTGATTTGGGCCTTTTGGGCCTGTTGGGCCTTTGCTGGAGTAGTAGGAGTCTGTGGGCCGGGGGTTCCCGGGCCATATACTCCATCATCAGCCGACCCCGACCTCAATCCCAGAGGTCGGGAAAAACATCAAGATCAGGAACAGCTCGAACTCGACAAGTTATGAACCCGACCTCGAGTGCACCGAGCTCGGCACCAACTGTGACCTCGGGCATCAATGAAGAGTCAACCAACGTCAGCACCAAGCGGTCAACGATCTCAAAAAAGGAACCAAAGACAGAAGGTGAATTCTCCAGTGATGAGCCCGATTATCCAAATACCGACCTCAGTGAGCTCTTCATCGATTTACTATTAGTCAGCTGTTCCAATCAGCCAGCTGTTCTAGACTATCTCTCCAATCACCTTTACACGTGGCTGCTCTCCATTGATTTAGATTGTTAGTTTGTTAGAATAGATTGGACATGTGTCCTCCCCCTATTAGAATAGATTACACCTTTATTCTCTTGCTGTTACTCTGTCGAATTACTTACCTGTAATTTCCGATCAGCTCTTCTCTCTCGTTTTACTTGGATTCCGGCTACCCCCTGGTTCGGTGATTCATCAAAAAAGACGACACCCCATCCATGAGGGCCCCCAACACCGACCGAACAGTTAGATGAGAGAATGTAAACTGGACTTTAATCATAAACTGACAGATAGAGAGTGTGGCTCTGTTCCTGGTACTTGCAGAGGCCCTATGCATTTTTAGAACAATAACCTCTCATCGCAGTTGCCGGGATTCGAACCTGAGACTTACCCCTTGTGGCACCCTTCATCTACCAGTTGAGCTACGTCCACCGGTTTCTTATGTCTTTTTACACATTATGTAAAGGCAACTCAATCCCTAAAAGGAATCAATATCCTCATACGTATCGACATGCAATACAAGAGATCTCCCTAGAATGACCTGACTTTTGTGATTTCTCAGTAGATAGTTTTCACATGAACCACATCGTAACCTTTCTAAAGCGTCCACAGAGAAAAGGATGGATTTACGGGAGTTTCATGTGTCCATTCCCAAAATACGAATGTCAGAATTATGGTACGAATTTACGGGAAACGGAGTTGGCTAATCCGACTTTTCCTAGGTTTTTGGATGAGTTTCTAAGTTGGACGTAAAGGTAAGCCAGAGCTGTCAGAATCTCTTTTTTCGGATTCTCCTAATCCGACTTTGGGTTTTATTTTGGGTGAAAAACGGATTTAGTGAATCCGAAATTTTCAAAACAAAAAAAAAAAGAAATTCGGATGTCAGAAGTGTAAGCCATGTTGTCAGGAGTAGTACTGTGGCAATGAATTCGGATTTCACTAATCCGAAATGTGAAGCTCCCGGATTGGCCAGATCAAACTTACCCGGATCGTGCTTCTTCAGCTCATTTTTCAACCGTATGATTTAACAAACTCATCCCAATTGTCCACTGTTTTGCACGAAAGTCCATACTCCCAATCTCAAACTTAATCTATTTAAATCACTTCAACATCATATTCAGCCTACTACCATAAAAATAAATTTAGTTACAAAAAACTATTGAGTGTTCTTGCTAATTCTATTCTCCGAGTTTTTCAAAGAAAGGTTAGAATTTTAATTATATATTTACTCTTTACCGTTAATTTTTTGTACTGGTTGTGATATGTCAGCCTGAATATTTCGAAAATCTTAATATTAATATGTAATTAATCTTAATTGCTATTAAGATTGTTGATATATGTCATACTAAATATATAACAATAGAAATAATTAGCCCACAACTTATAATTATTTGTAGTGTTTCCTTTAGAGTAGTTAATTTATGTTGATAATGTAAGCACATTTACTGTTTTTCAATTACTCTAATTATTGGTTCACTAATATTTGTTACTAATGTATTAAATACTCCCACGGTCCAATAAAATTCTTCCCACTTTTTTTTGGACCGTCCCAAAAAATTCTTTCCACTTACCATTTTTGGACAATTTGTGTGGTTCACATCTATTTGACCTTTTTCTTACACAACTACAACCACACATTTCAACTTTATTCCACTTTCTTAATCTCCGTGTCAAGTTAAAGTGGGAAGAATTTTCTAGGACAGAGGGAGTACTAAATTAGTGTATATGGTAATTTGAGACTACGTTGCGATTACAATTTAAATTTAGTTTAGTTAGTTGAACATTTTAATTTAGTCATCACTACTTATTTCCAAATAACATTATACTACGTAATGTAATTTAGTTCATACCCCGTAACATTTATTATAATTGAGCCATAAAAGCGAACATAAATTACAATTACACTATACTGGTAAAATTTTCACAAGCTCGTCTAGAACTAGTCATTTTCTAGTTTCTGGCAAATGTTATGTCTAGAACTAGTCATTTTCTAGTTTCTAGCACAGTGAGAATATTACTCAATGATAAGTCTAAAATTTGTATCGGTACATATAATATAATTGCACTATACTGGTACGATTTTCACAAGCTCGTCTAGAACTAGTCCTTTTCTAGTTTCTGGCAAATGTTATGTCTAGAACTAGTCCTTTTCTAGTTTCTGGCACAGTGAGAATATTACTCAGTGACAAGTCTAAAATTTGTATCGGTACATATAATATAATTGCACTATACTGGTACGATTTTCACAACCTCGTCTAGAACTAGTCCTTTTCTAGTTTCTGGCAAACGTTATGTCTAGAACTAGTCCTTTTCTAGTTTCTGGCACAGTGAGAATATTACTCAGTGACAAGTCTAAAATTTGTATGGGAACATATAATATAATTGCACTATACAGGTACAATTTTCACAAGCTCGTCTAGAACTAGTCCTTTTCTAGTTTCTGGCACGGTGGTAATATTGTTCAGTGGATAAGCCCAATATCAACCGTACATATATTATAATGTAATACATAAGACTGATATAGTTTCATTGAAAGTTTATGTGTAATTTATAATTTCATTTAATAAAACACGTCATTATAATATACATACACACACATATATAACACTAATATATGATTCTTATTGTCAGTTGAGATACGAATGGCTTCACAAATACCACTTATGGACCTGGTTGATCGGTCTGTGCAGGTGATGCCACGTTACGCGCATCGAGCGGACCTTGTCTGGAATGATGCTACATCCATGGATGACAAGTTGAGGTGTAATGTATATTGTTCAATGGTGTACAAAGACGACCCGCGTCACCCAGGAGTGGTAGCGTTGCTGAAGGCCTCCGGCTTTTACGGCGTCGACTGCATCGGAAGGTTGCAGTTAGACTGGTCGCTTATTACGGCGTTGGTTGAGCGATGGAGACCAGAAACACACGCTTTTCATTTGCCTTTTGGTGAGGTGGGCATCACCTTACAGGACGTAGAAGTGTTGTTGGGGTTGCCCATCGACGGAGAATCACTGTCCGGACCTAGGACGAACTCGAAAGCACTTTGGATGCAAATGTGCATGGACTTCGCCGGTTTCACGCCAAACAACAACGACTTAAACACATTTGTAATAAGAATGAATGCCCTACAACGTTGGCCGGTACATCAGCACAGCACAAATGAGGAACTCATCACATACACGAGGGTGCTCATTTGGCAACTACTAGGTGGGTTATTGTTCCCATCCACTACCTGGAACAAAATAAAATTGTACCTTTTAGAGTTGTTGCAGGGACCGCTCGGTGAAGCACGACGGTGGAGTTGGGGCTCAGCAGTATTGGGGTTCCTGTATTACAACATGTGCAAGGCCGCCAAAGCGAACAGGAGAAATATTGGGGGATGCTTGCTTCTATTGCAGATTTGGGCGTGGGAGAGATTGCCCATGGTGCGGCCGCAAAACGTTTTTCCATATGAGAATATACAGGATATGCCCTATGGGTGCAGGTATAATTTGAAATTTTACATAATAAGTATTAGTATATTAAATATATTTGTAGGTCATGGTATAATAACTTATTTTTATGAAGGTGGGCATGTCGGCACAATTGGGAACAAAGTTCTCGGTATACTCTGCATATTTATCGAGATCAGTTGGACGGGATCCGAGAGAACGAGGTTATAATTAACAATATCATTTTAGTTTAATAGAAAATAAATATGTTTTTAAATTAACTTCAAATAATATTGATCCAGTTTGTGTGGCTCCCATACGCATTACAAGCCCTCCCCAGATTCTGCGTCGCGGGAGTAGATTTGTGGACATCTAATGTCATGCTTATATATTGTGACATTTCTGAGATGTACTACCCCGGTAGATTTTGTCGTCAATTCGGTGCAATGCAACATATTCCTCCCGCAGCGGAATCACAAGCTAGCCACCATGCAAGTGGTGCAAAAAATTCTGGATGACCATTGACCCTATGGGCGGCGAGGCACAATCTTCGTATCGCAATTGAGTTCGTTGATCATCCCACCTACACTCCTGCGTACCGTGAATGGTACGCAGATGTCGGGAAAAGACGGATTTGCAATCCGTTACATGGTCGACCTACAACGGGTTATGTAACTACTAACAGGGAGACAAGTACACTAGTAAGTATTTTATGTGTAATTATTCAACTTAGAAATGTTTATTATTATTTAATAACTTTACTTTTGAATTTTAGATGCAATGTATGGGCGATATCTATCGGCGCATGGCAACTCCATTTGACGTCAAAGACATCCGCGAGCAAATTGCACGATGCCTTACAGGATTAGGTGCCGAGAATGTGCTTCATCAAGACATCATTTTCTATGGGGATGCCCATGATGATGCAGTGAATGATCATCCTCCACTTCGGCAAGACCGTAGAAGAGTCGCGGCCACTAGAGGTCGGCGTTACGGACGCGGTTATGTTGCTCCACACGTCGACAATGATGATGGTGATGATGATAATCACGATGATGATAATGATGATGAGGAGGAGGAGGAAGAGGACGGCGAAGATGGTGGTGAAGAAGAAGGACAACCATCTTGACATATTCATTCACACATCCCTTCCCCATCTCATGTACCTAATCAATACTCTACACCGACTAGTGCATACCTTCCGACGTTTGATGCGCCATCGTTTATTCCACATGTACAGCCTACATATGAGACACGTCCCACCTTTTTAAATTCACCAATTGATTGGTTGAACAACTTATTAGGATCAGATGTACAAAGTGGGATGGGGCAAGAAGCAGGGCCAAGCACACAACCGCCAATTGAACATAGGCCGAGACGGGATATACATTCTTGACGCTGTGGGACAGGGAGTCACTTCGTGGTGCCAGGTCGACACTATGAATCTGATGAATCAGAATAGTTGTATGTAATTAGTTTTATCAATTATGAATTGAATTTGTACTTTTAAATTATCAATCGAATTTGATATTATGTTATTATTATCAGGTACTTTTACTATTACGTTTCAATAATTCAATAATTCAATTGATAATTTTGAATTAAGTTATCAATTGAATTTATAATTTGTAGTAATTTGTAGTAATTTGTAGTCCTAAGCTTAAACTTTACTATTATGTACGGAGTACTTATTATTTGAAATTTTACTTTTTTTTCAACATTCAATAAATATTCCTTTCAACATTCAATTAATTTGTACTTTTCAAATATGATGCAAGACATATACGACAAATTCAGAATCAATGTCAAGTACAAAAAGGCGTGGTATGGACGTTTGATTGCCCTTGAACGAAGATTCGGGAATTGGGAGGCGGCCTACAATGATTTACCCAATTTGTTGCTTGCGATAAGAGAATCAAATCCGGGGTCAGTGGTAGATTTCCAACCAAAACCAACCAGTCATGATGGTACGTATGAATTTCATCGCGCGTTTTGGGCTTTTAAAGCTTCCATTGATGAGTTTGAACACTATATGTCTGTAGTATCTGTTGACGGTACTCACTTGTACGGAAAGTTCAAGGGCCATCTCCTGATTGCAGTCGCCATGAATGCTAACCGTGAGATTTTCCCTCTCGCGTACGCAGTTGTGGAAAGTGAAAACACAAATAGTTGGTCCTGGTTTTTGGAACACATTATGACTTATGTTGTCAGACCAAATCGGCATGTGTGCATAATATCAGATCGACACCCTGGCATCCTAAGTGCCTATCAATCAGTACCTCAATTGAAAACCTCCCAAGTTTCGAAGCGGTTCTGCCTCCGACACATTAGAAGCAATTTCATGACAAAATTCAGGAGCACTGAACTGAAAAAGCTTTGTAGGCAGGCCGGGAGTACACCCATGGTGAGTGAATTTTACCAAACAATGGCTCAAATTCGTGCTACAAATGAGAATGCGTTCACGTATTTGAACGCTATTCCACGTGAAAATTGGGCACTGTGCTTCGACGATGGACGACGTTACGGCATCCTCACAACAAATCTTTCCGAGAGCTTCAATAACGTTCTAAAGGGATGTCGAACACTTCCAATCACCGCGCTGGTTAAGGCAACTTATAACAAAGTTGTCCAACTATTTGCCGATCGACGTAGGGTCGGTCAGATGTGGCGGCAAGCTGGGTTCCTATATCCGCAAAATATATGGAAAGATATTCTTGAACGTTCGCAGAAAAGACATCAGTGCACTATTGTCCCGCATAACCGAACAACGGGAATATACTCTGTTTCCATCCGTGATTATCCGCCGGTAATGGTAAATCTCTCACGTTGCGAATGTGATTGCGGTTTTTGGAAGCAAAATGGATTTCCATGTGTGCACGCCTATGCAACATGCCATTTCTTAGAAATAACTGTAGATCATCTCATCCCGGACGTGTATAAATTAGGTGCGTACATCCGTACGTATGCTACAGATATTATGCCTATGCATGACGTAAGTGCGATGCCTGATACCGGATATGTAGTGATACCGCCTCAAAGTGCTCGACGCAGTCAAACCGGTAGGCCTCAAAGGACACGATTTACAAATGAAATGGATATGCGTCCGAGTAGGAGAGCACAAGAGTAAAAATTTATATGTATTTTGTATCTCTTTTCAATGAATAAAAATTTGTATTTCTTTGTCATGTTGTTTTTCAAGAAGAAATGAGTAATGAAATTTTATATTATTTATTTTTGCGGGAACATTGAATAAATTCGTAATACAATATAATTAAATATGTATATTCACTAATACAATCACTAACCTAACAATTGATTATTTTTTACTTAATAAAATAATACACATCATATCTTTCCAATTACAAATATCACTAAATTTATTCATTTTTGTACCCCAATTAAAACACCCAAAACACTTCATCAAACACACCTTATTATTTATCCCACTTATAAATTTATATTGAATTAAAAATATATCTCTGAGTACAAAAGTTATTGCAACCAAAGATTAATCGGGTCAACTTTTACTCTTCCAAATCTTTTTTATTGTTTTCAAGTGTGAAAAAAATAATAGTTCATTTATCCCACAAACAAATTTTCATTTAATCACTTGTGTTTTTCTATTTAAAAATAATTCCACAAAACCTTTAATCAAACCCACTCACAACTAGTTGGTACGTACTAACGTACGTAGCATGGCCATGCGTACCAAAAAATTAAAACCTATTTTTCGGATTAGAGTAATCCGTTTTTCTATTTCCCCAAGCAACCCTAGTATTTTCGGATTCCACACCCACGTTTCCCGCAAACTAAGAAACCCTAAACTTTTTCCTGTATTTTAGACCACCATGCTATCCATTCCCGCATTATAAGAAATCCACCCGCGTCCACAAGCCATTATTTTGAATCAACATTGCTGCTTTCATCGATGATTTTCCTATATTTCGTATCTAATTAAAATTAGTAAATTTCCCCCCAAAACATTATGAAATTATAGAGACATTGAATTATCAAGAGCTTGTATTTTTTCACACACTAAAATTCAGGTCAACGTACTTCACAACACATGTGTAGCAAAGTGGGATTGTAAACGAATTGAATAATTTTGATTGGATTCGTGATTCAAATACAAAAATGTGGACGCAAATAAATAAAATATGAAGTAGACTACGATTATGATTTTCTATTCAAATAGTCTTCCAATATGAATACTAATACTATTCTATTCGAATCCAATTATATTTGAATATATTTGAGTTATATAAGAATATATTCATTTATATAGCATATAAAACTTTGTATAAATAGTTGTAATACAACACATAATATTAATAATATAATATTAATGCACTGAATTTAGAAGATATTTGACATTTTTGTTACGATTATGAATTGAAGAATCTAATTTAAAAATTATATTTTCCATTGACAAAGAAACCTAATGGACCAAGTTCTGGTCCAGATCTAGGACTGTGACCAACGTAACTCTCTTACGTTTTTTGTAGTATATGTATTGATTTATGCGATTCAATACTACTTTACTGTAGTTTCTTATATGCCATTCAATTTTTCACCCTAGTTTAATTATTATTAAGAAAGATATAGTTTTACATTAAATAAACACGGCCATAAACTAAGATATGAACTTTCTTTTAGGATAAATGGTGCACAAATAGCCACAAAGTTGCTAATTATAATGCAATGATAATGTGACACTTATTTCAATATCCATACTTGGAATAAAGTTCTTCAGTTTTGATAGTACTCGAAATAAAATTGGTATTACTTTTAGAATATGCATTTCAAAAAATTGTTTCTTCTTTTTAATGCAAGATAGTTTCTTTCCGGCAGTTTGCATAACATTCAAATTGGTATTTCCCCTTTTTAATGCAATATTGTTTCTTTCTAGCTAGAGTTTCTATAACATTCAAATTTAAATACTTGTCTGAAAATTAATAACGTTCAACAGGATTAATAACTGTTACTAAATACTAATAGTTTTTTTGGGATCGAAAGCAGGGGCACTTGCATGCCCCCTAGCTCCTCAAGTGGTCATTAACTTATACGATTATGAATAACAATGCTAAGTACGTATTCACTTTGAGTTGCTTGGTTTGCACCCTATTTATGACTATTTCATCGATCACTTAACAAAGTGTAGTCATAATTAGGGCTGGGTCCGAAAAACCGAAAACCGAAAACCGAATCAAATTAAACCGAATCGCGACCAAATAAAACCGAACCGCTAAAAACCGAAACCGAATGTAAAAAACCGAACCGAACCGTAGTAGTTTGGTTCGGTTTTGGTTTTTACCCTTCAAAACCGAACCGAATCGAACAAACCAAACATAAATAAAATATGAAATTTTATTTGTTAAATGTAAGCATTAATCTTAATATCATCAATAATCTTTGAATTTCTTGTGCTAGAAAAATAATGTTTATGCTATGTTTAGTTTAGTTTATAAATGCATTTACACATTCATTGACCATAATAATAGAGCTATATTGATCTATTATGTCTTTTATGTATGTATGTTGCAATTTGTTGCATGATTATATGTTTTTACTAGCTAGTTATTAGTAGTAATTAACTTTTATTTTTATGTAACTTAATTCTTTTTTGTAACTTAACTTTTTTATATTGATAAAACAAATAAATATTCATCTCGGCTAAATCACACAAGACGTATGTATTCATAAACGTTTTTCAAACTAGTCACAAACATTGTAAATTAAGAATAGATATACACTTTTATCTCTCCCGCATACTCATATAATTCAAGACATATTTGTTTATTATTATTTTCTTCATTTGTTCGAGTATGCTTGCATTTTTATGTAATATCTTTGATCCCTTCAACTTTTATATCAATTTTAAATTAAATGACAAATATTTAGTAAAAAACCGAAAAAATCTGCAATTTATTTAGAATCCGTGAGAATCCATATTGGGGAGTGGGGACACCCCTAAACTTATTAATCTGCAATTTAATTGTCTGATGAAATTCAGACAGTGGACTAACAGATATTTATATTTGGTCGGCCCATTATACAGCCCATACCATTTTAAAATTTTCATTCCACCTGACCAATCAGAAATCAAATCCCGACTCCCTCCGCTGACTGTGACAAACCACTCAGTACTGCACACTGGCCTCTTAATCGCCGCCGGTGACGGTCTCCGTTCACGCCATGAAGCCTCCACGTCTTCTTTCACAGATCCTTCTTCTCATCCTTCTGGCAGTTCCCGCCTTCTCATGGAAGAAAGAAGAATTCCGGAATTGCAATCAGACTCCCTTCTGTAAACGCGCCCGTTCGCGCATGCCTGGAACCTGTAATCTACGCGCATCAGATGTCTCCATTTCCGACGGAGATCTCGTCGCCAAGCTCATTCCGAAAGAAGCGAGCTCAGAGAACGAAGATCCAGTCAAGCCGCTACTTCTGTCCATCTCAGCGTATCAAGATGGCATAATGAGGTTGAAGATCAACGAGGACCCAACTTTGGACCCGCCTAAGAAGAGATTCGAAGTTCCAGACGTTATAGTGGATGAGTTTCCGAGCAAAAGGCTTTGGTTACAGAGAATCAAGGAGGAGAGGATCAACGGAGATTCAGCTGTTTCATCTGTGGTTTACTTGTCCGATGGGTATGAGGGGGTGCTTAGGCACGATCCTTTCGAGGTTTTTGTAAGAGAGAAGGGTAGTGGGAAGAGAGTACTTTCCATAAACTCAAACGGATTGTTTGATTTCGAGCAACTGAGGAAGAAGCAGGAAGGGGAAGAATGGGAGGAAAGGTTTCGAAGCCACACTGATGCAAGACCGCACGGACCTCAATCCATCAGTTTTGATGTTTCATTTTATGGAGCAGATCATGTTTATGGCATTCCTGAGCACGCTACAAGTCTTGCTCTGAAGCCCACCAGAGGTCCTGAAGTAGATGAGTCCTCCGAACCATACAGGCTCTTCAATCTGGATGTATTTGAGTTCATCTCAGATTCTCCATTTGGACTTTATGGATCGATCCCCTTCATGATTTCACACGGGAAAGCTCGAGGAAGTTCAGGATTCTTCTGGCTTAATGCAGCAGAGATGCAGATTGATGTATTGAGCTCTGGTTGGAATTCAAATGAATCTTCAAACCTTGTTCTTCCATCCGACAAGGAAAGGATTGATACCTTTTGGATGAGTGAGGCCGGTGTTATGGATGCTTTCTTTTTTACAGGTCCAGGGCCTAAAGACGTTGTTAGGCAGTATAGTAGTGTGACAGGAACATCCTCAATGCCCCAGATGTTTGCTATAGCTTATCATCAATGCAGATGGAATTACAGGGACGAGGAGGATGTTTATAATGTTGATTCAAAATTCGATGAACATGATATCCCCTATGATGTTTTGTGGCTTGATATCGAGCACACGGATGGGAAAAGGTACTTTACATGGGACAGGGTGTTATTTCCCAACCCGGAAGAGATGCAGATGAAGTTGGCTTCAAAAGGAAGACACATGGTTACTATTGTGGACCCTCATATAAAGAGGGACGAGTCATACTATATTCACAAAGAGGCTTCTGAGAAAGGGTATTATGTCAAGGATGGTACGGGTAAGGATTATGATGGCTGGTGCTGGCCCGGTTCATCGTCTTACATTGACGTACTGAATCCAGAGGTGAGATCATGGTGGGGCGATAAGTATTCTCTTGAGAACTATGTTGGTTCAACCCCATACTTGTATGTCTGGAATGACATGAACGAGCCTTCTGTCTTTAATGGTCCAGAGGTATGCACTATTGATTATTACTTCACATTGTGTTAATTATTTCTTTTGTATTGGTCTTTAGCTATCAAATTTGACATGCATTATTTGATATACTTATGCAAGTGTTCCTTTATGCATTATTTATTGAACAGAATAGCATATACCATACAATTACTCTGAATGCATGTTTATGTTTAAATATTATGGTTTAGCAATTAAATTTGTGCATGTTTTATTTTATATCTCTTAGAAAAGAAGAATTAATAAATGAGGCCCATCTCTCATGAAAGCTTTTCACTATGAATATACACTCTAACTTATCAAATTGAATAATGTTTACCAATCGATCACTCTTAGTGCATGACACTGCACATCATATCTGGAGGATTGAGGAGCTAGCTTCTAAAATTGTGTAATATTTGAGGCTTGTGATAATTAGTACAAATATTGGAATGGAATCTGCAGGAAATTTGAAACTCCAACCTGTTCCTATATTACTACTATTGACTAGTCTTGAGGAGAGGGGCTATTTCATACATTGGCTTCATGCTTTCCAACTTTCTGATTTTGAGTTTCTGGTCATGCTGTTTGAAAGTAACATCAGTTATGAAGTTCTGATTTTGTTATTAATTCAGTGCGTTGCTCTTTACATGTTGGTTAGGAGAGGCCTTGAGAGTTGCTCCATATGGTTCCCTATGGCTATGTTTGACCCGGAAAATGGAAGGGGAAGGGAAGAATGTTAGAATATGATTATTTTAGTGATTAGTTTTACCTTGGAAAATACAAAGAAAACCGCATTTGATTAACACTTCAAAATTTACATAAATGAAATTTTTTTAGTCTTTATGTAACAGAAATATGTAAATAAAATATGCATGAACAAAAATTGAAAGCTAATCTTTTTAGTTGGAATTAAATGTTCACCCCCCCCCCCCAGATTTTCTTACATCCAAAGTTTCCCCTGTATTCTCCTCCCTATTTTCTTCACATAGCATTTTCTGGGATCCAACAGACTTTATTAGTATTTGTATAAAATATTTCTCTAATACCCAAGCATATTTTATAGAGCTTATTATCCTGTATTTGGTATGCTTATATAGTTATATAACACATGCCTTTCGTACGAAACATGTATGCTTGAACTGCTGAAGTTAAAGTTTAGTAACTGTCCTATTGTGATTTGGCATTATCCTGGCGATTCATTTACCCAGTATATTTTTTATTATTATTTTTCTGGTGCCAGGTCAGCATGCCAAGAGATTTAATACATCTTGGAGGTTTTGAGCACAGGGAGATGCACAATGTATATGGTTTATACTTTCACATGGCAACTGCTGATGGACTTCTTAAGCGAGGGGATGGGAAAGATAGACCTTTTGTATTGTCAAGGGCCCATTTTGCCGGAAGTCAAAGATATGGAGCCGTTTGGACGGGAGATAATTCAGCTGACTGGGATCAATTAAGGGTTTCTGTTCCAATGATTTTAACTCATGGATTAACTGGAATGGCATTCACAGGTTTTTAAACTTTCTTTTTCATCTTATTATACAGTTCTATAATTTGTCACCAAAAGGGGGTTTGACACCATTATAACATGTTATACTAGGTGCTGATGTTGGTGGATTTTTTGGCAATCCGGAGCCTGAGCTGTTAGTCCGATGGTATCAATTAGGTGCCTACTATCCATTCTTTAGAGGCCACGCCCACCATGACACCAAGAGACGAGAACCATGGCTATTTGGGTAAATATTACTTTCCCCTCTAAATGCTAAGTGATTGTATGCCTTTCCCTTGTTGGGATTGTGTCAAAAAACATGGCTAGTTTCCTCTTGGGGATTATCATAATGGACTCAACATTATGACGATGTATGAAATTCTGGGTGGGTAATTTGAGACCCAATATCCGTCATTATCATCATCATTAACCCAGTGCCGCAGAGGCTCCCACCTACGGTGGGGTAAGGAGGGTCGGATGTACACAGTCTTACCCTTCTACTATAGCACAGAGAGGCTATTTCCATATGACCCATAGTGAAAACCTGTTAGAACTCTGCAAATTCAACAACTACATCACAGGATTTACAAGAACACAACTGTGCAACTTTATTGATTAGGTAACAAGGCAACAATGGCCGAAGCCCCCAAAAGATAGAGATACACTCTGATCTTCCCAGAAAAGACTCAAAGTCAGAAACAGCCTCCCCACAATTCCCAGCTAGCTACTATTTATAGTAAGTAAGTAGCTATTACAAACCGAAGACAGTTATTAGCTAACAACGACTTTAACTAATAACTAACTCTACTTCCTTCTAGAATATACTTTGCCAAAGTATCTATCTTCTCCTCTCGGATTAGTAGAGTCTCTAACATTACCCCCCTCTGAAAATCCAACTTGTCCTCAAGCTGGAAGGCTGGAAATTGTTGCTTGATAACTTCTGCTTTCTCCCAGGAATCTTCAAATTCAGGAAGATCTTCCCAATGCACCAGAACTTCCGTTTCCCAGTAGCGTTTATTCTGACATCCTTGATCTGTTTAGGCCTTACTAGTAGTTCACACTCCTCTGTCATGCCAACGGGAAGGTCTTGGTATGTACTAGTAGGTCTCAAAACCTTCTTCAGCAGGGAAATATGAAATACAGGATGAACTCTACTTCCCACAGGTAATTTTTGCTTGAAGGCTACTGGATTAATCTTCTCTAGGATCTCAAAGGGTCCATAGAATCTGGGGCTTAGCTTCTGATTGCTTCTATGTGCTAAACTCCTCATTTTATAGGGTTGTATCTTCAAAAATACACTGTCTCCCACTTCCAGCTTCACTTCTCTTCTATGCTTGTCAGCTTGTTGTTTCATTAGATTTTGGGCCTTGGCTAGATGTTCCTTTAACTCTTTACGTATCTCATTCCTTTCTGCTGTCAGCCTAGATACTTCCACCACTGAAGATAGACTGACATCCCCTCTAATGATTACAGGAGGTTCTTGACCAAACAATGCTTTATAAGGAGTATTCTGCAAGGAAATATGATAGTTGGTATTATACCATAGCTCAGCCCAAGGTAGCCATTTAACCCACTGCCTTGGTTTCCTACCAGTCATACATCTCAGGTAAGTCTCCAAGCATTTGTTTACTACTTCAGTTTGTCCATCACTCTGAGGGTGATAAGTTGTACTATACTTCAATGTAGTTCCGGCTGCTTTAAACAGTTCTGACCAGAATGTGCTCAAAAATAGGCTGTCTCTATCACTTACTATAGATGTAGGAAATCCATGAATCTTCACTACCTCCTTCATAAACAATTCAGCCACTTCTTTAGCATTATAAGGATGGGTTAGTGGCAGAAGATGTGCAAACTTGGTCAATCTATCCACCACCACCAGAATAGTATCCTTCCCCATGGATTTAGGTAGCCCTCCCACAAAATCCATACTGATATCACTCCAAGTATGTGTAGGTATAGGCAGAGGTTGCAACAACCCTGCAGGTTTTAGGGCTTGGTACTTGTTCCTTTGACATATATCACAACCTTGAACAAATTTCTGAATCTCAGATCTCATTCCCACCCAATAGAATAGGTTAGATATCCTTTTCACAGTTCTGAAATACCCTGAATGACCTCCCAAAGCTGTTTCATGGTATTCTTTCAGTATTTTTGTAATCATGCTAGATCCCTTAGGTATGACTAGCCTTCCTTTGAAATATAGTAGTCCACCAGTGATCTTATAATTCTTCACCTGATCAAGTTGAGTTAGGATCTTTTGGATTAATCCTCTACACTAAGCATCCTTCTCCAATTCTTCTTCCAGTCCCTTCCATTCTTGACAGGTTACTATGGATAAGGACTTCATAGTCATTTTTCTGGAAAGAGCATCAGCAGCTCTATTTTCCACTCCTGGCTTGTATTTAATGACAAAATCATAGCCCATCAATTTGGTGATCCACTTCTGCTGATCTTCTCCCATAACTCTCTGCTCAGTTAAGTATTTCAAACTCTTCTAATCTGTTAATACCTCAAACTTCCTTCCCAGCAGGTAGGGTCTCCATTTCTGAACTGCAAAGACTATGGCCATTAGTTCCTTCTCATATTCCGACTTCTTCTGATGTTTGGGGGATAATTTCCTTGCTCATAAAAGATAAGGGTCTGCCTTCCTGCATCAATACAGCACCTACTCCCTTACCTGAGGCATCAGTTTCCAAAGTAAATATTTTGCTGAAATGAGGAGTTTTTAACACTGGTAAAGTAACCATGGCTGTTTTCAATTCCTCAAAGGCTTCTTTTGCTTTTTCATCCCAAATAAACCCATCCTTCTTCAACAGTCTATTCGGGGGGCAGCAATCTTACTGTATCCTTTGACAAACCTCCTGTAGTAACCAGTCAACCCCAGGAATCCTCTCAAGCTTTTGGTGTCCTGTGGTTCCTTCCAGTCCATCATGGCTTCAATTTTACTGGGATCTGCAGAAACCCCCTCTTCTGAAATGATGTGGCCTAAATAAACCAACTGCTTTTGACCAAAAGAGCATTTCTTTACATTTGCCACTAGTTTATTAATCTGTAAGGCCTCTAGTATCTTCCTCAAATGCTCCTTGTGCTCCTCAATATATTTGCTATATATTAGTATGTCATCAAAAAATACTAAAGCAAATTTCCTTAGAAAAGATCTGAGGATATCATTCATTAAAGCTTGAAAGGTGGAAGGAGCATTAGTAAGCTCCAAAGGCATTACCAAGTATTCGCAATGTCCTTCATGAGTTCTAAATGCAGTTTTGTGGGTGTCACTGGCCTTCATTCTGATCTGGTGATAGCCAGATTTCAGATCCAGTTTTGAGAATATTTTGGCTCCACCTAACTCATCAAGCAATTTTTCAATAACAGCGATGGGGAATTTATCAGGTACTGTGATTTTATTCAAGGATCTGTAATCTCCACAGAACCTCCAGCCCCCATCTTTCTTCTTTGCTAATAAAATGGGGCTGCTATAGGGGCTGTTACTATTTTTAATGATTCCAGCATTTAACATTTCATGAATGATTCTCTCTATTTCATTCTTCTGGTCATAGGTGTACCTGTATGGTCAGATTTGGAATGCTGGTTCCTTCTTTAATATTGATGGAGTTGGTCACAGGCTCTCTCAGGTGGAAATTCCAACTCCTTAAAAACTTCTGAAAATTCCTTCAGAACCTCTTCCCATTCCATAAGCCTTCTTTATTATGCTCCTCCTCCTGCAAATTCCCTTCACAATAAAGCAGGTACCCATCTCCCACTTGCTGAATTATTTGGGTCATGGCCTTTAATGAAACCTCAACATTATTAAGGGCTGAATCACCCTTAATCATCCACTCCTGACCTCCTTGTTTCCACTTCAATGTCTGTTTTTGGAAATTGACCTCCATATTCCCCAATTTTGTTAACCATTCCAGCCCCAGTATCATATCTGTACCTCCCAGTTCTAAGATATAGAAAGTCTGGTTGATCTCAACCCCTTGTACTGCCAATTTCAATCCCACACACCTGCCATTGTTCTGTATAAATTCTCCATTGCCAAGTGCCAACTTGAACTCTGTGCCCCTTGATTTGGTTGTAAGGAATATTCCATTTGTCCACACAACTTTGAGATATAAAATTGTGTGTAGCTCCACTCTCAATGAGTATATTCACCTTCTTTTCTTCTGCAGCCCATTTTAACCTTCCCCAGATCTTGAAAGTTCTCAAAGAAGGAATACCTTCCCTGCTAAGCACAGATGACTGCATTGCCCTAGACTCCATATAGTTTTCTTCTTCTTCAGAACTACTGGAAGCAATTTCAGGTTCTGCCTCTTCCTCAGATTCTTCAATCAAAGCCATCCTTGTAATTTTTCATCTTGCACACATGCCCCCTATTCCAGTTTTCACCACATTTGAAACATAATCCTTTCTTACTTCTCTCCATCAGCTCATTTTGAGATAATCTTGGTCCTATTTTTCTGGAATTAGAACCTTCATCACCAACTGCAGCTTTGTTATCCATACTAGGCTTCCCAGAAGGCTGTGTAAACATAGTGTTATTACTATTTTTACTTCCTTCACCCCATTTTTTATACTGAGCTCCTCTCATGGTATTATTCCTCCATAACCTCTTTCCTTCTTCCTTATTCTTCCTGGATAGCCTCTCCTCATTCTTGTTCTCAATTAACAATGCCTTATCCATGATTTCAGCAAGATTTTTAGTCTTATACAGCTTCAGTTCAGCCCTGATATCCTTCTTGAGCTCATTTAAAAAAATTCCTCTCATGACCTTGTTGTACAGATTGTCTATAGAAGCAATTGCCATCTCAAATTGCTCACAGTATTATTTGATAGAATTCCTTTGTTTCAAACTCAGTAAAGGCCCCAATGGATTCTGAACCAGTTCTGGCTTGAAGCGACGGGTCAACGCTTTCTTCAACCTCTCCCAAGTCCTCTCTCTAGCTTGTTTCTCCCACCACTGAAACCAGCTAAGAGCCTTATCTCCATCGCGAGTACTGCCACCTCGACTTTCTCTTCTTCTTCAATATTGTTGAGTCGGAAATAGCGATCAATACGTACCAACCATCCGTAAGCATCTTCACCACTGAATGATGATGATTGCGATGTCTATTAGGCGGGAAATAATCCGACTGACCTTCGGATTCTGCAGAAGAGTCATCGTGTCTCGCAGAGTGCCGATGCGAGGTACGATGCGATGCATGTGAAGCATGCGATCGATTGCGCGAACGATGTTGATCCCTCGCGTCCATTCGCGCCATCATCGCAGTTAGCAATTCGGTATATTGCTGTAGATTTGTCTACACGTTATCCAACCTAGCTTCCATCTTTGCGCGTGTCTGTACCATCCACGGTGATCAAAGTCTCTGATACCAATGTTAGAACTCTGCAAATTCAACAACTACTTCACAGAATTCACAAGAACACAAATGCGCAACTTTATTGATTAGGTAACAAGGCAACAATGGCCGAAGCCCCCAAAAGATAGAGATACACTCTGATCTTCCCAGAAAAGACTCAAAGTCAGAAACAACCTCCCCACAATTCCCAGCTAGCTACTATTTATAGTAAGTAAGTAGCTATTACAAACCGAAGACAGTTATTAGCTAACAACAACTTTAACTAATAACTAACTCTACTTCCTTCTATAATATACTTTGCCAAAGTATCTATCTTCTCTTCTTGGATTAGTAGAGTCTCTAACAAAACCGCGTCAAAAATTGCATGAACTGACTGCTACTTCATAACAAAGAGTGTAGACAGTTTAGTGAGCCGTTTTACTTTATTCCATCATACTCCCAAGCCAAGAAATAGTGAGTCTTTGGCTCCATTTCAAATGATGGAAAATTGAGAACAATATCCCTATTGAATATTTTTTTTTCTGGGCCAGCTTGTATATTTCATATTTTAAATTTTAGTGGTAGTATCTAATAGTTGTTAAACACAAACTGAGATATAACTATTCGACGGGTTGCTAAATTTGATCTAGTGAAAGAGTAATAACCAGTTAATAATCAAAATTGATATACAATGGTAAAAAGAAACTGAATACTAGTTGATAATTTTGCACAAGTGTTTTTCTTTTCCAATGTTAAAACTATAATACTCCTATGATATTTATTAGTCTTTGCTATACTAGTAATCGCTGAGGGCTTATGCAAATGAAAGCACACATAGACTGTATCCGGATTACCCATGATTAAAATCGCGTCAAAAATTGCATGAACTAACAACTTCTTCATAACAAAGAAGCGCAGACAGTTTAGTGAGCCATTTTGCTTTATTCCATCATATTCCCAAGACAAAAAATAGTGAGTCTTTGGCTCCATTGGAAATGATGGAGGTGTTAAGCCCTTCCGCATTGAAAAAATATTTTAATACAAATAACATACGGAGTATAAGGCGTTCGACTACATCTTTTATCAGAATGACCCTTTAGCATTGAAATAATGTCTCAACACTTAAGCTTTATGGTTTCTACTTTTATTTCAGAGAACGAAACACTGAACTTATCAGGGACGCGATACACGTTCGCTATATGTATCTCCCTTATTTCTACACACTTTTTAGAGAGGCAAACACCAGTGGCATTCCAGTTGCACGTCCCCTCTGGATGGAGTTCCCAGACGATGAAAAAACTTTCACCAGTGATGATGCATTGATGATTGGAAGTAGCCTTCTTGTCCAAGGAATTTTCACCGAGGTTATTCTTTTTATTAATATACGATTTTATATTTTCACTTTTGTTGATGATGAATTAAAGTACTCTGTCCCACTTTCTCTATATCACTTCTGTACCACTCATTCTGATTGGTCGATGTCTCTAATCGTTAATATAGCAAAAAAGTACATTGATTAATATGATTCACCCGATCAGAGTGAGTGCCACACTAATGTGGAAAGATGTGTTAGAGTTTCAGTTCATATGTTTCTCTGTAAATAAAACAATCAAATGCTTTACAACAGAAAGCCAAGCATGTATCAGTGTATCTTCCTGGGGATGAGTCATGGTATGACATTAGAAGTGGAACTGCATATAAAGGGGGTCTGACCCACAAACTTGAGGCTCTTGAAGAGACAATACCAGCTTTCCAAAGGGCCGGAACCATCATACCTAGGAAAGATCGCTTTCGTAGAAGTTCCACGCAGATGGAGAATGACCCTTATACCCTGGTAATGCTCTTGAACAAAATGCAGTAATGAATATCACACCACTATATTTGATATTTTGATCCAATGCTTATATTAGTTTTATTCTGCACTCTAGTTCTGCAAACCACCCTTTTATTGATGGATTTGCTCAAATTTGACTCTTCCATCTCTCTTGGCGATCTAAGCATCACGTCACTTATTCTGAGTGAATTGTGGAATTGTCATGGAGCTGGATTAATGAAGTGTAGAAATAACTTTTAAAACAAGCATAAAGGTTGCATGCATTTATTGTTCTATGGTGGACCCTACAAAATATGACGATGATAAAGTAGACGATCGTGATAATGCAGCAAAAAGGTCATAACATAGCCCTTGAGGAGATTTACAATAGGATAAAGGGCAGCCCAATGCACATTGGTGTCCCCACAAGGCGAGGGCATGGAAGGGTCCCACCACAAGGGTGTACAAGGAGCAAGCCTTCCCTTGTCATTAGATGTATAATAGGATAAGGATGAGAAAATGGTTGCTTCAAAGTTAAAACAAGGTTGCAATATACAACATCATAAGAATATTAAGAAAAGAGATGCCTTTTGGTCCTTTTTAGACTCTTATGTCTTTTGGGTAAAAAGATACTCAAAAGTGATCAGAAAGTAAAAATACTTGGGTGTAGTTTGGTAATATTTAATGAAATTAAATGTGATATAATCAAAAGCATGCATAATGTAAAGTTCATAGTAAAAAAATGTACTCTGTATTTGATTATGTATTAGAGCTTACCTTTAAACATTCTGTTTTGTCATAGCTGAGAAGTAAATACTTGGCGGAAATCTTTGGTGCAGGTCATTGCTCTTAATAGTTCCCAGGCTGCTGAAGGAGAGATCTACATTGATGATGGGAGGAGCTTTGATTTCCAAGAAGGGGCCTACATCCATCGCCGGTTCGTTTACTCCAGGGGGACTCTAACATCTTTGGATCTGTCCCCATCCTCTGTCAGTAAAAAGTTTTCATCAGACTGCACAGTGGAGAGGATAATCTTGTTAGGATTATCTGCTGGTCCAAAAACTGCCCTTGTTGAGCCTGGGGATAAGAAACTACAAGTTGAAAGTGGGCCACTTCTTCTCCGTGCTGGCCCACCATCATCTGTCGTCACTGTCCGCAAGCCCAATGTGAGAGTAGCCGATGATTGGTTGATTAAAATCTTGTAAGCTATAGAATACACTGAACTTCTTGGTGGTGTCATGGTGAATGATGGACGAAGGGCAATTAGGTCAGTTGACACTTGACACTCTTGTTTGCCTCATCTTTCTTTCATCATGCAGCTGCTGGATTAGTACAGTAATTCCCACAGATGGTTATTACACTAATTTTTTACACTTGGTCAAGAAGTTGTGGGTGATGATGATAGAAATGCAGAGATTGAGTAATGCTTCTTCATAATAGGAAGTTCTTTTTGTTTTGTTGTGCTTTGAGATTTAAATATTTTTCTGGTGAGTTAAAAAAAAGCATGATTCCGGAGCTTCTTTGGTGTCTCTTTGTTTACTGAAATGACCTGTTGAGCAAAATTTGTTTTAGAATACCTAACCTAACTTCATATTATTATTATTGAAGAGGTCTTCATTAATTGATTACTTAAAGGATGATTTATTAACAAATTCATAATTTTTTTTTATAAACGTTTAAAATATTCCTATAAGCTGATCTGGAAATGACTTCTCAGAAGATGTCCATCTTTTACATGGAGTCATGGAGATGATGGACTCGGGCCGGGTCGGGCCCGGGCCGGGCCGGGCCTAGGCCCGGTCGGGCCGCCGGGTTGTATGACATGGGCCCGGGACCGGCCCGAGGGTTGGACGGGTCCGGTTCGGGCCGGGCCACCCGCCCAGGTCACGGGTCGGGTCCGGTTCGGGCCGGTTAATTTTTTTTTATATATAATTTATATTTTATAGTTTATAGTTTTATACGAGTATTAAAAACAAACTTCAATTGCATTTATTTGAAATGAGATAGGAAATACATTTGAAAATTAAAACAAACTTTAAGAGATAAACATTTTGAAAATCGTAATCAATCGGAACTTCCCGCATCTCCCGATCCTTTGGCTTTGTCACATGACTTCATATGCTTGATTGCCATCTCGAATCCGCCTGAAACCTCCATGCTACATTTTTTCTCGCACCATTTGCAAATTGCGTACCACATCCCGGTCTTCGGGTCCTTCTGCTTATCAAAATTATACCGTATAATGGCATCTTGATTTTCCATCTTAACTTCTTAAGTATAAACTATAAAGTAGATATATAAATAATAAATATAATATATTGGAGAATAAGAGAATTAGAGAGTAGAGAGTTAAGAATAGGATTTAGGAAGAATTGGAGAAGAGATGAAAAAATGTTTAAGATTAGGAGTATTTATATATTTTTTTTACCCCCCACCACCCAACCCCCCCGGACCCCCCCTTTACCCCACCCAACGGCTATATAGCCGTTTGGGTTGTCCCCAGCCCCACCCCCAACGGCTAGTAGCCCAAGAACCAATTTTTTTTTTTAAATCTTAGGACCGGACCCGGGGCCGGGTCACATTAATCCAGCACCGAGCCCGCCCCGCCCATTCCCACCGGTTCGGGTCCATACCCGGTCCCGGACCGCCCGACCGGGCCGGTCCCGGGCCCACACAGTACCGGGCCGGGTGGCCCGAACCGAATCCAACCCCAGATGGAGGAACTAGATCCCTATCAGTTTGAACTCACTTTGCTAGGCTGCACAACAACAAGTTCATGATTCCAAATTTCCAAGTGTGATGTTAACTTGTTAAGGTTCAAAATCTGATTCTCATTTTCTTTTGGCCTACATCACTATGAAAGAAAAGGAGTGAAGCTAAGCTTAACGGTTGCTTAAAAATGAAGATAACCCATGCTGATACATACTTCGTATATTGCTTTTTTACTATCACAAGGGAAATGGAGCTATGTGTCCTTATCACTTATCACATTAGTTCATCCACGGTGCGTTTGGATCATGAAAAATGCTAGAGAAACAGGAAAAAGCCAAGGACAGTAATTATATACGGAGTAATTATAATTGTAATAATATCATAAGAGTAAACATATCAAACATGGAAGAGAGAGAGAGAGAGAGAGAGAGAGAGAGAGAGAGAGAGGAGAGGGAGAGGGAGAGGGAGAGGGAGGGGGAGGGGGAGGAAATGGAAATGGAAAAGGTCACAATTAACTAAAATTGTTAGTTGAGTGTAGGGATGGACTCGGGTCCGGGCCGGGCCTAGGCCCGGGCGGACCGGCGGTTCAAGAATAGTGGACCCGGGACCGGCCCGGGTAGCCACCGGGTCCGGGCCGGGCCGGGCCGGGCCTCCGGTTTGGTTTTTTTTTTGCTTTCCTAACCCCCCCTCACTCCCCACCCTCCCAACCCCCCCCCCCCCCCCCCCCCCCCCCGAAACCCATCCTACCCATCAAGCCCAACCCGGGTGGAACCCCAAAAATGAAAAAAAATAAAATAAAAATCAATTTGGCCCGGGCCCGGGCCCGACCCGGCCGGGCCGGTTCACCAAAATTGAGACCCGAGCCCGGACCCGCCCTACCCCCCGGGCCTAGGCCCGACCCGGACCCGAGAACCGGGCCGGTCCCGGTCCCGCACAGTAGCGGGCCGGGCCGGGTGGCCCGACCCGAGTCCAACCATAGTCGAGTGTTTCACAAATTTGTTCATCAAGTGTTCAAGTACGAAAAACAATCTTTGTTGTTGATCAAATGAAAAACTTGTAGACAATTTTCATTTACACGTGTTACTCATTACAGGAACACATCGGATTTAGAATGTTTCTTTAATTTTAACTTATTTTCTATTTTCTCTCTCGCGTTTCTAATTTTTTAAATTCTCAACGCCCTTGTTAAAATTGTTGTTTTCATATCCAAATTCAACTTTTGTGAATTACGGAGTAACTTTTTTAATTTATCCTGACCTCTATTTCATTATAAAAAGTTACCATGGGTAATTTTTAGTTTTGATTATTGTGAATATGAAAAAGAGGTAAATATGTTAGGAATAGTAAGGACATACTATTTCACATCACATGTAGTGGCGGATCTAGGCATCGCAGGTCATGTATGCACATACGGTGTATATAATATCCGGTGATATACTCTGTATTATACTACGTACTCCATATAGTATGAGTTTATTATTACAATAAGAAAGGTTAAATAAAAAAATATGTATATACTTCCACCATCCTTAATTGATTGAAATTTGTGGTTTTTAAAATTGACCGATAATAAAGTTAAATTATACCTGCAGATAGTTAAATCACTTTTATAACTAAAAATTTACATATTTGGAAATACATTGAAAGTTCTAGAAAGTCACAAAGCTCAAACTGAAATATAGTAAAATTTTGATTTGTTAAATTAGTAAATAAAATGAAACTGTATTGATAAAAGAATTGACTTTACAAATCATTTTGGGAGGAAGAAAGAAGTAAAACCACACTTGATGGTTTACACACTAGCAAATTGAAGTTTTGTTTTTTACAATTTACAACTACATTTAAATTAACAACAATAATAATAACAAGTATCTTTAATAGGGAGTAAGTCTTAAATAACAAAGAGCCTTTAATTAAAAAACATCATGAGGAGTGAAATTGTTTCCTTTAAAAACCTGGGGCGAACTTGGACGTGAAGCACTTCAAAAGTTCAAAAAAGAGGATGTAGACTTACCAGGTTTCGAACTCCTCACGTGAAGCATAAAAAAGTTTAAACTCTAGTACTACTACAACTTGGGCTAAAACGAATTATTGAGGTGAAGCTTATGCATACCCTTATCAACATGTACGTCTGCCCCTGATTACATGTCTCAATTACTGTTCATACCTCCTTTTATTTTATACACACATGTATGCATGTATGTATGTATGCATGTATATACGTATGTATGTACGTACGTAAGTACGTATGTATGTACGTATGTATGTACGTACGTAAGTACGTATGTATGTATTCTTACAATGAATTCTAACTCTCATTCACTATCATATTTACTATTCTCTAAATATTACGGAGTACATTTTTATCATGTTTGCATTCTAATTTCATTTTCAGTAGAATTTTAGTGAAGTTTAAATATGTAAGTATATACAGAAAAATTATACCCGGCCTCCAATTAATAAGCTTAATTAATAAAATTAGCCTTGATTTTTTGAAATGGAGTGAGTGGGTAGTCATAAATATAATTAATGATTAATAATATAACTATATCTTTATCTTTATATACAGAAAAATTATACTCGTCCCTCAAAACTTTGCCAAAGTTGACCGGCGCGGAGAATAATAAAGTAAAAACTGTGCGGTTGAGATTTGTGCAGAGGAGAGAGAAATAACAGAAACCACAAAATAATTGATTAAAAGAGAAAGTGACAAAGTTTTTTGGGGCGTTCCAAAAAGAAAAGATGACAAAATTTTAAGGGACGGAGGCAGTATTTTGTACTAGATGAGAAATTAATACATGTGTCATTACGTACATCAAACCACGATCAATAAAAAACATGGTAAATATGATGTATTGTACTTAAATCATGGGTAGAATAGTAATCATAATTACCATAGGTAATTTTAAATTTTAAATTAATTTTTTAAACTCAGCAGACAAACCATCATCATTAGTGGAGTGGCAAAGGTAAATCTATCAAAATTTTATAAAAATATAAGAGGTACAGGAAAAGCCTCAGGGACGGAGCCAACACACTGAGTCAGACTGGACCGGTACAAAGATATTTTTCTTTTAAAAAAGTACACGTAATTTTTTACACTAAAAATATAGACATAATTAAAATTTGGATTGGGCCAGGGTCGCCCTCCCCTAGCTACGCACCTCGAAATAGGGGAAGGTCATAGACCAAAAATTTCTCCCAAAAAGGCATTCCTTCCTTGAATACGTTAAATTGATATATACTAATTATAATAATAGAAATTGCTCTAAATAGGAGCAAAAATGTTTTGAAATTCCAAAATAGGAGTATCATGTTTTTTATTCCCTTAATAGGAGTAATCTGCCAAGTTTGGAAAAAATGCCATGTTTTAAAGCCTAGTAATGCCAAACTTTGCAGAAATTTACTCATATTCAAGGAATAAAAAACAAGATACTCCTCTTTTGGAATTTCAAAACTTTTTTACTCCTGTTTAGAGAATTCTCCCTTATAATAATCTTTAATCGAAGTTAGAAGGATTGAATATTTATTTGTATTTAATTTAATACTACATCTATTCAACTATACATATTTGGGATAACATCATTAAATTACACACATTATAAGAAAAGTGTAGTTATGCTATTGGAATTGCCTTTTATTGTGAATGTATATATAAGTTTGAAAAAACTATTAATGTCACCAAATATAGTACGAGGTCAACTTCGTGAGCTGGTTAAAAGAGCAAAAGAAGACATAAATAGTGAGTATAAGATCGAGGTAATGTTTAACATATCTCTTACAATTACTGCATCTGTTATTTTATTTTATGATGATGTAAATATAAAAACCATCAATCTATTACATTAATCATTTAATTAGTTTAAACAATGAATGTATAAAACTCATTTATATATGGGAAATTGCCTTAAATAAGACTAGAAATGTTTAATTTGTGTGTTCCAAAATAGGATTGTTATATTTTTATTCCCTAAATAAGAGTAATTATTCTCATGTTTTGACAGTACAGACTTTAAACATGGTAGCATTTTCCAAATTTGGCAGTAATTGCTCATATTTTGAAAATAAAAACATGACAATCATATTTTAGAATTTTCAAACATTTTTACTCCTATTTTGAGAATTTTCCTTTTATAAATCAAACTTTGTGTTTATCTATTATGTGAACATGGGGGAGGAGGCCAAATGTAAACTCTTCGGAATTAATGTGATGTATAAATTAGTTTCTCAGCTTTTCTAAAATTTGATTTTATTTCCATACAGTACAAGATATGGAAGCAATATTCAAGTCTAATGTTATTTGAAGAACTCATGTTAAACATATATTTCTATAATGACAAGACTAACACACATATATGTAATATCAAATTTTAATTAAGTTATTGAAATAATTATTGTGCATGTTTCAATCGTTTTTATCTCGGGCTTGGTAAAATATTTCATCTTCATTTATAAATATATCTATGTAGTCATAATTTCAAATGTAATACGAATTATTAAGTTATCATTCATTTATAACTTAATTATTTCCTACACCTTTTTAATATTTCCAATTTAATTTTATACTAATATTCATTACTTAATTGATCACATGAATTACTTTTTATACCAACTAGTATAGTACACATGCATACCAACTAGTATAGTACACATATATACACCAGTTGTGTATATATTTTTATCCATGATTTAATTAAATATTAAAATAAAAACAATATTTTAGGATACTATATTTTCGAAAAATAAGAGTTCAATAAGCTAATAATATAAAATATAAACTCATACATTATATATTCAATGAAGAGTATATTAGGAAAAATTAATCAACACCACTCATTAGAATTTGCTACTTATTCATTTTCATGATTAGATTAATTTTAAAATTAAATACTATTCTAAAAAAGTGAGTACTATAAGTGAGAGACATAAAGTTTAAGTGAATACAACAAATAATGAAATTAACAAATATTAGTTAAATAATAACTTGTCATTCATTAGTAAAATAGTGCTAACATATGTGAGAGAAAATCATGATGTTCAATTCTTAGTCGATTTATCTTGTTATACCTAAAACAACTACAGGGAAAAAAAAAATCTCTAACTCAATTGTTAGCCGGATTATCTTATATCTAAAAGCACTGTGTATGAGGGAGAAAATTTTACTCCTTAATTGTTAGCCGGCGTATCTTATACTAAGAAGAACTACATATATGATAATTCTCCCGTTCAATTGTTAACAAATTTATCTTCTAATAACTAAAAGCACTACATATGAGAGAAAAGAATTTGTTTACTTAATTATTAGCAAGCTTATCTTGTCATATCTAAAAAGACTACATATGAGAGAATATTCTCCCTTCCAATTATTCGTTAGCTTATGTTATACCTAAAAGCCGCACTACATATGAAAGAAAAAAATTTCACTCTCAACGGTTAGCTAAACTATCTTATAGAGTTAAGAAGAACTACATATGAGAGATAAACTTCTCTCACTCAATTGTTAGCAACTCTATTTTCTTACCTTTTTATGCCTAAAAGCACTACATATGAGAAAAAAAATATCCCGCTCAATTGTTTAGTTTTCTTATCTTATACTTAAAAGAACTACATATGAGGGAGAAAGTTATTCCGCTCAATTGTTAGCAAGTTTATCTTCTAATATCTAAAAACACTACATATGATCAATAAAATCCCCCCACTCAATTGTTAGCAATCTTATCTTATAATACCCAAAAGCACTACATGTGAAGGAAAAAATCCTTCCGTTCAATTATTAGCAAGCTTATCTTCTTTTACCTAAAACTCTTACATATGAGAGAAAAAGTTCTCCAACTCAATTGTTAGCCGGCTTACTTCATACCTAAAAACACTACATATGAGAAAGAAAGTATTCCGTTCAATGGTTAGTCGAATTATCTTATACTTAAAAGAACTATATATGAGAGATAAAGTTCTTTTACTGAATTATTAGTAAGTTTATCTTCTAATAACTAAAAGTAGTACATTTAAGATAAAAATTTATCGCGTTCATTTGTTAGTCTGCTTGTCTTATATCCAAAAGCACTATACTCTCTCCGATCCTAAATAAACTTCACACTTTGACTTCACACAAATTAAGGAAATAAATTTGACTTTACTGTAGAGTACACTGTTGTGACACTATTTGGCATTGTTTTGCATTGTTTTGCACTGTTTTGATGTAGATAATTTGCCAAATAAGGAAGGGAGAAGAAGTGTGATGTTTATTTTGGACCTACACAAAAAGGAAAGTGTGAAGTTTATTTAGAACCGGATGTAGTATATGATAATAGAAAATTCTCTCTCAATTATTAGTGGGATTATGTTATACTTAAAAACATTGCTTATGAGAGAGAAATATATCTTGTTCAACTGTTAGACGACTTATGTCGTAATCTTTCTTATATACTATCGTATAAAAACAGTACATATGAGAGAACAAATTTTCCCGCTCAATTGTTAGCTGGTTTATCTTACTATATATACTAAAAAGAGCTACATATGAGAGACAAAAATCTCATGCTCAATTATTAGGAACTTATCTTCTTGGCTACTTATACCTAAATGCAATACAAACGAAAGAGAAAGTGATAGAGTATATAGACTCGGACCCCCGGGTCTCACGACTATTGGGCCCAGACAGCGGCCCACACACATCTTACGGATATTATTTGTATTATTGTACCGCTTATATGTCATTTGTATGTAACTATGTACTAGATTAGTCTTTTATGTAGTTGGGCTACCGGGCCCATATTAGCGACCCGACCCATTATTTCCCTATTTATACTCCTCTTGGAGCCATTTGTAACCCTAGAATCATTATACACAATATCATTTCTACTATTCATCCATCTTCTCCAATTATCTAGCTCAATCTCTCCATTTTAATATACTTTGGATACCCTATAATCCATCAATGGTGCTTTCATTGAGAGATTAGAGCAAAATCAAGTTAGATTTCTCCCAAAATATACAAAAAATCATCCCAAATACAAAGAAATCAGTCAAAGACAGTTCTGGAAAATTAAAAACAAAAGAAAAACGAACTGCATTCTTTAACATTCCATGCCCGTATGCTTCAATTTCTTGAAGAGGACGATGGGGGATTTCTCAGACGGATGCCGGAGACACTATCACCGGAAAGATCTCGCCGCCCTGGTCTCCGCCGCACGCTAGCGGCAAGAGCTATCGTCTGCAGCTCGTTGTACAAAGTACGAGATCCACGGCCTTGCCGGCGCTGCGCCTGGTCGCCCCGCCACTGCTCCGGTCACCATCGCAACTCAAGGGAAGCTCGGAGGTCCACCATTAATGGCCACCTCAAAGCTCCGGAAGATGACAGTGACCGAATCTGAGTTTCTTCATCCCCATCGCAGCGCCGCCCGCCGTCGAGGTTTGCCGAGTTTAAGCACAGGGGCATCTTCCTTCCTTCGCGGAGCTGCAGAACCGCACCCCTACTTCGTTGGTGACAACGAATAGGAACCAAGGGCCGCACCCCTACTTCGCTGGTGACGACGAATCATTTCCGGCGGCATGAGGACCTCCCCGCCCAGCACGCCGCACGCCATGAGGCCAACAAGGTGGAGGCTCTATTTTATTTTCCAGACCTAGATGCTGCGGAAGGAAATATGGGCCACCAGAATCTTTCAACAGGCTTTTACGATTTAAAATGGGCCTCAATTCAGCAGCACACCAAAAGCAGTCCAAATAAGAGGTAAGTGCCCAATACTTCTATTTATACACTTAAAATATTTATTAAATGATAGTAGTATAATTATTACTATTATTAATTATATTATTTCCACCACCATTATGGCGGGTTAAAAACCCCCCGAGGTGGTGAAGACCATTATGAGGGATTAAAATTTCCCAAGGTCGCTAATGAAAATTTATTATTGGCGTTATTATTTTTATCACTGCCACTAGACCGGGTCAAAAAAAAACCCAAAGTGGTGGACCCGAACTCTAGTATACCGAACATCTTTATTTGACGATTTGAATTATATTTGCGTCCCTCGACCTACCCTAGCCACCTTTATTTGGTGACTCGGGCATCTAAAAATGAGAGCCGCTACCGGCCGCACATGGCATTATGCCCGAGAGCGGTAAACGGTACACCTCGTTCTCCGAGACGCTAATCGCGTCGCCCAAAAGCGGTTGCCATGAACAACGCACCTATTGTATTCCGCTTATTTTTTGGAAATGTAAATAGAAGATACCACGTGTCGTATCAGCAACCTTCGAGCGAAAGGCTCAGGTCTGCTCCACTTTGTATTTTGTATCAGCGAAGGGCTCAGGCCTAGCTGAGAGAGCACATAGTCCTGGCCCCGTAAGCCTAGAGTGAAACGCTCAGGTATGGCCGACGATGTCCCCAGGACGAGGGGCCCGCAAACGGCCCGCGTCTTGAAATGGGAAGTTCACCGTGTCGTCCACGCGCCAGATCGCAGGACGACAGGCCTGAAATCATGGCCGAGGTGGCAGAATCCCCCCACTCAGGGTATGGGCAACGGCAGCCGTTGGAAACCAACCAAAAGTCTAGCCCGCGTCATAAATAGGCGACGATACCCCCCCCCCCCCCCCCCCTGAGATCACGGACGTTATAAACGAAGTCCGAACCGGCCGAAGGACGAGCACACCCTTCGACCGAAGCCTGAAAGAAGGATACTCCCCGAAATAGGGAACGGAAACGGAAATAAAAAAAAAAGAAAGAAAAGGAAAAAGAAAAAATAAAAGAGGGAAGCCGAGGACCGCGCGCACTCGCCGGCCTCGAGCAACAAAAAAGGAAATCCCCACAACAATACTAAGTACATATCAGGCAAATACTACACATTATGGACGAAGCAAGACCATACATGCGGATTAGACGAGCGCTCAGCGCCGTCCATCATCTTAGACGAGCGCCCAGCGCCGTCCCTCATTTTCAGACGAGCGCCCAGCGCCGTCCTTCATCCTCAGATGAGCGCCCAGCGCCGTCCTTCATCTTCAGACGAGCGCCCAACGCCGTCCTTCATTTTCAGACGAGCACCCAGCGCCGTCCCTCATTATAAGACCGGCTCCTCATCGCCGTTGTCCTCACATCACGACCGGCCCCTCAGCCTCGGCGTGATTATCTATCTCAAGACCGGTTTTCTCAGCGCCGTGAGTCTTGAGCTAGCGATCGGACTCGTCATCCCTTCCCGGATGGTGACCATCGCCTTTGTATGACGATCGGCTTCACCATCGCCTCGTCATCATTGTTTGGACCGACTCCTCATCGTCGTCGTCCTCATATCACGACCGGCCCCTCGGCCTCGACGTGATTATTTATCTCGAGACTGGTCTTAGTCATTCCTTTATCGGATGACGACCGTTGCATGGATTTTTGGACCGGCCCCTCATCGCCGTCGTCCTCACATCATGCCCGGCCCCTCGGCCTCGGCGTGACTATCTATCTCAAGACCGGCTTCCTCAGCGCCGAGAGTCTTGACCTGGCGATCGGGCTCACCATCCCTTTCTGGATGGTGACCGTCGCCTTTATATGACGATTGGCCCATCATGGCTTCGTCGTCATTTATTGGAACGGCTCATCATCGCCGTCATGCTCACATCGCGGCAGACCCCTCGGTCTCAACGCGATCTTGAGCTAGCGACTGGGCTCACCATCCCTTCCTGGATGGTGACCATCGCCTCTATATGACGGCCGGCTCATCATTGCTCCGTCATCATATTTCGGATTGGCTCTTTTCATCGCCATCCGCGCATCACGACCGGCCCCTCGGCCTCGGCGTGACTATCTATCTCAAGACCGGCTTCCTCAGCGCCGAGAGTCTTGAGCTAGCGATCGGGCTCGCCATCCCTTCCTGGATGGTGACCATCGCCCTTATATGACGATCGGCTCCATTCTTGCCTCGTCATCATATTATCGGATCGGCTCATCATCTCCGTCCGCACATCACGATCGGCCCCTTGGCCTTGGCGTGATTATCTATCCCCAAGACCGGTCTCAGTCATTCCTTCATCGGATGGCGACCGCTGCTTGGACTTTTGGATCAGCCTCATAGTGCTGACGACCTCGCATCACGATCGGCCCCTCGGCTACGACGTCACACCCTATCCCAACACTGGCTTCATCAGCACCGAGTGTGTTGGACTAGCGATCAGGCTCGCCATCCCCTCCTGGATGGTGACTATCGCCTCTATATGACGATCGGCTCCATCATCGCCTCGTCATCATATTTCGGACTGGCTCCTCATCATTGTCATCCGCACATCGCGATCAGCCTCTCGGCCACGACGTGATTATTTATCTCAAGACCGGCTCCCAGCGCCGAAGTCTTGTTATAGCGATTGGGCTCGCCATCCCTTCCCGGACGGCGACCGTCGCCCCTATATGACGCACGGCTCATCATCGCCTCGTCCTCACATTTAGACCGGCCCCAGCGCCGAAGTCCTTATCTAGCGACCAGGCTCGCCATTCCCTTCCTGGATGGTGACCGTCGCCTTCATATGACGCATGGCTTATCATCGCCTCGTCCCCATATTCGGACCGGCTCACCAGCGCCATCGTCCCCATATTCGGACCGGTTCGTCAGCGCGGTCGTCCTCATATTCGGACCGACTCATCAGCGTCGTCGTCCTCATATTCAGACAGGCGTCCACCGCCTCGTCCCCCTATTCAGATATAGCGAACATCTTGCGGTCTCCGGCCGAAAGGCTGAAGGAGCCCAGAGTTCAGCCATATATCGCACCGTCATCTGTATTTGATGACGCGAAGCTCATTTGCAGGCCCATCGGCCATATATCGCTCTGTCATCTTTATTTGATGATGAAGAGCTCATTTGTAGGCCCATCGGCCATATATCGCTCTGTCATCTTTATTTAATGACTAAGAGCTCATTTACAGGCCCATCGGCCATATCTCGCTCCGTCATCTTTATTTGATTATGTGGGGCTCTCAAGTAGGCCTCTCGGCCATACGTCGCCCCGTCATCTTTATTTGATGACGTGGAGCTCTCATATAGGCCTCTCTCGGCCATACATCACCCCCTCATCTTTATTTGATGATGTGGGGCTCTCATGTAGGCCCCTCGGCCACACCATCGCCCCGTCATCTTTATTTGACGACGCGGAGCTCTTATGCAGGCCCCTCGGCCGCACCATCACCCCGTCATCTTTATTTGACGACGTGGAGCTCTTATGAAGGCCCCTTGGCCGCACCATCGCCCCGTCGTCTTTATTTGACGACGTGGAGCTCTTATGCAGGCCCCTTGGCCGCACCATCGCCCCGTCGTCTTTATTTGACGACGTGGAGCTCTTATGCAGGCCCCTCAGCCACACCATCGCCCCGTCATCTTTATTTGACGACGTGGAGCTCTTATGCAGGCCCCTCGGCCGCACCATCACCCCGTCGTCTTTATTTGACGACGTGGAGCTCTTATGCAGGCCCCTTGGCTGCACCATCGCCCCGTCGTCTTTATTTGATGACGTGGAGCTCTTATGCAGGCCCCTCGGCCACACCATCGCCCCGTCGTCTTTATTTGACGACGTGGAGCTCTTATGCAGGCCCCTCGGCCACACACATCGCCCAATCGTCTTTATTTGACGACGTGGAGCTCTATGCAGGTCCCTCGGCCATACATCGCCTCTCCGTCCTTATGCGACAACGTGGAGCTCTCGTACAGGCCTCTCGGCCCATCGGCCTTACGTTCTGGTCATCTTTATTTGATGAACCAGACATCATATTGTGGACGGTCGCTCGACCCATCCCTTAGTCATCTTTATTTGATGACTAGGACTACTGATCATGATGAGCTACCCACATCTAGAGATCGGCCTCGACCATCCAGCAGACGGGCACCGCTGCAGCTCCATCTCCAGGCCAAAGGGCTCGCACCTTTTGTTTCATTTTGGGGGCATCCGGTGTACTCTTTTTCCCTCATTAGGATTTTTTCCCACAGGGTTTTTCCTAATGAGGTTTTTAACGAGGCATCTCCCCATCGTGGATCAAAAGGTGTCAACCCTCGGCCCCCTGTTGAAGACATCATCCGACACGCATTACTCTACTCCTCTTCACCTCATTACACTCGCCTCAAGGAGTGGGGGACTGGAAGAGCGGGGGACTTAGCGTCTCCGTTAACCAAAGAAGCGGAAATTCAAATTTTTGTTCATGAAGTTTACTCACCAGACGGCGACAGATCAGCACACAGTTCTACTCTCTTTCGCCTCGAATACTCTCGACTCAGAGAGTGGGGGACTCCTGATAGAGTATATAGACTCGGACCCCCGGGTCTCACGACTATTGGGCCCGGACAACGGCCCACACACATCTTACGAATATCATTTGTATTATTGTACCGCTTATATGTCATTTGTATGTAACTATGTACTAGATTAGTCTTTTATGTAGTTGGGCTACTGGGCCCATATTAGCGGCCCGACCCATTATTTCCCTATTTATACTCCTCTTGGAGCCATTTGTAACCCTAGAATCATTATACACAATATCATTTCTACTATTCATCCATCTTCTCCAATTATCTAGCTCAATCTCTCCATTTTAATATACTTTGGATACCCTATAATCCATCAGAAAGTTATCCCGCTTAATTGTTAGCCAATTTATCTTATACTTAAGATAACTAATTATGAGAGAGAAAATTATCCTGCTCAATTGTTAGCCGGCTTATCTTCTTCTTATATACCTAAAAGCACTACATATGAGAGAAATTTTGGCCTCTCAATTGTTAGCTGACTTATCTTATACTTAAAAACATTCCATATGAGAGAGAGAAAATTATTGCGCTCAATTGTTAGTCGACTTATCTTATACCTAAAAACACTACATATGAGAGAAAAATTATCCCACATGCATCCTCCACAAATGTGTAATGATTCACCTATTAACAATTTTATTCAGTGTCTTCTACATCTTCATTACTTAATTACATAATTCCATTTTAATTAACTTTCCACCATTGGATTGTTAGTTCTTTGAGTTTTTTTCTTCATACGGAGTATATCTTTTGAATTGCAAGAACTTCTAGTTCGCAAGTTTATTTTCATTTGGCTTCTTATTCGAGTTGATAATCTACTCTAGTGCTTCTTTCATGGTCCATTGACTCGTGAATAAATAAATTTTGTGTAAGTCTCATATGATTTCATCATTTATTGGTAAATCAACTTTGATTCACTCGGAGTCAAAAGCACTATATGGTACTCTTTTTATCACTATATACAGATCTTTCCAGCAATAATATTTGATCAATAGAGGATGCTCATAAGTCTATCTCATTTGTATGTAAATAGTTGGATGTCCAAAATAGTAATCCAATTCAAGTATATTTATATTTTTGAATCACTTACATATTACTATTCTAAATATATTATTTCAACATTTTGATTTTTAATGAAGTGTAATTTTTTAAGATTCTCATTTTTTTAATTTAAAAAGTCCTTTTTTTAAAAGTCCTTTAATTGGTTGAAATTCATGATGTCGAGCATGAAAACTCATGATGCTCATGTAATCATGCAACGACTTCTGCTGATTGCACTGAAAGAGATGCTTCCTGCAGACGTCTGGGGCTGTATTACCGAAATCAATCAATTGTTTCAGTCGATATGTTCCATCGTTTTGGATGTCGAATCCCTCAGGAGACTAGAAGACATTGTTCCTATTCTGATGTGTAATCTGGAAAAAATACCGCCCGCGTCATTTTTTGATGTAATGGAACAACTTCTAATACATCTTCCGTATGAGTCTTTGAATGGAGGGCCCATCTTTTATCGTTGGATGTACAGATTTGAAAGGTTAGTCACAATTTCATTTATAAAGGATGATTTGTTTAATAAGAACATGCATTTGTTTGTTTACAAATTTTATTTTGCATGACATATTTCTGGGAGATTTGAAAAAGAAAGCGACCAACAAGGCACACATTGAGGCTTCAATTTGTCAAGCATATTTTGACAAACAAACAATGACGTCGAGCATGAAAACTCATGATGCTCATGTAATCATGCAACGACTTCTGCCGATTGCACTGAAAGAGATGCTTCCTGCAGACGTCTGGGGCTGTATTACCGAAATCAGTCAACACGTTATTGTTACTTTCATGTTCTAACTTTGATATTTAGAGCCAGTTTATTAACACCAAATTGACTAAATCGCCTGATTCCTTAGAAATTAATGAAACTTTGACAAAAGTGGCTGAATTGGTTGAAATTGATATTTTTAAATATGGTGAATTTAATTTAAATTATATTTTATTAATGAATCAAATAAAAAATTTATATGAGAAGTAGTTAAAAATGATTTTATATAATAACTTCAGTCGAATTAGTCAAAAAAATAATTTCAATAAAGCTAAACTTAAATAGATCAAAGCAGTATAAAACAAACCAAAAATGATAAATCTATATTTTCATATTTGCACCTTTTTTCTTAAAAATAAAGAATAATAAATTAAACTAAATTTAGAAGTTTTATTTTATTAGAACTCGATGTGATTATCATTTTCATTGGCTAATTTTTTTATTCTCCAGTGACATTATAATAGGAAGGAATAAGGTTTGCAATAGTTTAACGAAGGGAGTAGAATACAAAATGAAAAATAACGTTATTTTATTGTGGGCACAAATAAAATATCCCAATATAAACATATTTTGATAGCACCTGTAACGGGAAAGCCAAATTACAATAGATTTTTATTAATCACAAGGTTGATGAATTTAAATTACTCATCGTCTTCAATTTAGACCAACTTGAAGTTTTTTATTAGAACTGGTTAGATTTTCATTTGCGGATTTTTTATAATCAAACCAGTGCATATCAAATTATAAAATATTTAAGAAAGTTTTCTTAAATAAATTTAGTATTTTTAGATTTTTTCTTTCATGGTCTGATTTTGATTTTAGAGACGTTTAGAAGTACTGAAATTAGTTGAATATGTTGAAATGGATGAAATTCTGAGAGAAGTGGTTGAATTAGTTGAATCAATTATTTTATGGATAAATTTAATTTAGAATACTTTTATTAATGAAATAAAGAAAACCATTATAAGAAAAGTAGCTAAAAATGATCACCTACAACCATTATAAGAAAACCATTAGTTGAATATGTTGAAATGGAGACACATATGATTTAATAGGGATAAAATTGTTTTTAGATGAATTATTTGCTTTCTTATGTATAAATAGATTATGACGTGCAATGCAGGGGTTGAAGTTTTTATAATATTATTACAACCGCGCACAAAAAAAACTATCCTATATAAATTGGAGATGAGTTAAGGAATAATTGATTAGTGAAAAAAGAACAATAATGCATATTTATTTACTGAAATTGGAAAGTTGAATACCACAATATATTTGAAAGGAGCCGTTTTTTTCGGTAAACCGCCACCTACAGAGCGCATAAAGCTTGGACATATAAGAGCTCTCTCTCTTTCTTCGCCTGAACAGTGCCATTTCCACCCATCAATAAATGATTCGTTTCCTCCTTTCATTAAAGCTTATGCATTCCTTCTGCTGTGATACTACTTCGCGAAATCCTTTAACCATTCCCCAACCCAGTCCGCGGTCAGCAACCTCCCTCGCCATGTCCTCGCCCTCATCCTCCGCATCCGCCACGCCGTGGCGGAGGGCTCAGCTCAAATTACGCTCCGTCTCCGACGGTCACCGCACTTCGTCTCCTCAGAACACGCTTCTTGCGGTGAGGATTAACCAGACGGCGGGGAATGGAATCTCCGGAATACTGTACAAATGGGTGAATTACGGGAGAGGATGGCGGCCACGATGGTTCGTCCTCCAGGACGGCGTCCTTTCCTATTACAAAATTCACGGGCCCCGTAAGATTGTCACCAATCACCAGACCGAAAAAGGTTCCATGGTTATCGGTCAGAAGTCGTTTCGCCGAATCAATAGCTGTTCTCAAAGTCCCGCTTCTTCCAAATCCCTCGGCCGCAAACCCTGTGGAGAAATCCACCTTAAGGTGATTGATTCTCTGCTGTACTTTATTTACATTGGATTTGAATTCTCCCGAGCTTCTGTGCATTTACATGCTCAAAACGGTTAATCAGAATTCGGTCGTCAAAGGTACTATTACTTTAGGAAGTAGTCAGGAGAAATTTCTTAATTGGTCTAATAAGTGGCCATAAAGCAATGCACTAGGATAGATACATGTCTGATCTAATCAAATGTGATGATAGATAGCTCCATCCACCTGAAACTCTGTGCATCTATTATAATGGGGACTAGACGCTTTCACATTTTCTAAATTGTTCCTACCAGCTAAATACTGAAATAATACATCATATTTTCACAAGAATAAGCAATGTGGGTTGTATTTGTCATGTTTTATTTTGAAGGTGTTCCTTATCCAGTTTAGCTGGGGTTAAACTATTCTGGTTGTAACTAGTGCAGTGTTTATAGGTGTCATCTGTGAGGGAAAGTAGATCAGATGATAGGAGGTTTTCATTATATACTGGGATGAGAACACTGCATTTGAGGGCAGAGACGAGGGATGATCGGATTACTTGGATAGAGGCACTGTTGGCAGCAAAAGAAATGTCCCCTCGGATGCCAAATGAGGAACTTCTAATCACCCAAATCAATGAGACTATGGCCATGTCAACTGAGAAGCTCAGGAAGAGGCTGATGCAGGAGGGTGTTTGTGAGGCTGCGATTCAGGACAGTCAACAGATTATACAGAGTGCGTTTGCAGCTTGGAAAAAAGATCTGCTTCTCCTCAAGCAAAAAGAGTTGCAGCTGATTGACAAACTGCGGCAGTTGGAGGTATGTATATGAGTTTACATCCCTTCTATGCTTGGTGCAGTAGTCATGCCAGCTTCTCATTAGTCAAGTCTTGTGTCCGAACATATATGCTAAAAAAGTAGATGAATTCATTGTTTGTAGGAATCCTGTTATTCCTGTAAAAGTGTTCGTTACTATTGAAACTATGAATGTGGCGGCTATACATATGCAGAACTAGCAGTAGTGGGACTACATCCTAGACTCTTGTCTACAATAGATAACGTGACACACTATCACAGTTACACGTTCTTCTTGTCAAAATGTTAAATCTTGTTGCCTTCAGCATTCACACCTTCAGCATTTGTTTATATGTATTGACTTGGTGTTTGACCTATGGTGCACTGTTGGGCTCTGTTGTGAGAGCCATTTTTTAAAGAATTATAAGTGGTAGACTAACGACCACCTTACTACATGTAGGCGGCATTTGTCACTTCCGTTTCATTTAAGCTCTCGAGAAAGCAGTACAAATGTGCATTTTTCTCAGAAAAAGAATCCAATTCCCGTACCAATTTTCCCATGTTCTCAAGGAATCTGACCAATTTTTCTCAGGTCCAAGCATTACCAAGCAAATTTCTTTCTTAACTTTTCGGGCTTACAAACGCCATCTAGCCTAGACACTTAGGTACTGTTGCATGCACAACCAGCTCTTATATAGCCACTGGTCCTTATTATAAGAAACAATTTTGCTTTTCTGTTATAATGACTAACGAAATGATTCAAAGCATTTAAAATAATTGTCACTTTTTCTAATATGAACTTAACATTTTTATGGAGAATATGTTTAGAGTTATCAAGAAGGAATTCAGGAAGAAAATAAATAGCTGTGCACTAAGAATACAAAGTAACATATATTTAGAATCACCATGATATGCCTTTTAAATAGGACATGAGAGGGTAGTGTCTTATGTTGGATTTGCAGTTACTTTTGTAGTTATGAGAAAATCTAGGTGCCCCTATTGATCAGTGACTCCCCCCCCCCCCCCAACTGAGAAAATTAGCCATGTTCATTCAATTCATAAAGCTGGAAGTATGAAGTTTCTGCTTTTGGTCATTTCGTGTACCGGAGAAAACTAGCTAGGAACCTAGAATCTTTCTTGATTCGTATACATACCAACTATATAGAGGATGTCATCTATTTATTTGCATTTGTGCTGGCAGTGTGGACTTTTTTTTGCGGAAATAGGTTTTCTCATATATGGAAAAGGGATGTTGGACCCTCAACCTCACAGATCGAAATGCCTCTCTTTAACTGTTTAGCCAATTTAGATGGTAATTAGGAGTAATCATCCAAATATAATTACTCTTAGATTTGTCTAGGACTAATACCATAATTGTGAATTATACACTGGATCTTTGAACAATGTTTTGTTCACTCAACACAGGCAGAAAAAGTTGACCTCGAGAACACGCTTGTTGATGAGAGTCAAAGGCATGCAAAGACTTCTCTTTTCCAGGACAAATTTAGAGGTAGTCTGTTAGCTTATTGATGTTACATGGTACTCCTTTCTTGTTTTATGCTTACTGCTTTGCTCTGGTGCATGGTTTACTTGTCCTAGAGCTCGGGTGTGTTTGGTTATGTTTGGACATGGTTGATATTTGAGTTTGGTCTTAAAATGTATTCTAAACCCTACGCCTTTGCAACTGTCAACTGTTCATTTATATTGCACATTATGTGTTTGAAAGAACATCCAAGAGCTTTTAGCTCAGAGTGTAACTTAGTTGCTGATGCTCAGTAGCTACACAGATGAGGAAAGGACTGTAGCAACTAGAAGGTTGAGTTGGAAATGAGTAAATGAATAGCCAAGATAGAAACCAAGTTCTAGACTAAGATGCAAAAATCAGATGCACAAGTGAATTCTTTAAAGTATAAGACAAGCGGCGCTTGAGAATGAAAGGCACAAGGTCCTCAGTTTCCAAGGATCAAAACAAAGTGAGTTCTTGAGAATGAAAGGCGTTCCAAAAAATAAAATTGGAATGTTAGTGCCTCCTAAGAAAAGAATTTGAATTAAAATCGCCATTTCGACTATCCATCTAAAACCATTATTTCGATTTATTACTTATTTCCCCACTAACCATCAAAATGAATATAATTTGGCCTTTCACACTTTTCCCATATTATGAAGTTGGATTTGTAGTTGCTGAATTTAACTTGATAAAATATTGTATCTTCCTTTAGCTTTATGCGCCACACTCACTTTAGGTTTGAAAATATCTTTCTGTGCCACCAATAACTTTTTATGTCAATGTGCTTCCATATATATGTGTGTGTGGCTGTGTGCCGTGTAACCCTTTTGGTAGGATGTTCTAAGTTCTAACCAATCTCTTTTGTTCTTGGTTATGTGACAATTTCAGAAGGAAGCGTGAATGAATCAGATGATGACAATGATAGACATCCTCTTGCAGATGAAGATAGTGATGGTGATGATGATGAAGACATGTTTGCTGATGCTCGAGATTTTCTTTCTTCAAATTCATTCAGAAAACAAGGGAGTGGTGATAGAAAACCATTATCTGATTCTGATGATGAAGGAAGTCATCCATCTCAAAATACAATATCAGTTGAAAACAAATATCCTTATGTGAAGCGCAGAAATAGATTGCCGGACCCACTCGAAGAAGAGAAGGGAGCAAGCCTGTGGTCAATGATCAAAGATAACATTGGGAAGGATCTAACTAAAGTCTGCCTTCCAGTATATTTCAATGAACCACTATCTTCCCTGCAGAAATGTTTTGAAGATTTTGAATACTCTTACCTTCTCGATCAAGCATATGAATCAGGAAAAGGGGTAAGTTCATTTGAGAATAGCTATCCAACAAATTCTTTTTAAATGAAGTTTGTTCTTGAAACTAAGGTTATTTTCTGCTCTGGTTACCTTTTGGTTCCCCACTTTTTCTTTGCTCTCGTTTTTTGGATTACTTAGAAGTTCCATGGGTAGTGTGCCTTTTGTTTAGTATATCATGTTTCTAGAACTTCAAGTACTATAGCCTTTTTGTAGTTTCGCACATGTGGAAACTTGCCTAAATACATTCCTATTTTTAGGAATATCATTTGCTGAACTAAATTGGATGCTGCTAAGTCTTCTCTCTTGAATTACCACTCTAGTCTTACCACAATGATTATCTTTATGCATTAGACCATCTGAGTAGACCTCTGTGAGACATATCAGACCAGACCTGTATGAGAAAGTTTCCTTTTCAACACTTGTATATTTTTAGGAGTGAACTACTTTCCCTAGGTTACTAACATTTAATTCTGTCATACTCCCATATGACCATATTGGGGCCTTTCAAGGGAGAGTTACATATATATGTTTAAGTATGAAATCGAGCCGCAGAGATCTGGTTTTGCACCCTTAAATACACCTCCTAATTGATTGCGTTCATGACTTTGCAATAAGAATACAATTGCTAGTTAATAAGTTTATCAGATTTTATAAATGGACTAGACGACTAGTAAATAACTACTGAAGAAGTCGGTGCAACTACACACCTGCTGAAACAGAACATCACCCGGGCGCACCATCTCGCCATCACTGTTATCAAATTGAAGGAGAAAAAAATAAGCACAAGAGGTTCTTTAATGTTCTGTAGAAATGACTATGATCAAATTTATATTAGAATTCTGTATACTTGCACTTTCTTCTTGCAGGAACATATCAATATAATATATATGTAGTACTACTCATATATGGAGTAATTTTTTAGTGTGAAATCACACCCATTTTACCATTGCAGGGTAATAGCTTTATGAGGATGCTTAAAGTAGCAGCATTTGCTGCATCTGGATACGCTTCCACTGATGAAAGACAATGCAAGCCATTTAATCCTTTACTTGGTGAAACTTTTGAAGCTGATTACCAAGACAAGGGGTTACGGTTCATCTCAGAAAAGGTAATGGTTGCCACAATGGAAATTCTTTTGGTATTGCTTCTTTGGATTATTTCCGCATCTTTGTCATCCTCCATGGACCTATCGTTTTAGTGTCATTATTCTTCGATTTGTGATAGTGGATTTACATACTATTGGGACTTATTTCTCCAAGCTATTGGACGCAGACTTTGAGTCTGGCAGAATAGGAGCAGATAAGAAATTGATATATTTGGGAGAAACAGTACTTGTGTATCTGTCTATTTGATGGTTCGACTTGATAAGAGAACGAGTTAACATAGAGAGTCGGGATAAAATACAAGCTCTACATTTTATTTCAAATATACAGTAATTGTAAAATAAGATTTCATGCCTTCCGATGTACATATATAGTAATAATAGTTATGATGATAAATTGATGATGATGATAACAACAACAACAAAAGTAATAATAACAATAATGATAATATGAATAACAATGATAATTATGCTAATGATAGTGATAATAACGACGAGTCAACGACGACAAGCACAACAATAATAAGATATCCACCCTCATGTAAGATGAAATTTGATATATAAAGGGGAAAACATTGGTCTCTAATAACAATAATGATAATATGAATAACAATGATAATTATGCTAATGATAGTGATAATAACGACGAGTCGACGACGACAAGCACAACAATAATAAGATATCCACCCTCATGTAAGATGAAATTTGATATATAAAGGGGAAAACATTGGTCTCTAAGAGAGAGAGGAAGTGATCCTGTTAGTATTATTATTTTCATCTTATTCTCTTTCTTTTATTGGACAATTCATTAATAGTAAGCACTTAAACAGTGGTGTCTTGTTTTCTGTTGACTGGGTTTCTGAAAAAAATGAAAGAAAAAGAAAAGGAGACAAGAAAGAGAAAACGTGGGATCATTTTATTCCATTCAGTTTTGCATTGTCATTTTCTTAAAACCCTTGAAGACTCTCTTTCCCTAAAACATAGGTTAGTCATCATCCAATGATCCTTGCATTCCACTGTGAAGGACGTGGATGGAAAATATGGGCAGATTGCAACCTGAAGAGTAAGTTTTGGGGTAGATCCATTCAGATTGACCCTGTTGGTGTAATTACATTGGAGTTTGATGATGGAGAAGTATTCAAGTGGAGAAAGGTATCTCGATGTCACTAAACATCATTTTCATGTAGTTCTTGCTTTGCCTGATAAAATTTTGGTCTTTCTCTCTCAGGTTACAACTTCTATATACAACCTCATTCTTGGAAAAGTCTACTGTGATCATTATGGAACTATGAATATCCAAGGAAATCGAAACTACTCCTGCAAGCTTAAATTTAAGGAGCGTTCTCTCATCGATCGAAATCCTCACCAGGTACAATGATATTTTTTTCTTTCTTGTATTGCCCATTCTTGGCAATCTCTCTTATGTCTTCTTTCAAGGAGGAAATGTCCTAAATGATGGGAATTTGGTCTATACTTTCTTTTCACTCTCAAAAAAAGGAAAATGTTGCTTCAATATATGTGCATGGCCATTCTTCAATAGCTCTTAGATGGGAGTTTCCGAATCAATCATATCAGTATCTTCTTCGTTTCTAGTTAAAACTTCAGCGCCTCCATTCGTAGTGTCTTCTTTTACATTTATCGTAACTTTTTTATATATAAGGTACATGGAGTTGTAGAAAATAATGGAACGCCAGCAGCAACACTGTTCGGGAAATGGGATCAGTGCATTCATTACTGCCAGGAGGATTATTTAGGGAAAGACAAAGGATCGGCTTCAATGTCAGATGCACATTTGTTGTGGAAAAGAAACCAACCATCAAAATTTAAAAGCAAATACAACTTCACGGACTTCGCAATCACCCTTAATGAACTGACTACTGAGCTAAAGGTAAACCATGAGATATTATCATATGCACTAAACAGTACTACAAAATACCACCTAATTAGTGATCTCCTAAAATATAAACAGGAGAAATTGCCACCAACAGATTCAAGGCTCAGGCCTGATCAAAGATTTCTGGAAAATGGCCAGTACCAAATGGCTAACGCAGAAAAGTTACGTTTGGAACAGAGGCAGCGCCAGGTGATACAATATTCCTTTTTATTACAGTCATGTCAAAAGCAGTATTTCTTTTACATTCAGTTACAAATAAGATAACTTTAGTGCTGAATAATGTTATTGAATTGTAATCTCATTTTAAAAAATAAAATAGAAAGAGGAGATAGTCTTCAGCTTAGTTACAAAACTGTTGTGTGAGAATGCAGGCGGTTATGATGCAAAAAAGTGGATGGAAACCTAAGTGGTTTTCAAAAGCATCAGACAGTGATGGATACAGGTACAATGGTGGATATTGGGAGGCAAGAGAGCACGGAAACTGGGAGTCATGCCAAAATATCTTTGGTGCAGTAACTACCACTTGACCTGCAAACTTATCGGATCCATGTAGTTTCTATAACACGTTGTGCAGCCTCGTATAAAAGAAAAAGGACAGTATTGCAAATTACAAAAACCTAGTGCCACCACACAACAAACTGTAGATAGATACAATTGCGCTGGTGGTTCTGTAGGTAGACAAAAGTTCCAACTTTTTGTTTGTAGATAAACAACATTCCATTGTTCAGTCCTACTGCTCCATAGGGTTTTATATATAGGAAATAGATTATCCAACTTCTTGTAATAGAAACAGTGAAAAGTCTGATGTGCCATATGATTCAATACAATATACAAAACATTACAAATTTTTTAAGAAAAATTTCAATGACAGAACTGTGTATAACATATGCAATTGCAGAAGACATGTTATTATAAAGATTTATTACAGGAGGAAGAGGATGAGGTGCCTGTTATTATCATCTAGGGCCAGAGAGTTGATGAGAAGACTTGAAAGAGGACTTGTAAAAACTACAGGTATCACTGCTGCCCACATTTGCGATTTCGTGCTGATAGAAATGCACCATATTCTGCTCATTACCCTCCGCCTGAGATGTTTCGGTGAACCTCCTGCCATAGAAGCGCAAGAAATTGAGGGACCCCACCTGAGGATCACCCAGAGGTAGCCCTCCTTCTAGCATCCCAACCACATTTGTCATGGTCGGCCGCAGAGCTGGATCTTCGTGTAGACAGCAGAGAGCCACCCTGACCAGTTTCTCCACTTCCTCGGTCTGTACCTCCCCTGCCAGCTGCGGATCCACCAGCTCCAGGTACCTGTTTAAAATATCTTAGTTGTAGCAGTCAAAGTATTGGTAGAAAAAACAACACTAGGGCCTAGGGGCTAGTCCTTTAAAATTGGTCTGTTAGTTTCTATGTAATAAACACTGAATTAATCTGTAAAAATCAATATGTATTAGTCTCTAGAAATCATTATGACTTTGTACATCAAAAGTCTCATCAAGAAGTACTCGATTATTGGGAAAAATCATATTGCGACAAACATATATCATCTTTTTACAAATGCAATTAAACGAATCATAGAACATTGAGTAATTACTACTCTCCCCCATCCATAAGGAAAAAGTGGCTATGTTGCGGTGTTTCAGTGACTCAGTGGCTCACTTACTCTAGTTAGTGAATGACAGAGTTTTTTCGAGGTTTAGTACTTGTTTCATTTCATTTATTTACTATTCAGTGATTTCAGTCTATTCTAAGACAAGAACTTAGGATTTCAGGAATTTCAGATAACCTTAATTTATCATCTTAGATAACCTCCTAGAACCTCAAGAAACCTATATATGTCTATGAATTACTCTTCACATTATTACTTGTATCTAATAATACCTCTCTTCCTCATGCATCTCCAGGACAAGTAGGGGGAAATAATCCCACCGAGCTTCCTCCTCACCCCTACAATTCTTCTTGCCGCTCACAAGTTCCAGCAACACCATCCCGTAGCTATACACATCCGTCTTCTCTGTGATGGAGGAGTTTGTCAGCCACTCAGGAGCTAAATACCCTCTAGTCCCTCTCAATGTAGTGAACCAGCTAGATTGCTCTGAAGACATCAGCTTGGACAGCCCAAAATCTGAGATCTTAACTTGCAAGCAGTTGTGGTAGTGAAGGAGGATGTTTTCCGGCTTGACATCACAATGAATGATCTTGGGTTCACACCCACTGTGCAAGTAAGCCAGGCCACGTGCGGTTCCGATGGCAATCTCGACCCTTTCCTTCCATTTCAACACGTTTGGGAGTGGGACCCCTCCATTCCTGCCGAACAGTGCTCGATCCAGCGAACTCCGGTTCATATACTCGTACACTAGAAATCTTGAATCTCTGTGTATGCAGAATCCCTTGAGTCTCACCAGATTGATGTGATGGATTTTCCCTATGGTCGCGATCTCACTGCAGAACTCCCTCTTCCCTTGTACTCCCAGTCGGCTCATTTTCTTCACTGCCACCTCTGTTCCGTCGGGAAGACTGCCTTTGTATACTGTCCCAAATCCACCTGAACCAATTTGTGACCCGAAATTGTCCGTTGCATCCGTGAGATGCTTGTAAGCTAAACTCACTGGCATCCCTGGGAGTGAAGCATATCCGACAAGCTCAGAAGAACAGGAATGAGAAGAATAACTGTTTGACATTCCGTTCATCTTGCAGGAATTTTTCCCCCTTTTCCAAACGACGACTAAAAAGGCCAATAAGGCAACAACGACTAATGGTACCAACACGGCAGCGTAAACCGGGATTCTCCGCTTTCCATTTTCCTGATTCGGATCCGTGGTCAATTTTATATAACCTAAACGGTCATTGGAGGTTACTTTCTTCTTTACTGAACCTAGGTAATCTCGAACCATGTAGCAAGATCCTGAAGATTGGCTGTGAAAAAATCCCAAGCAAGAACAGTTCCTCGAACAGATATCTTCACAGGTGGACAGATTCGTATCAAGCTCCAGCGGGTGAATGAATTCGTTAGTGAAGTAGTCCATGCCGCTTCCCAATTTTAAATACGAGATGGTCGAAATAATACTTCCAGTCGAACTCTTACATGAAGAAGAGTTCCCCGGCAATGGTAGCTTGCCGTTTAAGGGGACGCAACCGCCGTCTGACGTGGAATAACTATGAAATCCCGGCAGGCAAGAACACATGCCGCTATTGCAGACTCCTAGGCTCTGGCAAATGAATGGTGCCCAACAAGGGTCCGCCGGTGCGTTGAATCCACCGACTTCACTTCCAGCGCCGTTCAAGAGCATGGTGTTCAGTGCGCCATTGCTTCCCATCTTCAGGATCATGAAATCAGTAGGAGAGTTTATGAGAGTAACTTGTATTACAATCTCTGTTCCGTTTGATGCCACGAGGAAAATCCCGTTTCTCCTTAGCTCTGCGTATTCCACGCGCGTGTTTGTGTCTCGAAACGCGCCGCCGTACATGGATAATTTCCAGTAAACCATCTTCCTCCAGAGAAACACGGCGTCGTTCTCTGTGACGGAGAATTCGTAGTCCCCCACTGACGACAGGTCACCGTCCTTCAACGAGCTGACCAATGATCTCCCGACGAGCAACCGTTGACCAACCACCATCGTGTCAGTCGGGTAATCAAAGCTTTCCCATACAGAGTTATTTGACGAATCAAGTAGAACCAAATTCCCAGAATCTTGGAGTTGTAAGGAGGAAACAGAGGAGACATTGGGCGAAGTAAACAAGGGAGTTGACCAGATAGGTCTGCCGGAATCATCATAAAGTGCAAGGCCACGGCGGGAGAGATGGAGTTCAGCAGAGTCTGACACGGGAAAGTTGCGGTTGGCGGCCCAAACGACGGTATGAGAAATGGTATGGAAGATGACGAAGTAGAATGAACGTTCCTCCGGCCTGACGTTGGCTACGGCGGCACTGAATGTAGCGTCAGCCGAGGACAAGAATGCGCCGGAAGTATCAATGAATTTGGTGAAGGAAGCGGAGAAGTTAGGGGTTATGGAATGGAAGGAAAGAGGACCGCAAAGGGAAAGGTTTGAGGATAAGAGGAGGATAAGGACGATCAAGAATAGGGATAAAAACAGAGGAGGAGAAAAACTTCCCATCCCATGCATGGGAATGAGGACGGCGAAAAATACGAATGCATGTAAAAACTGTCCAAATTGGGAAGTTAATTAAGTTTGATAACAACATTTGTTTCTTTATTGTTCAATATATCCATTACTGGGAGGGATTCCGCGTTTATCCATGAAAGGGGCGGAGGCGTGGAGCCAAGACACTAGGCTCATCTAATAAATATTTGAAAAAATATTTATATGAATTTTTTTACATTAATTATTCAGACATTTTTTTAATTTGGGAGTTGGGACGACTGACGAGTCACCCTATTCTTGGAGGATTTTACTAATTATTTCTCTGTGATCATGATGGGTGACGAGAGTAAAAACGAAAACACCAATTAAAAACGTGAAACATTTGCATATTGACTTGAGATGTAAATGTTTGCACTTATTACATAAAATAAGTAAAAGATTTATCCAATTCTAAAATAGGAATATTATATTTTCTCTCTCTAATATTGTCAAATTATGCATATAGTTGACTTTGAAATTTCACATTATTTTTATTCCAATACATATGAAGTTAAACCGTGACACCACTCATTAAGTTTCTTATGGATGGTATTAAAATCATGTTTTTGTACATGCTAAGTTTAATTAAATTACATCTGATCTGGTGGTAAGGATTTTGTTAACAATATAATTTGAAAACCTGAGAAGTAAATGCATGTTGTAGCTAGCTCGATCAAATATTATAAACAATTGCGTTGCTTATAATTGATGCAATTGCGAAGTGGTTTCAAATAAATAAAAAATTGCAACTGTGAGTTTTTTAATGGTGTACAATTCCAAGTGACGTGATCACGCTGTGAAAATTCAACGTGAACAAATTAGATGCATCTAGCCGATTTTGAACTTGGCTTGATTCAGTTGATTGGGAGCAATGCAAGGAAAAAAGCTAAACTAAACAGGTTCAGGTTGGTATGTGTACGTATGAACTATGAGAGCATACAAATGATGGGTCGATCCCTTTTAGTTGTCTTAATAGGCGTAGACAAGACCCATATTTCTGCAAAAGGACCAACTTGAATGTGAAATAGGCCGGCTAGACCGTTACAAATGGAATTATTCAAAACAAGCGCTATCATATACTTGGTCAAGAATTATAGGATAATTTTTTTATTGGTCTACCTTGGCTGGTTAGATGATCAACCAGTCAGCATTGTTTTCTTGTAGTGCAGTAGACCAAGTGGAAAATTTCAACAAGGGCCTAAATAGTTGAAATTGAGCCAGCCCTAAAAAACGCATCTGAAACTTCTAGCTATCACTTTTGTAGTTAGTTAACTCAAAAATTACCAAAAAAAAAACCCTTGTGACGAACCAGATTCACTTCAGGACTGGCCAGTTATAGAACGTCGTGCATTCAACACATTAACTTTAGATGTTCAAAGTTACTTTAAAAATAAAAAGTAAGTAAAATAGTAATCATTTATCTATTTGTTACATCCAAATGTTTGGTTTTTAAAATTATAATCATTTGTACTTTCTTTACCAAAATAATTTAGGTTTCATGAAAACAAAATGGTATGGTGACTTATCCGAACTGGTTGCAGATAGAAAACTGTTGACACGCCGGAGATTTAAATCCATTGAGGGTACTTAGTTATAGACTTATAGTCGTAGTCTATTTTTCTAATAAAATTAGTATATGATCTTGTTACCATCCGATGTTATTTTGAAGGAGTCAAATTATCGGGGCATAGCTCACCTGGTAGGAAGAGAGTGTGACATGGAAGATGTCTTGGATTCAACTCTAAGCAATGACTTCGTATGAAACCAGGCTCTTTTCATCGGAGTGTGATTAAAGCTCAACTTACATCCTCTCACATAATTGTTCAGTCAGTTTTGGAGATCCTCAAGGATGGATGTCTTTTTTTTGGAGTCAAATCAAGACCAGTTTTAACTCTATTTGCTTAAATAAATAACGGCACACAAGCAGATGTGGTCTTCTCTTGGAGGATTGGTGGATATAAATCAGAAACAATGGCACAAATATTACTTCTCACTTTTTATTAGACAAAAATGTGACCAAATTTTAGTTGGACAAAAATGTGAGTAAAACAAATCATCCACCCTCGATTTTTCTCTACGCTCTGTCGAAGACTTCCGCACTGGACAAAGTTCATCTCTGCGCTTAGACTTCTCTCTGCGCTTAATCGAAGCCTTCTGCTCCCAGATCGAACAAAACCTTGCCAAAGATCGTCGTTTTCCTCTCCTAGATCTGACGAAACTTCTCCGCTCTCCACCGTTTCCAGATCTGATGAAGGTCATGAAGCTCCTTCTCACAGATCGTCGTTTTCCATTTCCGTCACAGTCCCCTTCTTCTTCTTTCTTCTACGGTTGGGTCTGGAGTGGTGGGCGATGGTGGCTACAGTTAGGTTTGAGGTAGTTGTGGGCGGCGTTGGGTGACGGCCTGGTTGGGGTCACGGCACAGGGGGATGGGAAGGTTGGGGAGGGGGCTTGAAAGGTCGAGGATGGGGCTGGGAAGATCGGGGAGGGGGTTGGGGGTAGGGGTGGACCGGGCCCGGTCCGGTTCCGGTTCGGGCCTGGGCCCGGTCCGGTTCCGGTTCGGGCCTGGGCCCGGTCCGGTTCCGGTTCGGGCCTGGGCCCGGCCGGGCTTGGATGGTTTTGGGTAAGGCCCGGGATCGGCCCGGGAGTCTACCGATTCCGGGCCGGTTCCGGTTTAATTTTTTGTGTGTGTGTTTTCTTATTTAATTCAACCCCCACCTCCATCCCCCCACCCCCAAACTCCTCGGAAACACCCAGCCCAGCCCACCTAAACCCAGGCCAAACCCAAAAAAAAACCAAAAAATAGAGCCCGAACCGGGTCTGGACCGGCCGGACCGGTTCACCCATTTCGAGTCTCGGAACCGCCCCCGGTTACCCCCTCAGACCGGGCCTAAGCCCGGTATCGGATCCATGGCTAGTTGGGGGTGGTGCAGCGACGCCACGACGGTGGTGGGGTGACAGTGGTGTGGGGTGGACAGAACGGTGGTGTGGTGTGGTCGTGTGGGCCTGTGGAGTGGCAGGTGGGCAATGGCGGTGGTACGATGTTGGGTACCGAGGGACATTGACGGTGGTGTGGGGTGCGCAGTTGCTGTAACGGTGATGTGGGGGTGGGGCATTGGCGGTAGTGCAAGGTCTGGTTGTCAACTGGGGAGTGATGGTCACTAGTGGGAGATAGTGGTGTCACTATCGCCGGCGGCGTCAGTCCGCGATGGAGATGTCACTACAGAAAGGTCACTGTGACTAGAGGTTCGGGCGGAGATGTTACTACAGAAATGTCATTTCAGGGGTATCACTGAGATCGACAGCGGTGGGCGTGGCGGTGACATGGGCTATGACAATGACATCAGTAACATAAAAATTTGACAATGACATGAATATTTGAGAGTCACTTTATTTTAGTCACATTTTTGTCTAAATATAAAATTAGTCACTTTTTTGGAAATCCATCTTAATTTAGTAATATTGAGAAAATAACCCCAACAAATCACCCAAAGTCTTGGACTATGTCCATATTTTTCGCTGGTCGATTCCCGTGTGAGCTCCCGTTTAAACCTCATTTCAACAGTCTAGTCCTCCGTTTGATAGAACCGAAACTTTATACATACCAACAATTCTTGGTGTACACCTTCTTATACACATCGGTACACCCTCGTGTCTGTGAGAGTTTTTTGTCTGTGAATCCCAGTCCACGGACAAAAATAAGCTTGTTTTGTCTGTGAAAAATTCTACAGACAAAACAAGCCTGTTTTTGTCTGTGGACTGGGATTCACAGACAAAAAAAACTCTCACAGACACGAGGTGTACTGATGTGTACAAGAAGGTGTACAAAAGGAATTTTTGTATACATAAAGTTATTAAGTTACTCTTGCTGTATTGGTTCAGATTCAGATTGGTTCTAGAACCTAAGATTTAAGATTCCTCTAAAGAATAGAAACCGTGTGCACCTCAGAGCTAGACTACACACTAATCTATCATTTTGAAATTAGTGTTGCTTCAAGCCTACAACATTGAAAGCATAACAACAAAAGAAATGCTACAAGTCTTCGCGCTAAATTGATCAAGATTACATGTCCTTCAAATGATACAACCAACTAAACTACAAAGACCTAAATATACCAATAATGCAAGCAAACAAATTAGGTGATATTAAATATATGTGTCTACATGTATATAATAATATAATCCCTAGAAACATTTTTTGTGAACAATAGAAGGTCCACTTTCATCATAGTCTGCCTTGGTGATGTGTTGGTTTTGAGGGAAGACAACTTTTGCAAGTATGGCACCACCGACCCATGCCGTGTACATATTCAAATTCTCTGGCATGTACTCTGGTGGCTGTAACAACAACAGAAACTTAAGCACATCATCCACTATATGATAACCATGATAAGAATAATATCTTTAACAGCTGCTCAAATAATGTCCCATGGGAAATATAAGGGAACATCTAAGAGCATCTCCAAGATGAGTAGTAATAGTGGAGTCTCCATCATCATTAAAAATCTCATGTAATTGGCTATCGGGTATCCAATCAACTACAGGTTGCTTATTTTATAGTCAACCCGATTAACCATATCATGTGAGTTTCTTTACTAGGGAGAGTAAGGGGGTGTTTAAAATTGATTCTACTTTCACTTCTGCTTCTTTTTAAAAGCAGAAGTAGAATCAAAATCAGTTTTTTAAAAGCTAGTCTTTCTTGAAAAATTGCTCCTGCAATTTGGAGTACTTAGAAGCACTTCTGCACTTCCATCCAAGCACTACAATATTTGCTTCTGCTCTCTGAAGAAGCAGAATCAGATCCAAACACCCTATAACTATCATTTTCCATATGGATGAATGAACAGGGGTAATGCTACGTACATCCGACCACCCCTTACCCCACCGTAGGTGGGAGCCTTTGCGGCACTCGGTAATGATGAAAATGAACAATGTAAAAGAACTTAAGGTTACAACGCATTTTAATACCACTAAACTACCTTTACTAAAGAAGGGCTGATAGCCGATGAGCATAAGTTTGCTTCTCTCTGGAATCGATCTTCAAACCCTGCAATGGTTAGCATCCTGATTACAAAATGACACATGCAATGACTGAGTTAACAGAGCAGAGGGTTCCAAATGCAATCAGGGATAAAGTATAGGTATCCCTGATTAAAAGCACATTTTAAAGTGGGGGTGAGGGCAGTGGTGGATTTATGCCTTAAACAGAAGATCATATGGATAAAACCCAGAGCGAGTGAGTATTGCAAAAAGGAAATGTTGCTTTTGTAAATCTTAGGTGCATTGAGTAAAGATAGGAACCAACCAGCCATTGAAACAGTGCCCCCACAAAGCACAGTGTTTTCAAGCAGTTGGCGATGATTCTCAGAAGATACAGTTGAGATACTATGGACGAGTTGCTCAACAATTCCATGTGTTCCTAAACCCAATATGGAGGGCTGGAAAAAGGCCTCCCCAACAGTATATCTTTCTTTCCCAACTTTTATAACCTAAAATACAATATATAAAGAACTTTCTTTAGCCTACACAAAAGAAATGAATAATATGAGAGCAAGCTAAAGAGCAAGTAGATAAAGAGACCAACGAGTCATGAGCCAAAAGCATTACTTATTTATTTATTTATTTATTGAAAGATATGAACAATGTATATTCAAAATCGTCTGGTGATGGAACCAACTAAAAGTAGACAGCATCCTTTGAGGCGAACAAATAGAGTTTGGACAGTTTAGACAACATCCTTTGAGGCGAATAAATAGAGTTTCTTCATGCGGTAGTTTCTGAATGAGTCTTATTGTTCGAGATCATCGTTTCGAAGATGATGAAACTAAACCAATCATGGGGTATATTTACAGAGCAATGGAAAAGGCAAAAAGAAATGATAGTCATTAACAACAATGAAAGCTATATAAAGGTGTATATAAAGGCAAAAAGGGCACCTGGCCATCAGGCATCAATGAAAGCTATATAGATGATAGGTGGAATTGTCAACTTCCCCAGACCTTACATGGATTATTTGGCAAACTTTAAACCCATAAATCATAAGAAAAAGTTGCCTCTTGTCACCAATTGGTTGATTTTCTAAATGAGCCCCCCAAGAAAACTAATGATTGAATACATTTATTACAAGATCATAGCATTTTATTTACATTTATTCACGAGGGAATCTTGAATATTATTATTGATAACAAGCTTAGATTATTTTTTAGCAAGTTTACTTTCAATTAGAGGGATTATCAAAAGCAGAATTCATTGGGATCTATGAGAAGAATTAAATCCATTGAATTTAAGCAGAAGGAAAAAAGGGCACCTGGCCATCAGGCAGTATGTGTTCCTCTTCCAGAATAGATTGTTGCATCTTATCATAAGCAATATCATCCTCAGCGCAGCATGCATATTGTTCTTTTATCTTCTCAACATCTGAAATCTTCAGTTTCACCATTGGATTAGATATATTAAGCTTTTCTGCCAGCAGTTGCGTCAGATCTGCACCACCGAGTTCCAACCTTCTGGAAGCTAGGTGCTGAACAGCACCTTCAATTACTGGTGCAATATCTGGAAAAAAATGACGAGCATAGAAAGAATATATAACAAGTCAGTCCAAGAACAAACTTGAAGACACCTCACATAGCTATTATCCTAACCCCAACTAAACTTCAATCCCAATTCCCAATCTAGTTGAGGTTGGCCATATGTATAAAGAAAACACGCAAAATGTGAGTCAACTTGCAAGATCTTCAAGTCTGGCTCAGCTGGGCCCAACATTATTGAATTTGATGAACTTCAAAGGCTAAATTATTGTTATACACTTATACCTAACAAAACATCTTACACTACAAGCCAGCATACCAGTGAGGGGGGTTTACACTATATTATCAAAAATCATCTCATTTCAAATGATGCGCTGTTAGGGACCTGAACACTACCAAGAATTAGAGCCTTATTAAGTCATTTTAGTTTTGTTCAATAATAGGGTTTAGGCCCTACAACTTATTAGAAGTGGGCTGGCCCATTAGAAATAGAATAAATAAGGGTGAGTGGGGATTAGATGGGGGGAGAACTTGGGATCAGGACTGGGATATTGGGAGTGAGAGACCACTCGAAGAGTCTCAAACCTTTCCTTTTGTGACTTTCTGTATTCCTTCACTAAATTTTCATTAATAAACTACTACTTTCTTCTTGGATTCTTCCGTTACTTATCATTGGTATCAAAGCCATTGACAAAAGCCTTACCTGCGCATGGTCTTGACCCGATCGAGAATGGAGCAACGTGTGGAAAATCTGGAAAACACCCTAGCGGAAGTGAGAACTGCCGTGAATGAACTGCTTGGCTTGCGTGAGACTGTGGCCGAATTGAAGAATATCATGTTACAGGGTGACCGCCATAAGAGAAGAGGACGATCAACCACAAACCGTCGTCGCCATACTTCAGCAAGCGTGAGCTCCTCTAGTTCTGAAGGTAAATCTCATGAAACTCGCTCAGTTTCACGCAGCCCTTATCAGAAGAGAATCAGCGACCGTGTATATACTGGAAGAAAGGTCGATTTACCACTTTTTAGTGGAGACGATGCTTATGGATGGATGATTAGGGTTAAGCGCTATTTCAAACTCAACCATGTGGCAGAAGAGGATAAAGTAGAAATAATCTTGATAGCCATGGCCGGAAAAGCTCTGAACTGGTACCAATGGTGGGATGAACAGACTGATGACCATTCTTGGGTTAACTTCAAAGATGCTTTGTTCCGGCGTTTTCAACCTGCCTTAGTGCAGAATCCGTTTGGTCCTATGCTCAGTATTAGGCAAACTGATTCTGTAATGGAATACCGGGATCACATTGAAATGGTTGTAGCTCCTCTCAAACTTGCTGACCAAGGGATGTTAAAAGGAGTGTTTCTCAATGGCCTTAAAAAAGAAATTAGCACGGAATTGAAGTTGCACCAGATCAGTGGGTTAACTGAACTGATGGACAAGGCTTTGTTGTTGGAGCAAAAGAATAAGGTGTGGACAGGAAAAAAAAATAAAGAAGAAGACAACATAGGTTGGAAGGAACAGGGAGGAAAAATGGTTAGACCCTGGAACTGGGTAGACGCAACAAAGGGAAGAACACCTGCGTTAAATCCGGAGAGAACACTTTCAGAGAACAAACTGGAGGAATCGCCAAAACCGAGTAAGACATGGGAAGGTGGCCAAAGGTTGACACAAGAAGCAAGAAGGGCTTATGCTTCAAATGTGGAAACAAATGGGGCAAAGAGCATGTTTGTGGAATGAAACATTATCAATTGATCTTGAGGGAAGAGCCAGAAGAAGAGGAGGGCACAGTAGATCAATTTTATGAGCGGGATGGAGCTGAAAACTTGCTGGAACCTAATGCAAAATCAGTCTCTTATCATCCACCTTGAGGACAAGGTGGAAGTTAAAGGGGGGAGTGATGTTAGGGACCTGAACACTACCAAGAATTAGAGCCTTATTAAGTCATTTTAGTTTTGTTCAATAATAGGGTTTAGGCCCTACAACTTATTAGAAGTGGGCTGGCCCATTAGAAATAGAATAAATAAGGGTGAGTGGGGATTAGATGGGGGGGAGAACTTGGGATCAGGACTGGGATATTGGGAGTGAGAGACCACTCGAAGAGTCTCAAACCTTTCCTTTTGTGACTTTCTGTATTCCTTCACTAAATTTTCATTAATAAACTACTACTTTCTTCTTGGATTCTTCCGTTACTTATCATGCGCTTTTGAGAATTCTATGGGGCCCTAGAATGATGCTATTCTGTCATTCCATAGGCTTGTGGAATTCTTTCTTCACGGTCATTTATGCCAAATTCCCAACACTGCATAGGGTTGTCCTGATGTCTAGGATTTATAGATTTAAATGATTTGAATAAATTATTCTTCATCATCATCATCATCATTATCATTATCATTACCCCAATGCCGCAAAGGCTCCCACCTACGGTGGGTAAGGAGGGTCGAATGTACGCAGTCTTACCCCTGTACTAAAGCACAGAGAGACTGTTTCTCGATGACCCATGGTGCAAATCGCGTCGGAAATTGCATGAGCTGACTGCTGCTTCATAACAAAGAAGCGCAGACATTTTAGCGAGTCATTTTGCTTTATTACATCATATTCTCAAGCCAAAAAATAGTGAATCTTTGGCTCCATTGCAAATGACGGAATAAATTATTTGTAATTCAAAAAAATTGAAAAGCCGTAGTAAGTGCCATGTTACTTCAAGTACTACAAAAGCTCCCCTTTTCACTTCTCTTATCTTGTGGGTGCAGAGAAGGTTTCCTAAAAGTTGAGATACTTGAAAGTATGTTCATTGTTATCTCAGTACAGGGACCTCCAACAACAACATAGTCACATATAAGCTGCCTGATGAGCTAAGTGGATATCATTGGCAACATTAACATTGTCACATATTAGCTACAACTAAAGTAGCATAGTTTTGCTCCAAAATTGGTATTGAGGCTGTTGTTGTATCATACTTCATCCGGTCTTAGTTACAGTTACAGAGAACCTTTCTAAAAGGGGTTCAATGGTCCTTTTTTGACAATTTCCCTAGGCTTGTGCAAATTGGAGTTTTGGACAAATAAGTATAAAATTATGCATAATATCTGAAGGAGAACATAAATTACATTGAACTAATACTGTCCTATGAACCTCCTTGAAGGCTTGAGCATTTATTTAGCTTATTTATAAGAAGTGCAAAAAAAAAAAGATAACGTGAAAGGCAGATTGAATACTAACTCAATTATCTGAGAAGAATATGCCTTGACTTAGAAAATAAGATTAGTTACCCACAATACTCAAAGCCTTCAGTATTATAAATACTTGATGATGTTCCTTTCTTACATACCAAAAGAATGATGACTAGTTAACAAAGACTAATACCTATTTTTCCATGACCAATGTCAACGGTGCATCCTGATATCCGCCCAACAGCATAGAGAGACAGCACTGCTTGCTCAGAGGCATAAAACCCTGATATGTTAAATGTTTCAAACATCAGCTGCACTAATTGTTCTCTAATTGCCTGTTGATCAGGAAAGAAAGAATTTAACATTCCATATACGGAGTACTTTTTTAATTTGTTCAGAATATTCAACTGTCATTACTCACTATTCAAGCCGACTTAATCTTTCACTAACAAAGATGCTTTTCATGCTTTACCACCAATTTGTGCAAATAGATAATGATAGAATCTTTTTTCCTTCATCCCGCTTGTGGTAGAACATTAACAACTAATTTAAATTCCAAAAAAAAGTTTGTACTAGCACGGGGGGGGGGGGGGGGGGGGGGGGCTAAAAGACTAAAATTTGTTGGAAGCAAAATACATAAAAACAATAAAACTTCTTCCGAGGATTGAGGTTGGGGTGGGGTAGAGCCTGGGGCCTGGAGTGAAGCCGTAGTATACCTTGGGAGTGCAAAGTGGATCAGTGAACAAGATTTGGCCCTCATTTCCAATTTCCCAGCCAAGGCCGGTGTAAAGAACATGGTGCAATAGGTCTTCCATTGCATCCCAATCCTTCACAAAGCCGTGTACAATGGGGTCAACCTCTTCCTCCTCTGCAGCCTCCTCAACCGCCGCATCCGCGGCACTGTCATCCTCAGGAACGCGCTTCATTTGAGTCGGAATAATCTAAAACCACCAACGATCATAAATTTACATGCGTCTCAAAGGTTGTTTGGAAGATAAGCTTAAAAGTAATTAAAAATAATAATTAAGCAGCCAAGAGTTAGTGAGTGACTACCATGGACGGAGCTTGGTCGGGAATGGCGAAGCCAGATTTTAGGAGTTTAGAACCAGCATCGACGACCACCGCCTCCATGCCGGAGATGTGATAGGTAGATAGCTATGCAACACCACTTCCCGCCGGTGGAGAAGAAAAGGACGGGCGGTGCAGTAAGGTCCGAGATAAAAGACTGGATTTGAAACAAAATTTGAATTCAAAAGCCCAAAAACTTTCATAGCCCAATATCCAAAGAAAAATATTAGGTGTACACAATTAATACACAAAATGTATACAAAAACTTTTAGTTGCTTGTGTAAATAGATAATTTGTTTGAAAATGGCAGAGTTATATGCAAAAATGCATGTGTGCATAGAAAATATATAATTTGTGTGCATATTTTGTGTGCACCAAGAATATATGGATGCGTAGTTTGTGTACAATTCATATCCAATGCTTGTATGGATGGAAAAATTTAAAAAAACATTTTCAACTTTTCATTTAAAACAATTGAGATGAATGCTATAAAGTGTTTTCCACTTATTCTATTACATAAAAAATAACACTACCTACTTTTGCTTTTTAAAGCACTTTTTTCTCAAAAAAGGCAAAAATGACGGTCAAAACATGTTCATAAGTTGTGCCATACAAATGATACAACTAACTATTAGATGTAAAAAATGACAGATTGAAATCCTTGTTTTCACTGATAAGATTAATACCTCTAAATGAATAAAAAATGTGTAGCTCAAATGGACAGCCGTTTTGAGTTCGTTGCCACAGTAGAGCCTAGCGAGCAACCATCTTTTTCAAATTGACTGTCACAGAGTGATGATAATTGATATTGTCATTGAATCTTTCTTGGACGTTTACGTGACATTCCGCTATCGGAGATTCTTGGTAGAGGGTATGACCCAACTCGAATATTTTTCTTTTGTTGTTGTGTTTGTTCTATTCTATAGTGGTTCTTTCTTGGGCACTGTCACTCCAGTGTCTTTTGTCTCCCTCGATGTCAGGAGTTGCTTTTGTGCCCCGGCCAGCTTCGTCTGATCAAGAGTTTTTGTCCGCCTGCTTTTCGGTTGTGTAGAGAATGGTACATGCATAAACATTATTTTTGAATCGACTTGTTTCTACGTCTATCTGGAACGAAGTAAGAAGAAGAATTTAGTATTCATCCATATTGTTGCCGCTTTTCAGTCTGCCTGCTTGTCGGCAGTTGTTTTTCTTTAGTAGTACTTTTTTTTATTCTAGGGGGTGTTTGTTAAGGTGTAAATTAATCATTTTACATGGGAAGTGTAGGGATGCAAACAATTTACACTGTTTGGTATGATTATTTAATGTAAATTGTAGGGTATTATTTTAGAACATTACACATTATACCAAGTCTAATTTCCATCATTTGCAATGGAGCCAAAGATTCATTATTTTTGGCTTGAGATTATGATGAAATAAAGCAAAATGACTCACTAAACTATCTGCGCTTCTTTGTTGTGAAGCAGCAGTCAATCCATGCAATTTTCGACAGGATTTTCACTATGGGTCATTCGGAAACAATCTCTTTGTGCTTTAGTACAAGGGTAAGACTGCGTACATCTGATCCCCCTTACCCCACCGTAAATGAAAATGACTACACATTATACCAAGTAAAACACTTTACGTGGAGGTGGGGGTGGGTTGTTAAATATTTTACATTCTTAATATAAAATTGATCAAATTAGAATTTTACAATGCAGCACCAACCGTTCTTCACGTCACACATCTCCCACCCTTGCTCACCAATTATTCTAAACAGCAGCACCGTTATTCTTCTGCTTCTGATCAACATAGTTTAGGAATTATACCACTAATAACTATGATTCTTAGGCTTATTTATGTGTTGTTTGGAAGCCTTGTTTTATGACTTGTTAATTAGTCTATCAATTATCAATATTGTTTTTTGCCAAATACTATTTTCGTGGCTTAATTAGCATGGTGAGTTATTATATAATGATTTATACTCATATAGCTTTTTCTTCTATAGAGACAGAGTTAACAGGATGTTAGGTCTTTCACAATCCACGTATATTGACAAAATACTACATCGATTTAAAATGGAAGAATCTAAGAAAGGATTCCTCCCGATGGGTCATGGGATATCGTTATCAAAGAAGGATAGTCCTTCAACTGATGATGAGATCAAACGCATGAGAGGGATTCCATATGCTTCTGCAATTGGTTCAATCATGTATGCTATGATCTGTACTAGGCCAGATGTGGCTTATGCGCTTAGTATTGTTGGTCGATATCAAAATAATCCAGGAGAACGGCATTGGAGTGCTGTTAAGACTATTCTTAAGTATCTTAGACGAACTAAAGAATATTTCTTGGTTTATGGTGGACAAGAGAAACTAATAGCATCTGGTTACTCTGACGCTAGCTTCATGACAGATAAGGATGACTATAAGTCACAATCAGGTTATGTTTTTAATCTCAATGGAGCAGCAGTAGCCTGGAAGAGTTCCAAGCAAGACACTACAGCTGATTCGACAACAGAAGCCGAGTACATTGCTGCATCAGAAGCAGCTAAAGTGGCCGTATGGATATGTGAATTCCTCAAAGAATTAGGGGTTGTTCCAAATGATAGTCATCCAATAACCATTTATTGTGACAATACTGGTGCTGTTGCACAAGCAAAGGAACCAAGATGCGACAAGAGGAATGGACATGTGCCGAGGCGCTATCATGTGATTCGAGAGCAGATAGCAAGAGGAGAGGTTGCAATAGAACGTGTTTCCACTGAGGACAATTTGGCTGATCCCTTCACCAAACCTTTGAGCTGTGAGAAACATACTAGACATTTTGAGAATCTAGGTGTTAGACGCATTGGTGATTGGCACTAGGCCAAGTGGGAGATTGTTAGTATATATGTCCTAGCGACAATCATTTCTTTAAAGACATATGTACTTGATCACATTTAGTTTTTATATTTGATATATACACGGTATTACACTTTATGAATGATTGTTTTCGATTGTCAATGTTTTATTCATAATTGTGTTCCCTTGGATTTATGTTGTCAATAAGTAAGTGGGAGCTTATATGATACAACATAAGGTCCTAAAATAGCCCCAATCAATGATCATCAAGAATGGGATATTGATGATATGAGATAAGATTGGTATGTGGACTGCATCATACTTTTAGAAAGTATAGTTGATCTCACGACTATGAGTTCCTGTAATTCATGATGGTCACATAGATATTTTAGAGAATATTGGCATACCCACCGAGAAACCATTTGATAAGTTCTATTCATGTGTCTATGGGATTATCGGCGTATAGAGTAGTGTAATAGTCCTCCGACTTGAGGTCAATACGTACTACATGTGCGGAGTGATGTACTTTGATCATGACCAACGCTTGCACTCCAATCGGGGTAGATACGGCATGTGTTGGGTGCATCACGAAGCACATGGAGTAGTAGTTGAGCCAAGAAAGGATTCATTCCTCATAATAGATTAAGAGAGAACATTCTACTTCTCATATCTAGATGGATCATAAAGTCATTGGCCAATGCAAAGATATATTCGTTTTGGATATCGAATATGATCGTTATGGATCATCTAGAAAGATTGAGAGACAGAGACTGAGTTATTGGGATAGACACTATATCATGTTCTAGACTTAGTTGAATGTTCGCTGAATGAAAGGACCGTATCACTATGAGCTCTATATTACAGGGAGTTTGTATAGTCCTCGCAAACGTCCTTATATATTAAGTTTGTCTGGAGAATCGTCTAGGGATTCGCTAAGACCTTAATTTGATTAGTGCTTAATATATAAGGCCCTATGGGTCACACAACAAGTGATCATACCTTCCGATTGAATTGTTAGAAGGAATTAAATATTATTAATTGGATTAAATAATATTTAATTCGTAATACTGAAAATGAATTAAATATTAATTAGATTAAACATATTTAATTCATAAAGCTGAAGGAGAGTTCTATTTGATAGAATTAATTAAGTAAGATAAATTAGATTTATCATACTTAAATAAGATGTATTTATTATTAAATAAAGTAGATATTTTCTTTTGTAATTTGGAATTAAAAGAAAAGTAAATAAAATAAATATTAATATATAATAATTAGAAAGTGGCGTGCAGCCACATCTCAATTATTATTATTATTATTTTGTTTTGTTTTATCTACTTATTTAATTGATTAGGAGTATTGGTCCTAGTAGGATTAGAACTCATTAATTAGAAAGACTTTCATTGTGATTGGAAAACTAGTTTCGAACTAGTATAAATACATCCTTCTCCTTCATAATTTTTAGACCAGTTTTTAGATTCAGTATTACCAGTTTATTTCCCCGCAAAGAGATTTCCTAGCCTTTCTCTTAGGGAGATCTAACCGTTCTTTCGGAGAGGAGAAATCACGTGGATACCTAAGGTCAAGGATTATCATCGCTAGGCTGGAAGATCTGTAAGTTCTAACTCAGATCTGTTATAATTATCATATTCGTTATTTTGTCATAATCAGGAAAGATCTGTTTGGGAAAATTTTAAACTTCCGCTGCCGTACTTTCGAGGTACGTTACATCAATTTCCTAACAGGTCTTTGATGAAGTGGTACCGCAGATCGATGTGTTTGGTGCGGGAGTGGTGGACAGGGTTGCTAGTGATGGCGATTGCGCTCTGCGAATCACCGTAGATCGGGATATGGTGGAATGTGTAACCGTAGTCTTTGAGCTAGGTCTTCATCCATAATATTTGCGAACAACAACTAGCAGCCGCGACGTATTCTGCCTCACCTGTAGATGTTGACACGCAGTTCTGCTTCTTGGAAGACCAGCAAACTAACTTTTCACCCAAGAATTGGGCGCCTCCCGAAGTACTCTTTCTATCCATTCGGTAGCCAGCAAAATCAGCATCCGAGTATCCGACAAGGTCAAAGTCTGAATGCTTGGGATACCAAAGGCTTAAGTTCACCGTGCCTTTGAGGCATCACAAGATCCTTTTTACAGCTGTCAGATGTGATTCTTTCGAATTTGCTTGAAATCGAGCACATAAGCATGTGGAGAATACAATATTAGGCCTGCTAGAAGTGAGATACAACAAAGATCCAATGATAGCCCTGTAATTTGTGGCATCAACTGGTTTCCCTGAGGGATCTGAGTCCAGTTTGTTATTGGGGGACATAGGGGTCTTCATGGAAGATTTGCCATCAATGTTGAACCTCTTAAGCATTTCTAGAATATATTTCGATTGACTTATGAAAATGTCATCTGGTAGCTGTCGTACCTGCAGGCCTAGGAAGAAATTCAGTTCTCCGATCATGCTCATCTCAAACTTGGTTTTCATCACTTCTTCAAACTTTTTGCATAGTCGTGGATTTGAAGAGGCAAAGATAATGTCATCGACATAGATCTGAATCAGTATGATATCAGTCTTATATCGCTTGATGAAGAGTGTCGTATCTATCTTTCGCTTCGAGAAGCCTGAATCGACCAGAAATTCAGTTAAGGCATCATACCAGGCCCTTGGTGCCTGCTTCAGTCCATAAAGCGCCTTTTTAAGTTTGTACACATGGTCAGGATATCTGGGATCTATGAATCCTTTTGGCTGAGCAACATAGACTTCTTCTTCCAAAACTCCATTCAGGAAAGCTGACTTCACATCCATCTGAAAGACGGTGAAGTTCTTGTGTGTTGCGTATGCAAGAAAGAGGTGTGTCGCTTCAATTCTTGCTACGGGTGCAAATATATCATCGTAGTCTATGCCCTATTGCTGGTTGTATCCCTTCACGACCAGTCTTGCCTTGTTACGCACCACAATCCCTTCTTCATCTCTCTTGTTCTTGAAGATCCACTTTGTGCCAATAATTGTTTTCTTCTGTGGCTTAGGCACAAGTGTCCATACGTACAGCCTTTCAAACTGATTAAGTTCATCTTGCATTGCAATCACCCAATCAGGATCAAGTAGTGCTTCAGAAACCTTTGAAGGTTCAGTCTGGCTTAAGAAACAGGCAAAGAGACATTCGTTTACTGTAGCGGATCTTGTGTGTACACCTTGACTTGGATCACCAATTATTTGTTCAACAGGATGTGCCTTCGTCCATTTCCTCTCATGAACTAGAGGGATAGGAGTGATGATTGGTTGATCTGAGTCCTCATAAGGAATAGTGGTCTCTTGAGCAGTTGTGGTGTGCAGAGGAGATGGTCCTGGGGTTGTTTCAAAACCGTGATCCTGAACTCCTTCACTGGAGTGAGGAGTGTAAGGCGTAGATGCGACGTCATCTGGACTGAGTAGAAGTGGGATCTGTGGAGTGGGAGTATGTTGAGGTGGAGGTGATGGTGTTTCAGGACGTGGAATCTCATAAAATTGTTGGAAAATAGAATCGAGAATCACACGGTCAAATGCAGATTGTTGATCAGCTTCATCAGAAGATTGTTGCGGTTCAGAAGAGGAGGGATCTATCATGAAGTGCTTAGAAGCGAAGTCTGCCATTTCGTAGAACGTTACATGCACACTTTCTATGACAGTTCGTCGATCTCTCAAATAGATTCTGTGTGCTTTTGACTGTGTAGAGTAGCCAATAAACACACCTTCCTGGGCTTTTGGATTGAGTTTGCTTCTTTCGCTTCTATCATTCAGCACAAAACACTTACAGCCAAACACTTTGAAGAAAGAGATATCTGGGTTATGTTGAAAAGGATCTCATAGGGAGTCTTCTCAAAGCGTTTATGAATGGACGTTCTGTTTTGAGTGAAGCACGTTGTATTGATGGCTTCAACCCACATGAAGTGAGGAAGCTTTGACTGTATAAGCATTGTGTGTGCTGCATCAACAAGTGTTCTATTCTTTCTTTCAACGACCTCATTTTGTTGTGGAGTCTTGGCTGCCGAATATTGTCGTGTGATACCCTGAGATTCATAGAACTCAGTGAGAACCTGATTCTTAAACTCACTACCATTGTCCGTTCGGGTTATCCTCACACTCTTTTGGAGTAGGTTCTGGATAGTTCTGATGAAGGTCATGATGGTGGCGGCAGCTTCGTCTTTGGTCTTCAAGAACTTTGTCCATGTGTACCTAGAGAAATCATCAACGATAACAAGTGTGTACTTGTGACCATTGATGCTTTGGACTCTCATAGGTCCACACAAATCCATGTGAATAAGTTGCAGCGGATGGGTGGATGATGGCACGAGTTTGGGCTTGTGAGAGCTTCGTGTCATTTTTCCCATTTTGCAGGCACTACAATGATTTTCAGCAGAAGGCTTTAGCAGAGGAAGCCCTTTCACAAGTTTCTTGGAGGACAAAATGGATATATTTTTGAAGTTCAGGTGGGATAAACGCCGATGTCATAGGTTGTTCTGTTCTGTTGAAGCTTTGGGCAGCAGACAGATGGAAGTGGTGGATTGTACACTTTTCAGATCAATTGTGTACAGGTTGGATGTCCTTTTACACGTTAATAATGAGTTCCCATTGTTGTCCAACACGCAGAATTGATTGGCTATTAACCTCACTTCCATCCCGCTGTCACAGAATTGTCCTATGCTCAGAAGGTTATGCTTGAGTCCTTTGACATAGGAAACAACCTTTATGGTGACGCTGTCACATATGACGTCCCCATATCCAAGTATAGGAGATGATGCGTCATTCCCAAATCTAACATTTCCTCCATAACAGTTGGTGTAGTTGCTCAACACGTGTTTGATTTCGGTCATGTGGGTTGAGCATCCAGAATCTAAGTGTCACACATGATCGACCTGCAAAACAGCTAAACAGTTTTAGGTACCCACCTCAAGATGGGCCCTGCCTTATCAATTGAAAACACTTTCTTCATCTTTTCTCTGAGCTGTGATCCAAGGTTAACAGCTTTCTCACATAATGATTTCTCTTTAGTAAGATCTGTTTTTACATGTTTTGCTTTAGCATGTTCCATTTTTGGGACCCACTTTTGTTTGATACATGTGGGAGAGTAGACATGGGCTTTGTGATTGAATGGTTGTTTAGTGAGAACAGATTTAAAAATCTTCTCTTTTGAGAGTCTGTTAAGATGTTTCCTAGAATGAACTTTGAGGGGATAGTTTAGATTTGGTAAACAGAAGACTCCCTCAAAAGTTCTATCCTTGGTTTGTTTTTGTGGTTTGTGCTCTCTTTGAGATTTTATTTTAACAACATTCACATCACATTCATAATTATGAGGATTTGGAACAGAATAACCATAAGCAATACTAGAGTTATGAATAGAACAATGTCCAAAAGATGACACAGAGTTTTTCAGCTTGGGACTCAAGACTGAATAACTAGGAGATTGTTTGACAGTGCCAGAGTTACATTTATTCTTTCAATACAAAACAGAGCTAGAGCAAGAACGGGATTGTTTCTCAGAAGACACTTTCTTCTTACCTTCAGCTATATCCCTCCTTTTCTGCCTCCACTCTTCCTTCTTCTCCTCCCTCTTCTTCACTTCTTGTCCTGTGAACGACAGAGAAGAGGGGTGAGTGGAAGTTCCTTTTGAAAATTTAATTTGATTTTGAGAGGTGGAAGTCTCTTTTTGTGAAGAAATACTAGGGGATTTGGGAGTTGCTTTTGAATGAATTTTTTCGCTCAATTGATTAAATTCACTCAAAAGTATTTCCCAATTACTTTCAAAACCTTCCTTCTCTGATTCAAACCTTTCTCTCTCAAACTCAAATCTTTCTCTCTCATTATCTAGAGTTTCCTGTAAATCCTTAAGTTTTCGAGCCATTGGAAAAATACAGGGTTCCTTTTCACACTTAGAGATACCAACAGTTGGAGGTGGGTCTAAAGGATGTCCCTGGTATGAAACGTCTTCTTTATTAAGAGCATAAGGATTTATACACTCATCTGTTGAAAACACTTGTTCTAGATTGTTATAGCTTTAATTAAGGTTGGAATAGCTGAAGAAGGGTGTCTTCACTTTTGGGGTCTTTCTCTTTTCTTCTTCTTCTTTAGCATTTTCTTTTTCACCGGTATAATCCATTTTGTCAAAGTATTCTTTTCTCATGTAATCTAAGTCATAAAGTTGAATGCAATCAACTTTCTTTAGATAACATGGATTAGATATGCCAAGGCCAGATCTGGGATTATAATACCGGTCATCACTAATTTGATTTAAGAAGGTAGTTTGTTCTGATTGACCTCTCCCGGCAATAAGATCCTCCAGTTCTTTGATCTTTCGAAAGAGTTCACTTCTTTTGTTTTGAAGAAAATCATTATCAGCCTTTGCTGTGTTTTTCTCTTTCACCGTCTTGCAATCTCTTAGTAGTATCAACTATCTTAAGTTCTGGACTTTCTGACTCTAAGGTTACCTTTTTGACCTGTTCTTTTGCATTATCTAATTGAATGTTGAGAGAGGCGTTTTGGTCCAGATTCTTCTTTAAGACCCTGAGATTATTGTCTGATCTCTCCCTTAGTTCTTTAATGATGTTGTCCTTATCAAGTAAGGACTTAGTTTGATTTTGGCAAGAGCAAAGAAGATCGGATGTACTTACAGCGCTTGTTGAGCATTCACTTCCGGGGATCGCAGCATCACCCTTTCTTTCTTCTTCATTTTCCACGTGAGCCATCAGTGCAAAGTTTTCCTCCTCATCCTCTTCCTCAGAAGTATCATCTGCCCAATGATCTTTTCTGCAAGCATTGCAGCATTCTCTTCTTCTTTCTGCACCATAATCATTTTCTGCTTATTCCACAACATTTTCTGCTTGTAGAAGTTTGCATCCCTCTTCTTTGGTAGGCGACAGTCTTTTATGACATGTCCAGCCTTACCACAATTGTAGTATTTGGGGGCATCTTCAGGTGCAGGTGCCTTCCCAGAGGAGCTTTGATCATTGTACTTCTGCTTGTAGTTTGAGGAGGAGGTTCTTAGCCTGTTTGCAGAGCTGTTCTTCTTCACAAATTTCCTTGTCAGCAAGGCCATCTTCTTTTGAAGATCAGCATGTTCAGCCTCAAGGTCAAGCTCTTCTTCATCACTTTCATCATCTTCAGATTCGACCACCACTTTCTTCTTCTTCTTTCTCAGAGATTTGGTTGTTCTTATAGGTTGTGCTTCCATCACCAGAGCTAATGGATTGGCACCAAACTGATCTTCAGGGCAATCTACGTCATTCAAAAACTGCTTCAGGTGTTCATGAAGGGTGCAAAGGTCAATCTCATCGAGGTCGAGATGTTGCCTTACGTCCTTCACAGTCTTTCTCCATTCGGGGTGTTAGCTGGACATAACTCTTATATTCAATTCAATGTTGGACTTGAATACTTTGATCTTCCTCAGCTCATTTATCAGCTTAACAAATCTGTTATAGGTCTCGTTCGGTGGTTCCCCGGAGGCAGCTTTGAAAGAATCATAAGCAATAAGTGTGCTTGCTTTCTTGGTCTTCAAGCTTATGCCTGTGCCCTGGAGCAGTTTCTCGATTTCATCCCACATCTCCTTCGCAGTTTGCATGCTATCAATCAACACATAGATTTCGTTTGGGATGGCTTGGAGCAGGTATGTCTTTGCCATGAGATCAGCTTTCAACCTTAGCTTATATGCTTCGGTATGTTCTGATGGAACTTTCAGTCTCCTTTCAGGAATGATAGGAGGGTTGTTCTCTTCATTTCCACCTACTGAAATCCACAACTCAACAGGTCCTTGAAGGAGTGATTCGAGCATTGCAGCGGAGTTGTCTTTGTGTTCAAGGAAGTTTAAGAATCGATTCCTCTACATCTGATATTCACCTCTCCTGAGAACTGGAGGAGTACTGTTTTTCCTTGTGCAATAGCATTTGAAGACATTGCTGTAAAAGGGGTTGACCATTCTAGAGAAAAAAATTCTAAGTGAAAATTTTGAAATCCTATATTTCGATTGATTAGGTTTGAGATAGATAAAGATTTCGAGAAGTCAAATTTCGAGATTTTGATCTTGAGATGTTGATATCGAAATTGTAACTCGAGAACCTAGTATCGAAGTCCTGAATCTCGAAATCCTGCAAGTAGAAAATTTGAATTTTTGAAAAATGAAAACTATTCTGAAGAGTCATTGATCTCGCGATTCGCCCTGTAAAATTTCAAGCCAAAATTGTTTGAGCAGACCTGTCAAAAAGATGATTTGGAGAAGCCTATATCGAAAACTTTCGAAGCTAAAAGTTACAGAAAACAAAATATAAGTTATGATGTAGAATCGTTAGAAGATGACGATTCTAACAGTATAGCTTTTACAGATTCTTGATCAACAAATAGATTACAGAGGCAAATACAACGATGTTAAAGAAAACGAAAATAACAGAGCAGTTCTTCGCAGATGAACTCTCGATCGTCTCTGATACCAAATGTTGGTCCCTGATTCAGAGATAAAGATCTAACAACAATGATATGATATTACAGTAATACAAATAAGGGATCAAATAATGACATGAAGTAGATGATCGGTGAAACCCTCTTTGATATACCGTGAACTGTTTACAGAATGATGAGCGCTAAGGCTGATAGTTCGAATGCAAAAGTTAACGCAAACCTAAGCCTTACGCGTATATTTATAGGCTAAGGCTGGTTTGCGTAAAGGCTGTTCATCCAGGTATATGGGCCTGACAACTTAGGCCCCATTACCTTTACTACTCTAATAAATACACACAATTAATACATCAAGGAGTAATAAAGGCTATACTAATACAAGACTCTTGACAAACTTGACTCACAATAAATATTCTTCAACAAAAAGCCAGTAAGCCACGTGCATTAACAGAGAGGTGTTGCATTTTGTGTATAGAAAATTAGATGGAAATAAATACATGGTTTGATTTTTTTTACATGAATTATAACATGCTTAAAAGAGTATAGGTGCTTACGAGTGGCTAGCTCCTCGATACTCGTGCATAAAGGATGACAACTTGCTCTTGAGTATTCATGCGTGCAAAAGAGGTCTCAACTTGCATAACACACTACATGAAGTCATTATGAATATTATCTAGATCTTTCAAACACATCTCACAATCCATGCACTTTATTTCTTCAGCCTTAGTTTCCATATTTTATCATACCCTGGTGAAAGCTGAAACAATTCTGCAATAAAAGTTACATATTTTCAATTCTAAAAGGCATAAAAAAGAAAGATCATTTGATGGAGAAGTTCTACATTAGATGGACAAGGTCACCAGTTCTGGAACGAAACTCCCTCTATTATTCTGAAACTTCTAATTGTTGTCAAATATGCTTTCAAGCTAAAGCTAAAGCTATACAAAAATATGCTTTCAAGCTAAAGCTATTAAATCTCTTTGATGTTTCTATTTTAGCGTAAAGATTCTAATGAAGAAATGGAATGTTTTTGAATAGTAACATTTATTGTAGGCAAATTACTATGAAAATATCAGTCCAAACAATTGAATACGCCTATGAATGGAGATTGATTATGATGATTCATAATGAAATAATTGTATACAATATATATGCACTTATACACAAACTCAATGTTAAAAGACATCAATGAGAGAAAAGTCATCTAATACGGAGTAAATGATACTCACACAAATGTTCTGTGACAACATTGGTCACACAGTTCAACAATGTAGAGAACAGAAACACATACATAGTATTTATTTATTCACATACATATATGCACACACACAAAATATGCAAATATGCAATAGTGCTGGTAAATACACAGAAACACATGTATATGAATGAGCAGAAGTATTTACGAAATTATATACTACTACGTAGGTTTTACATGTAGTGTTTATTAATGTAAAAATTAGTATTTCGAATTTATGTATAGATGATAAAAAAAGAGATCTATAGTTGTTAAATGATTGTAAGGGTTGTCCTATTCAAATTACATAATTTATACGAAGTTATCCCACCCACCCCAAAAAATTCTTCTGAGTTTAACTTGAAACAAAGTTTAAGAAATTGAGGATAAGGTGGATTGGTGGTGCTTTCGAAACATGGATATCATCCGTGTAGCAAAGGTTTTGTGTTCTTGTTGTTGAGACATACACACACATCTGAATAGTGTCCGATCTATTTCCACATACACATGACGGAAGCAGATGAAAAGTTGAACTGGCAATTAGAAATATTGTTACTGAAATTAAAGTCATCAACGTTACTAGTCCCTGTTGAGTATTGGGCGATGAATAAATGGTTAAAGCATTAGTGAAGAAGGACGTTATGGTGGAGAACCAGACATAAGAGACTGAGAAGTGCCAAATAATTTATTAAGACTATGTAGCATATTCAATATAATCTTCTCCTTCAGGCGGTGGAGAATGGATAAGTTTTCTTGAAGTGTTTGCTAGTGATTTCTTAGAGCATCTCCAATGCTCTAAGTGGGTTGTAGGTGAGAGAGTCTATTTTAAAATGGGATCAATATTGCAAAAAAGGAGGGTCCATTGGAGACCCCTCCAGTGCGGAGCAAGGCATACAAATACAAATGCAAAAGTAAAAAATGAAAAACAGAGAACAAAGTAAACGAGTGGTCCTCCATGCAATTAGCCCCATTACTTTCCATTTTAAGAGAGTGCAACCGAAGGTTCATAGATGGACATTGTGCTAGACCGCCTTCCACTTTTATATTTGCCACATTAGATTCACCCTATCTATTTTTTTGCATTAGAGAAGACAAACACATTCATCAAGTGCATTTGCCGAGGTGGAATAACAATTCACCTCAACAATGGAGATGCCTTTAGTGCCGCATATATCAACGGTTTTGAGGTGTATGGGACACTGCCACACACTTAGCTTCATTTTTTTAATTATAAAAAAATGGCCCATCAAAGTGTGGACTTCCAATGTTTGACCGGATATATACACTCATGGTACTTGATGAGATTAAATACTTTGATTTGATACGGAGTATAAAATTTAATGCCTCCCTCCCGAATTATTTTCCAAACAAGATTTTATACGTGGATTAAGAAAGTAAGAATTGCGTGATGTAGAACTGTATAGAGACGAGAGGAATGTGTATAAATGTGTAAAAAATGTCGTGAATAACAATTTCTTTGTCAAAAAAAGAGAAGAGGAGATAATTTTGATATGGACGAAAAAAGTAAGTTGAAAGATAAATAAAAGTAAGTTGAAAGATAATTCAGGGATGGATATAATATTAAGGAAAAATTGATTGTAATAATCCTAACTATTGGCGGTCCGCTCATAATAATCCCAACTATCGATTATTTCAGAATAATCCCAACTTTAGGGACCTTCCGCCAATAATGATCCGTCGTGACCAACTATAAATAAATTCCTATAGTTTCTAAAGAGATATAACACGTAATCCCTATAAATAATTCCAAATTTTAATTTTTACGTTTAATTTCTATTAAAAATTCACTTGTTAGAGCATGTAATATGCGGTCATGGATCATTATTGGTGGACGGTCCATATAGTTGAGACTATACAAAAATAATCAATAGTTGAGATTATTGTTAGCGGACCGGCAATAGTTGAGATTATTATTTTCAGTTTTTCCTAATATTAATTATATTGAGTAATACTTTGTAAGTATTTAACCAAAAAAATCAAATTTCAATATCACCAAATCTAAAACTCTTTCAATCTAATTCACTAA